>CM035173.1:56633970-57258081 GCA_020205615.1 Panax quinquefolius
ATATAGTTTCATTCATGCATACTTGATACAAGTTCATACAAGTTCTTTATTTTCATACAAACTCTCAAGGTTACCCTATAACAAGTTCATATAGCTTCTTCATAAGTTTAAAACTTATGCATGTTTAAATGACTTATTTCCGACTTAAGCAGCTTAAGTTCATTTAATTAATCATTCTTCTTACTTCTTAACATCCATACTCACTAATCCCTAATCCTCTTATAAACCTATCATGGTAGAGCTAGAAGATTAATGGACAAGAAGTCTTACCCTTGAAGTCTTTGTGAAATAGTCTTCTTCTTCTTACAAATGGAAGTAGCTTATTCTTTCTTATCCTCTCTAACACTTAAGCACTTTGTAAGTTATTAGTTTAGTTGATCAAGTAGTAAATGGCTAGCAATCTCCTTCTATTTATAGAATTCCCAAAGCCAGGGTAGTTTAGTCAATACACCATCCCACCTCCTTAAGCCACCTCCTTACTATTCATTACTTGTTAATCACAACACTTATCTCTTGCTTGATCATTACACCTAATACTTGGTCATCACACATTATACTTGATTACCAAGATTAACCATATTAACGTGGTTTGCCCCATAGGTCACTACAACTCATTGGATCCTATCTTGGGCTTAAATTAACTTAGCTTTTGGGCTTGCATTAATAAACACTAACTTGTTCATTAATTAACATTTGGGCCTTACCATTAATTCACTTGGGCTTGTAACAAGTTCTAACAAATCCTACAAGTCCAATACTATTGCTTAATACATAAAACATATTGTCTATGTATCATTCTCGTATTCTAACTCGTATACAACTTTGTTATATACGATATACCTTCATTCATACAAACTCGTATAATACCTTGTATTATAATCGTATTTATTACCTCGTACAATACTTACGTATCCTACGATTATTACTTAACTCATTAATTCTTCAATTTCCTTAACATTTTCAAATTAAGTCCGCAAGCGAAATATTGCATTTTCCATAATTAGATTATTATTACATAATCCATCTTACCTTGACATTTTATCATTACGTATTTCTCGAAAGTTCAAAAATAATTCCCTAGCAAATACCGACGAATAGTGTTTTTTGGAAAATTTCTTGGTAAACTATTATTTTTCATCTTGGAAATTTAAACACTCTAATTCTTCCATGTAGCTAAAATACTACGACATTCCCACATTATTAGGTTATATAATGACAACCATCTTGATAACACATAGAATATAATTTTATTTATTATTTAATTCAATAAAATTATTTTACAATAAAATTCGAATTTCTCGGTTGTTACATCCTTCCCCCCTTATAAAGATTCTGTCCCCAGAATCTCATCTTACTTTAATCAAATAATTGAGGAAAGTTTTTCTTCATCTTTTCTTCTAATTCCCACGTTGCTTCTTCAGCATCGTGGTTCTTCCATAATACCTTTACTGAAGGTATTACTTTGTTCCGCAGGACTTGCTCTTTTTTATCGATGATTTGAATCGGCGATTCTTCGTACATTGAGTCTTTCTCGATATGAATCGGCTCATACTCAATTACATGCTTATAGTCTGGCTTATAAGGACGTAACACAGATACATTAAATATGTTATGTATTCGTTCTAGGTCAGGAGGTAATGTTATAACATAGGCTACCTGTCCCACCCATTTTAATACTTCAAAAGGTCCTATAAACCTTGGACTTAACTTTCCCTTCTTTACAAAGCGTATCTTTCCTTTCCATGGAGATACCTTTAGAAACACATACGAGCCTACTTCAAACTCTCGATTTATTCTATGCGAGTCCACATACTTCTTCTGTCTGTCCGGAGCTGTGACAAGATGCATCCGAATTAACGTTACTACATCCGCTGTCTACTGCATCAATTTTGGTCCTAGCATTCGGCGTTCTCCCACTTCATCCCAATACAATGGTGTTCTGCACCTTCTTCCATACAAAGCTTCATAAGGCGGCATAACTATGCTTGCATGATAATTGTTGTTATACGCAAATTCTACTAGTGGTAGGTGATCATACCAACTACCCTTGAAATCCATGACGCAAGATCTCAACATATCCTCTAACGTTTGAATTTTTCTTTCGCTCTGTCCATCGGTTTGTGTATGATACGTTGTACTTAACTTCAGTTGTGTTCCCAACTGTTCTTGCAAACTTCTCCAAAAGTTTGATGTGAATCGTGGGTCATGATCCGACCTGAATCGATCTTCGGTACTCCATGTGCGAAATAATTTCCTTAACATAAAGTTTAGCTAACTGGTCTAAGTTATACTTGACCCTAATTGGCAAAAAAATGAGCCGACTTCGTCAACCGGTCCACTATTGCCCAAATCGAATCGTACCCTTTTGTCATTGTCAGAAGTCCCACCATGAAGTCCATCGTGATATGCTCCCACTTCCATTCTAGAATCTCCAATGACTGTAGCAAGCCATTGGGTCGTTGATATTCTGCCTTAACTTTTTGATAAGTCAAGCACCTACTAACATATTTTGATATTTCTCTTTTCATGTTTGGCCACCAAAAACTCTGTCGAATGGCTTGATACATCTTAGTGCTACCAGGATGTATCGAGTACCTTGAACTATGAGCTTCTTGTAACACTTGTTCTTTTAACTCCGTCTCATTTGGAACCCAAATTCTTCCTTCAAATCTTAATAATCCCTCATTATCAAGACTATACTTAGTATCCTTTTCATCGGCAATTATCTTCTTCACTTGGTCACACTCATCAGTTTTGAGTTTCACCTCCTTGACTCTCTCTACGATGGTAGATTGCATCTCCGTCGCAAAAAGTATCTGCCCCGATTCACTTGGCATCTTCAATTCTATCTCCATCCTAGCCATCTCTGTTATTAACTCATTTTGAGTCGTTAACATAGACAACTTTTCCCGACCCTTCCAACTTAAGGCGTCGGCAACTATATTGGCTTTTCTAGGGTGATACAGGATTTCACAATCATAATCCTTTATCAACTCCAGCCATCTTTTCTGTCTCATATTCAACTCCTTCTATGTGAAGATATATTTTAGACTCTTATGGTCTGTGTATATCTCACATTTCTCCCCATAAAGATAATGTCTCCATATCTTTAAGGGAAATACTACCACGGCCAGTTCCAGATCATGAGTAGGATAAACTTTCTCATAATCCTTCAACTGCCGTGATGCATACGCAATGACCTTTCCATGCTGTATGAGCACGCAACCAAGTCCTTTATGCGAAGCATCACTATATACTACAAAATTTCCCGTGTCATCGGGTAATGACAAAACAGGCGCTTCACTCAATCTTTTTTTCAGTTCTTGAAAACTGTCTTCACATTTATCCGTCCATACGTATTTCACCGTCTTCCTTGTCAAGTTAGTCAAAGGAGTAGCTATCTTTGAAAAATCTTAGATAAATCTTCGATAGTATCCCGCTAACCCCAGGAAACTCCGCACCTCAGTCGGCGTTTTCGGTTGTTCCCAGTTCATCACTGCTTCTACCTTCGCTAGATCCACTGAAATCCCCTCTTGGTCAATGACATGACCTAAAAACTACACCTTCTCTATCCAAAATTCACACTTAGTGAATTTCGCATATAACTTCTCCTTCCTTAGTGTCTCCAACATTAACCTTAGGTGTTCAGCATGATCTTCTGGCGTCTTAGAATAGACCAGAATATCATCGATAAACATAACGAAGAACTTGTCCAAATATTGTTTGAACACTCTATTCATCATATCCATAAATGCAGCTGGTGCATTCGTCAACCCAAATGACATCACCAGAAACTTATAATGACCATAACGAGTCCTGAATGCCATCTTTGGTACATCTTCCTTCCTAACCTTCAATTGGTGATACCCCGTTCACAAATCTATCTTAGAAAAATACTTTTCCCCTTTCAACTGATCAAAAAGATCATCGATCCTGGGCAATGGGTATTTATTCTTTATCGTTAACTTGTTCAACTCTTGGTAGTCGATACAAAGCCTTAACGATCCGTCTTTCTTTTTGACAAATAATACTGGTGCCCCCCACGGGGAAACACTTGGTTGAATGTACTTTCTGTCTAATAGTTCCTGTAACTGAACCATTAACTCTTTCATTTCCACTAGCGCCATACGATATGGTGCCCTTGAGATAGGTGTCGCTCCTGGCACAATGTCTATTACAAATTTGATCTCCCTATCTGGCGGTAAACCCGGTAATTCACTTGGAAATACATCCATGAATTCATTCACTATAGGTATCTGATCCATGGTCACTCTCACTCGCTGGGAATCAACAACATGATATAGATAACCTACACACCCCTTCCTTAACAGTTTTTTAGTTTGTGTCATCGTAAGGCAACACGAACGTCCCGGCGATTTATTACCGTAAAATATTATAGGAGATTGTTTTAACGTCCTAATGCTCACACATTTCTTTTGGCAATCTATAATTGCCCTATTGTTAATCAACCAATCCATTCCGAGAATTACATCGAATTCTCCTAACTTTATCGGTATCAAATCTACCGATAATTTACAACCACGAATATCTACGTAACAACTCCTATGAATATCATCAACAGGAATTATCTCTTCGTTTGCTACCTTAATATTCAAAGGTATAGGCAATTTTTTGGGAAATAATTCTAATTGTCTAGCAAAATCACATGCTATAAATGAACAAGTAGCACCCGAATCAAACAGCACATAAGCATTTATGTTGTTGATCGGAATAATACCTGCGACTACATCCCCTGATGCCAGCGCATCTTGGACCGTCATATTAAAGGTACGAGCCATTGGCCTACACGGCTGTGCTGGACTACCAATAGCTAACTTACCGCTATTAGTGCCCTTGTTTCCATCCGTCCCCTTCTTCGGGCAGTTCTTTGCTATGTGATCAGTTGCTCCACATACAAAGCATCCATGATTTTTCTTTGGACTTGGACAGTTAGGCGAAATGTGCCCTTCTTGTCCATAGTTATAACATACTGCATTTCCCTTGAGACAGACTCCTAAATGAGTCTTCCCATAGGTTTTACAGGCCTCCATCCTCTTCTTAGGATCCCCTTGTTTTACTCCGGTATTTCCAGAGTTAAATCCCTTCCTCTTTTGACCATCGCCACTACCGCTGGCTCCCTCGGTCTTTATTCCTCCATCGGCTTTACCCTTGTTTTTTTTATCTTTGTGGTACTAGCTAAGAGCCTCACTCCCACCTTCAGTAATTATTGCCTTTTCTAGTATGGTCCCGAAAGAAGTACTTTGAAACACCGAAATTCAACTATAGAGCTAGGGTTTCAAGCCTTGCTCGAATCATCTAGCCTTCCTTACCTCAGTGTCCACTTAATGTGGAGCAAACCTTGCCAGTTCGTTAAAGGTAGCATACTGGGGAACCGTCATATCCCCTTGCTTTAAATCAAGAAATTGAATCTCCATACTTCCTTGCGTGCTCATGGGAAAGTAGTTCTCGAAGAAAATCTCCTTGAACCTTACCCACGTTAGATTTTCTATACCGGCCCTAGCCTGGTTTGCCTCCCACCAGAAATTGGCCTCACCCTTCATCATATAGGTTGCAAAAGCAACCTTCTGACCTTCGTCAACATTTGCTATAACAAATGCTATCTCAATCTCTTTCACCCATGTTTGGGCTTCTATAGGGTCCGTAGTTCCTTTGAACTCCGGCGGACCGACACTTTTAAAATCCTTAAAAGTAGTAGCTCGTACTACTCCAGGATTTATGGGTACATTAGCCCCAGTTCTATTAAATGCGGCCGTTAAAAGATTAACGAACTCTTGCATTGGATTAACCGGACCTCCCTCCGGTTGGTTATCATTAGTAACTTGATTTCGTTGTCTCCTTCTTGGCGGCATTTTGCTGTTAAGAAAATAACACATCATTATTACTTTCTTCTTGTTGGTTAGTTATTATTTGTGATGAAACAATAACTTATACTCATTACTCAATATATTTCCATAAAAAGACATATATTGATTCATTACTTGTAGTATAATACTACATTGCTTACATTGTACAGCCTAAGCTGATTACATTACTATCCCGCAGTTGCTTTCCAAAAGTTAGGATTTACAAAAGACTACCCTTTTATATACAAAAGAGGGTTTTACGTCACTACTAGATATATAATATTTACATATCTAAAATATTCTAGCTATTGCTAGATTACATTTGCTGTATGGAATTCTCAAAATCTTTCTTAGCCAGACCGGCAATAACATCTCGACAAATAGTATGTCGGGTCTGCCCTTCTTCTATCGGATACCCAGCTACTTCCTACTGGAAATCCACATGAGTACTCCTATGTATATAGGACAACCTCTCTACCTTCTGTTTCTTAGTCTTTAGCTCCTACTTGAGCTCAAAGACTTCGTTTTTCAGCTCGTGGATCTTGCCCTTGGCCAAAATTCGATCATCACGCTCCTCTCCCCACATACCCTCCATACTAGTCTTGTCCTCTCGGACAGCTTGAAGTTCCTCTTTTAACTCCTTTACCTCCTTACAATACTGGACATTTCTATCAAATACTGACATGAATAATGCCTTCATTGACTCCCCCGAAGTCAACTCTTCTGTAGGTGCTACCTGGTCAAAAGACATCACATCCACCTCTTCCTTTAGCATGCCATCAAACACAGACATGTAGTCTAAGTTGTCTGAGTCTCTAGACTCGATTGTCACCACTTCTGGTGCTACTGCTATAGGATTTGGTAGTATCTCTACCCGATTTATCCAATCCTTGCTTACTACATGTATATCTCTATACATTTCATTTTCTCCTGACATCTACAACAAAACAATATTGTTTGATTAGTATACGTTAGTAGAATAATAAAAACACATAACATAATTATAATGCATTTTTATAGGTATACTTTCCATCTTTTACTTCTTTGACTTTTCTTAAGGTTATGACTTAAGGTTCTAATTTCCCCTTTAAGTTTTATACCCTAGGCTCTGATACCAAACTGTAGCGCCCCCAAATCTGGGTATCTTCCAACCCGACATATGGTGCTATACGGTACTACCATTCATACATTCATTCAATTGAAAAGCCTCAAAAGAACAAACATCTCTTCTATATATTCAAAGTAATATTTATATTTCCCCAGGTTCTATACGCATTACAAATGTTCTTTGTCATAATATCAATTATATTACAACATTATACCTATACTATTACATAGACGGCTTAACGGTCTGCCTTAGCCTTTCCTTTATCTTTATTCGATCCTTCAGGACATTCAGTCTTAGCTGCATTCATATGGTTCAAGCAAGAGTGAGCATAACTAGCTCAGCAAGTATGACAATTTCAATAACAACATGCTTGACACATAAGAATCGTATATCTTCAATAACTGAACAATAGTTATGAAGTACTATTGATAATTCAAAATAGCACTTCATCTTCCTTTCAAATTGTTTCACAATGAATAATATCCAGTAAAACATAACTCCGGTCCAAGACCTTAAGTATTTCATTCTTCCTTTGAAAAGGACAGCCTGGCACTAAGTCCGTAAGTCCGGTATTACTTACGAGCACTTCTAGGTGATCAGCCTATAGTACTCTATGTTGATTAACACTACATTCATTAAACGTATTTAAGTTTAATTTATGGCAACCTCACGTGCCTGTCGTAAGACGACAAAACATTTGTTTATCATACTCAATCTTCTTTTGAAAACCATATCGAGTAGTTGACAAAAGATAACAACATTTAATAACAGTTGGATGGATTATCAATAATCCACCAAATGCATTAAGTCTAGCCGAAAGAATTGTCTTTAACTTAATCATACATCAATTTATGCGTAAGGATACATGAATTACAAAGCTTGTTCAGATTAAACTGAGACAAGGGTTAGAATACTTGCCTTCAGCGTCTGCTACGGTATAAATTACTTTATGTTCAAGTCTTTCAAGTCTCTACAATACATGATTACATAACACCATACATTAGGTCATATATAATAAAGTATGTATATGACTATATCTTACCCTTCATCTCAATCTAATCATGTATTATATTTAATTACTATCAATTCCGGCTTTGTCATTCTATTTGCATTCATAGTTGAATAGATTATTATCAACCTTCCTGCACTATCCTTAAGGTTTAACAAAGTTTTAACAATGTTACTTCAAGTTCCTTAAGGTATGTTCACTTTGAATTAATCCCATTCCTTGCTTTGTGCTCAAAATTATTCTTTACTATCTTTGATCAAGGGTCGGCCTTTCATGGCGCCTATAGTTTACTTCATCTCGTGACTTGCATGCGAGTTAGCGATAACTAGAACTTGGCATTGGCTGACTGCGGCTGATCTTTGCTCTCTTGTTCGCGATACGACGCGAATTTGCAGCAGATGCTTCGTTACCAGATATGGCAATCTGCAGTATGCTGATATATATTTGGGTTGGCGCCACGGCGCCAACTCTTTGCACCAGAAAATTTTGACAGTTTTGTTAACTTTGCGAACTTCCCGGGCTCATAACTTCTTCGTTATAAGTCCGAATTGGCTCGTTCAAAAGCCTACAGTTCACAAATTACATACTCTACGCGTTCATGTAAGAATTTTATCTTATTGACTTCATTTGCTAAAAATTTACCTATTGGTTCATTTTTAACGAAAATGATAAACGTTCGTGAACGTTCAACGCTCGTTTCTTCGTTCTAAGTTAGAATTCGGTCATTTTCTAGTCCACAACTCTATAATGCCAAATATGACTTGACTCCATCGAAAACCAACGTTTCCGAGTTCAAACACAAAATTTGACTTCTATTCTGAGAATTTCACGAATTCGACGATTATCGTCCAATCGTGCAATTTTCGACAAATCTTCATTACTTATGATTTGTTTATTAGTCCAAATGAATTCAATTCATCATATGAACATCTCAACATACTTCTTACTATAACTTATCTTCATGTTGGATTTTGACTTATTCTACCATGAGCTTATAACTTGCCAAAGTATAAACTACTTATAGCTTTATTGTTCATAACTTATCATAATTAAAGTCTTTTAATCATCATCCTTATATGTTCTCAACATATAGTTTCATTCATGCATACTTGATACAAGTTCATACAAGTTCTTTATTTTCATACAAACTCTCAAGGTTAACCTATAACAAGTTCATATAGCTTCTTCATAAGTTTAAAACTTATGCAAGTTTAAATGACTTATTTCCGACTTAAGCGGCTTAAGTTCATTTAATTAATCATTCTTCTTACTTCTTAACATCCATGCTCGCTAATACCTACTCCTCTTATCAATCTATCATGGTAGAGATAGAAGATTAATGGACAAGAAGTCTTACCCTTGAAGTCTTTGTGAAATAGTCTTCTTCTTCTTACAAATGGAAGTAGCTTATTCTTGCTTATTCTCTCTAACACTTAAGGACTTTGTAAGTTATTAGTTTAGTTGATCAAGTAGTAAATGGCTAGCAATCTCCTTCTATTTATAGAATTCCCAAAGCTAGGGTAGTTTAGTCAATACACCATCCCACCTCCTTAAGCCACCTCCTTACTATTCATTACTTGTTAATCACAACACTTATCTCTTGCTTGATCATTACACCTAATACTTGGTCATCACACATTATACTTGATTACCAAGATTAACCATATTAACATGGTTTGCCCAATGGGTCACTACAACTCATTGGATCCTAGCTTGGGCTTAAATTAACTTAGCTTTTGGGCTTGTATTAATAAACACTAACTTGTTCATTAATTAACATTTGGGCCATACCATTAATTCACTTGGGCTTGTAACAATTTCTAACAAATCCTACAAGTCCAATACTATTGCTTAATACATAAAACAATTTGTCTATGTATCATTCTCGTATTCTAACTCGTATACAACTTTGTTATATACGATATACCTTCATTCATACAAACTCGTATAATACCTTGTATTATACTCGTATTCATTACCTCGTACAATACTTACGTATCCTACGATTATTACTTAACTCATTAATTCTTCCCTTTCCTTAACATTCTCAAATTAAGTCCGCAAGTGAAATATTGTATTTTTCATAATTAGATTATTATTACATAATCCATCTTACCTTGACATTCTATCATTACGTATTTCTCGAAAGTTTAGAAATAATTCCCGAGCAAATACCGATGAATAGTATTTTTCAGAAAATTTCTCGAAAAACTTTTATTTTTGTCTTGGAAATTTAAACACTCTAATTCTTCCATGTAGCTAAAATACTACAACATTCCCACATTATTAGGTTATATAATGACAAACATCTTGATAACACATAGAATATAATTTTATTTATTATTTAATTCAATAAAATTATTTTACAATAAAATCTGAATTTCTCGGTCGTTACAGCTATTACATTAACCAAAAGCCACAAAGCTTTGTTTGCCTTGCACACTAAAACCCGCACTCAAATTACTTTTTATATTTTCTTATCATATAGTTTCCTTGTCACACTTTTATTTGGTTAATTTAATTAATTTTTAAATTAACATTTGCCTTATCATTGGGATTTCCATAATGATTTCTAATTTTATTTAACAAACTAATAAACATCTAATTTAATTATTAAGTCAAATTAGAACTACACCATAATTATTTAATAATTCATTTAATTAAATTATCTCCTTAAATATTAAACAATTCATTAAATTTAATTATTTTATTAAATTAAATCTTCAAATAATAAAATTACCATTCACTAATTTAGTTAACATACACGCTTAACTAAATTATATACACCACAATTTCATCAATTTTTTTATTTGAATAAATAAATTAACTAAAATATTTATTTAATTCAATAAATATTTAAAATTAATTACAAAATTTTTGTTCGTTACATCCTTCCCTCCTTAAAAGGATTCTGTCCCCAGAATCACGACTCAATAAATTCATTCGTTACATTCTTCCCTCCTTAACAAGATTATGTCCCCAGAATCGCTATACAAAATTAAGCAAATAACTAAGGATAATTTTTCATCATAACATCTTCAAGTTCCCACATAGCTTCTTCAACATTGTGGTTTCTCCAAAATACCTTAACAGAACGTATCACTTTATTCCTTAATACTTGCTCTTTCCTATCAATAATTTGAGCAAGGACTTCTTCATATGACAAGTCTTTTTCAAACTGTAATGGTTCATATTCTATAACATGTTTATAATCTGACTTATATGGCCTTAATACCGAAACATAGAAAATATTATGAATATGTTCTAATTCCGGAGGTAGAGCTACCTCATACGCCACTTCACCAACTCGTCACAGCACTTGAAAAGGTCCTATAAACCTAAGGCTTAGTTTTCCCTTTTTACTAAACCGAATTTCCCTTTTCAGGGAGACAATTTCAAGAAAATAAAAGTACCGACATCAAATACCCGATTTTGTCGATGTTGATCGGCATACTTCTTCTGCCTATCCTGTGCAGCTATCAATCTTGTTCGAATCACCTTGATGATCTCGACTGTTTGTTATACCAATTCTGGACCAAGTAGTTGGCGTTCACCAACTTCGTCCCAGCATAACAGAGTTCTGCATTTCCTGCCGTACAACACTTCGTAAGGAGGCATACCAATACTTGCGTGATAACTATTATTATAGGTAAACTCAACCAATGGTAGATGGTCATTCTAATTCCCTTTAAAATCCATAATACATGCTCTGAGCATATCCTCCAATGTTTGGATGGTCCTCTCACTTTGTCCGTCGGTTTGAGGATGATACATTGTGCTCATTTTAAACTGTGTTCCCAAGCATTCTTGTAGTCGTTTCCAAAAATTTTATGCGAAACGTGGATCTCTATCTGACACAATTGACACCGAGACACCATGTCTTGATACAATTTCTTTCACATACAGTTTTTCCAACCGATCTAGGCTAAATCTAATCTTGACTGGCAAAAAGTGTGCCGATTTCGTCAATCGATCGACAATCACCCAGATCGCATCATAACCTTGTTGAGTCGTTGGAAGACCTACCATAAAATCGATTCTAATATGCTTCCATTTCCATTTTGGTATTTTTAACGATTGCAACAATCCGCTTGGCCTTTGATGTTTAACCTTAACTTTCTGACACGTTAAGAATTTCACCAAACATTCAGAAACATCCTTTTTTATATTCGACCACTAGAAATGATGTCTAAGATCCTGCTATATTTTCGTACTTCCAGGGTGAATCAAATATCTTGAGTTATGAGCCTCACTTAAAATTTCTTCTTTAAATTTTTGGTACTGGCGGAACCCAAATTCTCCCTTCAAATCAATGTAACATTTCTGAATCAACTTTAAACTTGTCTTCTTCACCTTTAGACACTTTCCTTCTTATCTTTTCACAGTTTTCATCTTGAAGTTTGGCATTCCTCACCTTATCCACCAATATTGAACTATTTCCCATCTAGAACAATTTTTCATCTGATTCGGTCGGACATTTAATTTCTAACTCCATCTTGGCCATTTTTGCTACTAGCTTCTCTTGAGCAGTTAACATCATTAATTTCTCTCGACCCATCAGCAACAACATTCGCCTTTCCAGGATGATAGAGAATCTCACAATCATAGTCTTTAATAAACTCTAGCCATCTCCTCTGTCGCATATTCAAATCTTTCAATGTAAATATATACTTCAAACTTCTATGGTCTATATATATATATCTCACACCTTTCTCCACAAAGATAATGTCTCAAAATTTTTAGGGCAAACACCACCGCAGCCAACTCCAAATCATGAGTCGGATACCCTTTCTCATAATCTTTTAATTAACGTGATGTATACGCAATGACCCTGCCATTCTGCATAAGCAGACAACCTAGTCCTTTATACGATGCGTCACTATATACCAAAAAATTCCCTGTATCATCAGGCAATGACAACACAGGCGCTGAACTCAATCACTTCTTTAATTCTTGAAAACTCTCCTCACACTTCTCCGTCCAAACAAACTTAACTGCCTTCCTAGTTAAATTTGTCAACAGAGTTGCAATTTTGGAAGATTCTTGAATAAAACACCTATAGTAACCTGTAAATCCCAAGAAACTTCTTACTTCTGACGGTGTCTTTGGCTGATCCTAGTTTATTACAGCTTCAACCTTTGATGGATCTACTGAGATTCCGTCCTTGTCAATAACGTGCCCAAGAAACTGCACATGTTTTAACCAAAACTCACACTTCGAGAATTTAGCGTACAACTTTTCTCTCTTTCATGTCTCAAATGTCACTCTCAAGTGTTCAACATGTTCCTCCTTGGTTTTAGAATACACCAATATATCCTCAATAAACACCAATACAAATTTGTCTAAGAATGGTTTAAACACCCTGTTCATCAAATCCATGAACGCTGCAGGTGCATTGGTTAAACCAAATGACATAACCAAAAACTCGTAATGACCATACCGAGTTCTAAATGCCATTTTCGGTACATCCTCATTTCTTACTTTTAACTGATGATACCCACTTCTTAGGTCTATCTTTGAGAAATATATCGCTCCCTTCAGTTGATCGAACAAGTCATCGATTCTCAGTAATGGATACTTATTTTTAATTGTGACCTTATTCAGTTCTCGGTAATCAATGTAGAGCCGCACTGATCCATCTTTCTTCTTAACAAACAACATCGGCGCTCCCCGTGGACACTCAGCTGGATATACTTCTTGTCTAGTAATTATTGCAACTGTACCATTAACTCTTTAATCTCTACTGGGGCCATTCTATATTGGGCTTTAGATATCAGGGCCGTTCCTGGTGCTAAATTAATCATGAACTTAATTTCTCAATCTGGCGGAAGTTCAGGCAAATCTTCAAGAAATACGTCTGCAAAATCTCTAATGACTAGTATCTCTTCTAACTTCGCACTCTTCTTCTGCGTATCAACTATGTAGGCTAAGTATCCTACACATCCTTATCTCAGTAACTTCTTGGCTTGCATCACCGTCAGGAAACTTGCTTGTCGAGGTGACTTGATGCCATAAAAAACCACCTTTGACGGAGTCATAAGGTTAACACATTTCTTTTGGCAATCAATTACTGCCTCGTAATTGAATAACCAATCCATTCGTAGTATATCATCAAACTCCCCAAGTTTAATTGGTATCAAATCTACCATCATCTTGTGACCCTTTATAACCACTCTACAATTCTTGTATATAAATCTAACAAGAATCACTTCCCTATTCGCAATCTCTATGCTTAAAGGGAAATCTAATTCTTCCTGAGGAAAATTTAAGTTCTGAGCAAATTCATCGGATATAAATGAACAAGTAGCACCCAAGTCAAATAGCACATAAACATTAATACCATTAATCAGAATGATACCTGACACCACATCCTTTGACTGCACAACATCTTGCACTGTTATATTGAAAGTTTTGGCAGTAGGTCGTCTTGATTGCACTGGTCCAGTGATAGTTAAATTACCACCACTGTTGTTTCCTTTTCCTCCACTTACACTTCCCGCTGTCTTTTTAGCGCAATCACGAGCCATATGATCCTTTGACCCATAAGTGAAATAGGCTCCTCCCTTCTTCAAACTAAAACAATTTGTTTAAATGTGACCCTCCTGGCCACAGTTGAAACACACCCGCTTACCCTTCAGACACACCTCTGTGTGGTTCTTTCCGCAGGTAGCACAAGCTTCAAACTTCTTCTTTTGTTGACTTCCTTGCTGTCCTCCCGTATTTGAGTTTTCATTCTATCTCATTTTCTGATTGTTACTTCCACTATTGCTTCCTCCAGCCATGCTTTCATTCTCATTCTTTCTCTTCCTCTGTTCTTGATTATATTTGGTTAAGGCATCGCTTCCACCTTCCGCGGTAATTTCCTTTTTCAATACTGCCACAAATGTATTTAGCTGAAACATCGAAACCTTGTTATACAACCAGGGCTTCAATCCTTGTTCGAACCTTCTCGCCTTACGCTCATCGGTATTAACTTGGTATGGAGAAAACCTTGCCAACTTATTAAACTTTACAGCATACTCCGACACAATCATGGTTCATTGCTTCAATTCTAAGAATTGAACTTACATCTGGTTCTGAGAACTCGTCGGGAAATACATCTTGAAAAAAATTTCTTTAAACCTATCCCACGCTATTACTCCCTGTCCACCACGAACCTTATTCGCCTGCCACCAATATCTAGCTTCAGACTTCAACATAAACATCACAAAAGCAGTTTTCTGATCATCATTGACTCTAATAACATCGAAAACCTTCTCCATTTCCATAATCCAAGTTTGGGCTTCAACTAGATTCATAGACCCTTGAAACTCCGGCGGTCCAACCTCTTTGAAGTCTTTGAAGGTCATAGCTTGAGCTTGCGGCTGATTCACAAGTGCTCCCATTAACAAAGTCAACAACTGCTGAACCGGGTTAGTGTTGGCCTCATTATTATTGTTAGTAGACCCCTCACGAGGTGGTTGTTGGCGTGGTTCTCTTCTTCTAAGAGGCATTTTCTGTTAAAATATACGCGTATTAGATCACTATTCAATTCCTTGAATATCTTAAAGTTTAACTTTAAACATACTAAGATTAAAGCTTAACACATAACATTTCAATAAACTTTGATATTTTATTCATCTAAACTTTTCATAACATAGTAAGGATAGCAATCTCTGCTATCAACATCATCTTTCCCGAACTTGGCAAGTTTCAGGATAATATACTCATCTTACCCCTTTATTTATCTCAAAATAATGAATTTATAATTTATTTATTCACATACTTAGTCACATATTATTATTCTTCATATTTTGAGATATTAAGACGTCGAGAGGCTTCTCTACGCTCTTCCTCCATAATACGATATGCCGTCCTACAATCCATCATATACCACGGCAAGTCTTCAAATTGAGGTGGGTAATAAAAGACTCGATCCTGGGCCCTATCAATCGCAAAATGAAAGGCACTAT
Organism: Panax quinquefolius; assembly: GCA_020205615.1. NCBI lineage: Eukaryota > Viridiplantae > Streptophyta > Magnoliopsida > Apiales > Araliaceae > Panax > Panax quinquefolius. Next base: position 56,649,904 of record CM035173.1, read on the forward strand.
CCATTTCATTCATCTTAGCCTTCTTCGTTTGAACCTTAGCTTCAGCACGATCTGTACGCTGATTAGCCTTCATCCAAGCGTCATTTGCTCTTGCACGCTTAGCTGACTCCTCCTTCAAATCATCTTTTAGTTTTCCCACTTCAGTCTTTATCTTCTCATTCTCAGCCAGTAGCTCCTCTTGATGTCCTTCTGTGTGAACCAGGTTCCATTACGTGTTCACAAGTCGTGAGTCGAGTTCCTAAATCTCCACAACCTTCTGCTCTATAGTAGCTTGACGCATCTCAGCTAACTCCTTCAGCTCCTCAATCTTATCCTGTAATTCTATATTACGGTCATAGAGCGCATCATACATCTCAGCTGATATGGAGCTTAGTGGAAACTCCACAGGATCCTCTTCCTCATCCTCCACCTCTATATCCTCAGAGTCCTCCCCCTCAGGATCAGATTCAGGCTCATTCTCCTGTCCTTCCTCAGCAACCAACAGAGAAGGCTCCCTCTAGATCAACTGCTCCCGAACAACATGGACATCCCGAGGCTCTTCATCTCTAGGTACCTGAGGTATCTCTTCCCTAGCTTGACTGGATCCTTCAATGTTAGACATCCTGACAACAAAATACTTTTAAGTTTTTTTTATTACATGACACTCTTCAATACTCACGAGTACATAAGTTATTAACACATAGCACATAAAGTCTTTTATTGTATATTTTAATGGACGCCTTAATCCATTCCTTAAAACTCGATAAGAGTTTGTCACCACTATATTTTCTGTCTCCTTAAATGTTACTTCCTAAGGTTTCCCCACCTAAGGTTCATAACCTAATGCTTTGATACCAACCTGTGACACACCCAAATCCAAGTACTCCAATCCCACAGGATTTGGTACTCACTATCCAAAACAATTACATATGACTACCCATAATAAAGGATAAACACATAAATTAAATAACTTAAATAATTGTCTTCCCTGTTAAAGGGTTACATCAACTTAAAACAATCCCAGGTAATCTAACCTTAAACTATTACACAAGTCTGCAGAATACATCATAAAATAAAATAAGTCTTATAACATAAATTCATTTAAGTAAAATTCAAATAAGTCTTCATCACTTGGACATCTTGCCCTTTCCTTTGCTAGAAGATAGCTCACCGGCCTTCTCAACTTTAGTTGCAGTGTTATTTGCAAGAGTGAGCAAACAATTGCTCACTAATATAAAGAATAATAATAGCAACAACATGAGATTAAACAATGAATATTGAACAATAGAGAACTCGTTCTACGAATCAATAATAAAAAACAAGTTCAAGATTTATATCTGAGGGTCTTAAGACCATGAACTATGTCCCCGGTACTTAGGTATTTCTACCTCAACCTTAACAGTCGATTAGACTATACAGACCCTTCCTTACGTACTTAGGGGGATCAGCCCTGTGTACCATGTATTGTGCACAATCATCTAAACACTAACCCGTACATAATTCCCTATATTAGGGTTTTTCATCTTAGTTTGACTTTAGGATTTCCGCACTAAAGAATGTTTAGTCTGGAATAGCTTAATAGTGATTCTAGAATTTTAGAAAACTCATCAATTATGGATTAGTTCAACCAATAAAGGTTTATTTGCTATTTGAAGGTTTAACTCAATAACATAAGTTTGAACAACAATAACTAAGTCGAAGATTGAATATCAACAATTTAGAATTGAATAGACATGGTATATACAAAGTGTTACATCTAAAGGAATTAGAAAATCTCATTTGAAACAATGAACTTGAACTATTTATGCCTTGAAGAGCAAGAAATAAAAGTTATGGACTTGCTCAATGTAAAATAATTAGAATACAACAACTTGCATAATCGTAAACATGGTAGAACCAAGAAATTTGCTCAACATAAGATTAGGGTTTAGGAAACTTGCCTCGTGTGTAAGCTACACAATTACTACAAACGTTTATCAAATACCCTACACATACCATTAAGACCATAATACCAATTAGTTTTATTAACACTAACTTCATTGGTTTACTTTTAATTTTTAGTCAAATCTATAATCTTTAACTTAAGACTTGATTATCCTAATCTTTCACGTACCACGAATTTGAACTCTCAATTATATTTTTAGTACACGACATGGTGATTGCAAAGCAACTTCAATTCCCGTGACATCTCATCACGGACCTTCACAACCTATTAATTCATAATCCATAGTTTTAATGTTGTGATTACAACATGTTATTATGTCTTATAACATGTTTTAAGTTCCTCTACAATAATTAAAGTAGGTTAAGTTAACATTTCCCAACTATCTTCATTAATGTACTCATTCTTGGGCTTGGATCGATCATTTGGCGCTTGCCGCATAAGGCTACCTTTGAATCCAAATACACAAGACAAAGAAATAGCGCGCCAGAGGCGTGTGTGAGCAACGCCGACACCGTAATTAGTTTTCCTGAAACACGAATATAGTCTCTGTTCTAAGCCAAAAATCCCAATTTCTTCACCCAACACCCAATTAACCAAACCCAAATATTTATAAGCTTTATAAAATCAAAACCAAATATTTATAAAGCAATTCTAACATCACAAACCACATTCTAGAGGATTAAGAAAATCATGTTTTTGCCATTTTCTTCAATTCCAACACATTTAGTAATTTACATCACCAAACCTTCAATTCTTAACCAAAGTAAGCCATTTCAATTATGTTATTTTCATTTCTTGACATACTAACACAATTCACAATCAATTTGCAGATTATAATCAGAATTGAACATCTCTTTTGGCCTCAAATAAGCCACTTAGCATAAAAACATTGCTAACTAATTTTTCTTCTACAAACCATTTTTCCATGAATTTGATTACTCAATACGGCTTCTATGTAACAATTAACAGATTACACATGTATATAATGAACACCTCAAACCCTGTTCCAACAAAAATTCTAATTCACAGAAAATAGATATTAAAAAACAAAAATTGGAATTAGGATAGATTATACCTTAATCCCTTGTTGTAAATTAGCAAAGATGGTGACAAGGTTTCCAACAATCCTTCTTCTTTCTCTTGACAAGCTATAGAGAATTCTCTCTTCTCTTTATATTTCTCCCTCTGTCTGTATTTTTCTCCTCTAAGTCATGAAGCACAGTACGCATATAAAACACAATATGCGTAAAACTGATAAACGTGGTTTATCAGTTTATCACAGCTAAGAGCCACAAGGCTTTGTTTGCCTTGCACACTAAAACCCCCACTTAAATTATTTTTATATTTTCTTATCATATAGTTTCCTTGTCACACTTTTATTTAGTTAATTTAATTAATTTTTAAATTAACATTTGTCTTATAATTGGAATTTCCATAATGATTTATAATTTTATTTAACAAACTAATAAACATCTAATTTAATTATTAAATCAAATTAGAACTACACCATAATAATTTAATAATTCATTTAATTTAATTATCTCCTTAAATATTAAACAATTTATTTAACTTAATTATTTCATTAAATTAAATCTTCAAATAATAAAATTACCATTCACTAATTTAGTTAACATACACACTTAACTAAATTATATACACCACAATTTTATCAATTTTTTTATTTCAATAAATAAATCAACTAAAATATTTATTTAATTCAATAAATATTTAAAATTAATTACAAAATTCTCGTTCATTACACATGCAATCCAATCCCTCATCCTGATATAGCTAGGAACCATATCCCCCATAAAACTGTGTGGCGCGAGTCTTAGCTCCAATGGTGCGAGGGAACCACCAGTAGTAATAAGCCTCTTGAGTGAAAGGCCCCTCTAACAACGTAAACCCATTCACACCCATCAATGGGACTTCAGTGAGCGGCTGCAACAAAGGACAATGACGCCTGGTAGGAGGAAAGAACATAATATGAATCTCTCATGTGGTTCTCCTAATAGCACGCTCTCCTAAATAGAGCTCTCAACCTCCATCTGTAAAAAGAGGAATCCAACGGGTAGACAATATATAGTTGACAGCAGTCAGGAAATGACCCTCGAAGCCAATTGTCAAGTGGTCCTCAGAGTAAGGAGCCCATGTAATGACATCGGCTCTCAACAACTCCAACTGTAAGCGTGAATGGGTGAAACCTTCATCTACGGGAACCTCCATCAAAGTGGAGTGATGTCATCGCCGTCCCTGTGGATAGGTGTCTAAACCTAATAGGTTAACGAAACAAGGACATGGGAGCCTCTTGTAGGCCCAAAACTGTCAATAAAAGATCAAATATCTATGGTCAGTCAAATTATCAACCCAAACAAGGGAAATCAAAAGAGAAAATACTCACCAGAAGGAACGGATAGAACCCTAACTAAGCCATCATCACACCCTCGGAGAGTAGGCGCATCCGCTTGAGGAAGTAGGCAAAGGTGTAAGAACCCCAATCAAACTCTCCAATATGGTCCACCTCCCGTATGGCACTGACTAAAGCGAATGACACCGTCGAAGAGTTATCATCCAGGAAATAACCCCTAAGGATGATTAGGAACAATCGCAGAAGGATGCGATCCCTAATCCTCTGATCATCGGGCAATGGCTTAGTCAGAGCCCCACTCACGGCATCTACACTCAAGGGACCAGTACAGATTGTAATGCCCTTGAGCGTCATAGTCGGGACTCCCAAGAAGGATCTGACGGCAGTCGGGGAAATATCAGCCACAAAAGGCATTGGTGCCCCAAAAAACTCCATCCTAGTGATGAATCGCCAATCCATTGGTGTCATCATCACCACATAATCTATTAAATGGAGAGACTGACTGGAGAAACCAACACTCAGACAAAGTTCTGAGATAACCCACAGATAACGACGGGGGATGATGGAAAAGAAAGACTCAAAGCCCTAAGCATGCACCATCTCTCGGTACTCTGGATGAAGATTTTGGTATAGAGAATGTATGTCAAAAACCAATTCCCTCTAGGCCGAGTAAAGCCAAGAACCTGCATCATAATGCAAATCAACATCAAAATCCTTCACCCCACATATAGGAAAAGGAAGACCAACATCACTGTTACTTCGTTCACATGAGGATAGATCGAGGGGTGACGACTCAAATCATCCAGAAACTCTAGAATCATGACATTTATAGCTAGAAGTTCCCTATGAGGAATAGAAGATGATGGAGCAGGATCTGTAATGGGTACGTCCTCCTCTTCATCCTCAACATTCGGTCTCTCAACCTGGATAGGACGAATCACTGACTCTGTAAACTGACGAGGTTGTCAGGCTGGGCGAGGCCGAGGCACGTCTGATGCTCTCCTCCTCACACCTAAATCTGGACAAAAGTCTCCAAATCACCTCAGAAAGGGTGTGGTAAATTCTAACATGGAGCTCATTAAATGCATTTTTATATCTATACGCATGTATGCATTACCCTAACATACATCTACAGTAGATTTAAAAATGCATGTTCATTCAATGTCTAGACTCGTGAAAAAAAATTCGACATAGTCTCCTCTGTAAAAAGGATTATCCAAATGCGCGTAGGCATGACCAGGTGGCCATTCAGTAGCACACCAACTCAAAGTCATAAAAATCCTATATACATGAAAAATATCAAATTCATAATCCATAAGGGTAACCTAATTACCAGGATTACTATGCTTCAAAACCTTTGCTCATTTGTCCTCAAATATGATGAAAAATAGCAGAAAAATGTGCCAAATTTTCTATTTAAAAAGTCATTTTTTAACATTAATATGTTCAACATGGTAAAATACTAACATTTATTGCGTTGAATATTTTTATCAAGTCATATGAACATGCATAATCACTACTATGTGTTTTGAAGTATTTCATATGATATCTCACTTTCCAATGGTCAAAATTGGAAAAGAAAACATGTAAACATTACCAAGATAGTGTAGAACGATTGTACGGTGACGAATTTTGAAGAAAACAACTAGAACTTAGTAGATCTGGAGATGAAATCTCAGATTTTCTAAGCGGTTTCAAGTTAAAAATGATTTGTGAAAGGGAAAGGCAAGTGAGATATAATCCACGAGTGGTCGTGGGTGTACTCGTAGTAGCCGCGGGTTTACCTGTGGCTACCCTGGGTGGTCCCCACCCCCTCTAACTCGATTAAATTTGAGTTACAAAAGATGTCCCACAAGCTAAAAAGTCAAATTAGAAAAAAGATGCTACGCGATTAAGCGAAAAACCCTGAAATCTTGATTTTCGAAGACCAAACTGCGGGTCTACATATCAGTCATTGGTGTTCGCCCGGATACAGGGTTCACCAAGCCGCTGATCAAAGCTATTGAAAGCTGCCCTTGGAAATATCTCGCTAAGGCCCGATGCCATCAACCTGAGGTAGTAATTGCAATCAATAGCATATATCTCAATAAAAATCCATTCCCAGTGGAGATTTCATACATCCTTAGCTATTGAAAGCTATTTCGACGAGGTTCAGGTAGCCATGACATTACCAATCGTTGGCATTGACTCCAACAAAGCATTGGAGGTGGTCCGACGATTCCAGCCATTAAAAGCTATTTCGACGAGGGTCAGGCAGCCTTGACATCATCAGTCGTTGGCAATAAATCCAACGAAGCATTGGAGGTGGTCCGATGATTTCAGTCGTTGAGAACTATTTCAACGAGGGTCAGGCAGCCCTAACATTACAAACCATTGGCAGTAACCCCAACGAAACGTCAGAGAAACCTGACGATGCACATCGTGCAAAACCATCCTCATTAGGGAATACCGATGATGGAATATGTTATACAGATCCTCATCAATCAAAACATAATTCCCCAAAAAGTTACTCGCACATGAGAAGAGCATCTTCGGTGGAAAGCCTGCACAAAGGATTAAAGACTTTGGTGGTAGCCCCAATGTTAACATCCTATGGTCTTAATCATGGAGAAACCTCCACTCCAAAGATTTGGAAGACATCATTTCATCTCATCGGCAAATCAGGCTCAAATAGCACTGATGGATGGTTCAAACTGCTGGCAATAACCCCAGTGCGGCATCAGGAGATTCATATGATAAGAGCTTTAGAAACTATCGGTCAAGTAAACATCTAGGCAGTTTGATAGCGTCATCATTGACAACTCCATTCCCCAACAGAAGCTGTGGGAGCATGGTAGTTATCACATCCCATTGGAAAATGGTCCAACAAATAACAAATAACATTGCATCATGCTGCATTACATTTGCATCATGATTCTCTTGTCACATTTCAAGTGTATAGTGATATTTATCCTATTCATGCCATTACATTGCATGAATATAATAAAGAGGGGCATTTGTAGTGTCTGAATCTAGATTCGGTTCCCATGATGAACATTTCTCAGCAGCAGGCAACTTGTAAATTATCTACAGTGTCTGAATTTCCTTAGATGGCTCTCATTCCCACAAGGAGTTCGGCACTACTATGTATCTTATTTTCTCGAAGATGCCTTGAATCTCGAAAATAAAAGTAATCAAGCCGGACATAATAAAATAGAAGTATCGAAGGCCTTAATTACTATCGAGCCCAAGAGTTTGAAAAACTTGTTTTACAAAACTTCACCACTATATATTGTTAAAATTGAAATTTTATACAAAAGTCAAACCCATTGTATATAGGTGTAAATGAGGCATTACACTACTTCCAGACAACTACACATAGGCCCTACACACATATGCAGATAAAAGTTTAAATAAAAAGTGGCGGTAACCGTGTTATCATGAAAGTCGGGGGTGCCTAACACATTCCCTCCACTTAATCTATAAAGCCCCCAAATTCAGCTACTAGAAACCCGAATTCAGTGCTTCATGATACCATTTCTATGAGCAGAATAATACTAATAATAATAACAATAATATAAATATTAAACTTAATTTACATAATTATCAGAGTCTAGCTCCCAAGTACGTAACCTTTAATCATTCCTTACAATACATGATAATAAATATATAATGTTGTCTTAATAATATTAAACTATTACATAAGATAACATTAAAATCATTCAGCAACCTTTCCCTTTCCCTTGTATCTAGCAGAGCCTTCAGGTTGTTCACACTTAGCTGAAAACATTTAAATTAAGCAAGGATGACCATTTGAGTGCCCAACAAGTAATAACAATTATATATATATATATAAGCTGAAAGAATTTAAATGTTTTCTTTATACTACCCTTCTACAACAAATCAATAGTTGTGAAATAATCTGAACCGATAATAATAACATAACAACCCTCTTTCAAATTTTTGAAACTACGAACTGACTATAAATAGGGTTAAGGGGACATACTATGAACATTATTTTCATTTTCAAAAAGGTTAAACAGATCTTCATCTGTAAACCGTCATAACTTACGGGCACAAGGGTGATCAGCCCATTATACCCTGTATTGATCAATACTACATGCAAGAACGATGTTATCGTTCACTCTGTCCACCTTGGGTGCATAAAAGTTTTCCCCGTGTAAGGGATGTTCATACTTGTCGGGGTTCCAAACCAAGGCAATTCGGTTGGATAATAATAAGGTTTTATCTTGTTCAACAATAATCTATAATTCAACATATATATATATATATATATATATATATATATATGAACCATTTATCCGGTCCGCACGTTTTATTACGATCACTAAAATACGAACTTAAATTATTAATCGTGAGATATATCCAACGGTAAAGCAAAGGACGCATACCTTTTGTTTAAAAAAAAGCTAGACATCCTTTTCGGGTCAAACAAAAATTGACCGAATACACCTCTCTCCTACTTGTTTCATGAACCAGACCATCTCTCTCCTAAGATTCACGATCCAGACCAAAAAGCTTCACTACCTTTATCTCTCTCCTAACATAAGCTGCTCTTTCGGTTGGAAAACAAGTTCACCAGACGAATTCGAAAGAAACTTCGCCAAAAGCCAAGGTATTTTCTAATTTTCTAACTAAATGAAATTGAAATCTAGGGTTTGTGTGTAATTTTGATGACGTTGATGGTAAGCAAGATTATCATGAAATTTTATTAATTTTGAAATACCCTAAACTTTATGCCTGTAAAACAAATAGCACCTTCCCTGCCAGAGAAGAACCATAAACAAGTAGTGATCGAGCTGCACCTTACTCTGTTTTGAAAACATTACTCTATTTTTTGGCCAAGGCTACACCTTTGAATTTTAGTTGATCCAACCACCAATTTAATTTGAGGGTAAATTCATCTCATTCATTAATTATCTAGCTACGTTTAATTAGTAATTATCTTCTCTGTTATCTTCAGTTTAAAGTTTTCACAAATATTACATTATCTGGATTTTTGGTATGAGTGTTGCATTTGTGTTGCTAAAGTTAAAATACAATATATATATGTGTATTTCTGATATATGATTGATTTTGATTCTGAGTTGTATACTTGTTGGGTTTGCAGAATGCAGCATTGTGTAGAAGAGACAAAAATGGTATCATCTGGTAATTCTTCTCAACAACTTTATACTCCGCAAGTTAAAAACGAGTTGATACCGAAAATTGGGCAACATTTTCACAACTTAGGCGATGTTCGTGACTTTTATAACAACTATGGTAGAGAAGGTTGATTTGGTACGCGGTTAAATTCTAGTAAGAAGAGTCCTAACGGTGAAATAATTAGAAAGGAATTTGTTTGTTATAAAGAAGGGTTGAGGAGAATTGTGCCCAACAAAACTCAACAGATTATACGAAAATGGGGCTTTACTAGAGCTGCTTGTGGTGCGAAAGTAGTAGTTGTAAAAGATCGGACCGATGCAGGGGGGTTTATTGTTAGACAATTTGTTGAGGGTCATAACCATCCTCTTACGACCCCAAGAAAAGTACATTTGTTGCACTCTCATCGTGTAGTGACACTTGCCAAAAGAAATTTAACAGAACAACTATCAAAAGCTAACGTGCCAACATGGCAACAAATGAGTATTTTAGAGATGGAAGCTGGAGGTCTTAAAAATGTTGGATGTACAACACAAGATCTTTATAATGCTGACAGAGATAGGAGGAGGGCTTTAAAGGGACATGATGTTAATCTGTTGTTCGAGTATTTTAAGGATGAGAAAAAAAAGAATCTCAGTTTTACTTTTACATTCGAGCAAGAGGAGGGTGTCATGGTTCATTGTTTTTGGGTGGATGAAACATGTAGAAAGTCATACAAAAGTTTTGGGGATGTTGTTGTGTTTGATACAACTTACAATACGAACCGCTACAATTTGGTTTTTGCACCTATAGTAGGGGTTAATCACCATGGGCAGACAACTCTTTTAGGGTGTGCATTATTAAGTGGTGAAAAGATTGATGCTTTTGATTGGTTTTTCAAGGAATGGTTGAAAGGGATGCCGGGTAGCCCGCCCAAAATGATCATAAGTGATCAAGATCCGACCATGCAAAATTCGATTTAGTCTATGCTTCCAAATACTTTTCATACGTATTACATTTGGCACATTTTGAAAAAGTTTTCTAAAAAATTAGGTCTAATTCCCTACAAAGAACATTATGGCGAGTTGAGTTATTGTATATGGAAATCTGAGAGCCCAGAAGAGTTTGAAATAAGATGGGCGGAGGTTGTAGGGAAATCTACATTTGACACGAATGATTGGTTACAGGAGATGTACGAAATCCGGGAGCGTTGGGTTTCGGCATTTTCACGACATATTTTTTCTGCCTACATGACTAGTAGCCAAAGAGTTGAAGGGTCTCATGCCTTTTTCAAGAAGTATGTTTCTCCTCAAAACTCAATGTTGGAATTTTGTGACGCAGTTTAATAGGGGACTTGAAAAAATGCGACATAATGAACTAGATTTCGATCATAAGGATGTCAATGAAAAGCCACAAATAGTAACTGGCAGGGTAATGGAATACCAGATGAGTGAGTTGTACACGCGAACTATTTTTTACAAGTTTCAAGAGCAACTGCTTGAAAGTGGCAAGTATGTGGTAACACGTACATTTAAAGATGACAACAACTGTATGTACAATGTTCAGAATGTAAAGGAGGGTGACTCTAATGACCGTAAGCTTTCATTTGACAAGTCATCAAACTTTGTTAAATGTAGTTGTCAGATGTTTGAGAGTGATGGAATTCCATGTAGGCACATTATGGGATATTTCACAAAAAAATAGGTTACGGAATTACCTAATCAGTACATCTTGCGGAGATGGACAAAATCTGCGAAATGTGGCAGAGTTATGGATGACTTGGGTGGGAGTGGGAGTGAAATATGTGATACTTCTGTGTTACTGAGGCGTAGTAGTCTCTTCCAAATTGCGTCTAATGTTATTGATGAAGCTGCATTAAGTGAAGATAACACAAAAGAGTTGAAAGAATTGTTGTTATCAACTCAAAGGAGGTTTTACGCCATGAATCATGGTAGCATGGATGTGGAAAGGAGTATCAACATGCTCGTTTCTCTTGAGAGCCAACATGATATAAGTCTCAAAGAACCATCTTTAGTAAGGACAAAGGGTTGTGGTAAACGACTCAAGGGAGGAAAAGAGAAGGCTATCAAGAAGGCTAGGAAATGCAATGGATGTGGGATTGTTGGAGTGTTGCATGACAAAAGAAATTATCCAAAACTTGTTAGAGTGTACGATGAGGAGGACGTAGACATTAACGATGATTGTAAGTCTTTGTTTGCTTGTAATTTTGTCTCCTTATTGCAATTTTGTCTCCATTTTGTTTTTGACATTGATGACCTTTTTTTGTTTCAGGATGAGAGTCTGTGGATGGGGCTGCTTTCTTTATTTTCTTTGGTGCTTGTTTAGAAATTTGAAAGTTTTTTGTATTTTAATTAGTTTCTTTGATGTGGAGGATCTACGATGTATCAAATTGATGACATTTTATAACAAGTATGTTTCTTCCTTTTGTTTGTTGTAAGCTTACAGATTTTGTTGGAGTCTCTACGATGTATCAGATGCTTACATGTATCAGATTTTCTTCCTTTTAATTTAGTATGTGTTCAAAGCTTCTGTACTTATAAGTTCAGGCAGACAAATTTGTCAACTTGTTCAATTACGTTATTGTAGTGACTGTATGGCTCTACTGGTTATGAATATTACAGTGACTGTAATAAAGTTCACGTGCTTAACAAATAATAAGCAAAGCATCATATCATGGTTACAGAAGTGATTTGTTACTCCAATTGATAGTTTAACAATTGTAACAGTTGTGTTGATGAAGAAAAAAAATAAAGTTTGCCTGCTAAATTTTTAGAAGAGTAACATGCAAATTATTTTGGTCAATTGCAGATGCACTAGGCTTTTGAGCCTCGATGTAAATTATAAGATAATAGATTATAATGATTCAACAGATTATTTTAGCCTATATATTCATAAGATAATAGATTATACATTGTACACACTTAACACTCATATTTTCAACAAGAAAATCATATTCAAGACAGTTAACATAGTATACAATAATTACATATCACTTGAAAAGTGCCATGACCGACACTACCAAGGCTAGCCCACAAAAGAACACCAAGATATTGATGATGTGTTTCAGATTTACCACATTGATTTCAACGACTCCAAGTCGAGCATCATTATTGTTGCGCAGCTGCACGTGTGCTTCATTAGCGGTGTTGGTTTTGCCATACCCAATTGGATTGCACCAGTCCCAAAACTTATATTTTCCTTTGTCCTTCTCCCTTGGACAGTTATAGTAGAGCTTTCCAGGATTCTTCTCTGATTTAGATATTCTCACAGCAACTCTCAGGCGACAATAACACATCTTATTTCTAAATTGGATATCATGAGTTTGAATGCTCATATTACTTGACGTGGACATGCCTTTGTTGAACTTTATCTGCCAAATCCATTGGATTATTAATTAAATAGTGTATTGGAGTAGTAGAATTATTGTTGATAAAATTCACCAAATCAAATGAGAACAACAGCAAATTATTTGACACTCAAAACAACTTTCAAACGACCAAATCAAACCATAAATTAGAGTTATTGGAAAAGCTAAGCACAGTTGTGTAGATAAGATGCAGAATATCTCCAATCAAACCATAAATGCATAACGATCAATGGTTCCAATATACAAACTACAAATGCATCACGTGGTGGTCCAACCTTTCATATCAACTCCACAAAAGGATATTTATACAAAATAAATCAAACAAGATAGAAAAACATTATTATTATTAATAAATTTCATTTCCATCCCTGCAAACAGCAATTCAATAAGGTTCAGAAGTTATTATAGAAAATTAAATTTTGCATTGTAGAATTTTCCATTGTAAATGTATAATTTCTAAAGGGAACACATGAATTTATCATGCCTTTGTAAACGGTAGGAAAAGTAGAGGATTAAAGGCAACAAAAAAGACGGACATAGAGAGACAGAGCAAGGGAATTGTAAAACAGCACATCAAAAAGTTCCCCCAATCTTGCTTACCATCAACGGCATCAATATAACCCTAGTCAAAATCTAAAATTACTGAGAGAGAGAGACAGAGCAAGGGAATTGCTTACTAAGGTTGTTAAGCAAAATTGATACAAGAAGATAAATAATCCGTGAGCAGCAGGAACCCATCTGGGTGGATCAAAATTACACACAAACCCTAGATTTCAATTTCATTTAGTTAGAAAATTAGATAATACCTTGGCTTTCGGCGAAGTTGCTTTCGAATTCGTTCGGTGAACATGTTTTCCAACCAAAAGAGCAGCTTATGTTAGGAGAGAGATGAAGGTAGTGAAGCTTTTTGGTCTGGATCGTGAATCTTAGGAGAGAGATTGTCTGGTTCGTGAAACAAGTAGGAGAGAGGTGTATTCGGTCAATTTTTGTTTGACCCGAAAAAGATGTCCAGATTTTTTTAAAACAAAAGGTATGTTTCCTTTGCTTTACCGTTGGATATATCTCACGGTTAACAATTCAAGTTCTTATTTTAGTCTCGTACCGTATTTAATTGGATCGTCGGATATATATATATATATATATATATATATATATATATATATATATATATATATATATATATATATATACGGTAATTAGCAAAGGTGTATCAATATGTGATTAAATGCAATGATTATCCAAGTGGGGACACTTGTATAACCATTTATAGCAATTAACGAACAAAATATATATCTGAATTACCATATACTAACATGTTGACAATCAATGAGCGTGTATAATATAGGATTAATAATCTGTACAGTAATAATATAATTCTGAAACATTCTTACTTATGTCCATTGCATAAAGAAAATGTAAAGGTAGGATACTTGCCTGATGCGCTGCTTACAATACGCAACTTACTTTTATCTTTTATATTATGACTTATCATTAATCAGATCATTCGCTCTATTAGAACAATATACAATAACATATAGTACTGCATTTCGCAATCAGCACATAACCTAATCACATTATCACATATGTTCAACAGTTATTGCATCACAAACAAACATTAATATAGTCAAAATATATAAGTCCAGATCAATTTTAAAACATACGCTTGTGCAAATCGACTTTATCGGGTAATTATCGAGTCTAAGACTCTATTCTGTAACTCAATATCTGTAAATATCAGTTATAAGTTTTTAAATGACTTAATAAACATTTATTAATTTATCATGAATTTTCAAACACCGAAATCATTATTTAATGCCTGACGCAGTTGACTATTTAACATCTTTTCTATTTCCCACAGCTTTTCTAAAGAAGAAACCTTGTTCCTCAGATCCTGCACATCTATTGATGCTTGTTCAGCTTCAACTTTAGTGTCTGAATCACTATCTGTCAGCTCTACCATCTCCAGATCTGGTACAACATTTTTTACAATAACCACATCGTCTGAGTTATTTTCATTGTGAGCCTCTATTTTAGCTATTGGCTTCGATATTAGCTCGGGGGTATGGATTTGATCCTTCTTCATGCTATAAGCATATAACAAGCCTTTTCCACCAGACATCTACACACATAAATTATCCTGATTAGCATATGGTATATACACACAGCAGATAATAGTTTTATATAAGTTATCTTTTATTTTTGTTTGACTATGAATTTATTCAATTCATCTCCTTTTAAACTCTATATGAGTTATTTGTACTTTCTACGTTTTCCTCTGCTCCAGGGTTATAGCCTAAGGTCTACTCTCACCTATGGTTTCTAACCCTAAAGCTCTGATACCAACCTATAAAGCCCCCAAATTCAGGTACTTGAAACCCAAATTCAGTGCTTCACGATACCATTTCTATGAGCAGAATAATACTAATAATAATAACAATAATATAAATATTAAACTTAATTTCCATAATTATCAGAGTCTAGCTCCCAAGTACGTAACCTTTAATCATTCCTTACAATACATGATAATAAATATATAACGTTGTCTTAATAATATTAAACTATTACATAAGATAACATTGAAATCATTCAGCAACCTTTCCCTTTCCCTTGTTTCTAACAGAGCCTTCAGGTTGTTCACACTTAGTTAAAAATATTTAAATTACGCAAGGATGAGCATTTGAGTGCCTAGCAAGTAATAACATTTATATATATATAAGCTGAAAAAATTTAAATATTTTCTTTATACTACCCTTCTATAACAAATCAATAGTTGTGAAGTAATATGAACCGATAAAAATAACATAACAAACCTCTTTCAAATTTTTAAAACTACAAACTGACTATAAATAGGGTTAAGGGGGCATACTATGAACATTGTTTTCATTTTCAAAAAGGTTAAACGGAACTTCATCTGTAAACCGTCAAAACTTACGGGCACGGGGGTGATCAGCTCGTTGTACCCTGTATTGATCAATACTACATGCAAGAACGATGTTATTGTTCACTCTATCCACCTTGGGTGCATAAAAGTTTTCCTCGTGTAAGGGATGTTCATACTTGTCGGGGTTCCAAACCAAGGCAATACGGTTGGATAATAATACGGTTTTAACTTGTTCAACAATAATCTATAATTCAACATATCTATATAGGTAATTAGGAAAGGTGTATTGACATGTGATTAAATGCAATGATTATCCAAGTGGGGACACTTGTATAACCATTTATAACAATTAACAAACATAATATATATCTGAATTACCATATACTAACATGTTGACAATCAATGAGCGTGTATAATATAGGATTAATAATCTGTACAGTAATAATATAATTCTAAAACATTCTTACTTATGTCCATTGCATAAAGAAAATGCAAAGGTAGGATACTTGCTTGATGCTACGCGCTTCTAATCTGTAACTTAGTTTTATCTTTTATATCATGACCTATCATTAATCGATCATTATTTATTAGAACAATATACTATAACATATAGTACTGCATTTTGCAGTCAACACATAAACTAATCATATTATCACTGAAAGTAGTATGCACACAAGCCAATCATGTTTGATGATAAAGCATATACTTTGTAACAATCTTATTCATTTATTAATAAAAAGTATTAATTTATTAAAGGCTTTTAATTATCTACATGATGCTGTTTTATAATATGTGATAAACCCATAGTTTTAAGCAATGCTTTTAGAATAATGATGATGATCATTCTAATGAGATCTAAATTCTTAGAAAGCTTAAAACTAAAATAGTTCCCAATCGTTGGATTACTAAATTGGGGATTAGTGAATCCGGATAGATTGGTACATACGTTACTTGCTCATTGGATGAGGATGATTGATCTCATGATCATTTGTGTGGAGACACTAAAGCAAGTATGTAGGTGCTTATTAGAGAATAAGTTCACTGAACGTGGCTCGCTAAGGAATACCTAATGGAGTTTTATTTGCCTGTCAATAGGAATTCCTGTAGTGATAGTAGTACAAGTGATCCTTGGACTTGAGATCATCATAGTATCTTGTGTATGATGAGTTATACTTTGACTTATTCCTTAAGACCCTTAGGGTATATCAAAGGGTATGCTTGGGTATAATAAGTTGTACATGGAGATAATGTATGATCAATAAAGAATCTACCACTTCTAATAAAAGAAGAGAAATGTCCTATGTGATTCGATAAATGACAACCCAAAGAGTCCTTGGCGAGGCGAGAATGAAATTAGAAAGGAGTTTCTAATTTGCATTATTTGAGTTGTGCATTTAAGAGTCGAAATACATATAATTAAATAAAATAAGTCTTGACAAGAATTCCATGTCTTATATTTAATTGGGACATTGTATGGTGGAAGGATTGAATTGTGCGGTAACTATTTACTCAAAGGTTCTTTAATGATTAATGTTGAAATCTATATTATCTGGAAAGTCGTTGATGATCGCTAGGAGGCTTATCCTATTGTAGAATAAATATTATTTAAATAAATTAATTGTTTAATTTATTTATTTAAATAAGATTAGAATTGTTCTAATTGATTTATTCACAACCTAGGTTTAATATGGAGAACCTAAAGGGTCACACCATAAAAGGAAGAATAATTATTTAAGAAGTTAATGGCATAATCGTAATAATATATTAAGTATATTTAATTTAATCTATGGTGATAGAATAAATTAAATAGCTTAATATTTATTATTTAATATTTTAGAAATATTAAATATAAATTAATAAGAGGAGTCTTATTAATATTATTACAATTATTATTATTTTAATTTCTAAAGAGTTTAGGAATTAATTTAATATAAGTACTCTCATTTATTCCTAATTGGATTAGGAAGGAAAATTAGTTAAAGGAGTTTAATTAATTATCCCTAATAAGATTAGGGAGCTTAATTAATTAAAAGAATTAATTAATTAAAACCCAATTCCTTAATTGTTAAGGTGGGTTGCCCACATCTATAAATAAGAGGAGTCTTATTATGGGTGGTATGGGTTGTTGACTTTTTAACATACGAAATAATTCCAAGTTGTTGGGAGTACCCTTTTTCTATAGAGATAAGAAAAACTAGGGTTTGAGCCATAACACCCTTCTTCTTGAATTTTCTTCTTCCTTGGTGGATCACCTCTAGAGGCCAAACATTTGGGTGGCTAACGTTGATCAAAGGAAGGAACCAAACCCGGTGGATTCAAGTTGAACGCGAAAAGGATTGGAGGTGAACTTGTACCTGAGGAAGCTCGATCTTCAAGGGTATGATTCTTATTCATCTTTTTCGTTTAATTAATAATTATGCATAAAGGGTGATCCGGGTATATGGTTTGTAAAATTTTTAAACTCGATTTTACACGCTTAGCACTTTTTTATGCAATTTGATTGCTTTCATGAATATTACAAACCTAACGATGGCATCAGAGCCAAACCTTTATGCGAATTATTAATTGTTTTAATTTAATATGTATATTGATATGTGTTTAGAACAATTTAATTGGGCATATTTTTATTGTATAAAATTTAATAAAGAAAAAAAAAAAAAAAAAAAACGTCTTTGCTTTTTTTTTTTAAGGACGACGAAGGTGTCATTTGTTAAAAAGAAACAAGGCAATGTAATTACATTACGACATGTTCAATAATGCAATGCAATAAAAAAAAAAAAAGTCTTTGAATCAGTATTCAAAAATAGAAAATCATTGGAAAATCCGTGTATTCAAAACCGAAAATCGGCAGAACTTTTTTTTTTTGGGAAGAACCGCACGAAAATCGAAAAACAAAACTGGCAGAAGCTTTAATTTTTTTTGAAGCAATCATGCACGGAAATCGAAGCCGGTAATGATTCACAATGATTGGCTGCCATTTTTTTTGATGCGCAATATAAAATCGAGAATTGTTGGCTAATGATTATCTAATGATTTTCTAATCATTAGATAATGATTATATATATATATAATACTGTCATGGCACGGATTTCAATGAAGCATTGCACGGTTTTCCGTGTAGCTTAATAAAAAAAAAAAAAGCTGCCCTTTTAAAAAAAAAAAAATAAATAAGCTGCCTTTTGAAAAGGAAAGGAACGGACGGTTATATATATATATTATTACCGTAATATTATATATATATATATAATATTTTAATAATTTTATAATTAAAATAAAAAGTTTATTTTAATTTAAAATAAAGTTTATTTTAATTTTAATAATTTTATAATTAAAATAAAAAGGTTTATTTTAATCTTAAAATAAAAGGTTTATTTTAATATTAAAATAAAAGATTTATTTTAATTTTAAAATTAGAATTTCATGCTAACTAATTAGAGTTGGAATTAGATTCCATGATAACTAATTGGAGTTGAAATTGGATTTTATTTTTCCTAAAATAAAGGAGTTTATTTGTGAATAGGGAAGTAAATTCATCTTTCCTTAAATAAAGGAGTTTATTTAGATATGAAATAGGATTTCATATTATTCAAAATAAAAGAGTTTATTTGTGAATAGGAAAGAAAATCCGTGTTTCCTTAAATAAAGGAGTTTATTTAGATATGAAATAAGATTTCATATTATTCAAAATAAAGGAGTTTATTTGTGAATAGGAAAGAATATCCGTGTTTCCTTTAATAAAAGATTTTTTTTTTACATGGAATTGGATTCCACAATTAATTAAAATAAAAGAGTTTATTTTGATTAAAGATTTTGATTAAAATAAAATAGTTTATTTTATTCAAAATTGGATAAATTAAAATAAAATAGTTTTATTTTGATTTAAATTTGGATTAAAATAAAGGAGTTTATTTTGATTCAAAAATTAGATTTTATACTAACTAAATTTGCCCATTAAATGATATCAATATATATATATATATAATGTTTATTATTCATGAGATGAATGTTATTTATTGATGCATATGATGATGTGTATGATAATAAATGGGATTGATTATGGACTATTGACCAATGCGATTGGATTTTATTTTAGTTGGATGCATGAATGTATGGGTTTTATTAAATGGGGTCTGCGTACCTCGTCTTCTCTAATTTTTTCTTAATGTAAATTCTATCTCTCTCCTATGTACTTCCCTTGATCACGATCAAGGTTTCTATTTATTTTAAATAGTTTTGTAATAGGAATAGTTAGAATTAATTTTGAAAAATTAGAGATCAAGGAGCAAGGAGGCGCTTGAAGACCCGTTTGTAATGGAGCCCTAGTTTTAAATGTAATAGTTATATTTAAATATTAATTCTTGCACCCCTAGGGTTTGACCTTTTGGTTCACTTGGTGGCTCTAGTGAACCAAACTAGAATAAAAGTCCATAATCAATCCGGGTAGAATATAGTATTCTATATGTGCATGCTTATTCTATATATATTATATATTATGTAAACATGCTTCGCATGTTCATTAATATAATGCGTATTTTATATATATATATATATGCATGCCGCTAAACAAGATGAGACAAATTAATAACAAACCCCTCAATTTTTATATTAAGTCCTAAGCGTTCAAAGATATTTGGAATATCGAACGTCGCCTTTCTAGCATGATAAAATTAATAGAGTATTAAATATTTAATATGAGTTTGTTGTGTCACCACAAGGCAAGTATTAAGTATTTAAGATGTTAATTTATCACATTTGATGCTTATAAAGAAAATTGAACAATATTGTTTTGTTGTGTCACCACAAGGATGATATTTTTCTTTTTGAATATATGGAGTGCTAGGTCGGACTTAACTTGGATAATTTTGATTCGGATGTGCCACCACTTGATCAAAATAATCTAAGAGGCAAAATACAAGGAGTTGCATAGTTGATGTAATTGACAAGAGTTGTCTACCTATTTATTTATATATAGTTTGTTGTGTCACCACAAGGCTATATACATTTGAAATGGGATCCTTATTCTCACTAGCAAATCTTTAATTAGATTTTGCTTAGAACTATATAAGTGAGGTAATATAGTTTGAAGAAAATAGTGGGAGATACCAATTTAAAACAAGACCTAAATTATTTTGGTAATTAATAAAAGAATGTATGTTAAAATGTTGTTAATTACAAATTCATTTACAGAATTTTACAATGTCTAAATTACTATCACTGCGTAGCATATTAGATGCTAAATTAACCAGACCAAATTAAACGGATTGGTTAAGGAATATGAGAATAGTTCTCATGGTCGAAAAAGCTATCTTATGTCCTTAATCGCTTATCCTGCAATGGTTGCGAATAATGCCTCGAGGAAGAGATTGCTATTTTTAGAAAGTGGCAAGATGATGCACGATTGGCTCAATGCATCATGCTCGTATCCATGAGTAACGAGCTTGACGTCGACGTGAAACTATGGATACTTCTACTATACTCCTGCACGTCAAGTAGTTGATGATGAGGAAAGTAGGACTGATAGATATCAGATATCTAAGGAGCTCTTCCGATCTAGAATGGCCAATGGCACTATAGTATAGACAAAAGGTTCTTAACATAATCAATTTGATTGATCAATTAGGACAACTGGTTTTGTCATGGATGGAGAGTTGAGCTAAGATTTGATCTTGCACTCACTCCCGGACTCCTTTCACAATTGTTGTGAATTTTTCATATAAACAAGCTAGATATCAGCTTCGCTGATTTGCTTAACATATTGAAAAATGTTGAGAGTCACTTTCCAACCAAGAAAGACCAAGTCTTACTGGTAGGGGCCAAAGGATCTTCTGAAAAGAAGAACGATTCAAAGAAGGTAAACAGAAAGGCGTAAACAAAGGATAATAAGAACAAAAGCGTCACGGATAACAAAGGAGTTTGCTTCCACCGCAATAAGCTTTGGACACTTTGGAAATCTGAGAAGCATCTTGCGAGGGCTAACCAAAAAAGCTTAGTGAAGTTTCGGTTATAAATACAAATTTATTCAAGATTTAAAATAATTTTTTCTTTAAGTCAATATTCTACTTGGGTATTGGATACCAACTTTGGTTATCATAAATATAGATTTATGAAGGGACCAAGCAGAAGTAGAAAGCTAAACAAATATAAGTAATCCTATGTGCGAAAAATGAAGCAAAGGTTGCTGCATTAGCTATAGAAACTTATAGTTTAAAGCACTTTTCTACGGAAAATCTATTAAGTCAATAAGTTGTTATTGTATTTCAGTTCTTGTAAGAAATATTATTTCCATTTTATTGTTGGACAATGAAATCTTTGGTATTATAATTAAGAACAAATTGTTGTTCTATTTATAATAATAATGTTTTGTATAGAACTGGAATATTACTTAATAAATTTTGTATACTTGACTTACATGAAAATAATTTTGCATGTTGAACAAATTAGTATAAGAAAAGGAGATGATCATTCAAAGAGTTGAATGTGTGTATTTGCTGAAATACAAGTGTGAATTATTTGAAAGGTTCAAAGAATTCAGAAATGAAACAAATTGGCAAAGTATTAAGATTCTTTGATTAGATCAAAAAAAAATAAATACTTGTGCAATAAGTTTCTAGATCATCTCAAATGGTTTTCTCATAATGGACACATCCTGATACGCAATAATTGATTGATGTATCTAAAGGAAAAATCGTACCTTGTTGGACATGGTGTGGTCCATAATGATTTTACCGACATTCCAAAGATCCTTCAGGATCATGTCCTAGAAATGGTCAGTATATCTCTACGGAAAAGGTAACCTCAAAATCCATTGAAGACTCCATAAAAGTTATGGATAGGGAGGATTCCTAATCTTAAGTATGTTAAGATAAGGGGTTGTCCAACTTATGTGAAAAGGTTTCAAAGGATAAGCTTGGGACAAAATTTGACATGTACAGATTTGTGGGACATCCTAAAGTAAGTTTAGGGCATATGTTCTATAATCCTACATAGCAAAAGGTGTTTGTTGTGAAACACGCTGCCTTCTAAGATAAAGGTGTTTATCATTAAAAGGAGCTAGTGGGAGGATAATAGATCTTGAAGAGTTCAAGAACCACAAAACACTATAAGTCAAATAAGAGGAACTTGTAGATAGACCTATTATACCACAACCGAATCATAAATCTGGAATAGTACCGAAGATACCTAGGAGGTATGGATTCATCATGGATGATGATGATGAGGTACACATCATAGAAGATGATGATCCAGAGTTACATTCGATGAGGTAAGACTTCTAGTGTGTACAAAAGGGTCAGTGGGAGCATCGTGACATTCCTAGTACTATATGTTGATATACTATGGATAAGGAATGACATACCAATGCTACAATCAGTAAAGATAAAGTTGTCTAAACATTCCTCCATGAATGATTTGGAAGAGTATCTTAATTGGGGATATAAATCTATATAGATAGATTTAAAAGGATGCTCGACTTAACCCAAAGAACGTATATTCATTTGATGCTATAGTCGTTTAGCATGGCAAACTCCAAGAGATGTCTCATGTTGATGAGCTATGGAGTGTATCTCTCTTTATAGTCCCCACAGACTCCTGAGAAGAGAGATCGCATGAGTGACAATCATGTATGCAATGAAATATCTGAGACACGATGTTGATCGGTCATATTACGGAAGATCACTGTAAGACAGTGAAAAACATCTTAAAGTTCTTAACCGGCACTAAGGATGTGAGCAAACATGGTGGGTCTTAATTAAAACTAGAGGGCTTTACAGACTCAAGTTTTTCAGACAGACCAAGACGACAGAAAATCCACTTTAAGGTAAAGTGTTATCTTGAACGGTGGTGCAGTGAATTGGAAAGGTTCCAAACAGCAAAGAGTTGCTGGTTTAGTGATAAAGACAAAGTACATAGCTATAAATGAAGCTGCAAGTTGATTGTTTGGATTAAAAGTTCATTACAGAACTAGGAATAGTTCCCAAGTCTCATCTTGGATCTAAACATGTGTTGTGGCACTTTCATTTGATTATTAGAATCATTGAAAGATGGGAAATCACTATAGAGATAGTGGACTCTCAAGAACAACATTACATATCCATTAACTAAAACTTATCCAACAGCAGGATAATCGTCACTTAGAGAAGAAGAGTATAAGATACCATGGCGATTGGCTTTAGTGCAAGTGGGAGATTGAAAGTAGTATGCACACAAGCCAATCATGTTTGATGATAAAGCATATACTTTGTAACAATCTTATTCATTTATTAATAAAATGTATTAATTTATTAAAGGCTTTTAATTATCTACATGATCTTTGTTTTTTATAATATGTGATAAACCCATAGTTTTAAGCAATGCTTTTTGAATAATGATGATGATCATTCTAATGAGATCTAAATTCTTAGAAAGCTTAAAACTAAAATAGTTCCCAATCGTTGGATTACTAAATTGGGGATTAGTGAATCCGGATAGATTGAATACATCGTTGCTTGCTTTCATTGGATGAGGATGATTGATCTCATGATCATTTGTGTGGAGACACTAAAAGCAAGTATGTAGGTGCTTATTAGAGAATAAGTTCACTTTGAGCGTGGCTCGCTAAGGAATACCTAATGGAGTTTTATTTGCTGTCAATAGGAATTCTGTAGTGATAGTAGTACAAGTGATCCTTGGACTTGAGATCATCATAGTATCTTGTGTATGATGAGTTATACTTTGACTTATTCCTTAAGACCCTTAGGGTATATCAAAGGGTATGCTTGGGTATAATAAGTTGTACATGGAGATAATGTATGATCAATAAAGAATCTACCACTTCTAATAAAGAAGAGAAATGTCCTATGTGATTCGATAAATGACAACCCAATAGTCCTTGGCGGCAGCGAATGAAATTAGAAAGGAGTTTCTAATTTGCATTATTTGAGTTGTGCATTTAAGAGTCGAAATACATATAATTAAATAAAATAAGTCTTGTGATAATTCCATGTCTTATATTTAATTGGGACATTGTATGGTGGAAGGATTGAATTGTACGGTAACTATTTACTCAAAGGTTCTTTAATGATTAATGTTGAAATCTATATTATCTGGAAAGTCGTTGATCGCTAGGGAGGCTTATCCTATTGTAGAATAAATATTATTTAAATAAATTAATTGTTTAATTTATTTATTTAAATAAGATTAGAATTGTTCTAATTGATTTATTCACAACCCGGGTTTAATATGGAGAACCTAAAGGGTCACACCATAAAAAAGGAAGAATAATTATTTAAGAAGTTAATGGCATAATCGTAATAATATATGTTAAGTATATTTAATTTAATCTATGGTGATAGAATAAATTAAATAGCTTAATATTTATTATTTAATATTTTAGAAATATTAAATATAAATTAATAAGAGGAGTCTTATTAATATTATTACAATTATTATTATTTTAATTTCTAAAAGAGTTTAGGAATTAATTTAATATAAGTACTCTCATTTATTCCTAATTGGATTAAGAAGGAAAATTAGTTAAAGGAGTTTAATTAATTATCCCTAATAAGATTAGGGAGCTTAATTAATTAATTAAAACCCAATTCCTTAATTGTTAAGGTGGGTTGCCCACATCTATAAATAAGAGGAGTCTTATTATGGGTGGTATGGGTTGTTGACTTTTTAACATACGAAATAATTCCAAGTTGTTGGGAGTACCCTTTTTCTATAGAGATAAGAAAAACTAGGGTTTGAGCCATAACACCCTTCTTCTTGAATTTTCTTCTTCCTTGGTGGATCACCTCTAGAGGCCAAACATTTGGGTGGCTAACGTTGATCAAAGGAAGGAACCAAACCCGGTGGATTCAAGTTGAACGCGAAAAGGATTGGAGGTGAACTTGTACCTGAGGAAGCTCGATCTTCAAGGGTATGATTCTTATTCATCTTTTTCGTTTAATTAATAATTATGCATAAAGGGTGATCCGGGTATATGGTTTGTAAAATTTTTAAACTCTGATTTTACACGCTTCCGCACTTTTTATGCAATTTAATTGCTTCATGAATATTACAAACCTAACAATCACATATGTTCAACAGTTATTGCATCACAAACAAACATTAATATAGTCAAAATATATAAGTCCAGATCAATTTAAAAACATAATCGATTGTCACAATCGGCGACTTTTATCGGGTAATTATCGAGTCTAAGACTACATTCAGAACTCAATATCTCAGAAATATCGATCCATAAGTATTTAAATGACTTAATAAACATTTATTAATTTATCATCAATTTTCAAACACCAAATCATTATTGAATGATTCAAATATCAAATAATTCTATTATCATTTAATTATTATATAACTATTAAAGAAAACATTGCCAAAATATTAAAGTTATTTATAATAACCCAAAATATTTTTAAATCATTTATATTACCCTTAAATGATTTTTAAAATATTTAAAATCATTTTAAATAATTATCATTAATATTAAAATATTAATGTACTATTTCTTAAAATATTAAAAGTCATTAAGTATAACTTCAAATATTTAATTCACCTCTTAGTATTATTAGTTCACTAATAATCATGTATTCGCTTACTAATATTATTAACATCTTAATAATATTTTAATACTTTACTAATATTATTAATCATCTTAATAATATTTTAATCATGCATTAATATTATTACTTTAATAATATCTTACTTATGTTTTAGTATCATTAATCAATTAGTAATACTTTTATTCCTTTACCAATCGTATTTATATTTTATTCATTTACTAATATTATTAATCATTTAATAATATTTTATTCATTTACTAATGTTATTACATTTTTAATAACATTTTATTAAATCTCAAATATTATTATTTACTTAATAATATTTTAATCATTCAATAATACTTTAATTTAATATTATTAATCTTTTAATAATATTTTAATCTAAGATTAATTATTTAATAATATTTTAATGAAGCTTTAATCTTAATACGTTTATTTACTTAACAATATCATATTCTAATATTATTAATATCATAATAACATTTTAATAATTTGTTAGATCAATAAACAATTTATTCTAATTGTTCACCCTTTACAAATCCACTTATTTAATATTCATTAAAGGTCATAAATAATATTTCTTATTATAAATTACCAAAATGCACTAAAATAGTCATAATATAATATATTAGGAGTATTCAAGCATTAAAATCATATTTTTCTTATTTAAGACATCATTTAACTATTTATTTCTTTTATTCATAAATTCATCATTTTTAGGACAAATAGCAAACAGATTCCAAAAATTCTTCTTTTCTGTGTTTAGACAGTATATGACCCAACAATGATTCCCAAATTTTTCTGGAATTTTAGAGAGTGATTTACTAATTTTAAAGTGCCCAAAACACTCGGATCTTGCTTCATTTTTCATAAATCTAGTTTTGCTCAGAAAATTCTGAAATTTTCAGGGTATACTCTCATGACATATATGAAACTACTGTAAAAGTTTCGGATTTTTCCCATCTATACACGGTGAGATATTCGGGTGTTAATATTTAGGAATCCTTTACGGAAACAACCATTACGCACAACCTATAAATCGAAACGTCTCCGTTCTTTTTCCTACACGTAGACAACTTCTTAAGGTACCTCTATTATTTTTCCCAGATTTTTAAAAGACATGAAATTGTCTGAAACAGTCCTAAAAAAATGGGAACAGTAGCTATTTAGGGTTTTAAAACCTTAATACTCTATGTGGACTATTTTGGGGAAAACAGTCCCCGTGGCTTCAATACTTGCTAGATTTGTATTCTACTACTTGGGTTTACTAGATAACTCATGTATCTAGCACCCCCCATCAACGGATCACAAATCCAAGTTGTAAAACTTAAGTTACACAAGATTTAGTGGAATAAAAACAAGGGTTTCACCCCTTGGAGAACATATGCTCATTTCCTTTCTCTAAACCTTTGATCTAACACTCCAGATACTTAGTTCCATAAATGATGATATGTAGAACTAGGGTATCTTGAGTATTAGTTCACAACCCCAACAAAACATGCTATAACACAAAATAGAAGAAGAAGATGAAGATTAGGTTATACCTTGATTTAGTGGCAACCTTCCTTGATTTACCAAAGTAGATTATAAATTTAGGGTGTAAAATCAAACTAGCACACCTCTCACTCTCACTAAAAACTGAAACCCTCTCTCTCTTTTCTCTCTTGTATGTTGTTAGCTTGGGAGAAAAAGAAGAAGGATAACAGGAGAAATGAAATGATCTAGCAAATGAAATGGGGTGATTAACTAATATCCCCCAAACTTTTATTGTCCCTTGGATAAAAGGCTTCACCTTATCTCTTCCAATTAAGCCTAATCATGTGATTAAGGGTGTTAATTAAGCTTTTCACCAATGGGAGCACGACACACTTGTCCTTGTGTGTAAGACTTACTATTTAAGAAACTTGATTAGCATAATTTGTTACCTTAAAAGGCCAAATGCGGTCGGTCACCATGCTCCATTATCTCCTCCATTTTGCTTTTATTTTAATGCACAAATTTGATTAATCAAAGGTCTAAAGTACCCTTAATCAAGTGGGCTAAGTATTGGTTTGCATTTTAATTCTTTTGGTCTTCTCTTTTAATTATTTTGGGCCATGTAATGAACATAGTCTAACAATTTTAATATATGCTACCCAAATTGTTTATTTAGGGTTTTTATTCCCAATCTTATGAAATTTAATTACTTGTACATATGAATTTAGCGCATAACCTAATTAGGTTTACTAGAAATAGGTTTAAAATTATTACTCACTTGAAATAACAAGATTATCCACATAAGTTAGTATACATATTAAATACTAACCTTTCCTTATTACCATAACCCTTAGGTTATTTAATTGTCTCACCTAATATATAATTAGGTTACGAAGCTTTCATTTAGGGTTTAAAATAAAATAAAATTAGTTTCTAAAATTTGTAATTAGGGTTTCATACAATAATCCAAGGGTTTGTCACATAACACCATAATTGACCAACCCTTATCGTTCCACATATACAGTACATATTTATAGCACTGAAAATTAAAATATAATTAATATTATATTATTATTCTCATGCCTTTATCAAAATCCAAAAATTAGGGTTTGGGTTCCATATCTGATTTATCTGTCATACTTAACGTTATTAATTAAGTTAAAAATAATTAACTTAATAATCAACAAAATTCATATAATAAAATAATTATTATAATAATTCTAAAATCATTTCATATATTATATAAATAATATATGATTATATTTTCATGAAAAATAATTAATAAAACATTTCTACTATAAAATTAATTATTATAATAATATAGTTTATAACAATTAATAATTCTAAAATAAAATTATTTAAAATCATTCATGTAATAAATATATCACATAAATACATACACACATTATCTTGACACATATTCCCCATATTTATTTTAATAAATAAATAAATAAATTTTATACCAAAAATTTCTAATTTATTTGTATAGAAAATATCGGGTTGTTACATTCACCCTCCCTTATAAAGATTCCGTCCCCGGAATCACCGTTTTAAAACCTACACATACAAGTGTACGTAGTATATACAATCATTGCAAGTAGATCTTGATCATAAATGATCGTACTGATCTTTAACTTATTCACGTAAAGCTTGTCTATCTGATTAAACAGAAATTTGATTTCTAAAAGAACTCAAATTCCTCCTTCAAAATTTCTTTATAAAATAGTTTACTATATATATGAAAATCATGCATAAGAAAATAAAAGTTATACGAATAATACATGGAATTGCACCACCAGCTGCTATGGTATCCTGGACCGTCATGTTAAAAACCCTTGCAGTTGATTTTGTTGGCTTGCTCGATGACATAGGTCCCGTGATTACTAGAGTCCCGCTGCTCTTGCTAGTATTCACACTTCCTACCTCCATCCTCCTTTTTGGACAATCCAGCACCTTGTGCTCAGTCAATCCGCATAGAAAACATCCACTGTCCATCCTAGGATTGGGGCAGTTGGGAGAGATATGGCCCTCCTGCACGCACTTGTAGCACACGAACTTCCCCTTCAAACATTCTCCAGATTGGTTCTTCCCACAATTTCCACACTGCACAGCTTGCTTCTTAACTCCTTCCTGTTTTACCTGCAAACTTTCAAAATTGTTTCCCTTCCTTTTGCTACTACCACCGTTACTCCCACAATTAACTTCCACCTTCCCAGTTCCTTTGACCTTACTCTTGTTCTTTCTCTCCTTGTTGTAGAGGCTCATGGCCTCACTCCCCTCCTCAATAATAATAACCTTCTCCATAAGTACTGCAAATGTAGGGATCTACAACACCGCCACCTTGTTGTAGAGTTAGGGTTTTAATCCCAGCTCAAACCTTCTAGCTTTCCTAGCCTCCGTATCAACTTGATGTGGAGCAAACCTAGCCAACTCATTGAATTTTGCGACATATTCGGACACCGTAATATTCTCCTGCTTCAACTCTAAAAATTTTACCTCCATCCTAGCCTGCATACTAGATGAAAAATAGTTTTCGAAGAACAGTGTCTTAAACCTATCCCAAGTAACAACACCCTCTCCTGCCCTCGGCTGATTCACTTCCCACCAAAAATTTGCCTCACCCTTAATCATGTAGATGGAAAAAGCGGTCTTTTTCCCCTCAGCTACCCTAGCTACCACGAATGCTTTTTTAATCTCTTTAACCTAAGTCTGGGCTTCAACAAGGTCAGTTGTCCCTTTGAATTCCGGTGGTCCCATAGCCTTGAAATCTTTAAAGTTTGCCAAGTCGTTGTCCGGCTGGTTCCCTGCAACTGGCATTCCTTGTTGCATAGCTTGTGCTACCATCTTTGAAAAGTGTTGCATCAGGTCTGCTTGTTATTGTCCCTCAACGTTATTGACAGACTCTTCTACCCTTTGGTTTCGAGTTTGACGTCTTGGCGGCATTATCTGGTTAAGTAAAACCATATATTATTCTTTACATTCTAAATCTTATCATATAAGTTTAGTATATTAACTCATTTCATTACTCAAACTTAGATTCATATTCATTTAGCGAATACTTTACATAGCATATCACATACTGTTTTTTAACATCATTCATCCCTTTGTGACTACAAAAGTGGGATTCTGACCTTGACTAATACCAAAAGTTGGGAACATTACATTACACGACATACTTAACATTAAAATGACCTACACAATGAACCTATACTACCTATTCACTACGTCTTTTTCTTGGACAACCTTTCGCCTGATGACCTTCTATCCCACAGATAAAATATGCTCCTGATTTATAGTCAGGACAATACAGAGTAGTATGTCCCTCATAGCCACAAAGGTAACATATTCTTTTCCCTTTCTTCTTATTGGATTTTCCTAAGTCATGGTCTTCTATCTTTCTTTTCCCCTTCTTGCTCGGAGCTGCACACGATGTGTTGCTTGTGGCTCTTATCTGATCAATTTGGATTTTAAGTTTATCTTGTTCTTCCATTATTTCTATTAATGTCTGATGCAGTTGACTATTTAACATCTTTTCTATTTCCCACAGCTTTTCCAGAGAAGAAACCTTGTTCCACAGATCCTGCACCTCTGTTGATGCTTGTTCAGCTTCAACTTTAGTGTCTGAATCACTATCTGTCAGCTCTACCATCTCCAGATCTGGTACTATATTTTCTACAATAACCACGTCGTCTGAGTTATTTTAATTGTGAGCCTCTATTTCAGCTATTGTCTTCGATATTAGCTCGTGGGTATGGATTTGATCCTTCTTCATGCTATAAGCATATAACAAGCCTTTTCCACCAGACATCTACACACATAAATTATCCTGATTAGCATATAGTATATACACACAGCAGATAATAGTTTTATATAAGTTATCTTTTATTTTTGTTTGACGATGAATTTATTCAATTTATCTCCTTTTAAACTCTATATGAGTTATTTGTACTTTCTACGTTTTCCTCTGCTCTAGGGTTATAGCCTAAGGTCTACTCTCACCTATGGTTTCTAACCCTAAAGCTCTGATACCAACCTATAAAGCCCCCAAATTCAGGTACTTGAAACCCGAATTCAGTGCTTCACGATACCATTTCTATGAGCGGAATAATACTAATAATAATAATAATAATATAAATATTAAACTTAATTTACATAATTATCATAGTCTAGCTCCCAAATCGTAACCTTTAATCATTCCTTACAATACATGATAATAAATATATAACATTGTCTTAATAATATTAAACTATTACATAAGATAACATTGAAATCATTCAAACAACCTTTCCCTTTCCTTGTTTCTATGAGCCTTGAGTTGTTCACACTTAGTTGAAAATATTTAAATTAAGCGAGGATGAGCATTTGAGTGCCCAACAAGTAATAACATTTATATATATATATATATAAATATATGAAAAAAATTTAAATGTTTTCTTTATACTACCCTTCTACAACAAATCAATAGTTGTGAACTAATCGAACCAAATAATAATAACATAACAAACCTCTTTCAAATTTTTGAAACTACTGATCTTGACTATAAATAGGGTTAAGAGGACATACTATGAACATTGTTTTCATTTTGAAAAGGTTAAGCGAACTTCATCATAGTAAACCGTCATAACTTTACGAACGCAGGGGTGATCGACTTCGTTGTACCCTGTATTGATCAATACTATATGCAAGAATGATGTTATTGTTTACTCTATCCACCTTGGGTGCATAAAAGTTTTCCTCGTGTAAGGGATGTTCATACTTGTCGGGGTTCCAAACCAAGGCAATTCGGTTGGATAATAATACAGTTTTATCTTGTTCAACAATAATCTATAATTCAACATATATATATAGGTAATTAGCAAAGATGTATCAACATGTGATTAAATGCAATGATTATCCAAGTGGGGACACTTGTATAACCATTTATAGCAATTAACAAACATAATATATATCTGAATTACCATATACTAACATGTTGACAATTAATGAGCGTGTATAATATAGGATTAATAATCTGTACAGTAATAATATAATTCTGAAACATTCTTACTTATGTCCATTGCATAAAGAAAATACAAAGGTAGGATACTTTTTGCACGATGTATTTGCTTACAATACGCAACTTAGTTTTATCTTTTATATCATGACCTATCATTAATCAGATCATTCGCTCTATTAGAACAATATACTATAACATATAGTACTACATTTCGCAGTCAACACATAACCTAATCATATTATCACATATGTTCAACAGTTATTGCATCACAAACAAAC
The DNA here is from genome assembly GCA_020205615.1 of Panax quinquefolius. Taxonomy (NCBI): domain Eukaryota; kingdom Viridiplantae; phylum Streptophyta; class Magnoliopsida; order Apiales; family Araliaceae; genus Panax; species Panax quinquefolius. Next base: position 56,682,880 of record CM035173.1, read on the forward strand.
ATTAATATAGTCAAAATATATAAGTCCAGATCAATTTCTGAAATATGTCGGTGTACCGACAGCTTTATCGAGTAATTATCGAGTCTAAGACTCTATTCTGTAACTCAATATCTGTAAATATTAGTCATAAGTTTTTAAATGACTTAATAAACATTTATTAATTTATCATGAATTTTCAAACAGCGAAATCATTATTGAATAATTCAAATATCAAATAATTCTATTGTCATTTAATTATTATATAACTATTAATAAAACCATTGCCAAAATATTAAAGTTATTTATAATAACTCAAAATATTTTAAATCATTTATATTACCCTTAAATGATTTTTAAAACATTTAAAATCATTTTAAATAATTATCATTAATATTAAAATATTAATGTACTATTTCTTAAAATATTAAAAGTCATTAAGTATAACTTAAAATAATTTTTAATTCAAGTTATTAATCTTGATAATATTTAATTCACCTCTTAGTATTATTAGTTCACTAATAATATATTTATTCGCTTACTAATATTATTAACATCTTAATAAAATTTTAATACTTTACTAATATTATTAATCATCTTAATAATATTTTAATCATGCATTAATATTATTACTTTAATAATATCTTACTTATATTTTAGTATCATTAATCAATTAGTAATACTTTTATTCCTTTACTAATCGTATTTATATTTTATTCATTTACTAATATTATTAATCATTTAATAATATTTTATTTATTTACTAATGTTATTACATTTTTAATAACATTTTATAAAATCTCAAATATTATTATTTACTTAATAATATTTTAATCATCCAATAATACTTTAATTTAATATTATTAATCTTTTAATAATATTTTAATCTAAGATTAATTATTTAATAATATTTTAATGAAGCTTTAATCTTAATATTTTATTTACTTAACAATATCATATTCTAATATTATTAATATCATAATAACATTTTAATAATTTGTTAGATCAATAAACAATTTATTCTAATTGTTCACCCTTTACAAAACCACTTATTTAATATACATAAAAGGTCATAAATAATATTTCTTATTATAAATTACCAAAATGCCCTAAAATAGTCATAATATAATATATTAGGAGTATTCAAGCATTAAAATCATATTTTTCTTATTTAAGACATCATTTAACTATTTATTTCTTTTATTCATAACTTCATCATTTTTAGGAAAAATAGCAAACACATTCCAAAAATTCTTCTTTTCTGTGTTTAGACAGTATATGACCCAACAATGATCCCAAATTTTTTTTGGAATTTTAGAAAGTGATTTACTAATTTTAAAGTGCCCAAAACACTCGAATCTTGCTTCATTTGTCATAAATCGAGTTTTGCTCAAACAATTCTGAAATTTTTAGGGTATACTCTCATAACATATATGAACCTACTATAAAGGTTTCGAATTTTTCCCATGTATACACAGTGAGATATTCGGGTGTTAATATTTAAGACTCCTTTACGGAAACAGCCATTACGCACAACCTATAAATTGAAACGTCTCTGTTCTTTTTCTTACACGTAGACAACTTCTTAAGGTACCTCTATTATTTTTCCCAGATTTTTAAAAGACATGAAACTGTCTGAAACGGTCCTAAGAAAATGGGAACAGTAGCTATTTAGGGTTTTAAAACCTTAATACTCTATGTGGACTATTTTGGGGAAAACAGCCCCCATGGCTTCAATACTTGCTAGATTTGTATTCTACTACTTGGGTTTACTAGATAACTCATGTATCTAGCACCCCCCATCGACGGATCACAAATCCAAGTTGTAAAACTTGAGTTACACAAGATTTAGTGGAAGAAAAACAAGGGTTTCACCCCTTAGAGAACATATGCTCATTTCCTTTCTCTAAACCTTTGATCTAACACTCAAGATACTTAGTTTCATAAATGATGATATGTAGAACTAGGGTATCTTGAGTATTAGTTCATAACCCCAACAAAACTTGCTATAACACAAAATAGAAAAAGAAGAAGATGAAGATTAGGTTATACCCTGATTTAGTGGCAACCTTCCTTGATTTACAAAAGTAGATTATAAATTTAGTGTGTAAAATCAAACTAGCACACCTCTCTCTCTCTCTCTCACTAAAAATTGAACCCTCTCTCTCTCTTTTCTCTCTTGTATGTTGCTAGCTTGGGAGAAAAAGAATAAGGATAATAGGAGAAATGAAATGATCTAGCAAATGAAATGGGGTGATTAACTAATATCCCCCAAACTTTTATTGTCCCTTGGATAAAAGGCTTCATCTTATCTCTTCCAATTAAGCCTAATCATGTGATTAAGGGTGCTAATTATGCTTTCCACCAATGGGAGCATGACACACTTGTCCTTGTGTGTAAGACTTACTATTTAAGAGACTTGATTAGCATAATTTGTTACCTTAAAAGGCCAAATGGGGCCGGTCACCATGCTCCATTATCTCCTCCATTTTGTTTTTATTTTAATGCACAAATTTGATTAATCAAAGGTCTAAATTACCCTTAATCAAGTGGGCTAAGTATTGGTTTGCATTTTAATTCTTTTGGGCTTCTCTTTTAATTGTTTTGGGCCATGTAATGAACATAGTCTAACAATTTTAATATATGCTACCCAAATTGTTTATTTAGGATTTCCAATCCCAATCTTATGAAATTTAATTACTTGTACATATGAATTTAGCGCATAACCTAATTAGGTTTACTAGAAATAGGTTTAAAATTATTAGTCACTTGAAATAACAAGATTATCCACATAAGTTAGTATACATATTAAATACTAACCTTTCCTTATTACCATAACCCTTAGGTTATTTAATTGTCTCACCTAATGTATAATTAGGTTACGAAGCTTTCATTTAGGGTTTAAAATAAAATAAAATTAGTTTCTAAAATTTGTAATTAGGGTTTCATACAAATAATATACAAGGGTTTTATCACATAACACCATAATTGACCAACCCTTATCGGTCCACATATATCTGATGCATATTTATAGCATTTGAAAATCAAAATATAATTAATATTATATTATTATTCTCATGCCTTTATCAAAATCCAAAAATTAGGGTTTGGATTCCATATCTGATTTATCTGTCATACTTAACATTATTAATTAAGTTAAAAATAATTAACTTAATAATCTAAACAAAATTCATATAATAAAATAATTATTATAATAATTCTAAAAATCATTTCATATATTATATAAATAATATATGATTATATTTTCATGAAAAATAATTAATAAAACATTTCTACTATAAAATTAATTATTATAATAATATAGTTTATAACAATTAATAATTCTAAAATAAAATTATTTAAAATCATTCATGTAATAAATATATCACATAAATACATACACACATTATCTTGACACATATTCCCCATATTTATTTTAATAAATAAATAAATAAATAAATTTTATACCAAAAATTTCTAATTTATTTGTATAGAAAATATCGGGTTGTTACATTCACCCTCCCTTATAAAGATTCCGTCCCCGGAATCACCGTTTTAAAACCTACACATACAATTAATAATGTAGTATATACAATCATTGCAAGTAGATCTTGATCATAAATGATCGTACTGATCTTTAACTTATTCACGTAAAGCTTGTCTATCTGATTAAATGGAAATTTGATTTCTAAAAGAACTCAAATTTCTCCTTCAAAATTTCTTTATAAAATAGTTTACTATATATATGAAAATCATGCATATGAAAATAAAAGTTATACGAATAATACCTGGAATTGCACCACCAGCTGCTATGGTATCCTGGACCGTCATGTTGAAAACCCTCGCAGTTGATTTTGTTGGCTTGCTCGATGACGTAGGTCCCGTGATTACTAGAGTCCCGCTGCTCTTGCCAGTATTCACACTTCCTGCCTCCATCCTCCTTTTCGGACAATCCAGCACCTTGTGCTCAGTCGATCCGCATAGAAAACATCAACTTTCCATCCTAGGATTAGGGCAGCTGGGAGAGATATGGCCCTCCTGCCCGCACTTGTAGCACACGAACTTCACCTTCAAACATTCTCCAGAATGGTTCTTCCCACAATTTCCACACTGCACAGCTTGCTTCTTAACTCCTTCCTGTTTTACCTGCAAACTTTCAAAATTGTTTCCCTTCCTTTTGCTACTACCACCGTTACTCCCACAATTAACTTCCACCTTCCCAGTTCCTTCGACCTTACTCTTATTCTTTCTCTCCTTGTTGTAGAGGCTCATGGCCTCACTCCCCTCCTCAATAATAATAACCTTCTCCATAAGTGCTGCAAATATAGGGATCTACAACACCGCCACCTTGTTGTAGAGCTAGGGTTTTAATCCCAGCTCAAACCTTCTAGCTTTCCTAACCTCCGTATCAACTTGATGCGGAGCAAACCTAGCCAACTCATTAAATTTTGCGACGTATTCGGACACCGTCATATTCTCCTTCTTCAACTCTAAAAAATTTACCTCCATCCTAGCCTGCATACTAGATGAAAAATAGTTTTCGAAGAACAGTGTCTTAAACCTATCCCAAGTAACAACACCCTCTACTGCCCTCGCCTGATTCACTTCCCACCAAAAATTTGCCTCACCACCCTTCATCATGTAGGTGGAAAAGCGATCTTTTGCCCCTCAGCTACCCTAGCTACCATGAATGCTTTTTTAATCTCTTTAGCCTGAGTTTGGGCTTCAACAGGGTCAGTTGTCCCTTTGAATTCCGGCAGTCCCACAGCCTTAAAATCTTTAAAGTTTGCCAAGCCGTTGTCTGGCTGGTTCCCTGCAACTGGCATTCCTTGTTGCATAGCTTATGCTACCATGTTTGCAAAGTGCTGCATCAGGTCTGCTTGTTGTTGTCCCTCAATGTTATTGACAGACTCTTCTTCCCTTTGGTTTTGAGTTTGACGTCTTGGCGGCATTATCTGGTTAAGTAAAACCATATATTATTCTTTACATTCTAAATCTTATCATATAAGTTTAGTATATTAACTGATTTCATTACTCAAACTTAGATTCATATTCATTTAGCGAATACTTTACATAGCATAGCGCATACTGTCAGGTTTGTAATATTCATGTGCGCAATCAAATTGCATAAAAAGTGCGGAAACGTGTAAAATCAGAATTTAAAAAATTTACAAACCATAAACCCGGATCACCCTTTATGCACAATTATTAATTAAACGAAAAGATAAAGAATAAAATCATACCCTTGAAGATCGAGCTTCCTCAGGTACAAGTTCACCTCCAATCCTTTTCGCGTTCAACTTGAATCCACCGGGTTTGGTTCCTTCCTTTGATCAACGTTAGCCACCCATGTGTTTGGCCTCTAGAGGTGATCCGCCAAGGAAGAAAAGGAATTCAAGAAGATGGGTATTTGGCTCAAACCCTAGTTTTCTATCTCTATAGAAAAGAACGTACTCTCCAACAAATTGGAATTATGTCGTTGTAAAAGTCAACAACCCCCATCACCCATAATAAGACTCCTCTTATTTATAGATGTGGGCCACCCACCTTAACAATTAAGGAATTGGGTTTTATTTAATTAATTAAATTCTTTTAATTAATTAAGCTCCCTAATCTTATTAGGGATAATTAATTAAACTCCTTTAACTAATTTTCCCTCCTAATCCTATTAGGAATAAATTAGAGTACTTATATTAAATTAATTCCTAAACTCTTTTAGAAATTAAAATAATAATAATTGTAATAATATTAATAAGACTCCTCTTATTAATTTATATTTAATATTTCTAAAATATTAAATAATAAATATTAAGCTATTTAATTTATTCTATCACCATAGATTAAATTAAATATACTTAACATATTATTACGATTATGCCATTAACTTCTTAAATAATTATTCTTCCTTTTATGGTGTGACCCTTTAGGTTCTCCATATTAAACCGGTTGTGAATAAATCAATTAGAACAATTCTAATCTTATTTAAATAAATAAATTAAACAATTAATTTATTTAAATAAATAATATTTATTCTACAATAGGGATAAGCTTCCACTAGCGATCAACGACTTTCCGGATAATATAGATTTCAACATTAATCATAAAAGAACCTTTGAGTAAATAGTTACTGTACAATTCAATCCTTCCACCATACAATGTCCCAATTAAATATAAGACATGGAATTCTTGTCGAAGTCTTATTTTATTTAATTATATGTATTTTGATCCTTAAATGCACAACTCAAATAATGCAAATTAGAAACTCCTTTCTAATTTCATTACGCCTTAACCAAGGACTCTTTGGGTTGTCATTTATCGAATCACATAGGACATTTCTCTTCTTTTATTAGAAGTGGTAGATTCTTTATTGATCATACATTATCTCCATGTACAACTTATTATACCCAAGCATACCCTTTGATATACCCTAAGGGTCTTAAGGAATAAGTCAAAGTATAACTCATCATACACAAGATACTATGATGATCTCAAGTCCAAGGATTACTTGTACTACTATCACTATAGGAATTCCTATTGACAGGCATGTAAAACTCCATTAGGTATTCCTTAGCGAGCCACGTTCAGTGAACTTATTCTCTAATAAGCACCTACATACTTGCTTTAGTGTCTCCACACAAATGATCATGAGATCAATCATCCTCATTCAATGAGCAAGCAACGTATGTACCAATCTATCCGGATTCACTAATCCCCAATTTAGTAATCTAATGATTGGGAACTATTTTAGTTTTAAGCTTTCTAAGAATTTAGATCTCATTAGAATGATCATCATCACTATTCTAAAAGCATTGCTTAAAACTATGGGTTTATCACATATTATAAAACAAAGACATCGTAGATAATTAAAAGCCTTTAATAAATTAATACTTTTTATTAATAAATGAATAAGATTGTTACAAAGTATATGCTTTATCATCAAACATGATTGGCTTGTGTGCATACTACTTTCACATACTGCTTTAAATATCATTCATCCCTTTGTGACTACAAAAGTCGGGATTTATAGCCTTGACTAATACCAAAAGTTGGGAACATTACATTACACAGACATACTTAACATTAAACAGACCTACACAACAGAACCTATACTACCTATTCACTACGCTTTTTTCTTGGACAACCTTTTGCCTGATGACCTTCTATCCCACAGATAAAATATGCTCCTGATTTATATTCAGGACAATACAGAGTGGTATGTCCCTCATAGCCACAAAGGTAACATATTCTTTTCCCTTTCTTCTTATTGGATTTTCCTAAGTCATGGTCTTCTATCTTTCTTTTTCCCTTCTTGCTCGGAGCTGCACACGATGTGTTGTTTGTGGCTCCCATCTGATCAATTTGGATTTTAAGCTTATCTTGTTCTTCCATTATTTCTATTAATGCCTGACGCAGTTGACTATTTAACATCTTTTCTATTTCCCACAACTTTTCCAGAGAAGAAACCTTGTTCCTCAGATCCTGCACCTCTGTTGATGCTTGTTCAGCTTCAACTTTAGTGTCTGAATCACTATCTGTCAGCTCTACCATCTCTAAATCTGGTACTACGTTTTCTACAATAACCACGTCGTCTGAGTTGTTTTCATTGTGAGCCTCTATTTCAGCTATTGGCTTCGATATTAGCTCGGGGGTATGGATTTGATCCTTCTTCATGCTATAAGCATATAACAAGCCTTTTCCACCAGACATCTACACACATAAATTATCCTGATTAGCATATAGTATATACACACGACAGATAATAGTTTTATATAAGTTATCTTTTATTTTTGTTTGATGATGAATTTATTCAATTCATCTCCTTTTAAACTCTATATGAGTTATTTGTACTTTCTATATTTTCCTCTGCTCCAGGGTTATAGCCTAAGGTCTACTCTCACCTATGGTTTCTAACCCTAAAGCTCTGATACCAACCTATAAAGCCCCCAAATTCAGGTACTTGAAACCCAAATTCAGTGCTTCACGATACCATTTCTATGAGCAGAATAATACTAATAATAATAATAATAATATAAATATTAAACTTAATTTCCATAATTATCAGAGTCTAGCTCCCAAGTACGTAACCTTTAATCATTCCTTACAATACATGATAATAAATATATAACGTTGTCTTAATAATATTAAACTATTACATAAGATAACATTGAAATCATTCAGCAACCTTTCCCTTTCCCTTGTTTCTAACAGAGCCTTCAAAGTTGTTCACACTTAGTGAAAAATATTTAAATTAAGCAAGGATTAGCATTTGAGTGCCCAGCAAGTAATAACATTTATATATATATAAGCTGAAAGAATTTAAATATTTTTTTTGTACTACCCTTCTACAACAAATCAATAGCTGTGAAGTAATCTGAACCGATAATAATAACATAACAAACCTCTTTCAAATTTTTGAAACTACGAACTGACTATAAATAGGGTTAAGGGGGCATACTATGAACATTGTTTTCATTTTCGAAAAGGTTAAACAGAACTTCATCTGTAAACAATCATAACTTACGGGCACGGGGGTGATCAACTCGTTGTACCCTGTATTGATCACTACTACATGCAAGAACGATGTTATTGTTCACTCTATCCACCTTGGGTGCATAAAAGTTTTCCTCGTGTAAGTGATGTTCATACTTGTCGGGGTTCCAAACCAAGGCAATTCCGTTGGATAATAATACAGTTTTATCTTGTTCAACAATAATTTATAATTCAATATATATATATATAGGTAATTAGCAAAGATGTATCAACATGTGATTAAATGCAATGATTATCCAAGTGGGGACACTTGTATAACCATTTATAGCAATTAACGAACATAATATATATCTGAATTACCATATACTCACATGTTGACAATCAATGAGCATGTATAATATAGGATTAATAATCTGTACAGTAATAATATAATTCTGAAACATTCTTACTTATATCCATTGCATAAAGAAAATACAAAGGTAGGATACTTGCCTGATGCGCTGCTTATAATACGCAACTTAGTTTTATCTTTTATATCATGACCTATTATTAATCAGATCATTCGCTCTATTAGAACAATATACTATAACATATAGAACTGCATTTCGCAGTCAACACATAACCTAATCATATTATCACATATGTTCAACAGTTATTGCATCACAAACAAACATTAATATAGTCAAAATATATAAGTCCAGATCAAATTCTAAAACATGTCGGTGTACCGACAGCTTTATCGGGTAATTATCGAGTCTAAGACTTTATTCTGTAACTCAATATCTGTAAATATCAGTCACAAGTTTTTAAATGACTTAATAAACATTTATTAATTTATCATGAATTTTCAAATACCGAAATCATTTTTGAATGATTCAAATATCAAATAATTCTATCATCATTTAATTATTATATAACTATTAATAAAACCATTGCCAAAATATTAAAGTTATTTATAATAACTCAAAATATTTTTAAATCATTTATATTACCCTTAAATGATTTTTAAAACATTTAAAATCATTTTAAATAATTATCATTATTATTAAAATATTAATGTACTATTTCTTAAAATATTAAAAGTTATTAAGTATAACTTAAAATATTTAATTCACCTCTTAGTATTATTAGTTCACTAATAATACATTTATTCGCTTACAAATATTATTAACATCTTAATAATATTTTAATATTTTACTAATATTATTAATCATCTTAATAATATTTTAATCATGCATTAATATTATTACTTTAATAATATCTTACTTATGCTTTAGTATCATTAATCAATTAGTAATACTTTTATTCCTTTACCAATCGTATTTATATTTTATTCATTTACTAATATTATTAATCATTTAATAATATTTTATTCATTTACTAATGTTATTACATTTTTAATAACATTTTATTAAATCTCAAATATTATTATTTACTTAATAATATTTTAATCATCCAATAATACTTTAATTTAATATTATTAATCTTTTAATAATATTTTAATCTAAGATTAATTATTTAATAATATTTTAATGAAGCTTTAATCTTAATATGTTTATTTACTTAACAATATTATATTCTAATATTATTAATATCATAATAACATTTTAATAATTTGTTATATCAATAAACAATTTATTCTAATTGTTCACCCTTTACAAAACCACTTATTTAATATCCATAAAAGGTCATAAATAATATTTCTTATTATAAATTACCAAAATGCCCTAAAATAGTCATAATATAATATATTAGGAGTATTCAAGCATTAAAATCATATTTTTCTTATTTAAGACATCATTTAACTATTTATTTCTTTTATTCATAACTTCGTCATTTTTAGGAAAAATAGCAAACAGATTCCAAAAATTCTTCTTTTTTGTGTTTAGACAGTATATAACCCAACAATGATCCCCAAATGTTTCTGGAATTTTAGAAAGTGATTTACTAATTTTAAAGTGCCCAAAACACTCGGATCTTGCTTCATTTTTCATAAATCGAGTTTTGCTCAGAATATTCTGAAATTTTCAGGGTATACTCTCATAACATATATGAACCTACTATAAAAGTTTCGGATTTTTCCCATGTATACACAGTGAGATATTTGGGTGTTAATATTTAGGAATCCTTTACGGAAACAGCCATTACGCACAACCTATAAATTGAAACGTCTCTGTTCTTTTTCTTACACGTAGACAACTTCTTAAGGTATCTCTATGATTTTTTCCAGATTTTTAAAAGACATGAAACTATCTGAAACAGTCCTAAAAAAATGGGAACAGTAGCTATTTAGGGTTTTAAAACCTTAATACTCTATGTGGACTATTTTGGGGAAAACAACCCTCATGGCTTCAATACTTGCTAGATTTGTATTCTACTACTTGGGTTTACTTGATAACTCATGTATCTAGCACCCCCCCATCGACGGATCACAAATCCAAGTTGTAAAACTTGAGTTACACAAGATTTAGTGGAAGAAAAACAAGGGTGTCACCCCTTGGAGAACATATGCTCCTTTCCTTTCTCTAAACCTTTGATCTAACACTCAAGATACTTAGTTTCATAAATGATGATATGTAGAACTAGGGTATCTTGAGTATTAGTTCATAACCCCAACAAAACTTGCTATAACACAAAATAGAAGAAGAAGATGAAGATTAGGTTATACCTTGATTTAGTGGCAACCTTCCTTGATTTACCAAAGTAGATTATAAACTTAGGGTGTAAAATCAAATTAGCACACCTCTCTCTCTCTCTCACTAAAAACCGAACCCTCTCTCTCTTTTCTCTCTTGTATTTTGCCAGCTTGGGAGAAAAAGAAGAAGAAGGATAATAGGAGAAATGAAATGATCTAGCAAATGAAATAGGGTGATTAACTAATATCCCCCAAACTTTTATTGTCCCTTGGATAAAAAGCTTCACCTTATCTCTTCCAATTAAGCCTAATCATGTGATTAAGGGTGCTAATTAAGCTTTCCACCAATGGGAGCATGACACACTTGCCCTTGTGTGTAAGACTTACTATTTAAGAAACTTGATTAGCATAATTTGTTGCCTTAAAAGGCCAAATAGGGCCGGTCACCATGCTCCATTATCTCCTCCATTTTCCTTTTATTTTAATGCACAAATTTGATTAATCAAAGGTCTAAATTACCCTTAATCAAGTGGGCTAAGTATTGGTTTGCATTTTAATTCTTTTGGGCTTCTTTTTTAATTGTTTTGGGCCATGTAATGAACATAGTCTAACAATTTTAATATATGCTACCCATATTGTTTATTTAGGGTTTTCATTCCCAATCTTATGAAATTTAATTACTTGTATATATGAATTTAGCTCATAACCTAATTAGGTTTACTATAAATAGGTTTAAAATTATTAGTCACTTGAAATAACAAGATTATCCACATAAGTTAGTATACATATTAAATACTAACCTTTCCTTATTACCATAACCCTTAGGTTATTTAATTGTCTCACCTAATGTATAATTAGGTTACTGAAACTTTCATTTAGGGTTTAAAATAAAATAAAATTAGTTTCTAAAATTTATAATTAGGGTTTCATACGATAATACAGGGTTTGTCACATAACACCATAATTGACTGACCCTTATCGGTCCCATATATATCGATATATATTTATAGCAAGATCGAAAATTAAAATATAATTAATATTATATTATTATTCTCATGCCTTTATCAAAATCCAAAAATTAGGGTTTGGATTCCATATCCGATTTATCTCATCATACTTAACATTATTAATTAAGTTAAAAATAATTAACTTAATAATGAATAAAATTCATATAATAAAATAATTATTATAATAATTCTAAAATCATTTCATATATTATATAAATAATATATGATTATATTTTCATGGAAAAAATTAATAAAACATTTCTACTATAAAATTAATTATTATAATAATATAGTTTATAACAATCAATAATTCTAAAATAAAATTATTTAAAATCATTCATGTAATAAATATATCACATAAATACATATACACATTATCTTGCCACATATTACCCATATTTATTTTAATAAATAAATAAATAAATAAATTTTATACCAAAAATTTCTAATTTATTTGTATAAAAAATATCGGGTTGTTACATAATCAAACACTCGGACCCTAACGAATTTTGGTTTCTCAGACTAGTTAAACAGTGTCAAACCATTGGTTCTTTGTGCAAACCTTTTCTCGGTTGAGTTGTTGTAATCATTTAAAAGTATCAAATGGCGACTCTAACAGTCAAATCGTTGACATGTAAATGTTGGACCTTTTCAAACAAATCTCACCTAAAATGAGAACACCAAAAGACAAGAACAGAAAGGGACAAATAAAAATCCCGACGTCGACAATTCATTCAGAAAGTTCAAATTCATCAAGCAAATCATAGTTCATATGAAAGCTTTTAAGAAATTTTTATAAACTAACTTCAATTTCTTATGATTTCAACTGTATGAATATCATTCTTAACATCTTTTACTCCTATTTTCATTAAGCTATATGATTCCATATAAAAACTTAAGGAAAATTTAGATTAGAGTTAGGTTTTAGATTACCTCTCTTCTTTAATATTCTTTCGTTGGACAAAGCTCGTTCTCGGGCTAGATTTTCCTCTTCCTTTTCTTCCTCTTCCCCATCCAACTTCTTTCTCTCTCTTTCTCTCTCTCTCAAGTGTTGGTTGAAATTTTCTAACCAAACAAATGAGCTTAAGGCTTGTTTATATAGAAAACTAAGGCTAGGGCATTTTGGTCATTTGGCCAAATCGCCTTACTATTCACTCCTCCTTACTATTCATGAAGCTTCTCCTGGAAGTTTCGTTGTCAAGTCTTTCGAGATTCGTTTGACAGTTCAAAAAACTGATATTCTCGGAATCTAAATATTTTTTGATAATATGTCTTTCCTCTACCGATTAACTTTTATGCATTTTTCAGAAATTCCAAAAATTGAAAATAAACTTTTTGATGAATAGAGTTTTCCTTCACGTTTTCCCAAAACATAGCTAAACGAATGAAAAGTACATAACAATACTTTCGTCATTTTTATGTCGTCTGATTTCTACATATTTTTTGAGAAAAACTTTTATAGGCTAACTAAAGTTTTCATGACTTATTGTCGTCAAATCTTTCGACGGAATGTAATTTCGACATACCAATCTATCGAAAAGACTTAGGTTATTCAAACCCTAACCATTAAGGTTTGTCAGGTGAATAGTGCATATTTCGTGTTTTTCTTAAAAATATTTTTATTCCCGAAAAACTTTTATTTTCATCTTGAAAATTATTACTCGTTCAGTCTAGCTCGTAGCCAGAATCCTCCCGTTTTATAATCATCCTAGGTCCTAGAATGATTAATAAACACACAACACATAATATTGTTAACAAACATTTATTTTATTAATAACTAATTCTATAAACTTAATTTCTGAACAGTCAGATCTTGCCACAATTATCATAAATCATTGCTTTGTCCAAAAATTAATAAATTTTAAAGGTATGTTTCTTTCATGATACTCTACCTCCAGTAAAAATTTCACAATAGTTGGAGTTTCACACAAAAAGTTATTTTGGTTCACTTTTAGAATTGTCATTTCTTGTAAAATTCCCAACTCTCATTCTACACATCCAAAAATCGCCATCTTTTTACTGGACTCAATTAACTCATCATATTATCTTACCAAAGTTTTCTAGAATTTTTAAAACATAGAAAAAGTATAACATCCTCAAATCTAGGTACTTTTTACCTCAGATCTGGTACATTACTATACATCATTTCTATAACTATTGCGGAAGATATAAAATTATATTGTTTATACAATAAATCTTTACAACATAATCCCCAAAGTTTGTAACCTTAACGTAATACATACCTTCAATATCTTAACAAATTTGCAATGCCATTTTAATTAAATACTTTTACAATTTTAATTGCATAACAGTTCAATTCTGTAATTTTCCTTTACCTTTTCCTTTATTTAAGCCTTCGCCTTAATCAGAAAATGTTATCATGATATAGCAAGGGTGAGCAACAACTTTTCCAAGCAAGTTTTGAATAAAATGAAGATATATCATGATTGAAAAGAAAGAATAAGCTTTCAAGTTCTCAACAATGTAACAATTGTGAAATAACATGAATCAAATTTCAATAATTTAATGATTGAATCAATAATGTTTGAATGTCAATAATGACCATGAACAATTTAACTGAACTTTATGCTAATGAAGGTGTTCAGCCTTTCATACCCGATGAACATATACAACATGCACTAAGTGCGAATCAATAATCAGTATATATGTGAATAATCAATCAATAATTATTCACTAACATGCTTTGAAAATACAACTCAAGTTTGAGTTAGGGAAACTTGTATGTACCATCGATTACTGTTACGCAATCTAATTTAGCTTCATTTGAAAGACCTATTATTGTTAAGATTGATCTTTCAATTAGTATAATATACATTATCCCATAATACAACTGTTTTATCAAAAAATTAGCTAACACTTAACCACATAATCAAATACTAGATTACACCTTAAAATATTATTATTATTATCATCCTTTGATAAAAAAATTTACTCACTATATCATATACTTTATGATTAAACACTTTAGTATTTTATATTATAAGTTCATATTTATAATCCAGTAAGCAAATTACTAACAACTATAATCTAGATTATTCAAACATACCAATCCAGCAACTTGGATTGACTAATCTAACAATCTGGATCAATCCAGCAAACTGGATTCAAACTAATCTCCAATTTAATAAACTATTTTCCAATCTAGCAAACTGGATTCAACTAACTTCCAATCTAGCAAATCTGGATTCAACTGACTTCCAATCCAGCAAGCCTGGATTCATTAATCCTTCAATCCAGCAACCTGGATTCAAATTGAATTTTAATTCAGTAAACTATTTTCCAATCCAGCAAACTGGATTCAACTGACTTTAAATCCAGTAAGCTGGATTCATTAATTCTTTTCACAAAAATATCAAATTATCCTATTATTTTTCTATCCTTTGGCTAAAAATATATACGCATATTCCATACATGAAAAGAATATTTCTGTAAATTTTCAACTACCTTTAGTATTTTTCAAAAATCATTTTTAGCTCGTAGCTTAAGAAATTAGCCCTATCATGCTCAACTCTAGAAATTCCAAACTTTTGGCATAATCTTACACGTATTAACATGAATCTCCAATTTAAATTTCGTGGCCATTGGAGTTACAGAACTCTAGTTATAGCGATTTTCGTCGAAAAATCCCAAAAATTGAAATGACCATAACTTGGTCAATTTAAGTCGGAATTAGCTCATTTTTGGACAGGAGCTACTTTATATCATATATTTTTATGTCCCTAAAGGCCAGAATTTATTTCAAAAATTAAATTACCAAAAATTCCTTTGGAAAGTTTTGGGCAGTTTGTTTGTCGAAATTTCAACTTTTGCCTACTTTGCCAAAAACCGTCCATACGAAAATCTACAACTCCTTTTTCAGTGATTCCACTTGACTTTGAAAGATAACTAATCATATTTCCATCCCAAATTTTTCTAGAATTTTTGAATGTAAAAAACATGACGAAATTGCCGCTGACAGTAACTGGCCCAAAATAGTTTTATTTCCATTCTAAAAATGAAACTATTTTGGCTAAAACAGCCACTATGGCTTATTTACTCAACATTTTTGAGTGCTGCCTCTTGGATTTAGTAGTTAAATTACATATCTAGCACCTGCCTTTGACGGATTGCAAAAAGAAGGTGTAGATAAAAAATGGTAGTTGACCAGAGGAAGAGAACCTAGGGTTTTCTAACTTTAAAAAAAAACTAGTTTCTTGCCTATCCTTTTGATTCACTTTCTAACACTCAAATATATTGTAACGCACCCATATTTATATGCCTATGGTATCCGATATGGTGCTTATGACTAAATGAGTGACTATACAATTTATATCCAGATACAATTCTCATAGATCTAAGATTCACAGTATCTCATAACAGATAACAATTCTCAAGAGAACTATTGCTGTGTTTGGATACCCTCACTTGGATATATGAACTGTATCTTTGAATAGTATCTATCTATCCAAGATTCAGAGTATCAGTAATAACATGAACATTCCATATTACCAATACCCTCACTCAGATGTATAATTTATGTCACGCGAATTACACTATCATATTGATAGTACCTATCTATCCAAAATCCAGAGTATCATCAACAACGAACAGTCCATGTTGTCAATACCCTTACTCCGATAAATAGTTCCCAAGGATCTCAAATTAAATTGGAAATTCTAATTACATCTATATATGTAAAGAAAACACGATTGCGGAAGTAAAGGATGTTATATATATATATATATCATTAAGGTTCGATTACATGATTCTTCATAAAGAATTTCTTATTACAAAGTATTACATTCAACTAGACAATAATATAAACTAATCTAAATAGGGACGTTTCCCTTTATTAACTCCAGAGGTGCCAGAGTTACCATCTAATACCGCAAAGGGAATAATTTGCAAGGGTGAGCTATGACATGCTCAACAAGTTTTATATTTATAACAATATATGATTTGAAGAAGTATAACAATTCAAAATTTAACTGATAGTTGCTACCATTTCTGGAATTTCTTTTTCAACCATTTCTTGATTTTTAATTTCTGTCAGTCACACAGACTTAGAAACTTTGTTTAGATATGATATAGGGATCAGCCTACTCAATATCCTAGGAGTATACATCTCATCCTAATAGTGCTCACATGCACCTAACGTCAATATATTATTGACCAAACATCGATCCCTTTTTGAGATACACAACTTCAGTATATGATGTCTTACCAAAGTAATTTGGTTTGACACAACAGTTTATGCTCAATAAACAATATTATATGAATAAACAATTCATTTTTGAGTTATGCTAAAACAATAGCAATAACTTTTCAACAATTGGCAATTCAAGATTAGGTTTGGTATAACATATCAATAGCAATTCAAGATAGAATCTTGTTCAACAAATAAATAGGGTTTGAGAAATTTGCGTAAGTAATTAATAATTTGGGTTTAGTAAACTTACATGAGCGAAGATCAGTCAAGCAATGCTACTTGATTTGTTAATAAACACCTAAGATGTTCATTCATATAAATCTAACACATTAGTATTGATAACAATACTCAAATACATAAACTACATACGTTTGGGTAAAGTTTGTTATGGTTTCGGTGTCCAAAGACTTTACCGAGAATTTAATAAATCGATAAATCGACTAAATTTTATTTATAAGCTTATTATATTTTTAGATAATTTAAATATCCTTTATAATATATTTTGGAAGCTTATAATAATTTTGAAGTATTTATTTATCCCTTAAATGATTTTTAAATCATTTATTTCTATTTCTAAATAATTTAATATTTACATAGAATATAATAAAAACTTTGTTTACTATTTTTAAATAATTTATAATCATTTATTATGATTTTTATATCAATAATATTATTTTTTAATAATTATTTATTATTTATATGTAATTATTCTAATTACTTTATTATTAACTTAATTATTAATAATATCCAAAAAAAATTAAAATATTCATTGAATTTATTTAAAAATATTTAATGTTAAATATTATAATTTAAATAATTTTTAAAAGCTGTTTTTATAATTATTTATTTTTATTTATTAATTATTTCTAATTTTAATTAATTAATTTATTAGAAAATATTTTATGCTGTAGCTAAAAGCCCTATAGTGATGGTGAAGTAATACATATAGGTGTTCTTGAGTTTTGGGTTTCATTGGTGGCGCTTTAGGGGACCATTTTGACCTTGATCCAATTTGTTACTGTTGATGATTCTGGGCTTGGTAAAGTATGGATGTTGTAGTACTCATATAGTAGTACAACATCAGACCAAATTCATGCTTTAACCTACATATAGCAAGAAGTTAAAGTGGCTCAAAGTCACTGTCAGAGCTATTCTTGAGTTTCTAGGTAACCCGGAACAGTGGTCATGATCGGTCAATGGTTTTGTAGCTTCTATATCTTTCAATCCGCGTGATAGATTTGTGTTTTGTTTGTTGTAATAGGTAGTCTATCAAGGTACATGTATGTAACACTGATTTGGATAAAGTATGATTCTAAGGTCTCGATCTATATTGGTCAAAGTATAGCCAAAGGTTGTTCTTCGTGTTCATCAGTTTTCTGGGTAACCCAGAAAACTTGGTCATGCTCGGTCAACGACTTTTGACCATTAATTCCAGTAATCCTATGAATTGTTTAAGAAATTGGGTGTCATAGATATGTATTATGTATGCCAAGGTTATAATTCATTACAAAAAGTCATAATAACAACAAACAGAAAGCCGGTTCAACCTGTTCTTGAGTTTTCTGGGTAACCCAAAAAATAGAACTTCGTGATCGATCAACCACTTTTGACCACCTATATCTTGCAATATATAGTTCTAATGAACCTGATTCCTTTTCCAGATTAAAGACCTCATGTCATACTATAAATAACATACAATTAACAGACCTAACTATTAACATACACGAATCTACATGCTCTGAGATTCTACTATCAGACCTGTTTTTCCAAAATTTCCATATTGCTTAAAACACTAATTTGTTGCATCTAGATGTTATGAAAACATGTTCTATCAACTTAGCACAATATCTAACATGTTATTACATATATCTAAACATCTAAACAACAAATTAAACATAGCATCAAAGATCTAGATATAAATTAGGGTTTCCACCTTTCTTGCTTGATTTTGATTTTTGGCTACTGAATCTGATGTTGTTATCACCCAGGCTTGATTTGGTATGTTTATAAGAGTGTCTAGGCTTAGAGAATTTGTAGGTTTGGCCAGAGGATGTGTTGTTATTTATAACAACTATGGTAGAGAAGATAGATTTGGTACGCGGTTAAATTCTAGTAAGAAGAGTCCTAACGGTGAAATAATTAGAAAGGAATTTGTTTGTTATAAAGAAGGGTTGAGGAGAATTGTGCCCAACAAAACTCAACAAATTGTACGAAATTGGGGCTTTACTAGAGCAGCTTGTGGTACGAAAGTAGTAGTTGTGAAAGATCGGACCGATGCAGGGGGGTTTATTGTTAGACAATTTGTTGAGGGTCATAACCATCCTCTTACGACCCCAAGAAAAGTACATTTGTTGCACTCTCATCGGGTAGTGACACTTGCCAAAAGAAATTTAACAGAACAACTATCAAAAGCTAACGTGCCAACATGGCAACAAATGAGTATTTTAGAGATGGAAGCTGGAGGTCTTGAAAATGTTGGATGTACAACACGAGATCTTTATAATGCTGAAAGAGATAGGAGGAGGGCTTTAAAGGGACATGATGCTAATCTGTTGTTCGAGTATTTTAAGGATGAGAAAAAAAAGAATCCCGGTTTTACTTTTACATTCGAGCAAGAGGAGGGTGTCATGGTTCATTGTTTTTGGGCGGATGAAACATGTACAAAGTCATACAAAAGTTTTGGGGATGTTGTTGTGTTTGATACAACTTACAATACGAACCGCTACAATTTGGTTTTTGTACCAATAGTAGGGGTTAATCACCATGGGCAGACAACTCTTTTAGGGTGTGCATTATTAAGTGGTGAAAAGATTGATGCTTTTGATTGGTTTTTCAAGGAATGGTTGAAAGGGATGTCGGGTAGCCCGCCCAAAATGATCATAACTGATCAAGATCCGGCCATACGAAATTCAATTCAGTCTATGCTTCCAAATACTTTTCATAGGTATTACATTTGGCACATTTTGAAAAAGTTTTCTAAAAAATTAGGTCCAATTCCCTACAAAGAACATTATGGCGAGTTTAGTTGTTGTATATGGAAATCTTAGAGCCCAGAAGAGTTTGAAAGAAGATGGGTGGAGGTTGTAAGGAAAGCTACATTTGACACGAATGATTGGTTATAGGAGATGTACGAAATTCGCGAGCGTTGGGTTTCGGCATTTTCACGACATATTTTTTCTGCCCACATGACTAGTAGCCAAAGAGTTGAAGGGGCTCATGCCTTTTTCAAGAAGTATGTTTCTCCTCAAAACTCAATGTTGGATTTTGTGACGCAGTTTAATAGGGGGCTTGCAAAAATGCGACATAATGAACTAGATTTCGATCATGAGGATGTCAATGATAAGCCACAAACAGTAACTGGCAGGGTAATGGAATACCAGATGAGTGAGTTGTACACACGAACTATTTTTTACAAGTTTCAAGAGCAACTGCTTGAAAGTGGCAAGTATGTGGTAACACGTACATTTAAAGATGACAACAACTGTATGTACAATGTTCAGAATGTAAAGGAGGGTGACTCTAATGACCGTAAGCTTTCTTTTGACAAGTCATCAAACTTTGTTAAATGTAGTTGTCAGATGTTTGAGAGTGATGGAATTCCACGTAGGCACATAATGGCATATTTCACAAAAAAACAGGTTATGGAATTACCTAATCAGTACATCTTGCGGAGATGGACAAAATCTGCGAAATGTGGCAGAGTTATGGATGACTTGGGTGGGAGTGGGAGTGAAATATGTGATACTTCTGTGTTACTGAGGCATAGTAGTCTCTTCCGAATTGCGTCTAATGTTATTGATGAAGCTGCATTAAGTGAAGATAACACAAAAGAGTTGAAAGAATTGTTGTTATCAACTCAAAAGAGGTTTGCCGCCATGAATCATGGTAGCATGGATGTGGAAAGGAGTATCAACATGTCCATTTCTCTTGAGAGCCAACATGATATAAGTCTCAAAGAACCATCTTTAGTAAGGACAAAGGGTTGTGGTAAATGACTCAAGGGAGGAAAAGAGAAGGCTATCAAGAAGGCTAGGAAATGCAATGGATGTGGGATTGTTGGAGTGTTGCATGAAAAAAGAAATTGTCCAAAACTTGTTGGAGTGTACGATGAGGAGGACGTAGACATTAACGATGATTGTAAGTCTTTGTTTGCTTGTAATTTTGTCTCCTTATTGCAATTTTGTCTCCATCTTGCTTTTGACATTGATGACCTTTTTTTGTTTCAGGATGAGAGTCTGTGGATGGGGCTGCTTTCTTTATTTTCTTTGGTGCTTGTTTAGAAATTTGAAAGTTTTCTGTATTTTAATTAGTTTCTTTGATGTGGAGGATCAACGATGTATCAAATTGATGACATTTTATAACAAGTATGTTTCTTCCTTTTGTTTGTTGTAAGCTTACAGATTTTGTTAGAGTCTCTACGATGTATCAGATGCTTACATGTATCAGATTTTCTTCCTTTTAATTTAGTATGTGTTCAAAGCTTCTGTACTTATAAGTTCAGGCAGACAAATTTGTCAACTTGTTCAATTATGTTATTATAGTGACTGTATGGCTCTACTGGTTATGAATATTACAGTGGCTGTAATAAAGTTCATGTGCTTAACAAATAAAAAGCAAAGCATCATATCATGGTTACAGAAGTGATTTGTTACTCCAATTGATAGTTTAACAATTGTAACAGTTGTGTTGATGAAGAAAAAAAATAAAGTTTGCCTGCTAAATTTTCAGAAGAGTAACATGCAAATTATTTTGGTCAATTGCAGATGCACTAGACTTTTGAGCCTCGATGTAAATTATAAGATAATAGATTATAATGATTCAACAGATTATTTTAGCCTATATAATCATAAGATAATAGATTATACATTGTACACACTTAACACTCATATTTTCAACAAGACAATTATATTCAAGACAGTTAACATAGTATACAATAATTACATATCACTTGAAAAGTACCATGACCGACACTACCAAGGCTAGCCCACAAAAGAACACCAAGATATTGATGATGTGTTTCAGATTTGCCACATTGATTTCAACGACTCCAAGTCGAGCATCATCATTGTTGCACAGCTGCACGTGCGCTTCATTAGCGGTGTTGGTTTTGCCATACCCAATTGGATTGCACCAGTCCCAAAACTTAAATTTTCCTTTGTCCTTCTCCCTTGGACAATCATAGTAGAGCTTTCCAGGATTCTTCTCTGATTTAGATATTCTCACAGCAGCTCTCAAGCGACAATAACACATCTTGTTTCTAAATCGGATATCATGAGTTTGAATGCTCATATTACTTGACGTGGACATGCCTTTGTTGAACCTTATCTGCTAAATCCAATGGATTATTAATTAAATAGTGTATTGGAGTAGTAGAATTATTGTTGATAAAATTCACCAAATCCAATGAGAACAATAGCAAATTATTTGACACTTAAAACAACTTTCAAACGACCAAATCAAACCATAAATTAGAGTTATTGGAAAAACTAAGCACAGCTGTGTAGATAAGATGCAGAATATCTCCAATCAAACCATAAATGCATAACGATTAATGGTTCCAATATACAAACTACAAATGAATCACGTGGTGGTCCAACCTTTCATATCAACTCCACAAAAGGATATTTATACAAAATAAATCAAACAAGATAGAAAAACATTATTATTATTAATAAATTTCATTTCCATCCCGGCAAACAGCAATTCAATAAGGTTCTGAAGTTATTATAGAAAATTAAATTTTGCATTGTAGAATTTTCCATTGCAGATGTATAATTTCTAAAGGGAACACATGAATTTATCATGCCTTTGTAAACGGTAGGAAAAGTAAAGGATTAAAGGCAACAAAAAAGACGGACAGAGAGAGACAGAGCAAGGGAATTGTAAAACAGCACATCAAAAAGTTCCCCCAATCTTGCTTACCATCAACGGCATCAATATAACCCTAGTCAAAATCTAAAATTAGTGAGAGAGAGAGACAGAGCAAAGGAATTTCTTACTGAGGTTGTTAAGCAAAATTGATACAAGAAGATAAGTAATCCATGAGCAGCAGGAACCCATCTGGGTGGATCAAAATTACACACAAACCCTAGATTTCAATTTCATTTAGTTAGAAAATTAGAAAATACCTTGGCTTTCGGCGAAGTTGCTTTCGAATTCGTCCGGTGAACTTGCTTTCCAACCGAAAGAGCAGCTTATGTTAGGAGAGAGATGAAGGTAGTGAAGCATTTTGGTCTGGATCGTGAATCTTAGGAGAGAGATGGTCTGGTTCGTGAAACAAGTAGGAGAGAGGTGTATTCGATCAATTTTTGTTTGACCCGAAAAGGATGTCCAGCTTTTTTTTAAAACAAAAGGTATGTGTCCTTTGCTTTACCGTTGGATATATCTCACTGTTAACAATTCAAGTTCGTATTTTAGTTTGTGTCCCAGTAGCTTGGGACCGGATCGTATATATATATATATATATATATATATATATATATATATATATATATATATATATACGGAGTAATTATGAGGTGAATCAACATGTGATTAAATGCAATGATTATCCAAGTGGGGACACTTGTATAACCATTTATAGCAATTAACGAACAGAATATATTTCTGAATTACCATATACTAACATGTTGACAATCAATGAGCGTGTATAATATAGGATTAATAATCTGTACAGTAATAATATAAATCTGAAACATTCTTACTTATGTCCATTGCATAAAAAAAATACAAAGGTAGGATACTTGCCTGATGCGCTGCTTACAATACGCAACTTAGTTTTATCTTTTATATCATGACCTATCATTAATCAGATCATTCGCTCTATTAGAACAATATACTATAACATATAGTACTGCATTTCGCAGTCAACACATAACCTAATCATATTATCACATATGCTCAACAGTTATTGCAACACAAACAAACATTAATATAGTCAAAATATATAAGTCCAGATCAATTTCTGAAACATGTCGGTGTATCGACAGCTTTATACTCGCATAACATATATGAACCTACTGTAAAAGTTTCGGATTTTTCCCATGTATACACGGTGAGATATTCGGGTGTTAATATTTAGGAATCCTTTACGAAAACAGCCATTACGCACAACTTATAAATCGAAACGTCTCCGTTCTTTTTCCTACACATAGACAACTACTTAAGGTACCTCTGTGATTTTTCCCAAATTTTTAAAAGACAAGAAACTGTCTGAAACAGTCCTAAAAAAACGGGAACAGTAGCTATTTAGGGTTTTAAAACCTTAATACTCTATGTCCCCATGGCTTCAATACTTGCTAGATTTGTATTTTACTACTTGGGTTTACTAGATAACTCACGTATCTAGCACCCCCCATCGACGGATCACAAATCCAAGTTGTAAAACTTGAGTTACACAAGATTTAGTGGAAGAAAAACAAGGGTTTCACCCCTTGGAGAACATATGCTTATTTCCTTTCTCTAAACCTTTGATCTAACACTCAAGATACTTAGTTTCATAAATGATGATATGTAGAACTAAGGTATCTTGAGTATTAGTTCATAACCCCAACAAAACTTGCTATAACATAAAATAGAAGAAGAAGATGAAGATTAGGTTATACCTTGATTTAGTGGCAACCTTCCTTGATTTACCAAAGTAGATTATAAACTTAGGGTGTAAAATCAAACTAGCACACCTCTCTCTCTCTCTCACTAAAAACCGAACCCTCTCACTCTTTTCTCTCTTGTATGTTTCTAGCTTGGGAGAAAAAGAAGAAGAAGGATAATAGGAGAAATGAAATGATCTAGCAAATGAAATGGGATGATTAACTAATATCCCCCAAACTTTTATTGTCCCTTGGATAAAAGGCTTCACCTTATCTCTTCCAATTAAGCCTAATCATGTGATTAAGGGTGCTAATTAAGCTTTCCACCAATGGGAGCATGACACACTTGTCCTTGTGTGTAAGACTTACTATTTAAGAAACTTGATTAGCATAATTTGTTGCCTTAAAAGGCCAAATGGGGCCGGTCACCATGCTCCATTATCTCCTCCATTTTCCTTTTATTTTAATGCACAAATTTGATTAATCAAAGGTCTAAATTACCCTTAATCAAGTGGGCTAAGTATTGGTTTGCATTTTAATTAATTTGGGCTTCTCTTTTAATTGTTTTGGGCCATGTAATGAACATAATATAACAATTTTACACAATTGTTTATTTAGGGTTTCCATTCCCAATTTTATGAAATTTAATTACTTGTAGATATGAATTTAGCTCATAACCTAATTAGGTTTGGCCAGAGGATGTGTTGTTATTTATAGACTTAAGCAACTTAGGGTTTTTGGTCATTTTTCCACCTACTTGCCTCCTAGAATATTTGATCTGTGACTCTCCTAGTGCTTGGGAGTTTGGAAGCATATCATTTGATGTTTTGGAACTTGTGTGGATGATTCTCAGCCTACTTGTGAGCTAGTTGACCAAATTAGTAGCTTAATTTTGCCTTAATCATCACTAATCTTGATTAGGGTTTTGGTTTTTATGATTAAGGTTACTTAATGATGTTTATTAGTACCTAATTAAAGTTTAGTAATCATGATTAGGTGTTAGGATAACCTAATTAGGGTTTAGCCTAGCAAATTAGGGTTGGGGTTTATAAATTAGGCTTAGGGTTTACTAATTAGGGTTTTTAGCTTAGGTTTTCCACAAATCCTAATAAGCACGACAGAGCGATTTGTCAGTGTAAGCATGACAAAGACAAAGTAGCTTGTTAAAACAAATATACCGAAAAACTCGTGCTTGGTAGAAAATTTTTAAGCACGAGGTGTCAAGCAAGTCGTTTTTTGGACGAAAATTTATTTGACCTAATTTGTTAATTAGAGTATACATTAACACATAACACTTTCAGAATGGAGAGATTTTATTAAAATAACTGAATTTACATATCCAAGTCTTATTAGGGTTTTTGGGTTTTCACATTCACTCCCACTAATAAGAATTTCATCCTCGAAATTACAGTATAGGTTAAGTAAATAGTTGGGGATAGTTCTCTGGCATTTTATCCTTGAGCTCCCATGTAGTCTCTTCAATGTTCTGATTCCTCCAAATCACTTTGACTAATGCTATCACTTTATTCCTCAGGACTTGCTCTTTACGATCGACGATCTGAACAGATTCTTCTACATAAGAAAGATCTTCTTCGATTTGGATTGGCTCATACTTTATAACGTGTTTATAATCAGGTTTGTATGGTCATAATACGGACACATAAAACACATTATGAATATGGTTTAACTCAGGAGGTAGTGTTATTTCATAAGCAACTTCACCAATCCTCCTCAAAATTTCAAAAGGTCCAATAAATCTCGGACTCAGTTTTCCTTTCTTGCTAAAATGTATCTTGCCCTTCCAAGGAGATACTTTCAAGAATACGTGGCTTTCTACGCTAAAATTTCATTGTTGACGATGTGGATCAACGTATTTCCTTTGTCGATATTGTGATGATTGTAATCATTCACGTATAATTCTGATGGTTTCAGTAGTTTATTGGATTATCTCAGGTCCTTACATTTATCTTTCCCCGACTTCATCCCAACATAAAGGTATTCTACATTTTCTCCCATATAAGGCTTCATTGGATGGCATACCTATGCTAGCAAGATAATTGTTGTTGTAGGAAAATTCTACCAAAGGTAATTGATCTTCCCAACTTCCTTTGAAATCAATAATACATGTTCTCAACATATCGTCTAATGTTTGAATGGTTCTCTCACTTTGCCCATAAGTTTGAGGGTGATAAGCTATACTCAATCTTAATTGTGTTCTTAAGTGTTTCTGAAGGCTCTTCCAAAAATTAGAAGTAAAGTGTGGATCTCGATCTGACACTATAGAAATAGGTATTCCATGCCTAGAGATGATTTTATTAATGTATAGCTTGGCAAGTTGGTCTAAGTTATAAGTAACTTTAATAGGTAGGAAGTGAGCTGACTTTGTTAGATGGTCAACTATTACCCAAATGGCATTGTGGCCTTTTTGTGTAGCTGGAAGACCAACCACAAAGTCCATGGTTATATGTTCCCGCTTCCACTCAGGAATTGGTAAGGGTTGAAGTAAACCACTCGGCTTTTAATGTTCAACCTTAACCCTTTGACACGTGAGGCATTTGCATACCCATTCAACTATTTCTCTTTTCATATTCGACCACCAAAAGTGTTGACTTAAGTCCTTGTACATTTTAATACTGTTACGATATATGGCAAACTTAGAATTACGAGCTTCGTTTAAAATTTTGTCTTTTAAGGTTTGGTTTAACGGAACCTAAATTCTATCTTCATATCTAATTATTCCATCCTTGTCTATTCTAAATTTGTTATTCTTAATATGATTTATATTAGACTTACATTTTTGACAATCTTCATCCTTTTCTTGTATCTCTTTGATTTTATCAAGTAGAGATGAAACTCCCTCTAGAATGAATAACTTTTGGGTAGAGGTAGTTGGACATCTCACCTCAATTTCTAGTTTTTTAAAATCTTTTATTAACCTATCATTGGTGGTTAATACGTTCAATTTTTCTTGATTCTTTCTACTTAACACATCATCTATGACATTAGCTTTACCAGGATGATATAAGATTTCACAATCAAAATCCTTTATCAGTTCAAACCATCTTCTCTCCCTTAAGATTAGTTCCTTTTGTGTAAAAATATACTTTAGATTTTTGTGATCTGTATATATCTCGCACTTCTGCCCGTACAAGTAATGCCTCCAAATTTTTAGAGCAAAAACTACTGAGGCTAACTCTAGGTCATGAGTAGGATACATCTTCTCATAATCTTTGAGTTGTCATGATGCATAAGCAATCACTTTCCCATCTTGCATCAATACACATCCTAAACCTTTGTGTGATGAATCACTAAATACTACAAGGCATCTTGTATCATCTGGTAAGGACAATATGGGAGCCATGCTCAGTCGCTTCTTTAACTCTTAGAAGTATTCTTCACATGTATCTGTCCTGACGTATTTCAACATCTTTTGAGTTAAATTGGTTAGTGGGGTTGCTATTTTTGAAAAATCTTTTATAAATCGTCGATAATAACCCGCTAAATTGAGAAAACTTCTTACTTCTGTTGGAGTTGTTGGTCGTTCCAAATTCACAACCGTTTCGATCTTAGTTGGATCTACTGATATTCCATTTTTGTCAATTACATGACCTAAAAATTGAACTCTCTTTAACCAAAATTCACACTTGGAGAACTTTGCATAATGTTGTTCCTTTCGTAATATCTCCAAAATAACTCTCAAGTGTTCAACATGTTCTTCCCATGTTTTCGAGTATACCAGAATATCATCGATAAACATTTAAAAAAATTATCTAAGCATGGTTTTAACACTCGATTCATCAAGTCCATAAATGTTGTTGGTGCATTTGTCAACCCAAAAGACATTACAAGAAACTCATAATATCCATAACGTGTCCTAAACGCTATCTTCGGCACATCTTCCTTCCTTACTTTTAATTGATGATAACATGTCCTAAGGTCAATCTTTGAAAAGTGTTCGGCCCTTTTAATTGGTAAAACAAATCATCAATTCTTGGTAAAGGACATTTATTCTTAATGGTTAATTTATTTAATTCTATATAGTCTATATATAACCTCATGGTTCCATCCTTCTTCTTTATAAACAATACTGGTGCTCCCCAAGGTGAAACACTAGGTTGTATGTAATTTTTATCTAAGAGTCCCTGTAGTTGTACTAGTAACTCTTTCAGTTCTACAGGTGCCATTCTATATGGTGCCTTAGAAAATGGTGCCGTTCTCGGTGCAAGATCAATAACAAACCTAATTTCCCTATCTAGTGGTAAACATGGTAAGTCATCTGGAAATACATCGAGAAAATCCTTAACTATAGGTATTTTATCTAGTTTTACTCCTTCCTGTCGAGTATCAACTATATAGGCCAAATATCCTAAACAACCTTTTCTAAGTAACCTTTCAGCATGAGTTATGGTCAGACATTAAGATTGCTTAGGTGAACAACCTCCGTTCAACACTACCTTGGACTTTGACGTAGTCAAAAGGTTTATACATTTTTGATGACAATCAATCATCACGTTATGGTTAAATAACCAATCCATTCCTAAGATTACATCAAATTCTCCCAACTGAATTGGAATAAGATCTACCAAAAAATTATGTCCCTTTATCTCCACACTACAGTCTTTATATATTGTCTTAACCGAAATCTTTTCATTATTTTCAATTTCTACACAGAACGGTTTGTCTAAATTCTCACATGTTATATTCAGGTTTTTAGAAAAACTATTAGACATAAAGGAACAAGTAGCACCAAAATCGAATAACACATATGCATTTAAAGTGTTGATAGGGATGATACCTGTCACCACATCCTGTGAACCAACAGCATCCCTCACCGATATATTAAATATTCTCGCGGTTAGTCGATTCTGAGCTCCAACTGCAGCAACTGTTGACTGATTATTGTTATTCTTCGGTACTTTATTTACCTTTCCTCCCTGATTCTTGGGTTTGGGACAGTTCCTTGCGAAATTTTTCGATGAACCACAGTTGAAACATTTATTTTTATTAGGGAGAGGACACTGTGGAGAAAGGTGTCCCATTTGTCCATAATTGTAACATTTATTAATACTTTTAAAACATACTCCTTTATGTTTTCCTCCATGGGTAGGACAAGGTTTAATGTTATTATTACTAAAGTTATTATTACCTACCTTTTTTCCGCGAGTTGTTAGAAAAAGTAGTATCCCATTTCCTTTTATTATTAAACCCACCTGAACTAGGTTCGGTCTTAGGTTTCCCCTCATCATTTTGACTCTTCTTTTCCTGATGAAATTTCATGAGAATCTCATTTTCACTCTCAGCTATGGAAGCTTTCTCGAGTATTTCAGAATAAGTCTTTAGTTGGAATATGGATAATTTACTTCGTATCTGAGGTTTCAAACCTTCCTGATACCTCCGAGTCTTTCTAAGTTCAGTATTGACTTGATGAGGAGCAAACCTGGACAGTTCATTAAAGATGGTCGTATATTGAGATACAGTCAGGTCTCCTTGTTTTAATTCTAGGAATCGTACTTCCATACGATCTTTCAAAGATTGGGAAAAATAGTTTTCAAAGAACAATTCTTTGAATCTATCCCAAGGTACAATTTTAGTTTCTACCCAACCCTTAGTTAATTCCCACCAGTAATTAGCCTCACCTTTCAAGAAAAAGGTTGCAAAAGTTATCTTTTTATTGTTATTAACATTGGTTACTAAGAAAAAAATTTCTATTTTAGTAATCCAGAATTGTGCATTGACAGGTTCAGATGTACCTTTGAACTCGAGTGGACCAACTAATTTAAAATCTTTAAAGGAACTATTTTGGGTTATGGGTTTATTTATAACACCTAACATAATACTAACTGCTGGGTAGGATTAACATCATTATCTATCTCTCTCTGGGGTCTTCTGGTTGGTAGCATGATTCTATTTAAACAAGAAGAAATTCATATAAGAATTTTGAATAACACAAACATATCTTATATTCATATGTCACAAGATACATACAAAACACTAGTAGTTTAACACCTACTACCAGCTATATTACAAACTTCAAATTCTCTTTTATTCATACTATTATATAGCATTTTGACTTCTATACTACCCTCTAGAACTCGTTGACATCATGGAATGAATCCTGGATCATGTTGCATACCACAGATCGATCTATCAGATAGGCAGTTTTCTTCTCCTCCATCGGATATCGAACTACTCAGCGCTGCAAATCATTGAAGACATCTCAAGTACCCAGAGCATATTTCAGTAGCCTCGACTGTATTTCCTTCTTGCCCCTTTGTGCATGGTGCAGTTATACTTTCAGTCGACTATTGGTTCCTCTTTCATGCTCTAACATTCCCTTTGATAAATGTGCCCTAAACTGTATTTTTTTATTCTCATATTCAGAAGTCTTCATTAGTGATGCCATAGCTTCATCATGTTCATCAATTCTCAATAATTTTCCTGCTACTGGATCTTCCTCTTCCTCAGCATCTAGCAGTTGTTGATCATGAAGCAATTCTTCATCCTCTGCATCACTAGCAATAAATGACTCAAATTGTGGTGGATTGTTTACTATTACCATTTCTTCTGCACTAGGGTTGGCCATCCTATAAAATAAAACTCCTTTAACACTAGTATAAAAATTTACACAAACATAATATTTTTAATGTTATTTTTATGTATAATATTTTTACGGACTCGAAGACTATATACTAAGATTTCTCTTCCTTATATCTATAGCCTTAACAAGCTCTGATACCATTAAATTGTAATGCCACATATTTATACTCCCATGGTATCCAATATGGTGCTTACGACTAAATGAGTGACTATACAATTTATATCCAGATACAATTCCCATAGATCTAAGATTCACAGTATCCCATAACAGATAACAATTCTCAAGATAACTATTTTTGTGTTTGGATACCCTCACTTGGATATATGAACTGTATCTGTGAATAGTATCTATCTATCCAAAATTCAGATATCGCATAATAACATGAATAAATTCATATTACCAATACCCTCACTCAGATGTATAGTCTATGTCATGCGAATTACACTATCGTATCGATAGTACCTATCTATCCAAAATCCAGAGTATCAACAACAACATGAACAGTCCATGTTGTCAATACCCTCACTCAGATAAATAGTTCCCAAGGATCTAAAAATAAATTAGAAATTCTAATTGCATCTATATATGTAAAGAAAACACGATTGTGGAAGTAAAAGATGTTATATATATATTGTTAGGTTTTATGAAAATCAAAGTAGCAATCAAATTGCAAAAATAGCGAAAGCGAAATAAAATCAGATTTTAAAATTTTTCACAAACCAATTACCCGGATCATCCTTTATGCATATTATTAATTAAACGAAGAATAAGAAATTATGAAATCATACCGTTGTAGAAACGAGCTTCCTCAGGTACGAGTTCACCTCCTACTTCTCCGTGATCTCCTTGAATCTCTGGGTAGATTCCTTCCTTTGATCAATGTAAGCCACCCAAGTGTATGGCCTCTATAGGTGATCCACCAAGGAAGAGGAATTTTTAAGAAAAAGGGATATTGGCTCAAACCCTAGTTTTTCCTATCTGTATAAGAAAAGGGAGGCGTACTCTCCAACTCTAGGAATTACATATATTAGATATCTAATATAAGACTCCTCTTATAAAGATATCATGTAATCCTATTTTAATTAAAATAAGGTATTATTTATTTAATTAAACTCTTTTAATTAAATGGGCTCCCTAATCCTATTAGGGGTAATTAATTAAACTCCTTTAACTAATTTTTCTTCGTAATCCAATTAGGAATAAATGAGAGTACTTATATTAAATTAATTCCTAAATCTTTTAGAAATTAAAATAATAATAATTATAATAATATTAATAAGACTCCTCTTATTAATTTATATTTAATATTTCTAAAATATTAAATAATAAATATTAAGCTATTTAATTTATTCTATCACCATAGATTAAATTAAATATACTTAACATATTATTATAATCATGCCATTAACTTCTTAAATAATTATTCTTCCTTTTATGGTGTGACCCTTTAGGTTCTCCATATTAAACCTATTGTGAATAAATCAATTAAAACAATTTAATCTCATTTAAATAAATAAATTAAACAAATAATTTATTTAAATAAATAATATTTATTCTACAATATAGATAAGCCTCCCTAGCGATCAACGACTTTCTCCGTATAATATAGATTTCAACATTAATCATAAAAGAACCTTTCGAGTAAATAGTTACCGCATAATTCAATCCTTCCACCATAAATGTCCCAATTAAATATAAGATATGGAATTACTCACAAGTCTTATTTTATTTAATTATATGTATTTCGATTCCTAAATGAATAACTCCTAATGAATGCAAATTAGAAACTACTTTCTAATTTCATTCCACCTTAACAAGGATTCTCGGATTGTCATTTATCGAATCACATAAGACATTTCTCCTTTTACTAGAAGTGGTAGATTCTTTATCGATCATTCATTATCTTCATATATAACTTATTACACCCAAGCATACCCTTTGATATACTCTAAGAGTCTTAAGGAATAAGTTAAAGTGTAATTCATTATATATAAGATACTATGATGATCTCAAGTCTAAGGATCATTTTCACTACTATCACTACAAGAATTCCTATCGACAGTAAGTAAAACTCCATTAGGTATTCCTTAGCGAGTCATTTTCAAAGGAACTTATTCTCTAATAAGCACCTACATACTTGCTTTAGTGTTCCACACAAAATGATCATGAGATCAATCATCCTCATCCAATGAGCAAGAACGATGTACCAATCTATCCGGATTCACTAATCCCCAATTTAGTAATCCAATGATTGGGAACTACTTTAGTTTTAAGCTTTCTAAGAATTTAGATCTCATTAGAATGATCATCATCATTATTCTAAAAGCGTTGCTTAAAACTATGGGTTTATCACATATTATTAAAACAACACCATGTAGATAATAAATGCCTTTTATAAATAATTCTTTTATTAATAAATAAATAAGATTGATTACACAAGATATGCTTTATCATCATACATGATCGGCTTGTATGCATAATACTTTCAATCTCCCACTTGCACTAAAGCCAATCGCCGTGGTATCTCATACCCATCTTCTTTAAGTGACGATCAAACCGCACGTTGTGTTAACGCTTTAGTAAATGGATCTGCAATATTGTCTTGAGAGTCCACACGCCTGTGGTGACGCTCTCTCTTCAATGATCTCTCTCGATCAAATGAAATCGCCATGCAACACGTGTTTGGATTTCTCGATGAGACTGGGTTCCTTAGCTGCGCTAATGCGGCCCCAAAGGTTGTCACGTAATCAAAGGCATCGGTCCTTTAATGCTAGGAACCACACCAAGTTCGGTAATGAACTTCTTCATCCAAATGACTTCCTTTGCGCAGCTTCACTTGCACTACAGCCTATGTATTCTCGCCTCTCATCATCGAATCAAGAATCGCTTGTCGCTTGGAACTTTTCCAACTCATCGCGCCACCGCTTAAAGTAAACACATACCCCGAAATGGATTTATCGTCATCTTGGTCTGCTTTGAAAACTTGAGTCCGTGAAGCCCTCTAGTTTTAATTCGCACTCCACCGTAGACAAGAAATACATCCTTAGTTCTTCTTAAGTACTTTAGGACATTTTTCACCGCCTTCCAAAGGTTCTTCTCTCCGGATTCGATCGATATCTACTTGTTACACTAAGTGCATGAGCGACATCCGGTCTAGTACATATCATACCGTACATGATAGATCCTATTGTCAAGCATAAGGAATCTTACTCATACTACTTTCTCCTCGTGTGTCTTTGGGGCTTGTTTCTTGAGAGATGTATTCCATGGCTCATCTAAGATGAGACCTCTTTTGAATCTTCCATGCTAAACCTTTTAGCATCATGTCAATGTATCGCCTTTGGGATAAGCCAAGCATCCTATTAGATCTATCTCTATAGATCTTTATCCCCAAAATATAGGATGCTTCTCCCAAGTCCTTCATGGAGAAGTGTTTAGATAACCAAATTTTAATTGTTTGCAAGATAGGAATATCATTCCCTATCGGTAATATATCATCAACATATAATACAAGGAATGAAACAAATATCCCCACTTACCTTCTTGTACACACATGGTTCATCCTCATTTTTGATAAAATCAAACTTTTGATTGTCTCATCAAAACGGATGTTCCACCCACAAGAAGCTTGCTTTAATCCATAAATGGATCGTCAGAAGCTTATGACTTGATTTGTTCCAACCTTTGAAACAAATCCTCCGGTTTGTGTCATATACACATCCTCCTCAAGTTTCCCATTGAGGAAGGCCGCTTTCACGCCCATCCGCCAGATTTCAGAGTCATGGTAAGTCGCAATCGCAAGCAAAATCCGAATGGACTTGAGCATTGCTATTGATGAGAAGGTTTCGCCATAGTCAACTCCTTGTCTTTGTTTGAAACCTTTTGCAACCAAATGGGCCTTATAGGTCTCTACTTTGCTTGCTGCCCGCTCCAGCCTTTCTTTTAAAGACCCATTTACACCCAATAGGCTTAATGCCTTCGTGTGTGGTGAGACCAAAGTCCATACTTGGTTCTCATACATGGAGTCCATCTCGGATTTCATGGCTTCTTGCCACTTCTCCGAAGTCTTTACTACTCATAGCCTGCTCAGAATTCAATGGATCATCATCATCTATGATGCGTACCTTCATTGTCATCTTCTATGACAAGTCCATACCGTCTGCATCTTTGGTACTCTTCCGATTTACTGAATAGGGTGTGGTATGTATGAATCTCTACTTGGTTAGGTACCTCACTTTGATCTCAGTAGTATTTTGTGGTTCTTGAACCTCTTCAAGATATATCTTACTCCCAATCGACCCCTTCAAGGATAAACTCCTTTTCCAAGAAGGCGCGGATGTTTCATAAACAAACACCTTTTGATCACTTGGATGATAGAAATAATACCCCAATGTTTCTTTAGGGTATCCCACAAATCTACATTTATCGAGATCTAGTCCGCAGCTTTATCGCTTTTCAAACTTTTTGACATAAGTTTGGACAACCCCAAGTCTTAACATGCTTAAGATTTGGTTTCCTCCCCGTCCATAACTCATATGGGGTCTTGGGGACGGATTTTGTAGGTACCTTGTTAAGTAGGTATGCAAATGATTCTAGGCATATCCCCGTAAGAAACCGGAAGGCTCAGAAAGCTCATCATAGATCGAACCATGTCCAACAATGTTCGATTTCTCCTTTCGAGACACACCATTCATCTCGTGGCGCCCCCGTGGAGTCCATTGTGAGATTATACCATTTTCTTTGAGACAATTGAGAACTCACCACTTAAGTATTCTCCTCCTCAATCGATCAAGAATCTTAATACTCTTACCAGCTTTGCTTCTCAACTTCACTTCAACTCTTTGAACTTTTCAAATGATTCAGATTTGTATTTCATTAAATACACATATCCAAATCTTGAGTGGTCGCCAAGAATGTAATAAAATAAGAATACCCTCTCCTCGTGCGGCCGTTGTCATAGGTCCACATACATCCGTGTGTACCAACCCTAACAACTTTGTAACTCTTTCTCCTTTTCCACTAAAAGGAGATTTAGTCATTTTACCCATGAGACAAGATTCACAGTTGGATATGATTCATAATCGATAGCTCTAGGAGCCCATCTTTATGCAACTTGGATAATCTTGTTTCATTAATACGACCGAGTCTACAAATTACACATGAAGGTATAATTAACATCATCTCTTTTCCTTTTCTTAGTTTGTTCAATTTGAAATATATTTTCATGCAAGTCAAGTATATAAAGTCCATTTCGCAAATTACCAACACCATATAAAACATTATCATTATAAATAGAACAACCTGTTGTTCTTTATTATAATATTAAAACCATCCATATCCAATACGGTAGATAGAAATAATGTTTCTAATGATATTTGGAACAAAATAACAATTATTTAAATTAATGAACTTGCACAGGGCGGGTATAAACAATAAGTCCTTACAAATAATGCAAAGAACCTTTGCTCCATTTCCCACTCGTAGGGGCGACCTCATCCTTGCTCGCCTTTCTACTTCCGACCACCCTCGCATATTATTACATATGTGAGAACCACATCCCAGATCCAATACCCAAGTAGAAGATTGACTTTCGTAAAATTAATTTCAATCATAAACAAACCTCGATTAAGAT
The DNA here is from genome assembly GCA_020205615.1 of Panax quinquefolius. NCBI lineage: Eukaryota > Viridiplantae > Streptophyta > Magnoliopsida > Apiales > Araliaceae > Panax > Panax quinquefolius. The sequence goes on from CM035173.1 coordinate 56,720,016, forward strand.
TCAAGCTTCTCCAAGCTTCTTCCGCTTTTGTTCTCATGAGATAATCCTTGCGCCCTCTTCCAAAGGACTTGGCTTATTGCAATGGAAGCAAATTCCTTTGCTAGTGGATCGTGTTTCTTTTGATCCTTCACTTTCGCCTTTCCCTTAGCATTCTTGGATTTCTTCTTTCGTAAGATACCTTGGGCCTCTTCCTTTCTTGGAAGAATCATCCACCAAGAAGACATGGTTCTTCTTGGATGGAAGTGACCTTCAGCAGCTTTCAACATGTTAAGTAATTCGCAAGTCGACATCCAACTTATTCATGTGAAAATTCACAACAAATTGTGAGAGAAGGTGTCCGGAGTGACTGCAAGACTAAATCTTGACTCAACTCTCCATCCATGACGAACCCAAGTCATCCAAGACGCTCAATTAGATTGATCATCTTTAGGACATGAGTCTCAATTCAGAAGTGCCCTCGGTCATCCGAGATCTAAAGAGCTCCTTAGATATTTCATATCTAGCGGCCCTACTTTGCTCACCATACAACTCTCGAAGGTGTCAGAAGCATAGTAGGAGCATCCATGTTTTCATGCTAACGTCAAGCTCAAGCACTCACGGATGCGAGCATGATGCATCGAGCCACGATGCATCATCTTGCCACCGCTTAAAAGTAGCAATCTCTTCCTCGAGGTTGTCTCGCAACTTTTGCGTACTTGCTTAATTTAGGACATAAGAAATCTTTTCAAAGAAGTGAGAACAATTCTCGATTCCTTAACCAAATCAGCAGTAGTTCGGTCCCAACACTTTGTTAAGATCAAGTATGCTACGCATTGAAATTAGTGAATGCGATATTTTCAAAATTCTCGCATATAAAAAGACAATATTTTAGCAAACATTCATTTAATTAATTACCAAAATAAATTAGGTCTTATTTTATATTGGTATCTCCCACTATTTTCTTCAAACTATATTACCCTCATTTATATAGTTCTAGAAAATCTAATTAAAGTTTTTTGCTAGTGAGAATAAGGATCCCATTTCAAATATATATAGCCTTGTGGTGACACAACAAACTATATATAAATAAATAGGTAGACAACTCCTTGTCAATTACATCAACATGTAACTCCTTTTGTTTTGCCTCTTAGATTATTTTGATCAAGTGGTGGCACATCCGAATCAAAATTATCTAAGTCAAGTCCAACCTAGCACTTCCATATATTCAAAAAAGAAAAATATCGCCCTTGTGGTGACACAACAAAACAATATTGTTCAATTTTCTTTATAAGCATCAATTGTGATAAATTAACATCTTAAATACTTAATACTTGCCTTGTGGTGACACAACAAACTCATATTAAATATTTAATACTCTATTAATTTTATCATGCTAGAAAGGCTTACGCTCGATATTCTAAATATCTTTGAACGCTTAAGACTTAATATATAAAAACTTTGAGGGATTTGTTATTATTTGTCTCATCTTGTTTAGCGCTGCATGCAAATATATATATAAATACGCTATCATATTATTAAACATGCGAAGCATGTTTGCATAATATATAATATATATAATACTAGCATGCACATATATAGAATACTATATTCTACCCGGATTGATTGTGGACTTTATTCTAGTTTGGTTCACTAGAGCCACCAAGTGAACCAAAAGGTCAAACCTCTAGGTGCAAAGAATAAACATTTAAATATAACTATTACATTTAAAACCCGCTCCATTACAAACGGGTCTTCAAGCGCTCCTTGATATCCGGTTCTTCAAAAAATTCTAACTAATCCTATTACATTAAACTATTTAATTTAAATAGAAACCTTGATCAAATGCCAAGGGGAAGTACATATGAGAGAGATAGAATTTACATCAAGAAGAAAACCGTAAAAAAACGAGGCACGCAGAACCCCATTTAATAAAACCCATTCATTCAAACATCCAACTAAAATAAATCCAATCATATTGGTCAAATTGTCCATAATCAATCCCATTTATTATCATACATATCATCATATGTATCAATAAATAAAATCATTCCATATATATATGAGTATCATTTAATGGGCAATTTTATGTCAGCATGAAATCCAATTTCAAGATTAAAATAAACTCTTTTATTTTAATTATAAAATTATTAAGATTAATATATATATATATAATAATTATATATATATATATATAATAAAAGTCCTACACTTTTATTAAACCGCCAAAGACACTTGCTAGCTTGAATCTCTGGTCGAAAAAATTCCGACGGTTGGACCAAAGAGTTTAATACCACAAGGATTCCTTGTTTCTTAAAAAAAATAACAACCGCCCTTGTAAATTCATAAAGATTCCTAATCATAAGACTCTTAGTAACATCCTGAGTCACGTGAACCAGGATGACAAGTTTTTTAATCTTTTATCATGATATGTTAGTCCTTATTCACGTGAACCAGGATGACAAGTTTTTTTTTTTTTTTTAAAGCAATCCGTGAGTAATCTTCAAAAGTACGGTTTTTCCTATCTTTTTTTTTTCCCGGCGATCATGCCCTTTTCAAAAAAAAAAAAAAATTTACCCAAGGATTCCTAAAAAAAAAAATTTCGAAAACAATATTCGGTAAAATAAATTTTTTTTTTTCATAAAATAATAATTTTATACAACAAATTATGCCCAATAAATAATTCTAAATTCATACCCAAACATATATGGAATCAAAATAATTAATAATTCGCATAAAGTTTGGCTCTGATACCACTGTTAGGTTTTATGAAAATCAAAGTAGCAATCAAATTGCAAAAATAATGGAGCGAAATAAAATCGATTTTAAAATTTTCACAAACCAATTACCCGGATCATCCTTTATGCATATTATTAATTAAACGAAGAATAAGAAATTATGAAATCATACCGTTGTAGAAACGAGCTTCCTCGTGCACGAGTTCACCTCATACTTCTCCGCGATCTCCTCAATCTCCTGCAGATTCCTTCCTTTGATCAATGTAAGCCACCCAAGTGTATGGCCTCTCATAGTGATCCACCAAGGAAGAGGAATTTTTAAGAAGAAGGATATCGCTCAAACCCTAGTTTTTCCTATCTCAGATAAGAAAAGGGAGGCGTACTTTCCAACTCTAGAATTATATATATTAGATATCTAATATAAGACTCTCTTATAAAGATATCATGTAACCTATTTTAATTAAAATAAGGTATTATTTATTTAATTAAACTCTTTTAATTAAATGGGCTCCTAATCCTATTAGGGGTAATTAATTAAACTCCTTTAACTAATTTTCCTTCGTAATCCAATTAGAATAAATGAGAGTACTTATATTAAATTAATTCCTAAACCTTTTAGAAATTAAAATAATAATAATTATAATAATATTAATAAGACTCCTCTTATTAATTTATATTTAATATTTCTAAAATATTAAATAATAAATATTAAGCTATTTAATTTATTCTATCACCATAGATTAAATTAAATATACTTAACATATTATTACAATTATGCCATTAACTTCTTAAATAATTATTCTTCCTTTTATGGTGTGACCCTTTAGGTTCTCCATATTAAACCTATTGTGAATAAATCAATTAGAATAATTCTAATCTCATTTAAATAAATAAATTAAACAAATAATTTATTTAAATAAATAATATTTATTCTATAATAGGATAAGCCTCCCTTAGCGATCAACGACTTTCCGTATAATATAGATTTCAACATTAATCATAAAAGAACCTTTGAGTAAATAGTTACCGTATAATTCAATCCTTCCACCATACAATGTCTCAATTAAATATAAGACATGGAATTCTTCATCAAGTCTTATTTTATTTAATTATATGTATTTCGATTCCTAAATGAATAACTCCTAATGAATGCAAATTAGAAACTAATTTCTAATTTCATTCCACCTTAACCAAGGATTCCCAGGGTTGTCATTTATCGAATCACATAGGACATTTCTCATTTTACTAGAAGTGGTAGATTCTTTATTGATCATTCATTATCTTCATATATAACTTATTACACCCAAGCATACCCTTTGATATACTCTAAGAGTCTTAAGGAATAAGTCAAAGTGTAATTCATTATATATAAGATACTATGATGATCTCAAGTCTAAGGATCATTTGTACTACTATCACTACTGAGAATTCCTATCGACGGTGTAAGTAAAACTCCATTAGGTATTCCTTAGCGAGTCAATGCTCAAAGTGAACTTATTCTCTAATAAGCACCTACATACTTGCTTTAGTGTCTCCACACAAATGATCATGAGATCAATCATCCTCATCCAATAAGCAAGCAACGTATGTACCAATCTATCCGGATTCACTAATCCCCAATTTAGTAATCCAATGATTGGGAACTATTTTAGTTTTAAGCTTTCTAAGAATTTAGATCTCATTAGAATGATCATCATCATTATTCTAAAAGTGTTGCTTAAAACTATGGGTTTATCACATATTATTAAAAACAAACACCACCATGTAGATAATAAATGCCTTTAATAAATAATTCTTTTATTAATAAATAAATAAGATTGATTACACAAAGATATGCTTTATCATCATACATGATCGGCTTGTATGCATAATATTGTCATATATATATATATATATATATATATATATATATATATATCATTAAGGTTCGATTACATGATTCTTCATAAAGAATTTCTTATAACAAAGTATTAAATTCAACTGCATACGAAATATAAACTAATCTAAGCAAGGATGCTTCCTTTTATTAACTCTAGAAGTGCCAGGGTTATCATCTAATACTACAAAGGGAATAATTTGCAAGGATGAGCTATGACATGCTCAGCAGGTTTTATATTTATAACAATATATGATTTAAAGAAGTATAATAATTCAAAATTTAACTAATAGTTGCTACCATTTCTGGAATTTATTTTTCAACAATTTCTTGACTTTTTATTTCTGTTAGTCACACAGACTTAGAAACTTTGTTTACATATGAGATAGGGGATCATCCTACTCAATATCCTAGGAGTATGAATCTTATCGTAATAGTTCTCATATGCACCCACTGACAATATTTTATTGACCAAACATCGATCTCTTTTTGGGATACACAACTTCAGTATAGGATGTCTTACCAAAGCAATTTTGTTTGACACAACAGTTTATGCTCAATAAACAATATTATATGAATAAACAATTCATTTCAGAGTTATACTGAAATAATAGGAATAACTTTTTAACAATTGGCAATTCAAGATTAGGTTTGGTCTAACATAACAATAGCAATTCAAGATAGAAACTTGTTCAACGAATAAATAGGGTTTAAGAAATTTGCGTAAGTAATTAATAATTTGGGTTTAGTAAACTTGCCTGAGCGATGATCAATCAATCAATACTACTCAATTCGTTAATAAACACATAAGATGTTCATTCATATAAATCTAACACATTAGTATTGATAACAATACTCAAACACATAAACTACACACGTTCGGGTTAAGTTTGATATGGTTTCGGTGTCCAAAGACTTTACCGAGTATTTAATAAATTGATAAATCGACTAAATTTTATTTATAAGCTTAATTATATCTTTAGATAATTTAAATATCCTTTATAATAATTTCTGGAAACTTATAATAATTTTTAAGTATTTATTTATCCCTTAAATGATTTTTAAACCATTTATTTCTATTTCAAAATAATTTAATATTTACATAGAATATTATAAAAACTTTGTTTACTATTTTTAAATAATTTATAATCATTTATTATGATTTTTATATCATTAATATTATTTTCAATAATTATTTATTATTTATAAGTAATTATTCTATTTACTTTATTATTAACTTAATTATTAATAATATACAAATAAATTAAATATTCATTGAATTTATGTAAAAATATTAAAAGTTAAATATTATAGCTTAAAATAATTTTTAAAACTGTTTTTGTAATTATTTATATTTATTTATTAATTATTTCTAATTTTTATTAATTAATTTATTACAAAATATTTTCTGTCTGTCGCTAAAGCCCTATAGTGACAGGAAGTGTCGCTATAGGTGTTCTTGAGTTTCTGGGTTTCAGTCGGTCATGGTCTAGGGACCATTTTGACCTTGATCCAATTTGTTACTGTTGATGATTCTGGGTAGTATGGATGTTGTAGAACTCATACAGTAGTACAACATCAGACCAAATTCATGCTTTAACCTACATATAACAAGAAGTTATAGAGGCTCAAAGTCACTGTCAAAGTTGTTCTTTAGTTTCTGGGTAACCTAGAACAATGGTCATGGTCGGTCAACGGTTTTGTAGCTTCTATATCTTTCAATCCGTGTGATTGATTTGTGTTTTGTTTGTTGTAATAGTGTCGACGTCGGGATTTTTATTTGTCCCTTTTCGTTACTTGTTCTTTTGTGTTCTCGTGTTATGTGAGATTTGTTTGAAAAAACAAGTGAGAAAGGTCCGACATATGTAATATCGACGATTTGACTGTAAGAGTCGCGAGTTGGTGTTTTTAACTGGTTGCACCAACGCAACCGAGAAAAGGTTTGCACATTGACCCAATGATGTAACACTGCTAAACGGGTCTATGAAACCGAGATTCATTTAGGTTCGGGGGTTTGATTATGCGGAGGGAAGGTGTTAGGCACCCCCCGACATCCTTGTTTATACATGGTAGCCACTTTTTCAAGAAACTGTTATATGAATGTGTGTGTGTGTGTGTGTGTGTGGATCAATGTGCAATTAGTTGGAAGTAGTGCGAGGCCTCGTTCGCACCTATATACAAAGGGTTTGAATTTTGTATGAAAATTCAATTTTAAACAAGATATAGCAATGAAGTTTTGTAAAAGAGATTTTTTAAACCCTATGCTCAATAGTAATTGAGACCTTTTCATACTTCCATTTTATTGTTAAATGTTCAGCTTGTTTGCTTTTATTTTCGAGATGCGAGGCATCTTCGAGAAAATAATATATACAGTAGTGTCGAACTCCTCATGGGCATGACAGCTATCTAAGGAAATTCAAACACTGTAAATAATGTACAAACTGCTTACAGCTGAAAAAGTCCATCACGGGAACCGAATCTAGATTCAGTAGACTGAATCTATGATCACATGATTCCTAGGCTCATATAATGCCGCAGTTTATATGAAAAACAGTAAGTAGTTATATATATAAAAGCTGTAAATATATATATATATAGACATGATCAACCACCACGAAGCACCTCCATGCGGGATCAAAAAAGTAAATATATAAAAGCGGTAAATATATATATATATGGACATGATCAACCACCACGAAGCACCTCCATGGGGGATCAAAAAAGTAAATAAAGCTGTAAAAGAAGATCAACCGCCATGAAGTAAATTACAGTCGGGACTAAATGTAAATAAAGCAGTAAAAGGCCTCGAAGTAAACTCTAGGCCTGGCAGAAATGTAAATATATATATATATATATATATAAAAGCAGTAAACGTACCAGATATAAAACCCAGGCTCATCAAACAGAGTTCGACAACAGTTCATATATATAAGTATATATATATATATTAAAGCAATAAACGCACCAGATGTAAAATCCAGGCTCATCAGATAGAATCTAACAACAGTTTATATATATAAGTGAGTATATATAAAAAAGCAAGTAAACGCTCCGGATGTAAAATCCAGGCTCATCAGATAGAGTCTGACAATAGTTTATATATATATAAGCAAGTAAACGCTCCAGACATAAGTCTAGGCTCAATCGAGGCATAACTCGATAATGTTAGTCCATATATAAAATATATACATATAAGTATATATATACAGACAAAAATGAAAACCACGGACCGAAGTTCGGGCATACACACACAACACGACTCTCAATGTGAAGAATAGTGTGTGCAAAGAAGAAGAGAAAAACTTTATAGAGTGTGAGAAGGCTTACAATGGGCTGCTAAGGCAATCTTCTATGACTCTAGATGGATAAACACTCAGCTCCCGCCAGTAAAATATAGCTATATGTGAGCTAATAGGTGTTTAAAATGAGAAAACACTCAATATGGGGTGTGTACAGAGCAAATTGGAAAGGGCTTCCTCGCCTCTTTCTCTCTTACAAATGTCCACCCCAAGCTCTATATTTATACGTCCACTCGTGCACTGTGATATCCGCTCGAACTTGCAAAACTTCAATCCGAACATCTAAACGAGGTGTACAAGACCATCTTCGGACTGCTTTTGTCGAGAGTTACACAATGACATGGGATTAGAGGTTGTACGAAGTCAGGAAGAGGGGACCATGCCCATGGTCTTCAAGCTTCAAATTCTATTAGATGTGCTGCCACGTGTAATAGTCACTCGGGATTGGAACTCCTTGGCTCTTATGGGACATTGTTGTGTAGAAATGTATGTATGAAATGTTGAGATGGTGCGCAGGGGTTAAGGTGGAAAGATGACGTTTTTGCTCCTCACCGGGGTTATCTCCGGTTTGGAGCTGATAGCAGACGTTGCTCAGGGTTACATCTGAGATTGGACTGCTGCAAGTGTTTAAATTCTGCAGGGTCATCTGTAAGTGTGCCTTTCTTCCCGGTGTTAGCTCCGGGTCTTTGGTATGAGTGCCTCGACGAGAGGTCTGAGATTGAAGCTGATCGCATGCATTTGAAACAAGCATTTCCAGAGTTATCGCCGGAACTGCAACACCACTCCTTGGGGTTATCTCCAAGGACAAAACTCGGGGTTATCTCCGAGGTTGGAATTAACATTCTCGGTGTGTGTTCCGAGTTTCAAACTGAACTTCCGGTAGTATCCAGAATGGATGTGAGCTGTCTTCCAAGGTTATCTCTGAAAGACAAATCTGCCCTCCTACAATGTTAGTGACAGGTGTGCAGAAAATTTTGAGTGTCTACAGATGCCCCTCTTTATCATATTCATGCAATGCAAGGCATGGATAGGATAAAGAATCCTAGACACTTGAAATGCAACAAAATAAACATGATGCTATGTGCAGTAATATGATGCAAATGTATGATGCATAAATGAATGATTGTCGGTTCCCTGTTAATCCTGTCGGGGATGACAATCAGTGTTGTCTTGGACATGCGATCCAAGTCTTCAAGAATGTTGATGTTAGGGTTATCACCAAAGTCCTGAATCCTTGATACAGACTTTACTCCATAGAGGTGCCTCTCGTGTGCAAGAGATCTGTGGGGATAAAGCTTTGTCTGTTTGAGGATATGTATAACATATTCCATCATCGAACCTCTCCGATGAGGATGATCTTCTTTTGTTTGTGTTACCAGCATATACCAAGGTCCCGTTGGAGTTACTGCCAACAGTATGTATTGTCAGGGCTGCCTGACCTTCGCTGATGTGTGTATCAATGGATAGATCCCTACTGGGCAAACTGTCAAGGCTTCTTGACATTCATTGATGTGTGTATCAATGGTTGCATTGCTTTGTCACCCTTGTTGGGGAACATGTCAAAGTTGCTTGACCTTCATTTATGCTTATATCAATGTTTGAATTGCATTGTGACCCCTGCCCGGGAAGGTTGTGGATAAATGCACTGATGGATAATATCATCGAATGGCCTCTGATGCTTCAATGGGTTTACTTGCCATCGATTGAAATGATGTCAAGACTTCTCGACCTTCATTGACACATACATCAATGGTAGAATGGCGGTGTAACCCCCGCCGGGGATTCGTTCATAGACAAATAATTGCGTTGTAACCCTCGTCGGGGATTCGTGGATGATTGAAAATCTACGTTATTGTCCTTGGGGCTACCTCAGGGTATTGTCTGAGCGCTAGTTTCACTAGACTCAGTCACTCCATTTACTGGACTGTGAGGTGATGATGATGCCGATGGATTGGCAGTTTATCATAGGCATGGAGTTTGGAGGGGATCCAGTGCCTTGTGCGACAGATATCACCCCGACTTTCATCAGATCCTTGTTGGGAGTTCCGACAGAGGCGCTCAAGGGTAGGACTGTTCGTACATGTCTTTTGAGTGTAAATACTATGAGCGGGCTATTGAGTGAGCCCATACCCAATGATGTGAGAGTCAGGGATCACATTCTTCGATGATTGTTCCTGATGATCATTAGGGGCTGCTTCATAGCAGATAACTCTTCTACGGTGTACTTCGCTTTGATCAGTGCCACTCGAAACGTGGACCCTATAGGATAGTATGATTGGGGTTCCTACACCTTCGCCTACTTCCTCGAGGGAATGCGCATGCGATCGCAGGGCTTGACCGAGGCTTGGTTAGGATTCTACCCGTTTCTACTGGTGAGTATTTCTCTTGTCTTTTCCTATGTATAGGTTAAGAGCATTGACTGACAGCAGATGAGAGGCTTTTTTGGGCTTATGAGAGGCTTCCATGTTTGTGTCATGTGAGTGTGTTAGGCTTAGATACCTATCCACGAGGACGGAGATGGAATCATTCCATACTGGCGGAGGTCCCTATTACTGAGGGTTTCACTCATTGCCATCTACAGCTGGAATTATTGACAGCGGATGTCATCACGTGGGTTCCCTACTCTGGGGAGCATTTAAGCATTGGATTTGAGGATGGGTACCCGACTGGTGTTGAGCATCTGATTTCCACCCGTAGGATTCCTCTCTTCACAGATGGAGGATGGGAGCTCTATTTAGGAGAGCGTGCTATCAGGAGCACTACAAGAGAGATTCGTATGCCGATCTTGCCTCCTGCCAGACGTTATTGGCCTGTTTCGCAATCACCCGTCATTGATATCCCATTGTTGGGGGTTGACGATTTCACATTATCAGAGGGTCCTTGCACTCAGGAGATGTTCCAGCATTGGTGGTCCCCTCATACCATTGAAGCCCAGACCTGCGCCACTCAGTTAATGGGGGATATGGTTCCAGGATCCGTGATGACGACAGATTGGCTAGCCTGTGTCAAAGATCTGACTCATTTGACACAGATTGACAGTTTGACCCGACAGTTGGATCAGGCACATTTCTTTATTCGGCATTTGGGTAGAGATCCTTCAGAGGCAGATACCTTTGATCCTTCTAGCTCTGGCGCTGACCCCTTAGGTGACCCATTTGGTTTTGCCAGCATAGATCCTCCATTGTATAGGCCTGACATCCCTATAGATAGAGATGCAGTGACTCAAGATGAGTTACATCAGGTGGACAGGATTGATGATGTAAACATTGACACCATTGTCTTCTTCTGATGTATATTCTCATTATCTCTTTTGATAGGCCTCTGTTAGATAATGGGTAGCTTCGCCCCATTCCCCTGTATTTTAGCTGTACAAAGATGTATTAGATGATGATATACTTAGGAATGTATGTACAGTTTCCATTCCCTATATCATACTGCCATCTATTGTATCATGCATGTTATTATGTTATGCATATGTATGTATGTCCAGAGATATTCAGCATTGACCCCTTGATGGTCTTATGACACGGCCCGTACAGATGTCTTCTTCGACAGTTAGCCGTATTGATCATACCCCACCATCATTGGTGGCATTTGGTATGGAATCGTGGTATGATAGCATGTCACCATCAGACAAGGTGACTGTAGATCATTTGTTGCAGCATATTATGACCCTGTTGATGTTTCAGGCTCCCACAGGATTCGTGGAGGGCATACTAGAGCACTAGGTATCGGAGAGGCAGGTTTTCTAATTTGGGACCCAGGAGTTGACTCCTACTCTGGAGGAGTATGCACGTTTGACGATGCTGCCATTGGACAGACCTTGCGTTCATATGGAGATTAGAGACATGAGTAGGCAGTTCATGACCCTCACTAGCTTGAGGCATAGGGCGGTGCAGGATGAGCTCACATCTGGCCACGTTATATCCCAGCATTTTCTGTTTGACAGATTTGGCTCAGAGGATAGTTATGCACGACATTTTGGGAATTTCACCAGACCAGAGGATCATTGGCATTTGGCCAGAGTAGATGTACTTCTATTGTGCGTATTGTCGTATGTCTACATGCCACGGTAGATGGATGAGTTAGACATAGGGGTCATCATGGCAATGAGAGCTCTCAGGGAGGGTCACAACATCATATCGATGATTATATCAAAGACTCTGAGGTCAGCCACATACTGCTGCACTTATCCGGCGGGAGTGTTTACAAGCAGCTCGGTCATGTTGTACGTGTGGTTTATTTCACACTTGAGACCGATTGGCACTTTTAGACAGCATGGGTATTGCTTCACCAAGGATATAGTCATGTCATACTCCTTTCAGCCTGCAGAGTGTACAGATGTTGCATCTTGGTCAGCTTTCCTAGCAAGGATCAGAGCTCTGTTTGATATATTGTCGTATTCAGGGCTTAGTTCACCCTACAGCTTCATTACTCATACGCCAGGCATGAATTATCTTCCTCTAGATGGTTTGAGAGGCATGATCACTTACCACCCACTGGCCGTGATGTGTCAGTTTGACCAGTTCTAGAACTTCCATCTTTTTTAGGGGCATCGAGTCAGTGCTTCAATTCTTGCTACTTATCGACAGAGGATAGATCAAGGTTGTATGCCTGTTAGGACTAGCGAGAGCTAGCTGCATTTTCCATCAGCCATCCAGGTTGTTCTGCAAAGTATTATGCATGGATGGAGACAGAGACTGCATCGGCTGCGGTAGTATCCACAGTGCAGGTGACTGATTCCGACGAAGAGGAGCCTGTGGAGGAAGTTGATGTTCCCATCGAGGAGGATTTGATTGCTGGGTTGCCAGCATTTGTGATGGATTCTCCCACTATGAGTGCTATTGTGATTTAGCATTCAACATAGTATCTGGAGCAGAGTCTACATCTGATGACCTATGAGAGAGATCAGGCTAAGGCCTTGATGTTGACAGCTCTTGATGGGAGAGACATATCTCTATTAGAGAGGGACGAGGCCATATCAGCCAGAGATGCATTGATTGTGGAGCGGGATGCTACCCTATCTGCCCGGGATGTGGCCATCATAGACAGTACTTCAGTGAGATCCCTTACGACTGGCATCCTTGTCGATATGAGTGCATACATTGATGAGCATCATACCACCATACAGTTAGCCTCGGATCTGCTAGCTTGTGTAGATACCATTGGGCAGGAGCTTGCAGTGTTACCTCCTTCTTCAGAGAGGGATGCTATGTTAGATCTGATAGTCCGTATACACACAGATCCGTAGATAGACTTGTATTTTCCTACACAAACTAGCTTAGCCATTTTGTCATGTACAACACATATGTATATATCAAACAATATTATATATGGCAGGGAAATATATTATGATTCACTTCCCTTTCAGTTGTGCCTTGATACTTGCTTGATATTTGCCTGTTTCTTCAGGACTTGTGATCTTAATGCATTCTGAACTAATCCTTGATGTGTGGACATTGAGACGTCGTAGGATCTCTTAGAACGGATCATTGATCTGTGTGTATCCTTACCATCTTTGGTGTCTTGGGACTGGTTTCTGTATGGAAATGTGGAGAGGAGTGTGGCTTTTCCTCTTTGAGATTGACCGCATCACAGATGGTCGCCAGTACTCTTATTTGTGAGAAGCCTAGTTAATTCCATCTCTTATGGATTGGTGTTGCTCTTTGAGGCACAACCGCAACTTAGATGGTCGCCGAATCTCCTATTTGTGAGGAGAGGTTAGGTAATTCCATCCCTTTGGTGCAAAGCCAATGAAATGTGGTGGATTGAAGTTTGATCCCGATCAGGTGTGACAAGTATTTTGTTACGGTAGGGGTTAGACCGAACCATAAATGGTACGCCACGTACTCTCTATTGAAGAGAGATCGTGCTGCGTAGTTCGAACCTGGTGTAAGAGGTTCAACGCTGAATGTGAAAGGCAGATGGGTGTAGAAGCTTTATTGATGAAGAAGGGTGTAGAAGTGTTTTTGTTGTTTTTGTTTTTGTAGAGAAAGGAAGAAATGTTTTTGTTGTTTATTTTTATTGCGATCGGGCCATATAGAATATGGTTGCCTACGTACTCCCGGGTATCAGGGAGATTAGGTCGACGTAGTTCGCCCCTCAGGACGAATTGCAGCCAAAGAGAAGTGTGGATCCCATGTGCAGGCTATACTGCGGGGAGAAGAAAGCTTGATCCCATGATTGGGACAAACTGCAGGTGTGGAAAAAGTTTGATCCCGTCTTCAGGACAAACTGCAAGCGTAGAAAAGTTTAATCCCGTCTTCAGGATAAACTGCAGGTGTGAAAGGTTCAATCCCTTGGGGATAACCGAAACTGTGTGAAAGGTTTGAAAATGAAGTGAAACCAGGCTGCTAGTTTGAAGTGTATGTTTCCCTGAGGGGTAGAAGAGTATGTAAAAAGGGTTAGAAAACCGGAATGACTGGTGATTTGATGATCAAAACCAGGACGTTTTCTTGATGTAAACCTCAAACATAGTACCGTTTCACGATGTCCGTGTTGATGAGCTGTGGAAATTCATCGTCATCCATTTCCTATAATCTGAGAGCGCCTCCTGTCAATACCTCCTTGACAAAAAACGGGCCTTCCCAGTTAGGAGCGAATTTTCCTTTAGATTGATCTTGGTTGTCAATGATCTTCTTCAGAACCAAGTCGCGTTGTTTAAACCGTCGTAGTTGGACTTTCTTGTTATAGGATCTTGCAATCCTTTGCTGATATAACTGACAATGGAAGATAGCCTCGGTTCGCCTTTCATCTATTAAAGACAATTGGTGATACCTGTCTTGTACCCATTGGTCTTCATCCAATAGAGCATCCATCAACACTCTGAGGGATTCCATTTCCACCTCTATGGGGAGCACTGCTTCCATCCCATAGGATAATGAGTAGGGGGTTGCCCCAGTGGAAGTACGCATTGAAGTTCTGTAGGCTAATAAAGTCAGTGGCAAGAGGTCAGGCCATCCTTTGTGATTGGCGAACATTTTTTGCACTATTTTCTTGATGTTTTTATTAGCCGCTTCAACAACACCATTCATCTTTGGATGGTAGATGACGGAGTTAAGGTGTTTGATGTGGAATTTACTGCATAACTCCTCCATCATTTTGTTGTTGATATTTTTAGCATTGTCTGACACAATGACCTCTGGTTGTCTATATCGACAGACAATATTATTTCTGATGAAAGCAATGATGACTTCTTTGGTAACCCTGGGGAAGGAGGTTGTTTCTACCCATTTGGTGAAGTAGTCGATCATGGTGAATATGAATCGATGTCCATTACTGGCTTTGGGCTCGATGGGCCCGATCACGTCCATTCCCCACATTGAGAAGGGCCATGGTGAACTCATATTGTGGAGTTCCCTTGGAGGGGCATGGATGGCATTTCCATGAATCTAGCATTGATAGCACCTCTTAACATGATCATCATAGTTAGCTTTGAGCGTAAGCCAATAATTCCATGTTCTGAGGATTTTCTTGACAAGTAGGGGTCCGCTCATGTGTGGGCCACATACTACACCATGGATCTCATCCATGAGCCTTTGATCTTGGTCTTTGTCCAGACATCTGAGGAGACCTAGTCCTGCATCTCTTTTGTAGAGTGCATCTCCGCTCAGGTAGAATTTCATAGCAAGTCGATGGATCCGCCTCTTTTCAGTCAGGCTCGCCTCAGCGGGTGTAGATCCATCTCGTAGATACTCTTTAATATGCTAATACCAAGGGTTGTGGATGAGAGGTAGCTCATCCGATACTTCTCCAACATAATTCCCATAAGCTGGGGCCTTTTGCATGGCAAATGTGATGCTTGGCATGTTTTCCTTGTTAGGTATATGAATCAAGGAGGCCAACGTTGCTAGTGCATCTGCAAAATCATTCCTATTATGAGGAATGTGTAGAAAGGATATTTCTTCGAACTCCAAAGCCATCTGTAGAACGTTTCGATGGTAAGGCAATAAATGTAGTTCTTTGGTTTGATAGATTCATGTGGATTGTTTGATTATCAATTCGGAATCCCCAAAGACAGTTAACCGCCTGATGCCCATTGAACGGGCAAGTTTTAGCCCCATGATACAGCCTTCATACTCAACTGTGTTGTTGGTGCTGACAAACTGCAATTTGATGGCGACGGGATACTGCTTCCCCGTACCGGAAACTAGAACTGCTCCAGCTCTAGAACCTTCTGTGTTAACAACTCCATCAAAATACATTTTCCACGTGTAGCATGAATCGTACTGACGGTGTTGTTGAATTGTCATTAGCCCTTCATCGGGGAAATATGTTTCCAAGGGTTTGTAATCCCCTGCAGGTGCGGTGGCCAGTTGATCCACAATTCCTTGACCTTTGACAGACTTTTGCGTCACATAGACGACGTCAAATTGTTGTAGGATCAATCGCCATCCGGATGACCGATAATTCAAAGAGGGGCTTCTTGAAACACATACATGAGAGGATCCACACGGGATATGAGATGGGTTGTGTGACCATAGAGGTAATGTTGTAACCTAATGGAAGCCCATGCTAAAACACAACAAGTCTTCTCAATCAGAGTGTACTTGTGTTCACTGTTGCTGAATCTTTTGTTGAGATAATAGATAGCTCGTTCTTGGCCTCTATCATCTTTTTGCTGACAAAGATGACCCATTTATGGCATTGTCATTAATGGACAGTACATGAATAGGGGAACATCATCCACAGGATGTACGAAATGTAAGCGTTAACCAGCTGCTCTTTGATTGTAAGGAAGGCTTTCTGACACTCATCGTTCCATTTCATGGAGGAGTTCTTCCTTAACAGCTTGAAAATGGGCTCACAGGTTGCTGTGAGTTGAGAAATGAACCTGCTAATGAAGTTGATTCTTCCCAAAAATCCCCGTATTTTCTTAACATCTTTTGCTGAGGTAATAGATAGTGCGTTAACCGAGCACGAAAACTAAAAATCTAGGTAAACCCAGAAACCCACCCGACCAATCGAATATTCACTGACACAACGAATATCAACTTGCTTACTTTGCAAAATTTTCCAAATATTACCCACAACTATAACATTATATCATATCCACACCATAATATTCAAAAATATATTTCGAGAAAAATTATTCTTTATTAAAAAAAAGATGGGGTCTTACAACCTCCCCTTCTTATGAAATTTCATCCTTGAAATTAGGGTACATACCTAATATGTCGAAGAGGTGAGGATACCTTGATTTCATTTCAAATTCTAACTCCAAGGTCATTTCCTCCACATCGTGGTTTCTCCACAAAACTTTGACTTGAGGTATAACCTTGGAGCGTAGAATATGATCCTTCTTATCCAACATTTTAATAGCTACCTCTTTATACATTAAATCTTCCGCTATCTCGTTCGGTTCTAATTCAATAATTTAGTTTGGGTCTTTCACATATTTACGTAACATAGATATGTGAAAAACGTTATGAACACAAGACGTAAATGGGCTAATGAATCAAGGATTAAGCTTTCCTCTCTTTCCAAATCTCATAACTCCTTTCCATGGAGCAACACGTAACAACACATGATCTCTAATATTGAATTCCACGTCCTTTCGATGAAGATCAACATAACTCTTTTGTCGATCTTGTGAGGTTTTTATACGTTATCGGATCGTTTGAATCTTTTCTATAGTCATATGTACCAACTCCGGTCCCAATAATGTTGCTTCACCTACCTCATCCCAACATACTAGAGAACGACACTTTCTTCCATACAATGCCTCAAATGGAGCAATGTCAATACTTACTTGATAACTGTTGTAGGAAAACTCCACCAATGGTAAGAACTTGTCCCAAATTCCTTTGAAGTCAAGGACGCAGAGTCTTAATAAATCCTCAAGAGTTTTCATAGTCCTCTATGATTGTCCGTCCGTTTGAGGATGATACGCCGAACTAAATCGTAAATCCGTGCCCATAGATTTTTGCAAACTAACCCAAAATCTTGAAGTGAATCTTGGGTCTCGATCAGAAACTATGGATACTAGCATACCATGCAATCTTACAATCTCGTTTATGTACATACGAGCAAGACGTTCAAGTGTATAAGTTTCTCGTATTGGTAAGAAATGAGCAGACATGGTCAATCTATCAACAATGACCCAAATTGCATCTATGCCTTGAGAAACCTTGGGAAGACCAGTAACGAAATCCATGGTAATGTGCTCCCACTTCCATTCTAGAATTTCAAGTGGTTGCAATGGACCTTTTGGCACTTGATGCTCCGCCTTGACTCGTTGACAAGTTAGACACCTTGAGATAAACCCCGCTATCTCTTTCTTCATATTTCTCCACAAAAATGTATGTCGAAGATCACGATACATTTTGGTACTCCCATGATGGATTGCAAACGGTGTGTTGTGCGCCTTCATCATAATTTTATACTTCAAGTTAGAATCGTTAGGAACACAAAGTCTGGAGTTGACTCAAAGTATTCCTTCTTCATCGATTCTTGCTTCCGAAATATCACCTTCTTGCACTTTCTTCTTCATACGCATTAGCTCCAAGTCTGTAGCTTGAGCAGCTTTAAATTTATCGATTAAAGTCTGTTCTACTCGTATATTCGCCATCATCACATGGATCCCTGGAGTCTTTAACTCTATCTCCATCCTTTGTAAGTCATACAAAATGGGCCTTTGCGTTGAAAATATCGCACTCATACCCGCATATGATCTTCTACTCAATGCATCAGCTACTACGTTTGCTTTTCTAGGATGGAATTGAATGGTATGATCATAATCATTCAACATCTCAAGCTATTGTCTTTTCCGCATGTTGAGTTCCTTTTGAGTGAAGTTATGATCCGTATAAATCTCCACCTTCTCTTCATACAGGTAATGCCTCCAAATCTTAAGCGCAAAAACGACAGTTGCCAACTCTAGATCATGAGTAGGATAATTTCTCTCATATTCTTTGAATTGTCATGAGGCATAGGCTATGACTTTCCCATGTTACATGAGAACATATCCTAAACCTTTGCCTGAAGCATCACTGTAGATGAAAAATCCCTCCGTACCAGATGGTATTGTCAGAATAGGTGCTGAAATGAGTCTCCTCTTGAGTTCTTAAAAACTCTTCTCACATTCCACGCTCCAACCGAATTTTGAATCTTTTCGAGTCAGCTGAGTTAATGGAGTAGTGATTCGAGAAAATCCTTCCACGAATCTCCGATAATAACCAGCTAAGCCCAGAAAGCTACGTACTTTGGTCACTGACTTAGGTTGCTCCCAGTTTTGAATTTCTTCAATCTCTGTCGGGTCAACAGATATTCCATGATTTGATATCACATGCCCAAGGAATGCTACTTCCTCAAGCAAGAACTCACATTTCTTCAACTTGGCATATAACTTGTTCTCACGACGCTTTTGGAGTATCAGTCACAAGTGTTGCTCATGATCTTCACGGCTTTCAGAGTAAATAAGGATGTCAACACTAAAGACGACCACAAAGTGATCCAAATATTCCTTGAATACTCGGTTTATCATATCCATGAAGGCAGCATGAGCATTAGTCAATCCAAAAGACATGACCAGGAATTCGTAATGCCCGTACCGAGTTCTAAAAGCAGTCTTTGGGATGTCATCGGTGTTAATCTTTAACTGATGATATCCAGAACGAAGATCGATCTTTGAAAAGAATTTAGCGCCTTGCAACTGGTCAAATAGGTCATCAATACGAGGTAACGGGTACCTATTTTTGATGGTGACATGATTCAACTCCCGATAATCAATACAAAGTCGCATAATTCCATCTTTCTTCTTCATGAATAGAATAGGAGCACCCCAAGGAGACGTACTAAGATGAATGAAACCGATGTCTAAAAATTCCTGTAGTTGGGTTTTTAACTCCTGAAGTTAAATAGGAGTCATTCGATATAAGGCTTTGGAAATGGGTTTTGTACAGGATTCATGGTCGATATAAAATTCAATTTCACACTCTGGGGGTAGGCCAGGAAGTTCTTCAGGGAATACGTCAGGAAATTTATTAACAATAGCAATATCATTCAAGACTGATGTATTTTTGTCTAAATCTATGACATGAGCTAAGAAAGCTTGACATCCGTTTTTCAATAAACGAATAGCTTTATGGCTTGAGATGACAGTGATTGACTTTAATGGTTTGGTTGCTTGAATTCGCATAATAGGCTGGTTAGGAATTGAAAGCTAACAACCTTAAGAAAACAATCAATTTTAGTATGATGAGTAGTCAACCAATCAATTCCTAAAATCACATCGAATGCAAGTATTTTTAAAGAAATAAGATCGACAGGTAATGTGCGGTTACCAATTTAAATCAAACAAGACTTATAAACAGTGGATGTGATGAAGGTTTCTCCCAATGGAGTTTCAACAAATAAATCAAAGTCTAATTTCTCCGGAGTCAAATTTAAACGTTGAGCGCAAGTAGGAGAAATAAAAGAATGGGTAGAACCGGTATCAAATAAGGTATATACTTCGCTGGAGTTTATGATTAGCTTACCCGTGATCACCTCGTTCGGATTCCTTTCTTTTTGGGAGGTTACGACAAACGCTCTCCCTTGAACTACCGGTTTTGTCTTGTCTGGGATGGCCTTTGATGCCTCCATCCCAACTGGACTTGACTTTAGTGCACAATAAAATTGGGCTAGGTGACCTTCTCTTCAACAATTATAACATGCTTTGGACTGGTGCGTACAGTTTAGACTGATGTGTCCCTCCCCTCCACATTTGTAACATACGACCGGTGGTCGTTCTCCTTCCTTAACAATAGGTGCTGGTGCTGACATCTTTCCATCATTATTGAATCTCCTCTTCTTGAAATTTCCACTTCTATTATCTTGGCCATGATTACCACCAGAGTGGTTACCATTTCTGGCATGTTGATTCCCTCCACGTTTATTGTCATCACTTTGATGACTGCTACCACTGGTATTATCGAATTGCCGGCTGCTCTCTCTTGGTTGGGTTAACTCATTATCGCGATCTAATAACTGAGCCTTATTTACAACATCTGAATATAAACACAGTTTGTGAGAAATGAGGTATTGATGTATTTCAGGTCTCAAACCTCGTAGAAACATTCACGTCATTCTCTCCTCATTATCAACCAAATGGGATGGGAACCGGTACAACTCGGCAAACATAGCCTCGTACTGCGACACGGTCATATTGTTTTGCTCCAACTTGATAAACTCCACCTCCTTCATATGACGAATACTTTCGGGAAAGTACTTGTCATTGAACAGCTCTTGTAAAAGGGAACCTTTTTCTCCTCGGAGCATCCCACGACATCAAATATCTTGGTGATCTGCTTTATCCACGTCTCCACCTTAAGTGGTTTTGGCTCTCCCCAAAACTCTGATGGTCCCAGCTCCTTGAATTGTTTAGCGTTGACCATCTTTGAGTTACCAGTGTGTCCACCTACATTTTGAACAGGAGCCGTTCTCGCCTGATGTTGCATGAATTGCATGAAGCCTCTGAACATTCCATCGTTCATCATTTGATCGGTGTTGTTGTTTACCTGAGGATTATTGTCTTCCTGTTGTACATTATCCTGGATATTGATCGTTGGTGACTCAACGGTCTCATGTGCTTCATTGCTTATCTCGACATTTTCAGATGCCATTTTCAAACACTGCCACAAAACAAGGGTTAATTGACATACCACATATTATCCCTATACTCTGACCAACCAATTAAATACCAAATAAACTTAAGTAGGTCACACTAGTGAAGGAATTCCCCGTCTCTCCCCTCCTAGATCTTATCTCACATCTCAGTCATGGATCATATAACCTGGCTTTGATACCAACTGTGACGCCCCCAAAATAGGTATACATCACCCATCTTGGGTCGCCAAATACATGGTACAAAATACAAATACAAACTTAATTATACAACATGAGCTGAGAGTCTTTACACGAATATTGTCTTCTAGACAATATCCAAACTCAAATGGAGTCCTCATTACATTTATTGGCACACTATTTTATAGAATAGTGAGGACTACTATAACACCATCTCGGGCCATCACTCCGTTCCCCGACTAGTTCCGACTACGTTCTCATTTCCTGAAGAGAACAATGGAAGTAAAAGGGTGAGCTCAACTAGCCCAGTAAGAAATATTATGACTAAGATAATGCGAATAAGTTATCATTAGCCTTCAACAATGTTAAACCGATAGAATATAACAGAATGACAAGTTTAATCTGCGATGAACAAGCAATCCATTAGAAGAGTCAAGTAGAGCATAATATCTACTATCTTCTATGATTTAAAAAGTTTATCATTAACTTTATCGCTTGGACTCAACTTAATAAATAAATCACATCATCGAATCATCCCTGCACTACGGGCCAAGGATATTCATTAGTATCACGTCCACAAATTATTCTTGCACTACAGGCCAAAAATATTCGTGTAATCATCAATGGTCATGACTATACCGAATTATCCCTGGTCATAATCATATCAATCAACAGTCCATCAATGCACGTAAGCCAAAGATGACTTCCATCACAATATAAGCATGAAGATGATGACAATGATATAAGAATTCAATTAAAAGAAAGCAAAGGATAAATTTTTAAAGGTTTATAATTTAATTTATCCTGAATTCAATAATGCCCAAATTTTCAACATGATAATACTTTGTGAAGTAAAATTCAAGAATAATATCCATGTTTCAAAAATAATTTGGACAGAAAAGAAATAAATTTTTCGGTGAATAGTACCCTGTGAATAGTACTTCGGGAATAGTACCCCGTGAATAGTAACCCGACATGAAAAGTGCCACAAATACCCGAGTGAACAATATTTGAGTGAATAGTAATCGGGTGAATAGTAACCCATGAATAGTAACTCATGAATAGTACTCTGACATGAAAAGTGTCCCGAATACCTGAGTGAATAATATTATAGTGAATAGTAATCAGGTGAATAGTAACCCGTGAATAGTACCCTATGAATAGTACTTCGGGTGAAAATATTGATATTTAATAAAAAAGTTTATATCAATATTCTAATAAAATTATACTGGATGAAGCGCAAAACTCAATGATATTCCACTAATTTCAAGGATTATAGAAGCAATACTTACCATAGCAAGTTTAGATTTAAGATAATGAAAAGAATTAACATACGAAAACTGCAAATGGATTTTCACCTGTCATACGGTACGTAATCCACGTAGACAAGTTATTCCAACAGACTAAAGGATGAATACGAAAAATAGTATTCCTTATAAATATGAAAGAAATAATACCCCTTACCTTAGTAGAAAGCTAGATAATGCAAAAGTGAAGTAGCAGAATACTCTTCTTCTTGCTCTCTATAGTTTCTCTCTCTATAGTGTCTCTTGTGAATCTCAGTGAATTGGTGAGAATGAAAGAAGAATTAAGCTTCTATTTATAGGAGAATGGACTAAATAGTAACTAATTCACGAACGGTCCAGATTTATTCACTAATAGAACGGACTGTCCATATTGATTACTATTAAAACCACAACCGACGGTCCAGGTTGATTTACTTTTAAAACCACCACCGATGGTCCAGATTGATTTACTTTTAAAACCACCACCGACGGTCCAGATTGATTTACTATTAAAACCACCATCAATGGTCCAAATTGATTTACTATTAAAATCACCATCAATGGTCCAGATTGATTCACTATTAAAACCACCACCAATGGTCCACATTGATTTAACTTATTACACTTTAGTACCCCTAAAATTTTCCAAGTTTGCATTATTCCCCTCTAACTTTTGTAATTCACTTTTCTTCAATAAACACATTCTTAATACTTCAACAATTATTCATCATTAATATTATAACTCACAATATTTAACAAATGCGAGATCGTTCCTGGAAAAGGGGCTTTCGATAAGGATTTCTCCCTATTGGCGCGCAATTAGGTGACCAAACCTCTCCTCGACAGAACTTTCTATACATTGTCAATATTGCAAATAATATGAATAACTTTGTTATCTCAATTATTGATTTAATAATATAAAATATTATGCAGATGATAATATGACAATAATTGAATCAAATAACATGAGATATTATGCAATAATTACTGTAGTAATAACTGAGTATAACTGCGTGACTTCTCACGTAAGCATCAATAATCAATACCGTGTGCTACTATGCAACCACACGTATTACTATACTTTTACCACCGGGTAGTTCAACAGTTTAACGGTAAAACTTCCGCCGTTATTTTTAATAAAAGATATTTTTGTCGTTTTCTAACTACGACAATACTTCCATTGTGGGGTCCACCAATGATTGTGTCGTTGTACGAATATTCCATGTTAAAATGAATATTCCCCGACTAATCGAATATTCACTGACACAACGAATATCAACTTGCTTACTTTGCAAAATTTTCCAAATATTACCCACAACTATAACATTATATCATATCCACACCATAATATTCAAAAATATATTTCGAGAAAAATTATTCTTTATTAAAAAAAAGTTGGGGTCTTAGGAAACAGACCAGACAAGTATCTAACCTTTGCATTTACTTTATGCAATGGACATGTGTTAGCCAGTTTCAGAACTATATTGTTATTATTATTTTTCATGTATCTATACTTTTATAGACATGCCAGTTTTTGGATTCCATTCAATCATTGTTTGTCAATACAGTATTACCATATAATAAAGATTTATATATTCTGTTCGTTATTTCTAAGCATGGTTATACATGTGACGCCCCCAAAATTAGGTATACGTCACCCATCTTGGGTCGCCACTTACATGGTACATAAATTCAAATACAACTTACTAACCTAACTCGTAGTGGTGTAAAATACGACATAAACCGTGAGTTTGAATACAAATATTGTCTACTAGATATTATACAAACTCAAAAGGAGTCCTCATTACAACTATTATCACACTATTTCACGAATAGTGAGGACTACTAATGCTATCCTCTGGACCATTACTCGGCTCCCCGACTCTAAGTCCCGCTATGTTCTCTCATTTCAAAGAGAACGGTGAAAGAAAGGGTGAGCTCAACTAGCCCAAGAAGAAATATTATGACTAAGATAATACGTAATAAATTATCATTAGCCTTCATAGTGTTAAACCGATAAAATACAATAGACAACTAGTTTAATCTGCAAATGAATATGCAATCCATTAAAAGAGTTAAGTAGAAAATAAAAAGTCTTGTCTTTTAGGTTTTGAAAGGTTTTCATCAATTTTTTTTATCATTTGAGACTCGAAATTAATAAATAAACCACCACATCTAATCATCCCCGCATACCACGGTCAAGGATTTTCTTCAAATTATCAATGGTCATGACTATACCGAATCACCCTCGGTCATAATCATACCAAAAAACTATCCATCAACGCATTACAGAATACCGAGGACTTTTATCACATCATTTATAACAAGCCATGATTATCTTAGAATGATCCTCGTCATAATCATACTAAGTTCATCTATGCACGTAAGCCAAAGATAACATAATATAACATGAGGATGATGACAATGACATAATAATTCAATAAAACAAGTTCAAGAATTAATTTATCTAGGAATTATTAACGTCCCAAATTGTCAACAAGATCTTTATTTTTGTAGAGTAAAATTCAAGAATGATCGGGAAGAATATTGAGCGCAAATATCAAGGATATTCCACTAATTTCATGGAGTATAGAAGTCAAAGTTTTAACCAACCGGGTATAATAAAGAATGGAATAACAAAAGAAATCACCATGCATGCGGTATTTGATGATGAAACGGAGTTATTCCAATGTAATAATAATAATCGCGGACCGTCGTGAAATTCACACCAACGAGGATGATCCAACAGAATAATAAATGCTTGAATAATAAACAATGGAACCAGTCCTAGTAAAACACACGACGTGATATTCCAAATGAATAATAAATGCGAATAATAAACAATGGAACCAGTCCCAGTAAAACACACGCATGTGATATTCCAACAGAATAATAAAGAATGGAATAACGTAAGAAGATCACCAAGTATAGGGATTCAGCGTATCAAAGTTATTCCAATGAATAAATAAGAATGGAATAACATAAGGATTTCACCAAGTATAGGGTATCGCGCATATATACAGTTATGTATAGGGTATACCACTTTTACAAAGTTATTCAACCGTAATAATAATGAATGGAATAATGAAAGTTCTCTTCATGAATAAGAAAGAATAACACCCTTACGAATACAACAAATAATATTCCTACCTTAGAAGAACTGAATATTGGAAAAGTGAAGTAGCGATCAATACTTTTCTTCTTTCTCTCTATAGATTTTCTCTCTATAGCTTCTCTCTATAATTTCTCTCTCTAGAGTTTCAAAGAATTCGTAAGAAAATAATGAAGGAATGAGCTTCATTTATAGGAAAATAGAATGCATAGTAATTAATCCATGAACGGTCCAGATTGATTTACTTTTAATCGACGGTCCATATTTAAAGCAAAATCTTTTAAATAAAATATAATATATTCTATTTATATAAAAACATTTTACTATGCAAACACTATGTAACACTATGCAAAAACACTATGCAACACTATGCATAATAAAATATAATATATTTTATTTATAGAATAACTTTAATAAAGTATTCATTTTTATATAAAAAGATGTTTACGTTTTATTACGTTAATAATACGAATAAAACAAAACGTCATTATCGCTATAATAATTCATATTATTAATGTATGATAATGGAATCAAACCGAGTGACTTCTCACATAAGCATCGATAATCAATACTGGTGTCTACTATTATGCAACCACACGTATTCGTACTTTTACTACCGGTAGTAGTTCAACAAGATATCAACGGTAAAACTTCCGCATTGTTATTTCAATAAAATATTTTTGTCGTTTTCTCAATCCGACAATAATTACATTAATGGGTCCACCAATGATTGGTAGTTTTAATATTCCTCGCTAAACCTAATATTCCCGACCCAATCGAATATAATATAACCACTTGCATACTTTGAAAAATTTATAAATACTACCCACAACTATAATATTATCTCAAATTCACACCATAATATTAAAATTATTTCGACAAAATTTAAATCTTTATTGATAAAATATGGGGTCTCACAATCTCCCTCCTTATGGAATTTCGCCCTCGAAATTAGGGTACGTACCTGGTATGATAAAGAGGTGAGGATACCTTGAATACCTTTATCGTAAAAAAATATTAAATTCATCTTCGCAATCCGGCTAAAGATATCAATTCATCTTTGCACTACAGGCCAAAGATATACAATCGTAAAACCAATAATGCTGAGACGCAGCTTAATAGTATCACGACCACGAATTATCCATGCACTCTCGCCAAGGATATTCGTGTTTTCAATTACTGGCCATGATTATACCGAATAATCTTGGTCATAATCATACCAAGTCTATCAATGCACTACTACCAAAGATGACTTTTACCACATCCATGAATTAATATTTCATTCACGAGAGACTCATTTCAATAATTAATCCATATCATCGAATCATCCACCGCACTACGTGCCAAGGATATTCATTAGTATCACGACCACGAATTATCCATGCACTACTACCAAAGATAATCGTGTATTCATTAGTATCACGACCACAAATTATCCATGCACTACTGACCAAAGATAATCGTGTATTCATTAGTATCACGACCACAAATTATCCATGCACTACTACCAAAGATAATCGTGTATTCATTAGTATCACGACCACAAATTATCCATGCACTACTACCAAAGATAATCGTGTATTCATTAGTATCACGACCACAAATTATCCATGCACTACTACCAAAGATAATCGTGTATTCATTAGTATCACGACCACAAATTATCCATGCACTACTACCAAAGATAATCGTGTATTCATTAGTATCACGACCACAAATTATCCATGCACTACTACCAAAGATAATCGTGTATTCATTAGTATCACTACCACAAATTATCCATGCACTACTACCAAAGATAATCGTGTATTCATTAGTATCACGACCACAAATTATCCATGCACTACTACCCAAAGATAATCGTGTTTTCAATTATGGTTATGATTATACCGAACAATCCTCGGTCATAATCATACCAAGTCCATCTATGCACTACAAAATACGTATGACTTTCAACATAATATAAACATGAGGATAATGATATAAAGAATCAATCAAATGAGATAAAGGATAAATATTAAACATTTATAATATAATTTATCCATGATTCAAGAATATCCTCATGTTATCAATCACTTAATAATCTCATAATCTAATATCATTAATATTATAACAATATTTTAATCACTTCTTAAATTTATAAACAATTTATCTCAATTGTTTACGCTTTTACCATATAATGCATTTAATCATTCAAAATGCTATACTCATAAGATATCATCCCCAATTATCAAATCCCGCATAAAAAAATATGCATATACTCTATATATAGGATTCTCTAGCCATAAAATCCTATTTCCAACTTTGTTACTTCACATAACATATTTAACTCATATGTTCAGAATTAAACTATTTTTATGAAAAATACCAAATCAGTCCCAAAAATATTTCTTTTCTGGAATTTAGCATAATATAGTCCCATAATGAACATACATTTTTCTCGGAATTTTTAAAATTCATTTACTATTTTTCAAAAATCAATTTCTAATTAATTCCTTAAGAAATTAGCTACCTCAAGGTTAACTCCAGAAATTCCCAAATCTTGACAGGACCTTACACATGTTAACGTGAGCTTCTAGTTTAAATTTCATGGTCATCGGAGTTATAGAACTCTGGTTATAGCGTTTTTCGTCGGAAAAACCTAAATATTGAAATAGTCATAACTTGCTCATTTTAAGTCAGAATGAGCTCATTTTTGGACAAGAGGTAATTTATACCATATACTTTCATGTCCCAAAAGGCCAAAATTTTTCTCATAATTTAAGTGGCCAAAACAGCCCCTCTAAAATCATGGTAGCAGCTTTTTCGATTTTTGCAGCTTTGCACTCCTTTGCTAAAATCAGTCCACACAAAAATCTACAACACCTTTTCCAGTAATTCCACTTGGATTAGTTAGATAACTCATAGATATAACTCTAGGACTTGACCACACTCAAAAATTCAAAATATAATAGGAGATATGGTCAATTGAATTTCATGTTACGTTTTTCACCAAAATCTGATTTTCAACTCTTTGTGATTTCTAAGAAACTTTCATGTTTTCACATAATAACCAACATAACTCATCATAACACTTACTAATACTTCATATACCCATGATTTTCATTAGTCCAATGCTTTTATTATGACTTTCATCATAATCCTCGTAAATGATCCTTTTAGTTGAAGAAATATTTGAGGGTTTAAGAAATGGGTTTTTATCTTTGGGGTCAATACAAAATTCGATTTCACGCTCTAGGGTAGGCTAGAAGTCTTCAAGAATACGCCAAGAAATTTATTAATGATAGAAATATCATTCAAAATCATTACTCTCATCCAAGACTTGGATAGTACGTCACATTAATATCAACTGTGACTTCTATCCCTTAACCTGGATAGCACCTCACAATGATACCTATCAACTTGCCATCTTCAGTCACGACATCGCCTACAGAAAGTCTGGCTTCGGTGCATTCCACATAAGGAAGTCAACAACGAAAGGTTTGGGGCTCTTTACTTATGGCTTGATATGACAATAATTGACTTTAGTAGTTTGGTTACTTGAATTCGCACAACAGGTTGCTTATGAATATAAAAGCTAACAACCTTACGAAAAGCATGATGAGAAGTTAACCAATTGATTCCTAAAATCACATCAAAGGCAAGTATTTTCAAAAAGATAAGATCGATAGGTAACGTGAAAGTGTTTATTTGAATCAAACAAGATTTAAAAATAGTAAGCGATATGAAGGCTCCTACTAACGAAGTTTCAACCAATAAGTCAAAGTCTAACTTCTCCGAGTCAAATTTAAACGTTGAACGCAAGCAAGAGAGATAAAATAATGGGTAGAACCGGTACCTTATAAGGTATAGACTTATGATTTATAATTAACTAACCCGTATAACTTCCGTTCGGTTTACTCGCTTTTGAGAAGTCATGAAAATGCACTTCCTAAAACCAACGACTTTGTTTTGTCCATATCCACCTTTGGTGCCACCATCCCAGCTAGACTTGACTTTGGTGCACAACAAAATTGAGCTAAATGACCTTCTCTTCTTGCAATTTCCACTTCTATTATCTTTGCCATGATTACCAATCAAGTGGTTACCATTCTTAGCATAATAATTTCCCCGACGATGGTTACAATTGTTCGATAAATTGCCGCCACCAAGATGATTATTATCGTTTTGTTGGTCGTTACCTTTTGTTTGAGTTTTGAATCAACACTCTCATGTGCTTCATTGCTTATCTCAAAGATTTTCGGATGTCATTCTCAAACACCGTCACAAAACAAGGGTTAATTAACATATCACATATTATCCCTATACTCGACCGACCAATTAAATACCAAATAAATTTAAGTAGGTCATACTAGCGAAGGAATTCCCGCCTCTCCCTCCTAGTTCTTATCTCACATCTCGGCCGGGGATCATATCCTAAGCTCGATATACCAACCGTGGCGCCCCAAAATTAGGTATACGCCACCCATCTTGGGTCGCCACTTACATGGTACATAAATTCAAATACAACTTACTAACCTAACTGCAGTATGCATATCGACATAAATCGTGAGTTTGAATACAAATATTGTCTACTAGATATTATACAAACTCAAAAGGAGTCCTCATTACAACTATTATCACACTATTTCACGAATAGTGAGGACTACTAATGCTATCCTCTGGACCATTACTCCGCTCCCCGACTCGTCCCAAATATGTTCTCATTTCAAGAGAAACGTGAAAAGAAAGGGTGAGCTCAACTAGCCCAAGAAGAAATATTATGACTAAGATAATGCGAATAAATTATCATTAGCCTTCAATAGTGTTAAACCGATAAAATACAATAGACAACCAGGTTTAATCTAGCAGCCGAATATGCAATCCATTAAAAGAGTCAAGTAGAAAATAAAGTCTCTCGTCTTTTAGGTTTTAAAGGTTTTCATCAATTTTTTTTATCATTTGAGACTCGACAATAAATAAACCACCACATCTAATCATCCCCGTACTACACCAAGGATTTTCTTCAAATTATCAATGGTCATGACTATACCGAATCACCCCTCGGTCATAATCATACCAAAAACTATCCATCAACGCATTACGTGCCACCGAGGACTTTTATCACATCATTTATAACAAGCCATGATTATACCGAATGATCCCTGGTCATAATCATACTAAGTTCATCTATGCACGTAAGCCAAAGATAACATAATATAACATGAGGATGATGACAATGACATAATAATTCAATAAAACAAGTTCAAGAATTAATTTATCTAGGAATTATTAACGTCCAAATTGTCAACAAGATACTGTTTTGTAGAGTAAAATTCAAGAATGATCAGAAGAATATTGAAGCGCAAATATCAAGGATATTCCACTAATTTCATGGAGTATAGAAGTCAAAGTTTTAACCAACTGGGTATAATAAAGAATGGAATAACAAAAGAAATCACCATGCATGCGGTATTGCAGATAGACAAAGTTATTCCAATGTAATAATAATAACGGAACCAAATTCGGTGAAATTCACACCAACAGGATGATCCAATGTAATAATAAATGCTTGAATAATAAACAATGGAACCAGTCCTGTAAAACACACGAGATGTGATATTCCAATGTAATAATAAATGCGGAATAATAAACAATGGAACCAGTCCTGTAAAACACACGAGCATGTGATATTCCAATGTAATAATAAAGAATGGAATAATGTAAGAAGATCACCAAGTATAGGGGATTCAGCAGATATCGAGTTATTCCAATGTAATAAATAAGAATGGAATAACATAAGGATTTCACCAAGTATAGGGTATCACGCATATACAAGTTATGTATAGGTATACCACTTTTACAAAAGTTATTCAAATGAATAATAATGAATGGAATAATGAAGTTCTCTTCATGAATAAGAAAGAATAACACCCCTTACGGTACAACAAATAATATTCCCTACCTTAGAAGAACCTAATATTGGAAAAGTGAAGTAGCGAATACTTTTCTTCTTTCTCTATAGATTTTCTCTCTATAGCTTCTCTCTATAATTTCTCTCTCTAGAGTTTCAAAGAATTAAATAAGAAAATAATGAAGGAATGAGCTTCTATTTATAGGAAAATAGAATGCATAGTAATTAATCCATGAACTATCCAGATTGATTTACTTTAATCGACGGTCCATATTTAAAGCAAAATCTTTTAAATAAAATATAATATATTCTATTTATATAAAAACATTTTACTATGCAAACACTATGTAACACTATGCAAAACACTATGCAACACTATGCATAATAAAATATAATATATTTTATTTATAGAATAACTTTAATAAAGTATTACATTTTATATAAAAAAGATGTTTCGCTTTTATTACGTTAATAATACTGAATAAAACAAAACGTCATTATCGCTATAATAATTCATATTATTAATAGACAATAATGGAATCAAACTGAGTGACTTCTCACATAAGCATCAATAATCAATACCGTGTGCTACTATGCAACCACACGTATTCATCGTACTTTTACTACCGAGTAGTTCAACAAGATATCAACGGTAAAACTTCCATTGTTATTTCAATAAAATATTTTTGTTGTTTTCTCAATCCGACAATAATTACATTGTGGGGTCCACCAATGATTGAGCCATTATGCGAATATTCCCTCGCTAAACCTAATATTCCCACCAATCGAATATAATATAACCACTTGCATACTTTGCAAAATTTATAAATACTACCCACAACTATAATATTATCTCAAATTCACACCATAATATTAAAAATTATTTCGACAAAATTTAAATCTTTATTGATAAAATATGGGGTCTCACAATACAAGTGTCCTCACTTGGATAATTTATTGTATTTAATCACATGTTGATACATACTTTTTGATTTTTAGTATGTATACATTGACTTAAAAGTCGTCTAAGCTATATGACTCAGCTAGACATAGATTTAAAAATAGCGTTGAGATATGTCTTAGCTAATTATTCTGGCTAGACAAACATTTGTTAGAACTTGATAGGTTCGAGAAGATAACTCAATTATTATTGATAGGTCCATGCTAATTGTTTCGGCTAGATCGAAAAATCGATTAGATATTAAAATCATAGAATTTTGTTGTTTTGATTCAAATTCTGGTTATAAGACTGAGAAGAACAACCTTTTAATATAAAAGGGAAACTTTTGGTCGTATATTCAGCCATTGCGCGCGTTTTAAGTATTATGCACAATATAGGGTATAATGAAGCTGATAACTTATTATACTTGCAGAGAGGTATAACTTAATCTTTATGGTTACCTAATACACCTGGGTATATCAAAGTAAATCTTTGATAGTTACTCGAGAAGAGAAGTTCAAGATCCTTAGGGATCACTCAGCATAAACTCTGGGAAATATTCCACTTTGTTATTGCGTAGAATTAATTCTTGTTATTCAATTGAATATCAAAAATCGAAAACAAAGTTCATACACTGTTGACTGTTCTCCATTTATAGTCAGTACGTAGTTTCAAAATTTTGAAATAGAATTGATACGTTGTTCAGTATTATTTCAGTTTACTTCACAACTGTTGATTCGTTGTAGAAGTGCCTTTCAAAGAAAACATTTACTTCTTTCAGCTAACGTTTATTGTTTGCTATTACTTGCTAGGCACCTAAATGCTCATTCTTGCTTTAAATGTAAATGTTTTCAGAAAAACGTGATCAACCTGAAGGTTCAAACAAGAACAAAGGAAAGGGAAAGCTAGCAGAATAAACTTTATGGTATCTTATGTAATAGTTAGACTATATTAAGACAATGATATTTATAATTATCATGTAATGTAATGTAGTAAAGGTTGAGAAACTGGGGATTAGATAACTCTGATGTATGTAAATTAAGTTTAATGTTTATATTAATATTATTATTCCGCTCAAAGAAATGGTATCGTGAAGCACCAAGTTTGGGTTTCAAGTACCTGAATTTGGGGGCGTCACAATATGGTATCAGAGCTTTAGGGTTAGAAAACCTTAGGTGGGATAGACCTTAGGCTATAACCTTAGGACAGAGGGAAACGCTGAAAATACAAATAATTCATATAGAGTTTAAAAGGAGATGAATTGGATTAATTCATCGTAAAACAAAATAAAAGATAACTTATATAAACTATTATTTATTGTGTGTATATATTATATGTTAATCAAGATAATTTATGTGTTGATGTCAGGTGGAAAGGGATTAGGATACTCTCAAATTGAAAAAAAGGAGTCAACCTCCATAACCGAGCCAATAGTTGAAATAGAGGCTCACATTGAAAGCAACCCGGATGAGGTGGTTATTTTGGAAAATGTAGTACCGGACCTAGAAACGGTGTTATAACATATAGGTAGCGTATAGTTAGACAATATAAGGTTAAGTTAGAGTTCTTTAAACTCATACTTATGGTAAGTTCGTGACTCATAATTATATGAAATGTTTTTGAACCCCTCAGCGAATGGACGCCAATGGTATGACTAGGATAAGTTCTTAAACTCATATGATTGTGGTAAGTTCCGGAACTCATAATGTGTGGTAAGTTTGACGAACTGGATATAGTTATGTGTGAAAGAAGTATTGAGGATAATTGGAATATATAGAATACTAAGCAATTGATCCTTAGTGAAGGTGTAGGAAATAAGTAGTATTAGTATTACTTGAATATGTATGTTCTATGTTGTATATATGATAAGTATGTGTGTGTAATGTAATATTCTCAACTTTTGTATAAATTATAGCAGCAAATCCCGACTTTTGTGGTCACAAAGGGATGGCGAATGTTTATAACGATATATGCTATATGGTGTAAAGTACTATGAATTTGTTCGATGAACATGAATATATGTTTGATTAAGAAAATAAGTTTTTATGTATCAATTTGATAGCTGGTTAATACAGTAAACCAAGTTTTCAAAATCTAATATTTTGAATACATAATTATTTGAGTAGAAAATTTCGCGTTATGTGTATACCATAAGACATAGAATGTAAGTCGACAAAGGATAATTTAGGATTCTATTTAATCAAATAATGCCGCCAAGACGAAAATGAAACCAAAGGGCAGAAGAATCTGTCAACAATGCTGGAAGATAACTAGACCCGATACAGAATTTTGCGAATATGGTTGCTCAAGCTATACATAATGGAATACCAGCCATGGAAAATCAACCTGATAATCGATTGGCGAACTTCAAAGACTTCAAGACAGTCGGACCGCTATAATTTAGAGGAACAATTGAACCTATAGAAGCGTTTGTGATAGCTAGGGTAATGGAGGGGCAAAAGACAACTTTTGCCACCTATATGATGAAAGGGGAAGAAAATTTTTGGTGGGAGGCAAATCAAGCTAGAGCCGGAGAAGGAAGTAGTGGTGGTAGGACTAGAAAAAAGGAATGAGATAATTTCGGGAATACCGGAAATAGGCCAGGAGGTGGAAAGAAATAGGTTGTGCAATGTGGGAATTGCAGTAAGAATCACTCGGGTGAATGTTTAAAGGGAAAGTTTGTGTGCTACAAGTGTGAACGGAAGGGACATATCTCTCCTAACTGCCCCAATTCTAGGATGAATAGTGGGTGTTTTATTTGTGGATCAATGGAGCATAAGGTAAAAGACTGTCCAAAAGGTAGAAAGGAGTCAGGGAGTGGGAATATGGGGAAAAGCAGCGGGACATTGGTGATAACTGGACCAACTTCAAACGACAAACCAACAAAATTAACTGCAAAAGTCTTCAGCATGACAATTTAGGATACGGTAGGAGCCGGGGATGGAAATCCAGGTATTATTCGTATAAATTATATTTTCTTATATATATTATTTTCCTTTATATCATAAATTATTTAATAAAGAAATTTTGAAGGAGGAATTTGAGTTCTATTAGAAATCAAATTTCTGTTTAATCAAATAAACAAGCGTTATGCTGAATAGTCAGGGATTAGTTCGATCAAATTTGATCCAGATCTACTTGCAATGACTATGTATGCTATGTACCCTAGTATGTATAAGTTTTGAAACGGTGATTCCGGGGACGGGATCCTTATAAGGGATGGTGAATGTAATAACCCGATATTTTTTATATAATTATTAAATAAGAAATTTTGCGTATAATTTTTTTTTGGGGGGAATATGTATAAGGTAAAGTGTATGTGTATATGTGATAAATAAAATTTATTTATTACATGAATAATTTCAAATAATTTTTTAGAATTATTGATCATTATAAATTATATTGTTATAATTAATTTTGTAGTAAAAATATTTTTATTATTTATGTTCCATGAAAATATGATTACATATTATTTAAATAATATATGAAATGATTATTAGAATTATTATAATAACTATTTTATTATATGAATTTATTTCAGATTAATTAAGTTAATTATTTTAACTTAATAATGGTGTATATGAATGTTAAGTCGGATACGGATTCAAAACCATAATTCTGGATTTTGAATAAGGAATGAGAATAATAATATAATATTAATTATATTATATTGTTATAGATATGTACTGTATATGCGTATACTGATAATGGTTGGCCAATTATGGCATGACAGTAGAAAACCCTAGCATTGCTTTGATAAACCCTAATATGAAAGTCAAATACGACTTCAAAATTTTGTTAAGTCACTGTGTTATGAGATATATGGTTTGTATTGTAGGTTTTAACGCTAATTAGGGAAAAATCTAATTTTTAGAAACCCTAATTACTAAAGTAGAACCCTAATTGCTAAATTATAAAGCTTAATGTTAATTAGGGAAACCCTAATTATTACTTAGAAAACCCTAATTACTAATTGAAGATCCTAATTCACTTCAAAAAAAATGGGGCTTCAGCAACAACCGATTTTCGTTGCTAAAGGTGTCAAATTTCGTTGCTAAAGGTTTTTGGCAACGACTTTACTGTCGTTGCGTCTTTTGTTGCGCAATGAGCGTTACTAATTGTTCTGCAACGAACGTATTTTTTTCGTTGCCAAAAGTAATACATTTTGCAACGAAATTTGGCTTTCGTACAGAGACATCGATCTTTTAGCAACAAAATGTATTGTTGCAGAATAATTAAAATTTTGTTGCTAAAAACCCCATTTCGTTGCAAAAGCCTGCTAATTGGCAACGAAATGAACTCCTTTTTTTTGCAACGACCATGCATTTTTGTTGCAATTGACACCATTTTGCAATGAAATTTTTCGTTGTAGTAAATTATGAAAATTGTTGCCTAAGCTTGCTTTCATTGCGGAATGTAAACTTTTTAGCAACGATTTCCGTTGCTGATTATATTATTTGGCAACGACATTATGCTGAATCAGCAACGAAAATATTTGTTGCTGGTTATTTTTCAATAGCAACGAAAGTCGTCGATTAGCAAC
Source organism: Panax quinquefolius (assembly GCA_020205615.1). Lineage (NCBI taxonomy): Eukaryota > Viridiplantae > Streptophyta > Magnoliopsida > Apiales > Araliaceae > Panax > Panax quinquefolius. The sequence continues at coordinate 56,757,464 of CM035173.1, forward strand.
GACATTATATGTTATCATTTCTTTATATGTGCAACAAAAATTGATATGATTTACAACGATAAAAAATGTTGCCTTTTATGTTAGAATTAGCAACAATATGCTCTCCGTTGTTATTAAGTTAATTTTTTGTTGTCAAATATTATATTTTTAATGCCATTATCAACGAAATTTTTTTGCTAAATGTATAAAAAGTCATTGCTATATTAAAACTTTTTCAATGCTTTGGTAACGAATTATATTGTTGCCAAATCAAAATTTGACATTCTTTTTGTGTACTTGACTGGCCCAATGTCCCCATAGCAAATAATGGCAAACACAAAAAACTAAAATATTATTAACTTAATAAAATCATCCATTACATAATCATTCATTATCTTTACAATTAATCATCTAAAGCTATCACAGTTCATCAATCAAAGTATATATCTACATATATAGAGAGAGTACACTTCATAATTTTGTCCCTTGTCTTCCGTAAACGTAGCACAGAAATTTGATACCCAGTATTGTAAGGCAGGTCGTAGAAGCAGTCTTCCTGCACATATTTAAAAATAATAGCAAGTCAGAAAAATGAAGCAAATAGGTTACCAGATGCACTTAGTGCCAAAAATCAATACACAAAGACAGTAGAGTTGCTACGTGGTACTAATGTACACCATATTGCTCATAAGCAGAAAAAGACAAATAGGCAATCACAATATCATTTGCTACAAATCCAAATAAAAAAAGAACCTTCAGTGCGACTATATGATTGCTCTATTACAAGAAAAAAATTAGAATCTTAATCGGCCATTTCATGAACCTTCAGTGCGACTATAAATGTTGACATATACATATACTTTTGCAACATAACGAGCTAGACAATTGTGTATGAGTTTGCAACAACTGCCCTAATATATATCAGGAAGCAATCAATTTTTGGTTGATAATTTTATTTATATACGGATTTAGTGAAGACAAACTAGCTTAACCTCAGACTCCACATCGGAATTTTTGCCACACTATAACTGTTACAAATTGAACTTTTCAAATAAAGTTTGGGAACTTTTTTAGTAATTTTATTTAAGATAATATATAGATGTAGCACAAGCACACATGTCAAGTACTGACTTACTCTACCATATGTAGTAGATTAAACAAAGATGAATTTATGCTAAGAAACAAACAAACTTCTGGAAATTTATTGTAGTCTGCAAGAAATTTAAAACTATTGTAAATAAATAAAGTTACCTTGTATTGTCATGATTAGGGTAGTTATCTACATATGAAAGATCCCCGACAAACAACACATCTTTTCCTTTCGTTGGATTTAGTTCATAATGGTTAAGTGTCTGATTCGAATCATAACTCTGACCAAGATCCCCTGTAATAAAATTATTAATAAAGTGAATAAAAGGTATATAGACAATAAAGAATGTCATATAGATTCATGATGTTACATCGCAACTGTGTTTTTCCTTTTTAGATTCATCTAAACATGCAAAAAACTCTAGCAATTAGTCTAATTAAAATTTCTTCTTATTTGGTACTTCTTTATTAAGTTCAGCTGTCCAAGGTAGTACACTACATTCACATTTATTCAATTTAACTCTTTGAAAGGCATAAAGTAAAAAAGCTTAGAATTCACCAATAGGGCAGAAGATTATTAAACAAATGTCAAAACTTTATTCATTAGCCCTTCTTTGGAATATAGGAAGAGCAGTTTACCAATGAGGCCAAAAGTATATGGGACATCAGGTCCAACTACAGGAGGAGTGATGAACCAGAAAGTAAGCAGAAAGGTTTGTATAACTTATGTATGCAGCTTCATTTTCAGGTTGTATCCAGTCGTTTGTTTCCTTTTTCTGATGTGTGCTCTTGTAACCTTCAATTGGATCTCCCTGAAAATCAAATTTAAAATCAAATTACAATAATTAATAACGAGAGCATTATTGTATAATTTTTTGTACAAGGAACATGAATTAAGGCTTAAGTATCTTGGTTTTCTAGTTTCAAGCATAGCTTGTCAGTTTGTGTTTCCAGTGTTGTGTTCACCATTTTGTAGATGTTTATTTAAAGTCCTTTGTCACTTTCATTTTTTATTTTTTTCCCATTTCCATACCTTATATTTTCGGAGTTCAAAACAAATTTCAAGAGTTCAACATAGACATAATTATTTGCCCTTGCTAATCCACATAGAGAAAATAAAAGAACTCTAGTGCACAAAAGAAATTGTCCAAATGTATACCCTTTTTGAATTTTGACTACACAAAAATAAACCAATTGTCAAGATAAACAAACCCAACTCTATGGACTACAAACTAGAAGGGACATGATTTAGTGGCAGTTGAGGCTCTGATTTCTTTCTGGGTAATTAGAAAATTGAGACACGACTACATACGAAATTAATCAAGATTTCAGTTTATTTATTCAAAAATGGCTATATAGTCCTTCAGGTTCATTTACTGATAAGAAACTCACATGTCCAAGTTCGGTCAACCACAGCAGGTTCACTAGATTTTCTTATGAAGTGTTGCAACCTTTGACTGGACCATTTTTTTTTCCTTTTTGGATAACTAAACCTTCAACATTACCTGATTCTTTGCCTGCCTCATGTCTTCCATGTTTACAGACCTCAGAGTAATTACTCTTTCACTTTCTTCCTTTTTCTCCGAAGCAACTTCTGAATTCTTCCCCTTTGCGATTAGACGCTTCCTTTCCTGTAATTACAAGCTATTTTGGACAGAGAAATGATTATGGAGCAACTACATAAATTTAAGTTAAAACAAAGAGAGAACAAATGTAGGAGCTCAGGATGGAATAAATTACCAAATCCTTCTCTCTCTCTTGTTGTATCAGCTCTCTCACAGGTCGATAAGCTGCTGTTACACACAAAACCTGTAGTCGATTTTTATTGCCAAGTCTCATCCCTAGTTGACATAAATCCAACTTATTAATTGACATTTCAAGTAACACAAACCTTAAGATCGCTTCCAGTATATCCTTCAGTCATAGTTGCAAGCTCCTTAAAATCTAGTTCGTCCACCCTTTCTTTTGCCAAAAGTGTTCGCAAGATCTTTTCTCTGCTCTCCACAGTTGGTAGACCAACCATGATTCTGTTCATCAGAGGAATTGGAGGTTAGAAACATCTATACTCATCTCTAGCATAGTCCTTTGGTTCCTTTCTGTGTATTTGTCTGTATGAGAGAGGTGACAATTAAATACGGCCCTAACAATCCAGATATTCATTTGGTGTTTCAGGGTGGACTTCTCTGCTTTACTTTTATTGGAATTAAGTACAATATATTGATGAAGGATCACCAAATAACATGACCATTTCGCCTTTCACCAATTTACCATCTCGTTCATAACATGAAGCAGGGGAATATTACATGATGAAAAGGATGAAAGACAAACTAAATATATATTATTGTTATTGTTATTGTTATTGTTATTGTTATTATTATTATTAGTAGTACTATAATTATTATTATTGTTGTTGTTATTATTATTATTATTATTATTATTATTATTATTATTATTATTATTATTATTATTAGTTATGATATGTAGTGAAGGGGAAGAAAGGAATATATGGGGAAAATCTCATGTTTTGATATAAATATTAATCCTTGCAAAATATTAACAATTGACTCATGTTGCTTCAGTGATCATATAACCAAAATCCAAATGTGAGGTTGCGAGTTTAAATCTTTGGAGAGGTAATTTTTGGAAAAAATTCAAAAGATGTCACGTCAGTAGCGGACACGTGTCAAATTATAATAGTAAATACCACATCAGGCCTGCCACGTAGACGTCACGTGTGCCACATCAGCAGGTTAACACACATGTGACGCCTGGGGGTTCAAAGTCCAAATTTTTGAATAAAAAGGGGCTCATTTTGCGTTGACCGGAAGAAATGGGCTCAATACTCAAATATCAGAAAAGTTCAGTGGTCGACTTTGCATTTAACCCCTTATAAGTCAAAAAAAGTTAAAATTTAAGTTATTGTCAAACACTAAATAATAACAAATAACTTATAAGTTATTATTATTATTAGTACTACTATTATTATTATTATTGTTGTTATTATTATTATTATTATTATTATTATTATTATTATTGTTAGTACTACTATTATTATTATTATTATTATTATTATTATTATAAGTAGTACTATTATTATTATTATTATTATTATTATTATTATTATTAGTAGTAGTAGTAGTAGTAGTAGTAGTAGTAGTAGTACTACTACTACTATTATTATTATTATTAAACTTATTGTTATTATTATTATTATTATTATTATTATTATTATTATTATTATTATTATTATTATTATTATCTTAATTTAAGGCAACATGTTAATAGTCACATACAAAAAGTTGTATAAAATATACAACGAAAATAAAATTATTGCCAATGAATGTGGCCTTTATTAAATGACGAAATATAGCAACAAAAAACTTTCGTTGCCCACGATGAGGAGAAATCAAGTGGTTAGAAATTTTACAACTAATTTCTAATCTAATTTTGTTTCAAATTTTGGAACTACTTATGAATTTCGTTGCAAAAAGTGAAAGCCTGACACAATCTGCAACGAAGGACAAGTTTCGTTGCTAAACATATACTTTTAGCAACGACTTATAAAGTCGTTGCCTGAAAAATCGTTGCTAAAGCCCCATTTTAGCAACAAAAAACTTCGCTTACTTACGATGACGGGAAATCAAGTGGTCGAAAATTTTGCAACGAATTTCTAACGAAATTTTTCCCGCTAATGAATTAGCAACGAAATGTTGCAACGACTTATGAATTTCGTTGCAAAAAGTGAAAGCCTGACAAAATCTGCAACGAAGGACAAATTTCGTTGCTAAACATATACTTTTAGCAAAAATCGTTGCTAAAGGCCCATTTTTTGTAGTGATTGTTAAATTAGGAACCCTAATCGCTAATTATAAGCCCTAATGCTAATTAGTGAATTATTAAACCTAATTTTCATGTTCTATATATTTAGAAAACCTAACTAAATTAAGTAACCCTAATTTGTAATTTTTAGAAACTAAATTTTCATATTTTTTTGGCCTAATTTAAAATCCTATAAAACTAAATTTGTGAGACCTAAGGGTTTGCCAAGATTACATTTGTGCCATTAAATTTGAAAGTCAAATGACCATTTTGCCCTTAATGCATTATTGTATGTAACTTGTAGATCTAGCCAAAATTGGAGTTGTTGGCCAACCCTTGACCAACCATGTGACTAAAATAATGCATATCAGCCATTATATCTCAGCCAATTCATTACATCCATCTTATATATTGATCAAGAGAGAGAAAAATCATCAAATTAGTCTCATTTGCACACAAGCTCTCATCTAAAGCCCTCTCTCTCTCTAAACTCACAAAATAGTTAAGTAGACCAGTCCCAAATCAAATCCATATCACCACCATAACAGATCAAGAAGCCAAATTCAAGTTAGTTCTAAAAAGGTAAACCCTAAGCCAAGAAATTTTGATCCTTAATGCTAGGTTAAAAGTAGTGTTTTAATGTTTAAATAGGTAGTATATAGTGTGAATCAGAGATCTGGGTTGGTAGATGAGAGGTCCATAACATCTAAGTGCACGAATTTGAAGTTTTTCAAAATTTGGAAAATTGGAAAAATGTTGTCTGACAGTCAAATGTCAGGACCAATAGATCTTTACCTTTTAATTGTTATGTGTGTTAGATGTTATGTACTTGTTCTTTGCAATGAGGAGAGTAGACTGGAAGTGGAATCACCTCCATACCATGTCTAGAACTCCAAATATAAGTTGTCAAAGTGCGTTGACCGAGCACGAAAACTGGAAATCTGGGTAAACCCAGAAACCCAGATTTCGTCTGACAACGTTTTCTGAGCCTCGGATCTTGCTGTATGTTAGTGTTTAGGCCATGTTGTTGTTTGATCTTTGTGGCCTGTCATGTGAACTTCTCATCCAAGCCCTTAGAATAACCAGATCCATAACAGGATCAAAGATATTATAGGTCAAACAAGCATTGACCACCAACCTTATGAAGAAATCTGGAAAACCCAGTTTCTTAAGAATGGGCGTTCTGACATACTTTGACCAGCCTTGATCTTTCTTGTGTGATGATGATATGATGATCTGTTGCTATAGAATTCTTCCCTGACATCCATAATACAAGGCTGAACTCTTAAATCTCACAAACCGAACCCAGAAAGCTAAGATTCAAAGCTTCAAAATAGGTACCTCGATTGTTCTTCAATTCTGACAACGAATTTGAGAGCTTAGATCTCTGAGATATGATATGTGATGGCCATGAAACTTGATTGAAGTTGTAGTATTACATGAATACTACAATCTTACAACTTTAGCTGCCCAGAAAACTTTATAACCAAGAATTTAGAACCGGTCAAACCTCTTATCTTGATAACTGCTATGAACTTCTGGGTTTGGCCAAGAACACTGAAGAACACCTATAACGACGATTTTGTCGCTATAGGTACCTTTTAGCGACACTTAATTTATGAAAATTATTATTTTATTAGATAATTAGAAAAAATTAGTTTTTATTTATTAAAAATACAAAATAAATTACTAAAAATTATTTTAAAGCCTAAAAATGGGTTTTTAATAATTTTGAATATATTTCATAAATATTTAGTATTTTTGGAATAATAAAGGTATTTAATTTATTTAATTATAATGTTGAATAAATTACTTAAAAATGATTTTAATGCATGAAAAACTCATTTAAAAATATATTATGGTGTTAGAAAATATTTTTAAGTTATTTTTAATAACTTTTAATATTATGTGATGAATTTCATTAATTAATTAATAATAATGGTAATTAATTTATTTAATAAAAGTATTAAGTAAATTATGAAAAAATAGAATTTATGATTTAAAAATCATATAAAAATGATTTAAGTGTTATAAAAATATTTTAAGTTGTAAAATAAAACTTTTGATATTTTGGAATGAAAAACATTAATATTTAATATTAATGATATTTGATTTATTTAATAATTATATTAAATAAATAGTTTAAAATTGATTTGATTGATTTAAAAGCATTTAAAAGGATATAAGTAATTTAAAAATATTTTAAGTAATAATAAATGACTTTTAATATTTTGATAAATAATGAATTAATATTTAAATATTAATGGTAATTATTTAAAATGATTTTAATTGTTTTAAAAATTATTTGAGGGTAATATTAATATTTTATGTATTTTAAGTTATTATGAATAACTTTAATATTTTGGCAATGGTTTCATTAATATTATAATATTAATTAAATATTAATGATAATAGAATTATTTAATATTTAGATCATTTAATAATGATTCCAGATTTGAAAAATTAGGATAAATTATAGTAATTGTTTAAAAATTAGTATAAGTCATTTAAAAATAATATGACTGATATTTAAATAATCTAAGTGAATATTGAACTACGAATAGAGTTTTAAACTCGATAATTACCCGATAAAGCCGCTTTTTTAATCAAATGCTACCGAAATTGATCTGAATCAATATAGGTTGACCTGATAAGTGTTTGTTTGTGATTCAATAACTGTTAAATATATGTGATAATGTGATTAGGCTATGTGTTGACTGCAAATAGAAGTACTGTGTGTTATGATATGTTATTCTAATCGATAGAATGATCTTATTAATGATAGGTCTTGGTATAAAAGATAAAACTAAGTCGTTGTAAGACCCCAACTTTTTTTTTAATAAAGAATAATTTTTCTCGAAATATATTTTTGAATATTATGGTGTGGATATGATATAATGTAAGAGTTATGGGTAATATTTGAAATTTTTTGCAAAGTAAACAAGTTGATATTCGTTGTGTCAGTGAATATTCGATTGGTCGAGGAATATTTGTTTTAACATGGAATATTCATACGACGACACAATTATTGGTGGATCCCACAACGGAAGTATTGCCGTAGTTAGAAAACGACAAAAATATCTTTTTATAAAAATAACGGCGAAATTTTTACCATTAAACTATTGAACTACCCGGTGGTAAAAATACAGTAATACACGTTGTTGCATAGTAGCACACGGTATTGATTATTGATACTTACGAGAGAAGTCACTCAATTATTGCTACAGTAATTATTGCATAGTATCTCACGTTATTTGATTCAATTATTGTCACATTATCATTTGCATAATATTTTATATTATTAAATCAATAATTGAGACAACAAAGTTATTCATATTATTATTTGCAATATTGACAATGTCTAGAAAGTTACATCGAGGAGAGGTTTGGTCACCTAATTGCGGCACCAATAGGAAGAAATCCTTATTGAAAGCCCCTCTTCCTGAGGACGATCTGGTTGTTAAATATTGTGAGTTATAATATTAATGATGAATAATTGTTGAAGTGTTAAGAATTTGTTTATTGAAGATAAGTGAATTACAAAAGTTAGAGGGAAATAATGCAAACTTGGAAAACTTTAGGGGTACTAAAGTGTAATAAGTTAAATTAATCTGGACCATTGGTGGTGGTTTTAATAGTAAATCAATCTGGACCATTGATGGTGGTTTTAATAGTAAATCAATCTGGACCATTTATGGTGGTTTTAATAGTAAATCAATCTGGACCGTCAAGGGTGGTTTTAAAAGTAAATCAATCTAGACCGTCGGGGGTGGTTTTAAAAGTAAATCAATTTGGACCGTCGGTTGTGGTTTTAATAGTAATCAATATGGACCGTCCGTTCTAATAGTGAATCAATCTGCACCGTTCGTGAATTAGTTACTATTTAGTCCATTCTCCTATAATTAAAAGCTTAATTCTTCTTTCATTCTCACCAATTCGCTGAGATTCACAAGAGACACTATAGAGAGAGAAACTATAGAGAGCAAGAAGAAGAATATTCTGCTACTTCACTTTTGTAGTATCCAGCTTTCTACTAAGGTAAGAGGTATTATTTCTTTCGTATTCATAAGAAATACTATTTTTCGTATTCATCCTTTAGTATGTCAGAATAACCTGTCTATGCGGATTACGTACCGTATGACAGGTAAAAATCCATTTGCAGTTTTCGTATGTTAATTCTTTTCATATTCTTAAATCTAAACATACTATGGTAAGTATTGCTTCTATAATCCTTGAAATTAGTGGAATATCCTTGAGTTTTGTGCTTCATCCAGTATCATTTTATTGGAATATTGATATGAACTTTCTTATTAAATATCAATATTTTCACCTGAAGTACTATTCATAGGGTACTCACGAGTTACTATTCACCCGATTACTATTCACTATAATATTATTCAGTCGGATATTCGGGGCACTTTTCATGTCGGGGTACTATTCACGGGTTACTATTCACCCAATTACTATTCACTCAAATATTATTCACTCGGGTATTTGGGGCACTTTTCATGTCGGGTTACTATTCACAGGGTACTATTCTCGAAGTACTATTCAAAGGGTACTATTCACGGGGTACTATTCACCAAAAAATTTATTTCTTTTCTGTCCAAATTATTTTTGATACATGGATATTATTCTTGAATTTTACTCCACAAAGCAGTATCATGTTGAAAATTTGGACATTATTGAATTCAGGATAAATTAAATTATAAATCTTTAAAAATTTATCCTTTGCTTTCTTTTAATTGAATTCTTATATCATTGTCATCATCCTCATGCTTATATTGTGATGGAAGTCATCTTTGGCTTACGTGCATAGATGGACTGTTGATTGGTATGATTATGACTAGGGATAATTCGGTATAGTCATGACCATTGATGATTACACGAATATTCTTGGCCCGTAGTGTAAAAATGATTTGTGGACGTGATACTAATGAATATCCTTGGCCCGTAGTTCAAGGATGATTCGATGATGTGATTTATTTATTAAGTTGAGTCTCAGCGATAAAGTTAATGATAAACTTTTTAAATCATAGAAGATAGTAGATATCATGCTCTACTTGACTCTTCTAATAGATTGTTTGTTCCGCTGCAGTTAAACTTGTTGTCTATTATATTCTATTAGTTTAACATTATTGAAGGCTAATGATAACTTATTCTGCATTATCTTAGTCATAATATTTCTTACTGGGCTAGTTGAGCTCACCATTTTACTTCCATTATATTCTCTTTAGGAAATGAGAACATAGCCAGAACTAGTCGGGGAACGGAGTGATGGCCCGAGATGGTGTTATAGTAGTCCTCACTATTCTATAAAATAGTGTGCCAATAAATGTAATGAGGACTCCATTTGAGTTTGGATATTGTCTAAAAGACAATATTCGTGTAAAAACTCTCAGCTCATGTTGTATAATTAAGTTTGTATTTGTATTTTGTACCATGTATTTGGCGACCCAAGATGGGTGATGTATACCTATTTTGGGGGCGTCATAGTCATGTACTGTAAGCAGTAGACCAGACAAGTATCTAACCTTTGCATTTACTTTATGTAATGGACATGTGTGAGCCAGTTTCAAAACTATATTGTTGTTGTTATTGTTCATGTATCTATATTTTTTTAGACATGCCAGTTTTTGGATTCCATTCAATCATTATTTATAAATATAGTATTACCATATGATCAAGATTTATATATTCTGTTCGTTAATTTCTAAGCATGGTTATACAAGTGTCCTCACTTGGATAATTTATTGTATTTAATCACATGTTGATACATACTTTTTGATTTTCAGTATGTATACATTGACTTAAAAGCCGTCTAAGCTATTTGACTCGGCTAGACATAGATTTAAAAATAGCATTGAGATATGTCTTAGCTAATTATTATGGCTAGACGAACATTTGTTAGAACTTGATAGGTTCGAGAAGAGAACTCAATTATTATTTATAGGTCGATGTAATTTGTTTCGGCTAGATCGAAAAAGTGATTAGATATTGAAATCATAGAATTTTGTTGTTTTGATTCAAATTCTGGTAATAAGACTGAGAAGAACAACCTTTTAATATAAAAGAGAAACTTTTGGTCGTATAATTGGCCATTGCGCGCATTTTAAGTATTATGCATAATATAGGGTATAATGAAGCTAATCACTTATTATACTTGCAGAGGGGTATAACTTAATGTTTATGGTTTACTGATACTCCTGGGTATATCAAAATAAATCTTTGATAGTTACTCGAGGAAAGAAGTTCATGATCCTTAGGGATCACTCAGTATAAACTCTGGAAAATATTCCACTTTGTTATTGAGTAGAATTAATTCTTGTTATTCAATTGAATATCAAAAATCGAAAACAAAGTTCATAGACTGTTGACTGTTCTCCATTTATAGTCAGTACGTAGTTTCAAAATTATGAAATAGAATTGATACATTGTTTAGTATTATTTCAGTTTACTTCACAATTGTTGATTCGTTGTAGAAGTGCCTTTCAAAGAAAACATTTACTTCTTTCAACTAACGTTTAATGTCTGCTATTACTTGATGTGTACCCAAATGCTCATTCTTGCTTTAAATGTAAATGTTTTCAACTAAATGTGATCAACCTGAAGGTTCAGACAAGAACAAAGGAAAGGGAAAGCTAGCAGAATAAACTTTATAGTATCTTATGTAATAGTTAGACTATATTAAGACAATGATATTTATAATTATCATGTAATGTAATGTAGTAAAGGTTGAGAAACTAGGGATTAGATAAGTCTGATGTATGTAAATTAAGTTTAATGTTTATATTATTATTATTATTATTCCGCTTAAAGAAATGGTAACGTGAAGCACCAAGTTCGGGTTTCAAGTACCTAAATTTGGGGTCGTCACAGTAGTGCTCCCCATAGAGGTGGAAATGGAATCCCTGAGAGTGTTGATAGATGCTCAGATGGATGAAGACCAATGGTTACAAAATTGGTACAACCAATTATCATTATTAGATGAAAAGCGAGCCACATCCATCTTCCATGGTCAATTATACAAACAGAGGATCACTCGATCCTATAACAAGAAAGTTCGGCTATGGTAGTTCAAAGAAAATGACTTGGTCTTGAAGAAGATCCTTGATAACCAAGATCAATCTAAAGGAAAATTTTCCCCAAACTGGGAAGGCCCGTTTATTGTCAAGGAGGTATTGATAGGAGGAGCCCTCAGATTACAAGAAATGGGTGGCGAAGAATTTCCCCAACTCAGACACCGTCAAACAGTATTATGTCTGAAGTTACCTGCAAACCAACATCTTGGTTCTGGATCATCAGATCCATCAGTCAAATAAGGTTTTCAAAACCTCTCATTTCATACAACTTCCATCACATCAGTTTGTCCCACCAGGGATGAACTATGCAGACCTGATCTCCCCAATACACGGGAGTACGTAGACAACCATTTTATGGTCTGGTCTAACCTTCACAAAAACCAAAAACAAAAAAACCCTCTAACCACATCAGTTGGTCCCATCAGGGAAGAACTACGCAGACCTGATCTCCCCAATACACGGGAGTACGTAGGAAGCCATTTTATGGTCCGGTCTAACCGTCACAAAAACTAAAAAAACAAAAAACCCTCTCACCACATCAGTTTATCCCACCAGGGAAGAACTGTACAGACGTGATCTCCCCAATACACGGGAGTACGTAGGCTACCATTCTATGGTCCGGTCTAACCTTTATAAAAAAAATCTCCACACCCTTCAGCTTTGTCAACTTTCAAACTTTTTACGCTAGGTTGGAACTACGTAGACCTGATCTCCCCTCATCAATGGAAGTACGTAGGCAGCCATTCATGGTGCGTTCTCACCCCTATAAAAACACAAAACCCTGTCAATGGTACTGGGATCATCCGTTAAACTTTCAAACCAAACCATAAGAGATGGAACTACCTTGTAAGACCCCAACTTTTATGAATAAAATGAAATTTCCTCTATTTATTATTTTGAAATAGTAAGGGGTTGATTTGATTAATGTGGTTAGTTATGGGTAAAATTCACAAATATTTTAAATAAGCAAGTGCTTATAAAATATTTATTATTGTCGGAGAATATTCATTTGGTCGTGGAATATTCTTGCAGTCAGGAAATATTCGTACGACGGCGCAGCCATTTGTGGTTCCCATAATGGAAAATGGTCGGATTAAAAAAATGACAAGTATGCATTTTTTATAAATAATAGCGTAGTTGTTATCGTTAACACTGTTGGAATACCCTTGGGTTAAAATACGATGTCTGGCGATTGTTTCACAAGAAGAGCACCAGATTGCACAAATTATTGATTATTACGTAAGAAGGCACTACTCAATAATTGTTATAGTAATTATTGTTCAATATTTTATTGATTCAATCATTGCTACGTTGATATTTTATATTATTGGTGTTTCAATAATTGTCACTGCACAGTATTTCTCATTATCAGATCAATAATTCATATTATTTGAATAATATTATTAGATAACATTATTAGCAATGCCTAAGGAAGTTATGTTTAGGAAAGGGATTTGGTCACCTAATTGCGCGCCAATAAGGAGAAATCCTTATCAGAAAGCCCCCTATTTACTGGAAATGACCTGGTTATCATTATTGTGATTTTGTAATATTATTTGTGAATAATTAATTATTGATTTATATGATAAGGAAATATTTATTTTATGTGGATATAAATAAAGGAATTAATGCTGAGGTGTTTTATCATTATTTTGTCGGAATGAAAGTGTTGAAAATCGTCCGTATGTGTATTTCGGTCATTTTTCATTTGGAATTTGGAAAAACTTTATTCTACAAAGTTGTAGAGAATTAAATTTCCCATGGATTAGACATAAGATTCAATTTTTTCTGATAAAAAGGCTATTTATTATGAATTATTGAAGTTCTGGAATAATTGATTTTTGGAGTTATAAATGTTTTTTAAAGAAAAACGTTTTTATTATGATTGGTGGGCCCCACTGGTGGCTGAAATTAGATTGTCAAGAGGTGGGCGTGCAATTTTTTTATAAATATAATATTTTATTAAATTTTCTGCTTTGGCGTTCTAACCATTTTCCTATAAATAGGGTGCTTAGGTTAGAATTGAAAAACACACCAGAATCTGAAGTTTTCTCTCTCTATAATATCGAGCGTATTTTTGTGAGTATTTAGATACTTTGAGTGTTGTTATTCGGTGTAAGTTTCCTTCAGCATTATATTCGATATTCTAGTCAAAAGTACTGTTCTTTTGAGGTAAGGGATGTTATTATTTTTCATAAATGATATTATCTCTTTCAATATCATTATACCAAAATATTGGTATGAATTTTATTATGAAATTTTTACCTTATCATGTCGATGTTACTATTCACGTATACGTCATTATTCACATATACGATATTATTCACGAATACGATACTATTCACGAGTACTATTCACGAAGTATGATATTTCTTGTGAAATTTATACATTTTTATGTCGGGGTTACTATTCACGTATACGGCACTATTCATGTATACTACATTATTCACAGAAAAATTAAATTTTCTTCTCTTTGTCCAAGTTGTCTATTATGGTTACTATCTTTGATTGTATCCATGTTTTGATCTTCATTCTTGAATTTTGCTCCACAATTGATTATTATGGAGTACTTTTGAACGTGGATAAACTAAAGTACAAATCCCTAATTTTTGTCCTTCTATATCACTGGATTCATTTTCTTTATTTTCATCATCCTCAGTCCTAAATGGTGATAAAACTGAATATCTTTGGCCTGTTGTGCAAAGATAAATGATTATTTGATGAATATCTTTGGCCCGTAGTGCAAAGATGAACAGATGTTAAGATGAACATGACCAACTGGGGATACGAATGAATATCTTTGGCCCGTAGTGCAAAGATGAATATTTGATCCATGATGTATATTGATTAATGTTACAGGGATAAAATATTGATGATGGACTTTTAAATCATAGAAGATAGTAGACTTCATTCTCTACTTAACTCTTCTAATGAATTATTATTTCCACTGCGAATTCTTATTTAAAACTTGTTGTTCATTATATTTTATCTAATTTATTGAAGGCTAACGATAATTTGTTTTTCATTATCTTAGTCATAATATTCTTTACTGGGCTAGTTGAGCTCACCCTTTTCCTTTTTATTCCATTTTTCTTCTCAGAAGGTGAGAATATAGCGGGAACTAGTCGGGGTATGTAATGATGGTTCTTGATAGTATTTTTAGCAGTCCTCACTATTTTGTAAAATAGTGTATCAATAATTGTAATGAGGACTTATTTGAGTGTGGATATTGTCTAGAAGACAATATTTGTTTTTAAACTCATAGTATATGTGTTATCGTATTTTGCATGACAATTGTAATAATGAAGTTATAGTTATTTCTGTACCATGTATTTGGCGACTCGAAATGGGTTATGTGGACCTATTTTGGGGGCGTCACATACCTGATCTCCCTAATACACTGGAATACATCGGCGACCATTTGTGGGGTGGTTAAGTCACATCTCATCAGGCTTAGACCACAGGGATGGAACTACCTAGTCTCCCCACACAAATAGGAGAAAAACTGGTGACCATCGAAGCTGCGGTTGAATCCTCATAGAGAAACACCAATCCATAAAAGATGGAACTACCTGGTCTCCTCCATACAAGAGAGTACCGGCAACAATCTGTGGGGCGGTCAACCTCAAAGAGGAAAGCCAAAATCCTCTCCATAACAACATTCAAAAACCTGTCCTAAGACACCGAAGGTTAGGGGAATACAAAGATCAATGATCCATTCTAAAAAATCCTGAGATATCTCAATGTCCATCCATCAAGGAGGAGTTCAGAATACATCAAGATCACAAGCCCTGGAGAACAGGAAACTATCAAGTAAGTAACAAGGCATATCTAAAAGGGAAGTGAATCAAAACATATTTCTTTGCCATATGACAAAAATGGCTAACCTAGTCTATGCAGGAAAATCAAAGCTAATCTACAAACCAGTGGATAAGCGAGCCATCATGTCTAACACGACATCCCTCTCAGTAGATAGAGGTAAATCTATGAGCTCCTGCCTTAGGGTATCCACACGAGCCAAAAGATCTATGGCCATCTACATGGTGCTACCGTGGTCATTAATAAATTTACTCATCTCTGCCACAATGTCAGCAGTATAAGATCTCAATGCAGTACTATCTGTAGTGGCAGCAACTCGGGTAACTAGAGCCTCATCCCGCTCAACAACAGTTGCATCCCTAGATGATCGAGCCTCATCCCGCTCAACAACAGCGGTATCCCTGTGAGCTAGAGCATCATCTCTCTCAACTAGAGCGACATCTCTATCAGAAAGAGTTGTCAACATCAAGGCCATAGCCTGATCCCTCTCTAACGTCATCAGATGTAGACTTTGCTCTAAATACTCTGTAGAATGTGGAGTCACAACGGCAGGAATATTGGGGGAATCAACCTGAGCTACTGACAAACAAGTCAACAACTCATCCTCGATGGGTGAATCAGGATATTCCATAAGCTCCCCATCATCAGAATCAATACTCGGCTCTGAGGATACAACCTTAGCCGATGCAATCTCTGCCTCCAACCATACAGAATACTCTGGAGAACGACCCGGATGACTATTTGAAAAGTCTTCCCTCTCACGTCAGGTCCAAGAGGCATAAATCCTGGACAAATCCTCTGCTAACAGAAGCCGAGATGACAAATGCTGACCCACTGCCCCGTCAAAGGGATGAACATCCTGAAACTAGTCAAACAGTGCCATAACAGCCAGTGGATGATATGTGGTCACACCCCTCAAACCAGCTAGGGGAAGATAATCCATGCCAGCTGAATGAGTGATAAAGTTATAGGGAGAGCTAAGCCCTGAACATAGCAAAATATCAAACGAATCCTCGATCCCTAATAAGAAAGATGACCAAGAAGCTGCGTCTGTACACTCAGCCGGCTGAAAGGAATATGACATGGCTATCTCATAGGAAAAATAATACCAATGGCGTCTGAAAGTGCTAATCAGACTCAAGTGTGTCATAAACCACACGTAAAATAAGACTGGACTGTCTATAAACATCCCCACAGAATGGGTATGGCAATACGTGGCCGACCTCAAGGTCTCCGCCAGAATCATCAGTAAGATGGTATGTCCCTCCCGAAGAGCCCAAACTACCATGATCACGACGATATCCAGGTGGTCAATGTACAACGACATGTACAGATAAGCCACTATACGCATCAAGAGTATGTCTACGCGGCCGACATGCCAATCACCCTCAGAAATGGTGAAGTCCCTGGAGTATCGCAAATAGCTGTCCAATGACCCAAATCTGTATATCAAGAAACTCATGGACACTACATGCTGTAACGCCCCAGAAAATCGAACCTTTGTAAATACTTTTAATAATGAATAAAATAATATTATTTATTATTATTGCGTGTTGATAAGATGAATGTCGTTCTATAACCTAGAAACGTCGGAACGTCATAGTATTTTAACTACGTGGATGAATTAAAGTGTTTGAATTTCTAAGACGAAAATAAAAGCTTTTCGAGAAATTTTCCAAAAAACACTATTCATCGATTTCTACTCGGGAATTATTTTTGAACTTCCGAGAAATACGTAATATTATAATATCAAGGTGAGATTGATTATGTAATAGTAATCTAAGTATGAAAAACATAATATTTCGCATGCGGTCCTAATTTGGGAACGTTAGGTTTATTAAGCGTTAAGGAAAGAAAGTTGTAATCGTATGATGCGTATGCATTGTACGAGGTAATGAATGTAAGTATAATATGACGTATTATACTATTAAGAATGGAGAATGAAATAACGTATATTACGAATAAATATACGAGCTAGCATACGAGAATTATATGTGGTGTATATATGTTAAGTTGTTAATTAAATGTAATGGACTTGTAGGATTATTAGCTTAATGATAGAAGTCCAATAGAATGTGATACTCAAGCCCAAGTGTTTGATATGTCATGAGTCCAAACTATTGTAGTATAAGCCCAACAAGGAATTATTTAGATTAATTAGCAAGCCCAATGAATAAACTATGATCCATGGGGCAAACCAAGTGAGAAATGGGTATACTTGATGGGCAAAAATTTTGTGTGGTGATCAAGTGTTGTGATGAGCAAGAAAAGTGAGTGCTAGACAAGTTGACTTAGTTGATAAGCAATGAATAGTAAGGAGGTGTATTAAGGAGGTGATTAAAGGAGGTGGAAGATCCAAATGACTAAAGTACCCTCACTTTGCCAAGCCTATAAATAGAGAGCTCTCAATTCATTTGATTGCTTGATTAAAATTCCTCTCAACTCCTCTCAAGATAAGCAACTTAATTGTTAGAGAGAATAAGCTACATAAGCACTTATAAGTCATTTCAACCTTTGCTAGATTTTCCAAAGTGAAGTGAAGTAATAGTCTTCAAGGGTAAGACTCATGTCTATTATCTTTATCTCTTCTATGATAGGATTGATAGAGAAGTGGGATTGTTTGATAATAACATGTAATAAGTCATTGATGAATGAACTTAAGCCGAATAAGTTGAATAAGCAACTTGAACCAAAATAAGTTGATAAACTTGTGAACAACTTGTCATAAGTTGGTCATATGATGTTAGTATGCTCAATATAGTATGAGAACATTGATTGATGGACTTAAGTCCATAGTAAGTCATAAGCATGATAACTTGTAGTTCATAAGTTAAATAAGTCATTGACTTATGAGATAAAGTCAAAACCTACTTTGATAATAAGTTGGTCTAATAAGTAACTTGAAATGTTCATGTGTTGGTTAAAATCCATTTAGAATGATTAGTAATGAGGTATTGCCGGAATTCACACGATTGGACGATAATCGTCGAATTCGTGAAATTCTCGGAATGGAAGTCATATTTTGTGTTTGAAGTTGAAAACGTTGGTTTTCGATGGAAACAAGTCATATTTGGCATTATAGAGTTGCAGACTCGAAAATTACTGAATTCCGACTTAGAACGAAGAAACAAGCGTTGAACGTTCACGAACGTTTATCGTTTTCGTTAAAAATGAACTAATAGATGAATTTTTAGCAAACGAAGTCAAATAAATAAAATTCTTACATGAACGTATAGAGTATGTAATTTGTGAACCGTAGGCTTTTGAATGAACCAATTCGGACTTATAACGAAGAAGTTATGCGTCCGGGAGTATCGTAAAATTTAAAAATCTGCAAAAAAATTCTAAGGCACAGAGTTGGCGCCGTGGTGCCAACCCAAGGCCAAATGGGTGGCGCAGCAGCGCCATAACAGTGTCAGGGTATACTGCTAACTCGCGTCGCGGTGCGAGATGAAGAGCTAAGTGTGGCGCCGCAGCGCTAGTCCCAGAGTTTTGATAGACAAGAATGTTTACAAGTATAGAAGGAAAGATAACTCATTAGTAATGAACTAAGGTGTTATTATAACATTGTTAAGGTATTGTTAGACACTTAATGTATGATGATTAAAGGTTGATAACCAATTAAGTGTGAACGTAATGTGAATGACGTAATGAAAAGTCGAAAACCATAATAACAGATCTAAGTCAGGATTTAGGTTGAGATGAAGGGTAAGATATAATAATATACCTACTTGATTATATAAGACCTAATGTGGTACGTTATATGATCATATATTGTAGAGACTTAGAGACTTAAAGTGTACGTGTGATAATCAGTAAGTAAACGCTGAAGGCAAGTATTCTAACCCTTGTTCCAGTTCAGTCTGGACAAGCTTTGTAATTCATGTATCCTTTCGCATGAAGTTTTGTATGAGGAATTCAAAGCCAATTCTTTCGGCTGGACTTAAATTATGATTCTGTCAAGCATGATTAATGTTTACCGAGCTATATTGGTGTGGTTTTCAATCGAAGACCGAGTATGCTAAAAATGTTTTTGTCGTTTAACGACAGGCGCGTGAGGTTGCCACAACTTAAATGTATACACATTTAATGAATGTAGTGTTGATCAACATAGAGTACTATGGGTTGATCACCCAGAAGTGCTCGTAAGTAATGTCGGACTTACGAACTTAGTGTCGGGTTGTCGTTTTCAAAAGAACTTATGAAATGCTCAAGGTCTTGGACCAGAACTGATGTTTTACTGAATATTGTTGTTGTAAAATGTTTTGAATGAAAAGAAGTGCTATTTTGAATTATCGATAGTACTTCGTAACTATTGTTCAATTATTGAAGATATACGAGTTCTATGTTTCAAGCATGTTGTTTATTAGAATTGTAGTACTTTTTGAGCTAGTCATGCTCACTCTTGCTTGAACCATATGACCACAGCTAAGATCGAATGGACCGAAGGCTCCAGCAAGGATAAAGGCAAGGTGAAGACGAACCCTTAGAGTTCTTATGTAATAGTATAGGTGAACGATTGTAATATATTTGATATTATGACAAGAACAAATGTATGGGTTATAAAGAACCTGGGGGAATGTAATATTATTTCTAATATATAGAAGACATATTCGTTCTTTTAAGACTTTTCAATTGAATGTATATGTGAATGGTAGTACCGTGTAGCACCATCTGTTGGGTTGGAAGATACTCGGATTTGGGGGTCACACATGCCCCGAGGAAATCTCGTCCAAGGCAACTCTGCGCTTCAAGCTCGCTTTAGGTCATAAATCACGCATTACTCATGTCATCGATAAACCATCCTAGCGCAAGGCCTAATCAATGAAAAGTCTGTAAGACACTTAAACTCCTCTAAAGTAGGAGTCAACTCCTGGGTATCAAACCAGAATACCTGCCTATCTGGTACCCAATGCTCCAACATGCCCTCTACAAAGCTCGATGGAACCTGAAATGTCAGGAGGGTCATAGAGTAACACAACTGATCAACTGTCACCTGATCTAGGGAGGAAAAACTATTGTACCATAATATCAAGGAAGATGCCACCAACACTAGTGGGGTATGCTCAATCTGGCTAATAGTGGAGCCGTGTCATAAGACCGTCTAGTGGTCAATTCTAAACTCATCTCTGGAAATGCATATTTATGACATAATACATGCATAATAAACAATATATGACAATATGATGTAAGGAATGGAAAATAGTATACATACATTCCTAAGTACATCATCATCTAAATACAGCATCTCTGTATACAACTAAAAATACAATGAAATGGGGCACAGCAGCCCAATAACTAAAAGAGGCCTATCAAAAGATATAACAAGAACTGGGGCACAGCCGCCCATTATCTAATAGAGGCCTATCAAAAGATATAGCGAGAAATGCATAAAAAGAAGTCAATAGTGTTGATGTCCACATCATCCAACCTATCCATCTGATGTAAGTCCTCCCGAGTCATGAATCTCTGCCAGTAGGGATATCAGGCCAATACAATGGAGGATCTACGTCGACAAAACCATATGAATATGGGCCACCTGAAGGGCCATCCCCAGAGCTGGAAGGATCAAAAGTATCCTCCTCGGAAAGGATCTCTACCCAAATGTCGGATAAAGAAATGTGCCCGGTCCAACTGCTGGGTCAAAAATCAATCTGCGTTAGATGAGTAGGCTCTCAGACGCGGGCTGTGACACCCCCAAATCTGGGTACTCCATATCCATAGGATTTGGTGCTCACTATCCAAAATAATTACATATGAATACCCATAATAAAGGATAAAGACATAACTTAAATAACTTAAACAATAGTCTTCCCCGTTAAAGGGTTACATCAACTTAAAATAATCCCAGATAATCTAACCTTAAACTATTATGTAAGTCTGCGGAACATCATAAAATAACATAAGTCTTATAACATAAATTCATTTAAGTAAAATTCAAATAAGTTTTCATCACTTGGACATCTTGCCCTTTCCTTTGCTAGAAGACGGCTCATCGACCTTCTCAACTTTAGCTGCAGTGTTATTTGCAAGAGTGAGCAAACAATTGTTCACTAATATAAAGAATAATAATAGCAACAACATGAGATTAAACAATAAATATTGAACAATAGAGAACTCGTTCTACGAATCAAGAATAGAAAATAAGTTCAAGATTTATATCTGAGGGTCTTAAGACCATGAACTATATCCCCGGTACTTAGGTATTTTTACCTCAACCTTAACAGTCGAATAGACTATACAGACCCTTCCTTATGTACTTAGGGGGATTAGCCCTTTGTACCATGTATTATGCACAATCATCTAAACGCTAACGCGTATATAACCCCTA
Source organism: Panax quinquefolius (assembly GCA_020205615.1). Taxonomy (NCBI): domain Eukaryota; kingdom Viridiplantae; phylum Streptophyta; class Magnoliopsida; order Apiales; family Araliaceae; genus Panax; species Panax quinquefolius. The sequence continues at coordinate 56,779,583 of CM035173.1, forward strand.
TATTAGGGTTGTTCATCTTAGTTTGACTTTAGGATTTCCGCACTAAAGAAAGTTTTGTTTGGAATAGCTTAACAGTAATTCTAGAATTTTAGAACACTTATCAATAATGGATTAGTTTAACCAATAAAGGTTTATTTGTTATTCAAAGGTTTAACTCAATAACTTAAGTTTGAACATCAATAACTAAGTTGAAGATTGAATATCAACAATTTACGATTGAATAGACATGGTATATATAAAGTGTTACATCCGAAGGAATTAGAAAATGTCATTTAAAACAATGAACTTGAATATTTTATGCCTTGAAGAGCAAGAAATAAAAGTTAGGGACCTGTTCAATGTAAAAGAATTAGAATACAACAGCTTGCATAATCGTAAACATGGTAGAACCAAGAAATTTGTTCAACATAATATTAGGGTTTAGAAAACTTGCCTCGTGTGTAAGCTACACAATTACTACAAACGTTCGCTAAATACCCTACACATACAATTAAGATCACAATACCAATTAGTTATATTAACACTAACTTTATTGGTTTACTTTTCATTTTTAGTCAAATCTATAATCTTTAACTTAAGACTTGATTATCCTAATCATTCACGCACCACGAATCTGAACTCTCAATAATATTTTTGGTACACGACATGGTGATTGCAAAGCAACTTCAATTCCCATAACATCTCATCACGGACCTTCACAACTTATTAATTCATAATTCATAGTTTCAACGTTGAGATTACAACATGTTATTACGTCTTATAACATGTTTTAGGTTCCTCTACAATCATTAAAGTAGGTTAAGTTAACATTTCCCAACTATCATGTTAATGACTTCATTATTGGCTTTGATCGACCACTTTGGCGCTACCGCTTATGGCTACCTTTAAATTCTAAGCAGCCGAGTGGCAAAGACGCCGCTACCAGAGGCAAGCGGTGTCTTGGCACGACACCGAAATCGCTTTTCTAAAACACGAATATAGTCTCTGTTCTAAGCCAAAAATCCCAATTTTTTCACCCAACACCCAATTAACCAAACCCAAATATTTATAAGCTTTATAAACTCAAAACCAAATATTTATAAAGCAATTCTAACATCACAAACCACATTTAGAGGATTAAGAAAATCATGTTTTTGCCATTTTCTTCAATTTCAACACATTTAGTAATTTCAATCACCAAACCTTCAATTCTTAACCAAATTAAGCCATTTCAATTGCGTTGTTTTCGTTTCTTAACATACTAACACAATTCACAACCAATTTTTAGATTATAATCAGAATTGAACATCTATTTTGGCCTCAAATAAGCCACTTAGCATAAAACACTGTTCACTAAATTTTCTTCTACAGACTATTTTTCCATGAATTTGATTACTCAATACGGCTTCTATATAACAATTAATAGATTACACATGTATATAATCAACACTTCAAACCTTATTCCAACAAAAATTCTAATTTACATAAAATAGATATTGAAAAATAAAAATTCAAATTAGGATAGATTATACCTTAATCCCTTGTTGTAAATTAGCAAAGATGGTGACAAGGTTTCCAACAATCCTTCTTCTTTCTCTTGACAAACTACAAAGAATTCTCTCTGCTCTCTATTTTTCTCCCTCTCTCTATGTATTTTTCTCCTCTAAGTCATGAAGCACAGTACGCATATAAAACACAATATGCGTAAAACTGATAAACGTGGTTTATCAGTTTATCACAGCAAAGGTCTCAGTTGTTACATTAACAAAAAGCCACAAGGCTTTGTTTGCCTTGCACACTAAAAACCCCACTTAAATTATTTTTATATTTTCTTATCATATAGTTTCCTTGTCACACTTTTATTTGGTTAATTTAATTAATTTTTAAATTAACATTTGCCTTATCATTGGAATTTCCATAATGATTTATAATTTTATTTAACAAACTAATAAACATCTAATTTAATTATTAAATCAAATTAGAACTACACCATAATTATTTAATAATTCATTTAATTTAATTATCTCCTTAAATATTAAACAATTCATTTAATTTAATTATTTTATTAAATTAAATCTTCAAATAATAAAATTACCATTCACTAATTTATTTAACATACATGCTTAACTTAATTATATATACCACAATTTCATTAATTTTTTTTTAATAAATAAATCAACTAAAATATTTATTTAATTCAATAAATATTTAAAATTAATTACAAATTTTTCGTTCGTTACATCCTTCCCTCCTTAAAAGGATTCTGTCCCCAGAATCACGACTCAATAAATTCATTCGTTACATTCTTCCCTCCTTAACAAGATTATGTCCCCAGAATCGCTATACAAAATTAAGCAAATAACTAAGGATAATTATTCATCATAACATCTTCAAGTTCCCACGTAGCTTCTTCAACATTGTGGTTTCTCCAGATTTCCTTAACAAAATGTATCACTTTATTCCTTAGTACTTGCTCTTTCCTATCAATAATTTGAACAGGGACTTCTTCATATGACAATTCTTTTTCAAACTGTAATGGTTCATATTCTAAAACATGTTTATAATCTGACTTATATGGCCTTAATACCGAAACATAGAAAATATTATGAATATGTTCTAATTCCGGAGGTAGAGCTACCTCATACGCCACTTCACCAACTCGTCGCAGCACTTAAAAAGGTCCTATAAATCTAAGGCTTAGTTTTTCCTTTTTACCAAACCTAATTTTTCCTTTTCAGGGAGACACTTTCAAGAAAATAAAACTATCGACATCAAATACCCGATTTTGTCGATGTTGATCGGCATACTTCTTCTGCCTATCCTGTGTAGCTATCAATCTTGTTCGAATCACCTTGATGATCTCGACAGTTTGTTGTACCAATTCTGGACCTAGTAGTTGACGTTCACCAACTTCATCCCAACATAACAGAGTTCTGCATTTCCTACCATACAACACTTCGTAAGGAGGCATGCCAATACTTGCGTGATAACTATTATTATAGGCAAACTCAACCAATGGTAGATGGTCATCCCAATTCCCTTTAAAATCCATAACACATGCTCTGAGCATATCCTCCAATGTTTGGATGGTCCTCTCACTTTGTCCGTCGGTTTGAGGATGATACGTTGTGCTCATTTTAAACTGTGTTCCCAAGCATTCTTGTAGTCGTTTCCAAAATTTTTATGTGAAACGTGGATCTCTATCTGACACAATTGACACCGGGACACCGTGTCTTGATACAATTTCTTTCACATACAGTTTTGCCAACCGATCTAGGCTAAATCTAATCTTGATTGGCAAAAAGTGTGCCAATTTCGTTAATCGATCAACAATCACCCAGATCGTATCATAACCTTGCTGAGTCGTTAGAAGACCTACCACAAAATTGATTATGATATGCTTCCATTTCTATTCCGGTATTTCTAACGATTGCAACAATCCGCTTGGCCTTTGATGTTCAACCTTAACTTTCTGACACGTTAAGCATTTCACCACACATTCAACAACATCCTTTTTCATATTCGACCACTAGAAATGATGTATGAGATCCTGGCACATTTTTGTACTTCCAGGGTGAATCAAATATCTTGAGTTATGAGCCTCGCTTAAAATTTCTTCTTTAATTTTTGGTACTGACGAAACCCAACTTCTCCCTTCGAATCAATGTAACCTTTCTGAATCAACTTTAAACTTGTCTTCCTCGCCTTTAGACACTTTCCTTCTTATCTTTTCACAGTTTTCATCTTGAAGTTTGGCATTCCTCACCTTATCCACCAATATTGAACTGCTTCCCATCTGGAACAATTTTTCATCTGATTCGGTCGGATAATTAATTTCCAACTCCATCTTGGCCATTTTTGCTACTAGCTTCTCTTGAGCAGTTAACATCATTAATTTCTCTCGACCCTTTCTACTTAAGGCATCAGCAACAACATTCGCCTTCCCAGGATGATAGAGAATCTCACGATCATAGTCTTTAAAAAACTCTAGCCATCTCCTCTGTCGCATATTCAAATCTTTCTGTGTAAATATATACTTCAAACTTCTATGGTCTGTATATATCTCACACCTTTCTCCATAAAGATAATGTCTCCAAATTTTCAGGGCAAACACCACTGCAGCCAACTCCAAATCATGAGTCAGATACCCTTTCTCGTAATTTTTTAATTGACGTGATGTATACGCAATGACCCTGCCATTCTGCATAAGTACACAGCCTAGTCCTTTATGTGATGCGTCATTATATACCACAAAATTCCCTGTATCATCAGGCAATGACAACATAGGTGCTAAACTGAATCTCTTCTTTAATTCTTGAAAACTCTCCTCACACTTCTCCGTCCAAACAAACTTAACTGCCTTCTTAGTTAAATTCGTCAACGGAGTTGCAATTTTGGAAGATTCTTGAATAAAACACCTATATTAACCTGCCAATCCCAAGAAACTTCTTACTTCTGACAGTGTCTTCGGCTGATCCCAGTTTATTACAGCTTCAACCTTTGATGGATCTACCGAGATTCTGTCCATGTCAATAACGTGCCCAAGAAATTGCACACGTTTTAACCAAAACTCATACTTCAAGAATTTAGCGTATAACTTCTCTCTCTTTAATGTCTCAAACGTAACTCTCAAGTGTTCAACATGTTCCTCCTTGGTTTTAGAATACACCAATATATCATCAATAAACACCACTACAAATTTGTCTAAGAATGGTTTAAACAGCCTATTCATCAAATCCATGAATGCTGCAGGTGCATTGGTTAAACCAAATGATATAACCAGAAACTCGTAATGACCATACCGAGTTCTAAATGCCATTTTTGGTACATCCTCCTTTCTTACTTTCAACTGATGATACCCACTTCTTAGGTCTATCTTTGAGAAATATATCGCTCCCTTTAGTTGATCGAACAAGTCATCGATTCTCGGTAATGGATACTTATTTTTAATCGTGACCTTATTCAGTTCTCGGTAATTAATGTAGAGCAGCATTGATCCATCTTTCTTCTTAACAAATAACACCGGTGCTCCCCGTGGACACTCAGCTGGATATACTTCTTGTCTAGTAATTCTTGCAACTGTACCATCAACTCTTTAATCTCTACTGGGGCCATTCTATATTGGGCTTTAGATATCAGGGCCGTTCCTGGTGCTAAATCAATCACGAACTCAATTTCTCGATCTGGCAGAAGTTCAGGAAAATCTTCTAGAAATACGTCTGCAAAATCTCTAATGACTGGTATCTCTTCTAACTTCGCACTCTTCTTTTGCGTATCAACTATGTAGGCTAAGTATCCTACACATCCTTATCTTAGTAACTTCTTGGCTTGCATCACCGTCAGACAACTTGCTTGTGGAGGTGACTTGCTACCATAAAACACCACCATTGACGGAGTCATAAGGTTAACACATTTCTTTTGGCAATGAATTACTGCCTCGTAATTGAATAACTAATCCATTCCTAGTATATCATCAAACTCCCCAAGTTTAATTGGTATCAAATCTACCATCATCTTGTGACCCTTTATAACCACTCTATGATTCTTGTATATAAATCTAACAAGAATCACTTCCCTATTTGCAATCTCTATGCTTAAAGGGAAATCTAATTCTTTTTGACGAAAATTTAAGTTCTGAGCAAATTCATCGAATATAAATGAACAAGTAGCACCCGAGTCAAATAGCACATAAGCATTAATACCATTAATCAGAATGATACCTAACACCACATCCTTTGACTGCACAGCATCTTGCACTTTCATATTGATAGTTCTGGTAGTAGGTCGGCTTGATTGTACTGGTCCAGTGATAGTCAAATTACCACCACTGTTGTTTCCTTTTCCTCCACTTACACTTCCCGCTGTCTTTTTAGGGCAATCACGAGCCATATGATCCTTCGACCTGCAAGTGAAATAGGCTCCTCCTTTCTTTGGACTAAAACAATTTGTTTCAATGTGACCCTCCTGGCCACAGTTGAAACACACCCGCTTACCCTTCAGACACACCCCCGTGTGGTTCTTTCCGTAGGTAGCACAAGCTTCAAACTTCTTCTTTTGTTGACTTCCTTGCTGTCCTCCCGTATTTGAGTTTTCATTCCATTTCCTTTTCTGGTTGTTACTTCCACTATTGCTTCCTCCAGCCTTGCTTTTATTTTCATTCTTTCTCTTCCTCTATTCTTGATTATATTTGGTTAAGGCATCGCTTCCACCTTCTGTAATAATTGCCTTTTTCAATACTGCCACAAATGTATTTAGCTAAAACATCGAAACCTTGCTATATAGCCAGGGCTTCAATCCTTGTTCGAACCTTCTCCCCTTACGCTCATCGGTATTGACTTGGTATGGAGCAAACCTTGCCAACTCATTAAACTTTACAGCATACTCTGGCACAATCATGGTTCATTTCTTCAATTCTAAGAATTGAACTTTCATCTGGTTCTGAGAACTCTTCGGGAAATACATCTTGAAAAAAAATTCTTTAAACCTATCCCACACTATTACTCCCTGTCCCCCACGAACCTTATTCGCCTGCCACCAATATCTAGCTTCAGATTTCAACATAAACATCATAAAAGCGGTTTTCTGATCATCATTCACTCTAGTAACATTGAAAACCTTCTCCATTTCCATGATCCAGGTTTGGGCTTTAACTGGATTCATAGACCCTTGAAACTCCGGCGGTCCAACCGCTTTGAAGTCCTTGAAGGTCATAGCTTGAGCTTGCGGCTGATTCACAAGTGCTCCCATTAACAAAGTCAACAACTGCTGAACCGGGTTAGTGTTGGCCTCATTATTATTGTTAGTAGACCCCTCACGAGGTGGTTGTTGGTATGGTTATCTTCTTCTAGGAGGCATTTTCTGTTAAAATATACGCTTATTAGATCACTATTCAATTCCTTGAATATCTTAAAGTTTAACTTTAAACATACTAAGATTAAAGCTTAGCACATAACATTTCAATAAACTTAGATATTTTATTCATTCAAAACTTTTCATAACATAGTAAGGATACCAATCTCTGCTATCAACATTATCTTTCCTGAACTGGCAAGTTTCAGGATAATATACTCATCTTACCCCTTTATTTATCTCAAAATAATGGATTTACAATTTATTTATTCACATACTTAGTCACATATTATTATTATTATTCATATTTTGGCATATTAAGACATCGAGAGGCTTCTCTACGCTCTTTCTCCATAATATGATATGCCATCCTACAATCCATCATGTACCACAACAAGTCTTCAAATTGAGGTGGGTAATAAAAGACTCGATCCTGGGCCCTATCAATCGCAGAATGAAAGGCACTATCCATTTCATTCATCTTAGCCTTCTTCGTTTGAACCTTGGCTTCAGCACGATCTGCACGTTGATTAGCCTTCATCCAAGTGTCCTCTGCTCTTGCATGCTTAGCAAACTCCTCCTTCAAATCATCTTTTAGTTTTCCCACTTCAGTCTTTATCTTCTCATTCTCAGCCAGTAGCTCCTCTTGATGTCCTTCTGTGTGAACCAGGTTCCATTCCGTGTTCCCAAGTCGTGAGTCGAGTTCCTGAATCTCCACATCCTTCTGCTCTATAGTAGTTTGATTCATCTCAGCTAACTCCTTCAGCTCCTTAATCTTATCCTGTAATTCTATATTACGGTCATAAAGCGCATCATACATCTCAGCTGATATAGAGCTTGGTGGAAAATCCACAGGATACTCTTCCTCATCCTCCACCCCTATATCCTCAGAGTCCTCCTCCTCGTGATCAGATACAGGCTCATTCTCCTGTCCTTCCTCAGTAACCAATAGAGAAGGTTCCCTCTGGATCAACTGCTCCCGAACAACATGGACATCCCGGGGCTCCTCATCTCTAGGTACCTGAGGTATCTCTTCCCTAGCTTGACTAGATCCTTCAATGTTAGACATCCTGACAACAAAATACTTTTAAGTTTTATTTATTACATGACACTCTTCGATACTCACGAGTACATAAGTTATTAACACATAGCACATAAAGTCTTTTATTGTATATCTTTAATGGACGCCTTAATCCTTTCCTTAAAACTCGATAAGAGTTTGACACCACTATTTTTTCTGTCTCTTTAAAGGTTACTTCCTAAGGTTTACCCACCTAAGGTTCATAACCTAATGCTTTGATACCAACCTGTGACACCCCCAAATCCAAGTACACCATTCCCACAAGATTTGGTACTCACTATCCAAAACAATTACATATGACTACCCATAATAAAGGATAAAGACATAAATTAAATAACTTAAATAATAGTCTTCCCCGTTAAATGGTTTCATCAACTTAAAACAATCCCAGGTAATCTAACCTTAAACTATTACACAAGTCTGTGGAATTCATCACAAAATAAAATAAGTCTTATAACATAAATTCATTTAAGTAAAATTCATATAAGTCTTCGTCACTTGGACATCTTGCCCTTTCCTTTGCTAGAAGACGGCTCATCGACCTTCTCAACTTTAGTTGCAGTGTTATTTGCAAGATTGAGCAAACAATTGCTCACTAATATAAAGAATAATAATAGCAACAACATGAGATTAAACAATGAATATTGAACAACAGAGAACTCGTTCTACGAATCAATAATAAAAAACAAGTTCAAGATTTATATCTGAGGGTCTTAAGACCATGAACTATGTCACCGGTACTTAGGTATTTCTACCTCAACCTTAACAGTCGATCAGCCCTTTGTACAATGTATTGTGCACAATCAACTAAACACTAACGCGTACATAATTCCCTATATTAGGGTTTTTCATCTCAGTTTGACTTTAGAATTTCTGCACTAAAGAAAGTTTAGTCTGGAATAACTTAATAGTGATTCTAGAATTTTAGAACACTTATCAATTATGGATTAGTTCAACCAATAAAGGAATATTTGCTATTTGAAGGTTTAACTCAATAACATAAGTTTAAACAATGATAACTAAGTCGAAGATTGAATTTCAACAATTTATAATTAAATAGACATGGTATATACAAAGTGTTACATCCAAATGAATTAGAAAATGTCCATTGAAACAATGAACTTGAACTGTTTATGCCTTGAAGAGCAAGAAATAAAAGTTAGGGACTTGCTCATTGTAAAAGAATTAGAATATAACAACTTGCATAATCGTAAACATGGTAGAACCAAGAAATTTGCTCAACATAAGATTAGGGTTTAGGAAACTTGCCTCGTGTGTAAGCTACACAATTACTACAAACGTTCGCCAAATACCCTACACATACCATTAAGACCACAATACCAATTAGTTATATTAACACTAACTTCATTGTTTTACTTTTTATTTTTAGTCAAATCTATAATCTTTAACTTAAGACTTGATTATCTTAATCATTCACGTACCACGAATTTGAACTCTCAATTATATTTTTAGTACACGACATGGTGATTGCAAAGCAACTTCAATTCCCATGACATCTCATCACGGACTATCACAACTAATTAATTCATAATCCATAGTTTCAACGTTGTGATTACAACATGTTATTACGTCTTATAACATGTTTTAGGTTCCTCTACAATAATTAAAGTAGGTTAAGTTAACATTTCCCAACTATCTCATTAATGTACCATTACTAGGCTTGATCGACCACCTGGCGGCGGCCGCCGCCATGGTTACTTCTGATAGGCCCGCCAGAGAGAGGCCAATACCAACACTCGACACCAGAATCAGTTTTCCTGAAACACGAATATAGCCTCTGTTCTAAGCCAAAAATCCCAATTTCTTCACCCAACACCCAATTAACCAAACCCAAATATTTATAAGCTTTATAAACTCAAAACCAAATATTTATAAAGCAATTCTAACATCACAAACCACATTTAGAGGATTAAGAAAATCATGTTTTTGCCATTTTCTTAAATTCCAACACATTTAGTAATTTCCATCACCAAACCATCAATTCTTAACCAAATTAAGCCATTTCAATTGTGTTGTTTTTGTTTCTTGACATACTAACACAACTCACAACCAATTTGCAGATTATAATTAGAATTGAACATCTATTTTGGCCTCAAATAAGCCACTTAGCATAAAACACTGTTAACTAATTTTTCTTCTACAAACTATTTTTCCATGAATTTGATTACTTAATACGGCTTCTATATAACAATTAACAGATTACACATGTATATAATGAACACCTTTTGCCCTATTCCAACAAAAATTCTAATTCACAAAAAATAGATATTGAAAAATAAAAATTAGAATTAAGATAGATTATACCTTAATCCCTTGCTGTAAATTAGCAAAGATGGTGACAAGGTTTCCAACAATCCTTCTTCTTTCTCTTCACAAGCTTTAGAGAATTCTCTCTTCTCTATATTTTCTCCCTCTCTCTGTATTTTTCTCCTCTAAGTCATGAAGCACAGTACGCATATAAAACACAATATGCATAAAACTGATAAACGTGGTTTATCAGTTTCTCACAACAAAGGTCTCAGCTGTTACATTAACCAAAAGCCACAAGGCTTTGTTTGTCTTGCACACTAAAACCCCCACTTAAATTATTTTTATATTTTCTTATCATATAGTTTCCTTGTCACACGTTTATTTAGTTAATTTAATTAATTTTTAAATTAACATTTGCCTTATAATTGGAATTTCCATAATGATTTATAATTTTATTTAACAAACTAATAAGCATCAAATTTAATTATTAAATCAAATTAGAACTACACCATAATAATTTAATAATTCATTTAATTTAATTATCTCCTTAAATATTAAACAATTTATTTAACTTAATTATTTCATTAAATTAAATCTTCAAATAATAAAATTACCATTCACAAATTTAGTTAACATACACACTTAACTAAATTATATACACCACAATTTCATCAAAAAAAAATTATTTCAATAAATAAATCAACTAAAATACTTATTTAATTCAATAAATATTTAAAATTAATTAAAAAATTCTCGTTCGTTACACAGGCAATCCAATCCATCATCCTGATATAGCTAGGAACCATATCCCCCATAAAACTGTGTGGCGCGAGTCTTATCTCCAATGGGGCGAGGGAACCACCAGTAGTAATAAGCCTCTTGAGTGAAAGGTCCATCTGACAAAGTAAAGCCATCCACACCCATCAATAGGACTTCAGTGATCGGCTGCAACAAAGGCCAATGATGTGACGCCCCCAAAATAAGTATACATCACCTATTCTGAGTTGTCAATACATGGTACAGAAACAACTACAACTTTATTATTACAACCAGTAAATCATGAGTTTGAATACAAATATTATCTTCTAGATAATATCTATACTCAAATAAATCCTCATCACATTTATTGATACATTATTTTACAAAAATGGTGAGGACTACTAAACAATTCTTTCTAAAACCTTCATTCCATACCCCGACTCATACTCGCTTATATTCTCGCCACCGAGAAGAAAAATGGAACAAAAGGAAAAGGGTGAGCTCAACTAGCCCAAAGAAAGAATATTATGACTAAGATAATATACAACAAATTACCGTTAGTCTTCAACAGGGAAAAATCTAATAGAATACAATAGACAACAAATTTTAAATCAATATTTGCAATGAAATAATAATTCATTAGAAGAGTTAAGTAGAGAATGCAAACTACTATCTTCTATGTATGAATTTAAAAGTTCATCGCTATCTTTTATCCTCGTAACATCAATCAATATACATCTTGAATCAAATATTCATCTTTGCACTACTGTGCCAAAATATTCATCACTTAATCATGTTCATCTAAACACCGCTCATCTTTGCACTACTACCAAACATATTCTTCAGAATCATTCATCTTTGCACTACTGAGCCAAAGATATTCAATAATATCATCATTTAAGACCGAGAGGATGATGAAAAATATTTTTAAAGAAACGAATCCAAAGTGAAACAAAATGACAAGGATTAAGGATTAAGGATTCAGACTTTGTTTTATCCATGTTCAAAAATACCTCAAAAATAATCATAGTGGTGTAAAATTCAAGAATGATCAAAACATGGATACAATCAAAGCTAGTATCCGTAATAGATATTTTGGACAAAAGAAGAAATTTTATTTTTCTTGAATAGTCTCAGATATCGTGAATAGTAACTCTACACCAAAAAAAGATAGAAACGCTTCATAGAATAGTACTCGTGAATAGTAACTCGTGAATAGTAACTTTCGTGAATAAGAACTCATGAATAGTAACCCCAACATGAAAAAGTTCCAAATTTGATAAAAGTTTCAACCAATATTTCAAAGATAATGATATTGAAGAAATAATATCATTTGAGAAGAAAATAACATCCCTTACCTCGAAAGATTAGTACTTCTAAATTGGAATACTGGGATATAGTCTTTGAAGGAACTTGCACCGCCTAACAATACTCAAAGTATACTCAAAATACTCACAAGAATAAACTCCATAATATAGAGAGAAAAGCTTCAGCTTAAATTGTGATTTTCAATTCTAACCTAAGCACCTATTTATAGAAATTGCTTAGAACACCAAAGCGTAAAATTTAATAAATTAATAATATAATTATATAAATTTCCTACGCATGCCTAGAATCTGATTTCAGCCATCAAACACATGCCACATTCTAGAAAAAGTAAGAAAAAATGTTTTTCTAATTTTAAATATTTTAAACTTCCAAAAATCAATTATTTCGGAGCTTCGGAAATTCAATAATTCATAATAAATAGCCCTTTAATCAGAAAATTCAAATCTTGCGAGTTTTTATAGGAAATTCAATTCTCTACAACTTTACGAAGAAAGTTTTTCCAAATTCCAAATAGAAATTGACCAAATCCACAAACCAAGCGATTTTACAAAGCTATAATCAAATTTCTACCAATAAATGGGGTCCACCGCATGTTTAACATGTTTTAAACATTTATTGCAACAAAAATACTCTTCCTCCTCAGATACTCATATATCCCACATTCGTTGTAAAAATATCACCATTATTATATTATTAAAATATAATAATATATTTAAATGAATTATTTTATCGTAAAAAGATAAATTTTCAATTTTCAACAATTGTCACATTAAAAATTTTCTCCATCTATATCCACATAAAATCAATATTTTCCTCATCATATGAATCAATAATTAATTATTCACAAATAATATTACGAGAATCACAATATTGTGACAACCAAAGGTTCTTGAGAAAGAGGGCTTTCCAATAAGAATTTCTCCTTATCTTGGCGCGCAATTAGGTGACCAAACCTCTCCTTAGATGTAACTTTCTAGACATTGCCAATAATGTTATCTAATAATATTATTCGGATAATATGAATTATTGCTTCGATAATGAAAAATCTTGTGTAATGACAATTATTGAAACAACAAAGAATATAAAATATCAACGCAAAGAATTATTAAATCAATAAAATCTTTGAATAAATTATCGTAACCATTATTGAGTAGTGCCTTCTTACGTAAGAATCAATAATTGGTGCAATACCGCAATCTACGTGTGTTTTAACCAAGAAGTATTTTAACAATATTAATCAGAATAACTACTTATTTATTTTTTTAAACAACTTATATTTGTCGTTTTCTTCATCCAATCGCTTTTTCGGTTATGGGGCCCACACATGGTCATGCTGCGTTGCATTTAATATTCTCACAAGCATTTAATATTCCACGACCAAACGAATATTCCCCAACAACAATGAATATTTTATAACCACTTGCTTATTTTGAAGTATTTGCGTATTTTACCCTTTAACTATCCACATTAATCAAATCAACCCTTACTATTTCAAAATAATAAATAGAAAATTAAATTTCATTAATAATAAGTTGGGGTCTTACAACCTCCCTCCTTATGAAATTTCGTCCTCGAAATTGACGTACGATACTGTGTTTTCAAAAGGTAAGGATACCTCGCTTTCATTTCCGCTTCCAATTCCCGTGTCATTTCTATAGCATGATTCCTCCATAAAACTTTAACTTGTGGTATGACCTTTGCGTGTAGGACATGCTCTTTCCTATCCAAGATCTTGGACAGTACCTCCTCATACGTTAAGTCTTGGCTATCTCGTCCCGGGTTCTAACTCAATAACGTGGTTTGGGTCTTTCACATATTTACGAAGTACAGATATGTGAAACACATTATGAACACGAGACATACTCGGAGGTAACGCGAGTCTATAGGCTACATTTCCTACTCGGTCAAGAATTTGAAATGGACCAATAAATCGTGGATTGAGCTTTCCTCTCTTCCCAAATCTTGTAACTCCCTTCCATGGAGCAACTCGCAACAATACATGATCCCCTACACTAAATTCCACATCCTTTCGATGAAGATCCGCATAACTCTTTTGTCGATCTTGTGCCGTTTGTATACGTTGTCGAATCATTTGGATCTTTTCCGTAGTCATACGTACTAACTCGGGTCCTAACAATGTTGCTTCACCCACCTCGTCCCAACATACTGGAGAGCGACACTTTCGTCCATATAATGCTTCAAATGGAGCCACACCTATACTTGCTCGATAAGCTGTTGTTGTTGTAGGAGAATTCTACCAATGGTAAATACTTATCCTAACCGCCCTTGAAGTCTAGGACACACAGTCTTAATAAATCTTCAAGAGTTTGAATAGCCCTTCTCGATTGTCCGTCCGCTTTGAGGATGGTATGCCGAATCGAATCAGAATCCGTGCCCATAGCTTTTTGCAAGCTAACCCAAAATCTTGAAGTGAATCTTGGGTCACGATCCAAAACTATGGATACAGTGCATGCCATGCAACCTTACAATCTCATTCACGTATATACTAGCAAGACGTTTAAGTGAATAAGTCTCCGTGACGGCAAGAAATGAGCGGACTTGGTTAATCTATCAACAATAACCCAAATAGCATTGATGCCCGAGAAACCGTAGGAAGACCCGTAACGAAATCCATGGTAATGTGTTCCTACTTCCATTTCGAATCTCAAGTGGTTGCAACGGACCCTTAGGTACTAGATGCTCGCCTTTACACGTTGACAAGTTAAACACATTGAGATAAACTTTGCAATCTCTCTCTTCATATTGTTCCACCAAAATGTATGTCAAGATCACGATACATTTTAGTACTTCCAGATGGATTGCAAATGGTGTATTGTGTGCCTCATCATAATCTTGTACTTCAAATCGTAGTCGTTAGGAACACAAAGTCTAGAGTTGACTCAAGTATTCCTTCTTCATCAATTCTCGCTTAGAATAGCTCCTTCTTGTACTTTCTTCTTCATACGCGATCGGCTCCGGCTCGGTGGCTTGAGCAACCTTAACTTTTTCTATTAAAGTTGGCTCTATCGTATACTTGACATCATCGCACTTTTCGTTCTCAAGATATGATCTTCTACTCAACGCGTCGGCTACCACGTTAAGCTTTTTAGGATGGTATTGAATAGTGTGGTCGTAGTCTTTCAATAGCTCGAACCAACGTCATTGCCAAGATGTTGAGTTCTTTTTTGAGAAGAAATATTTAAGGCTTTTATGGTCCGAATATATCTCCACTTTCTCCCCATATAGATAGTGCCTCCATATCTTTAAGCGTGAAAATCGATCACCGCTAACTCTAGATCATGAGTAGGATAATTCCTCTCATACTCTTTAAGTTGTCGCGAGGCATAGGCTATGACTTTCCCACGTTGCATGAGAACACATCCTAACCCTTTGCACAAGCATCATTTGAAATAACAAATCCATCCGAACCAGGATGGTATTGTTAGAAACAGTCTTAAATAAGTCTCCTCTTAAGCTCTTGGAAACTTTTCTCGCATTCTTCGCTCCCAAACGAATTTTGTATCCTTCCGAGTTAGGCGAAGTTAATGGAGTAGCGATTCGAGAAAACCCTTCCACGAATCTCCGATAATAACCAACTAAGCCCAAAAGCTACGTACTTGATCACCGACTTGATTGCTCCTAACTTTGTATTGCTTCAATCTTCACGGGATCAATGGATACTCCATGTTTTGACACCACGCGCCCAAGGAATGCTAATTCCTCGCCGAACTCGCATTTCTTTAATTTGGCATATAGTTTGTTTTCACAAAGCCTTTGAGTACCAAACTTCAAATGGTGCTCATGATCTTCACGACTTTTGGAATATATAAGGATGTCATCAATAAAGACAACAACAAAGCCCGATCCAAATATTCCTTGAATACTCGGTTCATCATATCCATGAAAGTCATTAGGAGCATTAGTCGGTCCGAAAGACATGACTAAGAATTCATAATGCCCGCATCGGGTTCTAAAGCGATCTTTGGAATATCCTCGCCTCTAATCTTGGTGATGATATCCGAAATCGAAGATCGATTTTTGAAAAGAATTGTGCCTTGTCGGGTCAAACAAGTCATCAATATGAGGTAGAGGATACCTATTCTTGATGGTGACATGGTTCAATTCCAGATAGTCAATACTGAAAGTCGCATACTCCGCCTTTCTTCTTCTGAAATAAAACAGAGCACCCCAAGGAGATGTACTAGGGCGAATGAAACCGATGTCCAACAATTCCTATAGTTGGACCTTTAACTCTGAAGTTCAATAGGAGCCATTCGATATGGGGTTTTAGAAATGGGCTTGTACTGTGTTCAAGATCAATAAAGAATTCAACTTCACGCTCGGGGTAGACCGGGAAGTTCTTCTGAAATACGTTAGGAAAGTCAATAACAACAGAATATTATTCAAATTTGACGTGTCTTTATTCAAATCCATAACATGGGCTAAGAAAGCTTGACATTCGCTTTTCAATAAACGAATAGCTTTATGATTAGATATGACAAAGATTGATTTTAATGGTTTAGTTGCTTGAATTAAATACAACAAAGTTGGTTAGGAATATGAAAACTAACAACCTTACGAAAACAATCAATTTTGGCATGATGAGTAGTTAACCAATCAATCCCTAAAATCACATCAAAAGCAAGTATCTTTAAAGAGATAAGGTCAATGTGTAAGGTGATGGTGCCAACTTGAATCAAACAAGATTTATAAACAAAGGATGTGATGAAAGTTTCTCCTAACGGAGTTTCCACAGATAGGTCAAAGTCTAATTTCTCCGAGTCAAGTTTAAACGTTGAGCACATGCAGGAGAGATAAATGAATGGGTAGCACCATGATCAAGTAAGGTATAAACTTCGCAAGAATTTATAAATAGCTTACCCGTGATCACCTCGTTTGGGTTCCTCGCATTATGACCAATCACAACAAACGCTTCTTCCCTAATCGTTGACTTTGACTTTTCTCGGACGATCTTTTGAGTCACCGTCCCCATTGAACTAGGTTTCGCCATCGTATAATCTCGAGCGATATGTCCTTCATTTCCATAATTATAGCATACCTTGAACTGTTGTGGGCGCTTTGGACCGATATGTCCCTCTTTTCCGCATTTGTAGTATATGACCGGGTGGTCGTTCTCCTCCCTTAGAACCGATTCTTCACCAAGACCGCTGTCGTCTTCACATAGTCGTTGTTAAATCTCCTTTTTAAAATCTCCTCCCGACTCGCTTCTTCTATTTTCATGGCCATGATTACCACCGAGTGGTTACCATTTTTGTTCGTCTGCTTTTTTCTCCGTTGGTTATCATTATTACATTAATCGCTATCTCTACGTACGATCCTCGTTATGGTCCTCAATTGACTGTACTTCAAGTATCTCGCTCTAATAATTGAGCCTCATTTACACATCTCGAATAGAGAAAATTTATGAGAAATGAGATATTGTCGTACGCCGTTTTTCAAACCTCTCAAAAACATCCACGCCATACGTTCCTCATTCTCCACCAAATGAGGTGCAAACTCGATAACTCTGCAAACTTTGCCTCATCTTCGAGACACCGTCATGTTGTTTTGTTCTAATCGATGAACTCCACTTCTTTCATATGACGAACACTTTCGTGAAAGTATTTGTCATTAAATAATTCTCAAATGTCTCCCAAGACATGCTTTGAGTCTTACCGGATGGGTACGCTTCACGACTCCCCACCAAGAGTCTCCGCTTCGCCACGGAACATAAAGGTGGCGAATGGAACCTTCTTCTTCTTCCGTGCATCCCAAGACATCGAATATCTTGGTAATTTGCTTGACCCATGTTTCCGCCATGATCGGATCGGCTTTCCCTTAAATTCGTGGTCCCAACTCTTTGAATCGCTGCTTGGTTGTGACAACCCGTGAATTGCTATCATTTCTCCTCAGATTTTGAACACGAGTCTCCTCGTCGATTTTTGCATGAACTGCAAAAAGCTTCTAAACATCCCTCGCTCATCATCTCGCTCAATTGGTGTTGTTCATGGGAGGAACATTGCCACTGTTGCACGCTCTCCTCGTTGGTGAGTACAGCGCTCTCCACTATCTCATTTCCATTGTTAATATTCTCAATCGACATTCTCAAATCACCGCCATAAAACAAGGGTTAATTAAGGAAATCAATATATCACATAATATCCTTATATATTGACCAACTAAAAAAATAAGCTTAGGTAGGACACACTAGCTGGAAGGATTTACTCGTCTCTCCCTCCTAGTTCTATTCCCCGATCTCCGCCAGAGATCATATCCCTAAGCTCGATACCAACTGTGATGCCCCTAAAATAGGTATACATCACCTATTACGAGTTGTCAATACATGGTATGTAAACAACTACAACTTTATTATTACAACTCAGAAAAGCTGTGAGTTTGAATACAAATATTATCTTCTAGACAATATCTATACTCAAATAAATCCTCATCACATTTATTGATACATTATTTTACAAAAATGGTGAGGACTACTAAACAATTCTTTCTAAAACCTTCATTCCATACCCCAGACTGCGTACTCGCTATATTCTCGCCTCCACGAGAAGAAAAATGGAACAAAAAGGAAAAGGGTGAGCTCAACTAGCCCAAAGAAAGAATATTATGACTAAGATAATATACAACAAATTACCGTTAGTCTTTAACAGGAAAAATCTAATAGAATACAATAGACAACAAATTTTAAATCAATATTCATAGCGGAAATAATAATTCATTAGAAGAGTTAAGTAGAGAATGCAAACTACTATCTTCTATGTATGAATTTAAAAGTTCATCGCTCATCTTTTATCCCCTAAACATCAATCAATATACATCTTGAATCAAATATTCATCTTTGCACTACAGTGCCAAAGATATTCATCAGATTAGTCATGTTCATCTAAACACTGCTCATCTTTGCACTACTACCAAAGATATTCTTCAGAAATCATTCATCTTTGCACTACAAAAGCCAAAGATATTCAATAATATCATCATTTAAGACCGAGGATGATGAAAATATTTTTAAAGAAACGAATCCAAAGAAACAAAAATGACAAGGATTAAGGATTAAGGATTCGTACTTTGTTTTATCCATGTTCAAAAATACCTCAAAAATAATCATAGTGGTGTAAAATTCAAGAATGATCAAAACATGGATACAATCAAAGCTAGTATCCGAATAGATATTTTGGACAAAAAGAAGAAATTTTATTTTTAAATGAATAGTGTCAGATATCGTGAATAGTGTCGATACGTGAATAGTAACTCCGACACCAAAAGATAGAAATTTCCCAAAAACATCTTCACGCTTCATGAATAGTACTTGAATAAGAACTAACTCGTGAATAAGAACTCATGAATAGTAACTCGTGAATAGTAACTCATGAATAAGAACTCATGAATAAGTAACCCCGACATGAAAAAGTTCCAAATTTGATAAAAGTTTCAACCAATATTTCAAAGATAATGATAGTGAAGAAATAATATCATTTGATAAGAAAATAACATCCCTTACCTCGAAAGATTAGTACTTCTAAATTGGAATACCTGGATATAGTCTTTGAAGGAACTTGCAGACCGCCTAACAATACTCAAAGTATACTCAAAATACTCACAAGAATACGCCGATAATATAGAGAGAAAACTTCAGCTTAAATGTGATTTTCAATTCTAACCTAAGCACCCTATTTATAGGAAATTGCTTAGAACACCAAAGCAGTAAAATTTAATAAATTAATAATATAATTATATAAATTTCCCTACGCATGCCTAGAATCTGATTTCACCATCAAACACATGCCACATTCTAGAAAAAGTAAGAAAAAACGTTTTTCTAATTTTAAATATTTTAAACTTCCAAAATCAATTATTTCGCAGACTCAGGAACTTCAATAATTCATAATAAATAGCCCTTTCATCGAAAAATTCAATCTTGCGCATTTTTATAGGAAATTCAATTCTCTACAACTTTGCGAAGAAAGTTTTTCCAAATTCCAAATAGAATTTGACCAAATCCACAAAGCAGGCGATTTTACAAAGCTATAATCAAATTTCAAATAATAAATGGGGTCCACCGACATGTTTAACATGTTTTAAACATTTATTGCAACAAAATTCTCTTCCTCCTCGTATACTCATATATCCCACATTCGTTGTAAAATATCACCATTATTATATTATTAAAATATAATAATATATTTAAATGAATTATTTTATCGTAAAAAGATAAAATTTTAATTTTCAACAATTGTCACATTAAAATTTTTCTCCATCTATATCCACATAAAATCAATATTTTCCTCATCATATGAATCAATAATTAATTATTCACAAATAATATTACGTAATCACAATATCGACAACCAAAGCGCCTCCAGAAAGAGAGGGCTTTCCAATAAGAATTTCTCCTTCTTGGCGGCGCAATTAGGTGACCAAACCTCTCCTTGATGCGTAACTTTTTGAGACATTGCCAATAATGTTATCTAATAATATTATTCAGATAATATGAATTATTGCTTCGATAATGAAAAATCTTGTAATGACAATTATTGAAACAACAAAGAATATAAAATATCAACGCAAAGAATTATTAAATCAATAAAATATCGAATGAGCAATTATCGTAACCATTATTGAGTAGTGCCTTCTTACGTAAGAATCAATAATTGGTGCAATATCGTGTGCTACCGTATTTTAACCAATTTAGTATTTTAACAATATTAATGATAAATAACTACGTTGTTTATTTTTAAACAACTTATATTTGTCGTTTTCTTCATCCAATCGCTTTTCACATTATGGGGCCCACACATGGTCGCTACCGTCGCATTTAATATTCCCCGACAAAGCGATTTAATATTCCACGACCAAACGAATATTCCCCGACAACAATGAATATTTTATAACCACTTGCTTATTTTGAAGTATTTGCGTATTTTACCCTTAACTATCCACATTAATCAAATCAACCCTTACTATTTCAAAATAATAAATAGAGAAAATTAAATTTCATTAATAATAAGTTGGGGTCTTACAAATGACATCTAGTAAGAGGAAAGATCGGAATACGAATCTCTCATGTGGTTCTCCTAATAGCACGCTCTCCTAAATAGAGCTCTCAACCTCCATCTGTAAAGAGAGGAATCCAACGGGTGGACAATATATAGTTGACAGCAGTCGGGAAACGACCCTCGAAGCCAACTGTTAAGTGGTCCTCAGAATAAGGAACCCATGTAATGACATCAGCTCTCAACAACTCCAATTGTAAGCGTGAATGGATGAAACCTTCATCTACAGGAACCTCCATCAAAGTGGAGTGATGTCATCGACGTCCCTGTGGATAGGTGTCTAAACCTAACAGGTTAACGAAACAAGGACATGACAGCCTCTCGTAGGCCCAAAATTGTCAATAAAAGATCAAATATCTATGGTCAGTCAAATTATCAACCTGAACAAGGGAAATCAAAAGAGAAAATACTCACTAGAAGGAACGGATAGAACCCTAACTAAGCCATCATCACACCCTAGGAGCGTAAGCGCATCCGCTTGAGGAAGTAGGCAAAGGTGTAGGAACCCCAATCAAACTCTCCAATATGGTCCACCTCCCGTATGGCGCTGACTAAAGCGAATGACACCTTCGAAGAGTTATCATCCAGGAAATAACCCCTGAGGATGATCAAGAACAATTGTAGAAGGATGCGATCCCTAACCCTTTGATTATCGGGCAATGGCTTAGTCAGAGCCCCACTCACGGCATCTACACTCAAGGGACCAGTACGGATTATAATGCCCTTGAGGGCCATAGTTGGGACTCCCAAGAAGGATCTGATGGCAGTCAGGGAAATATCAGCCACAAAAGGCATTGGCGCCCCGAAAAACTCCATCCTAGTGATGAATCGCTAATCCATCGGTGTCATCATCACCTCATAATCTAATAAATAGAGAGACTGACTGGAGAAACTAGCGCTCAGACAAAGCCCTAAGATAACCCACAGACAACAACGGGGGATGATGGAAAAGAAAGCCTCAAAGCCCCAAGCATGCACCACTTCTCGGTACTCTGGATGAAGATTTTGGTATAAAGAATGTATGTCAAAAACCAGTTCCCTCTAAGCTGAGTAAAGCCAAGAACCTGCATCACAATGAAAATCAACATCAAAATCCTTGACCCCAAAAATAGGAAAAGGAAGACCAACATGACTGTTACTTCGTTTGCATGAGGATATATCGAGGGGTGACGACTCAAATCAATTAAAAACTCTAGAATCGTCAAATTTATAGCTAGAAGTTCCCTGCGGGGAATAGAAGATGAAGGAGCAGGATCTGTAATGGGTACGTCCTCCTCTTCATCCTCAACATTCGGTCTCTCAACCTGGATAAGATAAATCACTGACTCCATAAACGTATGAGGCTGTCAGGCTGGGCGAGGGCGAGGCACGTCTGACGGTCTCCTCCTCACACCTGAATCTGGACAAAAGTCTCCAAATCACCTCAGAAAAGGTGTGGTAAATTCTAACATGGAGCTCATTCAATGCATTTTTATATCTATATGCATGCATGCATTACCCTAACATACATCTACAGTAGATTTAAAAATGCATGTTCATTAAATGTCTAGACTCGTGAAAAAAAATTCGCCATAGTCTCCTCTATAAAATGGACTATCCACATGCGCGTAGACATGACCAGGTGGCCATTCAGTAGCACACCAACTCAAAGTCATAAACATCCTATATGCATGAAAAATATCAAATTCATAATCCATAAGGGTAACCTAATTACCAGGATTACTTTACTTCAAAACCTTTGCTCATTTGTCCTCAAATATGATGAAAATAGCAGAAAAAGGTGCCAAATTGACTGTTTAAAAAGTCATTTTTTTTAACATCAATACATTCAGCATGGTAATATACTAACATTTATTGCGTTGAATAATTTTTATCAAGTAATATGAACATGCATAATCACTACTATGTGTTTTGAAGTATTTCATATGATATCTCACTTTCCAACGGTTAAAATTGGAAAGGAAAACATGTAAACATTATCAGGATAGTGTAGAACGATTGTAAGGTGACGGATTTTAAAGAAAACAGCTAGAACTTAGTAGATTTGAAGATGAAATCTCAGATTTTCTAAGCGGTTTCAAGTTAAAAATGATTTGTGAAAGGGAAAGGCAAGTGAGATATAGCCCACGAGTGGTCGCGGGTGTACTCGCAGTAGCCGCGGGTTTACTTGTGGCTACCCTGGGTGGTCCCCACCCCCTCTAACTCGATTAAATTTGAGTTACAAAAGATGTCCCACAAGCTAAAAAGTCAAATCAGAAAAAAAAGATGCTACGCGATTAAGCGAAAAAGCCTGAAATCCTGATTTTTGAAGACCAAACTGTGGGTCTACATATCAGTCATTGGTATTCGCCCAGATACAGGGTTCACCAAGCCGCTGATCAACGCTATCGAAAGCTACCCTTAGAAATACTTCGTGAAGGCCCGATGCCATAAACCTGAGGTAGTAATTGAATCAATAGCATATATCTCAATAGAAATCCATTCCCAGTGGAGATTTCATACATCCTTAGCCATTGAAAGCTATTTCAACGAGGGTCAGGCAGCCCTGACATTACCAGTCATTGGCGATGACTCTAACGAAGCATTGGAGGTGGTCCGATGATTCCAGCCATTGAAAGCTATTTCGACGAGGGTCAGGCAGCCCTGACATCACCAGTCGTTGGCAATAAATCCAACGAAGCATTGGAGGTGGTCCGATGATTCCAGCTGTTGAGAACAATTTCAACGAGGGCCAGGCAGCCCTAACATTACAAACCATTACCAGTAACTCCAACGAAGCGTCAGAGAAACCTGACGATGCACACCATGGAAAACCATCCTCATTAGGGAAGACCGATGATGGAATATGTTATACAGATCCTCATCAATCAAAACGCAATTCCCCAAAAAGTTACTCGCACATGAGAAGAGCATCTTCGGTGGAAAGCCAGCACAAAGGATTAAAGACTTTGGTGATAGCCCCAATGTTAACTTCCTATGGTCTTAATCATGGAGAAACCTCAACTCCAAAGATTTGGAAGACATCTTTGTAACTTGTTGGCAAATCAGGCTCAAATAGCACTGATGGATGGTTCAAACTGCTGGCAATAACCCCAGCATGGCATCAGGAGATTCATGTGATAAGAGCTTTGGAAACTACCGGTCAAGTAGACATCTAGGCAGTTTGACAACGTCATCATTGACAACTTCATTCCCCAATAGAAGCGGTGGGAGCATGGTAGTTATCACATCCCATTGGAAAACGGTCCAACAAATAACAAATAGCATTGCATCATGCTGCATTATATTTGTATCATGATTATATTGTCACATTTCAAGTGTCTACTGATATTTATCCTATTCATGCCATTACATTGCATGAATATGATAAAGAGGAGCATCTGTAGATAGATTCAGTCTCTGAATCTAGATTCGGTTCCCATGATAGACATTTCTCAGCTGCAGGCAACTTGTAAATTATCTACAGTGTCTGAATTTCCTTTGATGGCTCTCACTCCCACAAGGAGTTCGGCACTACTATGTATCTTATTTTCTCGAAGATGCCTTGTATCTCGAAAATAAAAGTAATCAAGCCGGACATAATAAAATAGAAGTATCGAAGGCCTTAATTACTATTGAGCCTAAGGGTTTGAAAAATCTGTTTTACAAAACTTCATTACTATATATTATTAAAATTGAACTTTTATACAAAAGTCAAACCCATTGTATATAGGTGCAAACGAGGCATAACACTACTTCCAGACAACTACACATAGGCCCTACACACACACATATGTAGATAAAAGTTTAAATGAAAAGTGGTGGTAACCGTGTTATCACGAAAGTCGGGGGTGCCTAACACATTCCCTCCACTTAATCAAGCCCTCTGACCCTAACGAATTTTGGTTTCTCAGACTAGTTAAACAGTGTCAAACCATTGGGTCTTTGTGCAAACCTTTTCTCGGTTGAGTTGGTGTAACTATTTAAAAATATCAACTGGCGACTCTAATAATCAAATTGTTGACATATAAATGTTGGACCTTTTCAAACAAATCTCACCTAAAATGAGAACACCAAAAGACAAGAACAGAAAGGGACAAATAAAAATCCCTACGTCAATAATTCATTCGGAAAGTTCAAATTCATCAAGCAAATCATAGTTCCTATGAAAGCTTTTAAGAGATTTTTATAAACTAACTTCAATTTCTTATGATTTCAACCGTATGAATATCATTCTTAACATCTTTTACTTTTATTTTTATTAAGTTATATGATTCCATATAAAAACTTAAAGAAAATTTAGATTAGAGTTAGGTTTTGGATTACCTCTATTCTTTAATATTCTTTCGTTGGACAAAGCTTGTTCTCGGGCTACATTTTCCTCTTCCTTTTCTTCCTCTTCCCCATCCAACTTCTCTCTCTCTCTCTCTCTCTATCTCTCTCTCTCAAGTGTTGGTTGAAATTTTCTAACCAAACAAATGAGCTTAAGGCTTGTTTATATAGAAAACTAAGGCTAGGGCATTTTGGTCATTTGGCCAAACCGCCTTACTATTCACTCTTTCTTACTATTCATGAAGCTTCTCCTGGAAGCTTCGTTGTCTAGTCTTTCGAGATTCGTTTGACAGTTCAAAAAACTAATATTCTCGGAATCTAAATATATTTGGATATTCTGTCTTTCCTCTACCGATTAACTTTTATGCATTCTTCAAAAATTCCAAAAACTGAAAAAAAAAACTTTTTGATGAATAGAGTTTTCCTTCACGTTTTCCCAAAACATAACTAAACGAATGAAAAGTACATAACAATACTTTTATCGTTTTTATTTCATCCGATTTCTGCATATTTTTCGAGAAAAACTTTTATAGGCTAGCTAAACTTTTCATGACTTATTGTTGTCAAATCTTTCGACGGAATATAATTTTGACATACCAATCTATCAGAAAGACTTAGGTTATTCAAACCCTAACCCTTAAGGTTTGTCAGGTGAATAGTGCCTATTTCGTGTTTTTCTCGAAAATATTTTTATTCCCGAAAAACTTTTATTTTTGTCTTGAAAATTATTACTCGTTCAGTCTATCTCGTAGCCAGAATCCTCCGGTTTTATAATCATCCTAGGTCCTAGATCGATTAATAAACACACAACACATAATATTGTTAATAAAAATTCATTTTATTAATAACTAATTCTTTAAACTTAATTTCTGAATAGTCAGATCTTGCCACAATTATCATAAATCATTGCTTTGTCCAAAAATTACTAAATTTTAAGGGTATGCTTCTTTCATAATACTCTACCTTTAGTAAAAATTTCACAATATTTAGAGTTTCACACAAAATTTTTAAAGCATAGAAAAAGTATAGCATCCTCAAATCTAGGTACTTTTTACCTCAGATCTGGTACATTACTATACAGCATTTCTATAACTATTGCGGAAGATATAAAATTAAATTGTTTATACAATAAATCTTTACAACATAATCCCCAAGATCTGTAACTTTAACTTAATACATACCTTTAATATCTTAAAAAATTTACAATGCCATTTGCATTAAATACTTTTACAATTTTAACTGCATAACAGTCCAATTCTGTAATTTTCCTTTACCTCTTCCTTTATTTAAGCCTTCGCCTTAATCAAAAAATGTTATCATGATATAGCAAGGGTGAGCAACAACTTTTCCAAGCAAGTTTTGAATACAATGAAGATATATCATGATTGAAAAGAAAGAATAAGCTTTCAAGTTCTCAACAATGTAACAATTGTGAAATAACATGAATCAAATTTCAATAATTGAATGATTGAATCAATAATGTTTGAAGGTCAATAATGACCATGAACAATTTAACTGAACTTTATGCTAATGAAGGTGATCAGCCTTTCATACCTGATGAACATATGCAATATGCACTAAGTGAGAATCAATAATCAGTATATATGTGAATAATCAATTAATAATTATTCACTAACATGCTTTGAAAATACAACTCAAGTTTGAGTTAGGGAAACTTGTCTGTACCATCGATTACTGTTACGCAATCTAATTTAGCTTCATTTGAAATACCTATTATTGTTAAGATTAATCTTTCAATTAGTATAATATACATTATCCCATAATACAACTGTTTAATCAACAAATTAGCTAACACTTAACCACATAATCAAAAACTAGATTACACCTTAAAATATTATTATTATTATCATCCTTTGATAAAAAAATTTACTCACTATATCATATACTTTATGATTTAACACTTTAGTATTTTATATTACAAGTTTTTCTTTATAATCCAGTAAGCAAATTACTAACAACTATAATCTAGATTATTCAAACATACCAATCCAGCAACTTGGATTGACTAATCCAACAATCTGGATCAATCTAGCAAACTGGGTTCAAACTAATCTCCAATTTAATAAACTATTTTCCAATCCAGCAAACTAGATTCAACTAACTTCTAATCCAACAAACCTGGATTCAACTGACTTCCAATCCAGCAAGCCTGGATTCATTAATCCTTCGATCCAGCAACCTGGATTCAAACTGAATTTTAATTCAGTAAACTATTTTCCAATCTAGTAAACTAGATTCAACTGACTTTAAATCCAGCAAGCTGGATTCATTAATTCTTTTCACGAAAATATCAAATTATCTTATCATTTTTCTATCCTTTGGCTAAACATATATACGCATATTCCATACACGAAAAGAATTTTTCTGTAATTTTTCAACTAGCTTTAGTATTTTTCAAAAATCATTTTTAGCTCGTAGCTTAAGAAATTTGCCCTATCATGCTCAACTCTAGAAATTCCCAACTTTTGGCATAATTTTACATGTATTAACATGAATCTCCAGTTTAAATTTCGTAGCCATTGGAGTTATAGAACTCTGGTTATAGCGGTTTTCGTCGAAAAATCCCAAAAATTGAAATGACCATAACTTGGTCAATTTAAGTCGGAATGAGCTCATTTTTGGACAAGAGCTACTTTATAAAATATATTTTCATATCCGTAAAGGCCGGAATTTATTTCAAAAATTAAATTGCCAAAACTTCCTTTGGAAAGTTTTGGGCAATTTGTTTTTCGAAATTAAAACTTTTTCCTACTTTGCCAAAAATAGTCCATACAAAAATCTACAACTCCTTTTTCAGTGATTCAACTTGATTTTGAAAGATAACTCATCATATTTTTATCCCAAATTTTTCTAGAATTTTTGAAGGTAAAAAACATGACCAAATTGCCGCTGACAGTAACTGGCCCAAAATAGTTTTATTTCCATTCTAAAAACGAAACTATTATGGCTAAAACAACCACTATGGCTTATTTACTCAACATTTTTGAGTGCTACCTCTTGGATTTAGTAGTTAACTTACATATCTAGCACCTCTCTTTGATGGATTGCAAAAAGAAGGTTTAGATAAAAAATGGTAGTTGACTAGAGGAAGAGAACCTAGGGTTTTCTAACTTTAAAAAAAAAACTAGTTTCTTTCCTATCGTTTTGATTCACTTTCTAATACTCAAATATGTTGTAACGCCCCCATATTTATACGCCTATGGTATCCGATATGGTGCTTACGACTAAATGAGTGACTATACAATTTATATCCAGGTACAATTCTCACAGATCTAAGATTCATAGTATCTCATAACAGATAACAATTCTCAAGAGAACTATTGTTATGTTTGGATACCCTCACTTGGATATATGAACTGTATCTTTGAATAGTATCTATCTATCCAAAATTTAGAGTATCAGTAATAACATGAACATTCCATATTACCAATACCCTCACTCAGATGTATAATCTATGTCACACGAATTACACTATCGTATCGATAGTACCTATCTATCCGAAATCAAGAGTATCATCAACAATATGAACAGTCCATGTTGTCAATACCCTCACTCAGATAAATAGTTCCTAAGGATCTCAAATTAAATTGGAAATTCTAATTACATCTATATATATAAAGAAAACATGGTTGTAAGACCCCAGCTTTTATAAATAAAGATGAATTTTTCTATAAATATTATTTTTGAATATTATGGAATAAATTTGATATAATGTTATAGTTGTGGGTAATATTTATAAATTTTTCAAAGTATGCAAGTTGTTATAAAATATTCGTTTGGTCGGGGAATATTCTTTTTAGGGAATATTCGTACAACGGCTCAATCATTGGTGGACCCCACAACAGAATTACGACAAAAATATTTTATAAAAATAACGGCGGAGGTGTTACCGTTAAAACCGTTGAACTACCCGGTGGTAAAGTAATAAAGAATACGCGGGTTGCATAAGAGCACACGGTATTGATTATCGATGCTTACGTGAGAAGTCACTCACCTATGCTTTCAATTATTACTACAAGAATTGTTTGCATCATATCTCTTATATTATTGATTCAATTATTGTCACAAAGATCATCTCAGATAATATGTTATAGTATTAAATCAATAATTGAGACGACAAGTTATAAATGATTAATAATGGTTGAAAGATTAAATATGTGTTGATGAAAAATAAAATGATTTGTGGTAAGTTTGATTATTTTATGGGAGGCTCATATGTCATCATCTAAGAGTCTCTTCGTCAATAGTATTTACCTTCGTCAATAGTAATTACCTTCGTCAATAGTAATTACCCTTGTGAATAGTATTTACCTTCGTCCGATAGTATTTACCTTCGTTAATAGTAATTACCTTTACCGACGTCGAACCACTTGTCGTTTCACATTACAAAGGCCGAACCACTTGTCGTTTCACATTACAAAGCGCCAAACCACTTTTCTTTTCACATCATTAGTCGTCAAGCCACTTGCCTTTTCACACGGCGGTGCTAAGCTAGAAATCTTCTATAAATAGAGGCCTAGGGCTTCATTATTTTCACGAATTCATTCAAGCTATAGAGAGAGAAAGTATAGAAAGAATAAGAGAGAAAGAAGAAGAGTATTTTGTTACTACTACACCGCATTTGATTTCAATCTCCTACCAAAAGTAAGGGGTGTTATTCTTTCTTATTCATGAAGAGAACTGTTGTTATTCCATTGCTTATTATTCATTGGAATAACTCAGATATCGCGGTTTACCCTATATACTTGGTGACATTCTTCTATTATTCTGTTGGAACATCCATGCTCATGTGTTCTACACCGGACTGGTTCCGCCTTTATTATTATTCTGCTGAACATCCTGTCTGTGTGTTCTACACCTGGGACTGGTTCCGCCTCTTTATTATTATTCTTTAGAACATCCTGGCTCATGTGTGTGTTTTACACCGGACCTGGTTCCGTCTTTATTATTATTCTGTTGGAACATCCTGTCTGTGCGTTTTACGCCGGACCTGGTTCCGTTATTTATTATTCTGTTGAATAACTCGTGCCGTATGTGATTCATCGCATGCATGGTGATTTCTTTTGTTATTCCATTCTTTATTATACCTAGTTGGTTAAAATTTTGACTTCTATACTCCATGAAATTAGTGGAATATCCTTGATATTTGCGCTTCATCCAAAGATCCTTTCATGAAAATATTCTTCTAAGTATTCTTGAATTTTACTCTACAAAGCAAAGATCATGTCGATGATTGATGTTATTGTTTCTGGATAAATTAATTCTTGAACTTGTTTTATTGAATTCTTATATCATTGTCATCATCCTCATGTTTATATTTTTTTTGAAAGTCATCTGTGACCTGTAGTGCATAGATGGACTTGGTATGATTATGACCAGAGACTATTCGGTGTAATCATGACCGTAATGTTACAAATGATGTGATAAAAATCCTCAAAGGTCAGTAGTGCATCGGTGGACAGCTTGTTGGCATGATCATGAGCATTAATGAATACACAAATATTCTTGGCCGTAGTGCATGAATAATTGTGGTCGTGATACTAAAGAATATCCTCGGTAGTGAAAGTGGGTGATTCGATGATGTGGAATATTTATTAAAGTTGAGTCTCAAATTTATAACAAAGGATTTAAAAATCTTTTAAAACCTAAAAGATAGTAGACTTTATTTTCTACTTGACTCTTTTAATGGATTGCGATATTCCGCTTGCGCTTAAACCGGTTGTCTATTGTATTTTATCGCTTTAACATTGTTGAAGACTATTGATAATTTATTCGCATTATCTTAGTCTTAATATTTCTTCTTGGGCTAGTTGAGCTCACCCTTTCTTTCACTTTATCTTCGTGAAATAAGAATATAGCCGGGACGAGTCGGGAAGCGAGTGATAGTCCCGAAGATAGCATTAGTAGTCCTCACTATTCGTGAAATAGTGTGATAATAATTGTAATGAGGACTCCTTTTTGAGTTTGTATAATATCTAGTAGTATTTATATTTGTATTTAAACTCACGCTTTATGTCGTATTGTACCTACAGCAGTTGTGTTAGTAAGTTGTATTTAAATTCTGTACCATGTAAGTGGCGACCCAAGATGGGTGATGTATACCTAATTTTGGGGGCGTCACAATGGTTGCGGAAGTAAAAGATGTTTTATATATATATATATATATATATATATATATATATTAGAAGGTTCGATTACATGATTCTTCATAAAGAATTTCTTATTACAAAGTATTACATTCAACTAGACAATAATATAAACTAATCAAAACAGGGACGCTTCCCTTTATTAACTCCAGAGGTGCCAGGGTTACCATCTAATAC
The DNA here is from genome assembly GCA_020205615.1 of Panax quinquefolius. Lineage (NCBI taxonomy): Eukaryota > Viridiplantae > Streptophyta > Magnoliopsida > Apiales > Araliaceae > Panax > Panax quinquefolius. The sequence goes on from CM035173.1 coordinate 56,811,574, forward strand.
CGTAAAACGGAATAATTTACAAGGGTGAGCTATGACATGCTCAGCAAGTTTTATATTTATAACAATATATGATTTGAAGAAGTATAACAATACAAAATTTAACTGATAGTTGCTACCATTTTTGGAATTTCTTTTTCAACCATTTCTTGACTATTTATTTCTGTCAGTCACATAGACTTAGAAACTTTGTTTAGATATGAGATAGGGGATCAGCCTACTTAATATCCTAGGAGTATGCATCTCATCCTAATAGTGCTCACATGCACCTAACGTCAATATATTATTGACCAAACATCGAGCCCTTTTCGAGATACACAACTTCAATATAGGATGTCTTACCAAAGCAATTTGATTTGACACAAAAGTTTATCCTCAATAAATAATATTATATGAATAAACAATTCATTTTTGAGTTATGCTGAAACAATAGCAATAACTTTTCAACAATTGGCAATTCAAGATTAGGTTTGGTATAATATATCAATAGCAATTCAAGATAGAATCTTGTTCAACAAATAAATAAGGTTTGAAAAATTTGCGTAAGTAATTAATAATTTGGGTTTAGTAAACTTGCATGAGCGAAGATCAGTCAAGCAATGCTACTCGATTCGTTAATAAACACCTAAGATGTTCATTCATATAAATCTAACACATTAGTATTGATAACAATACTCAAATACATAAACTACATACGTTCGGGTAAAGTTTGTTATGGTTTCGGTGTCCAAAGACTTTATCGAGTATTTAATAAATTGATAAATCGACTAAATTTTTATTTATAAGCTTTATTATATTTTTAGATAATTTAAATATCCTTTATAATATATTTTCGAAGCTTATAATAATTTTTAAGTATTTATTTATCCCTTAAATGATTTTTAAATCATTTATTTCTATTTCTAAATAATTTAATATTTACATAGAATATTATAAAAACTTTTTTACTATTTTAAAATAATTTATAATCATTTATTATGATTTTTATATCATAATTATTATTTTTAGTAATTATTTATTATTTATATGTAATTATTCTAATTACTTTATTATGAACTTAATTATTAATAATATCCAAATAAATTAAAATATTCATTGAATTTATGTACAAATATTTAAAGTTAAATATTATAACTTAAAATAATTTTTAAAACTATTTTTTTAATTATTTATATTTATTTATTAATTATTTCTAATTTTAATTAATTAATTAATTAGAAAATATTTTATGCCTGTCACTAAAGCCCTATAGTGACAGGAAGTGTCGCTATAGGTGTTCTTGAGTTTCTGGGTTTCAGTCGGTCATGGCCTAGGGACCATTTTGACCTTGATCCAATTTGTTACTGTTAATGATTTTGGGTTTGGTCAAGTATGGATGTTGTAGTACTCATATAGTAGTACAACATCAGACCAAATTCATGCTTTAACCTACATATAACAAGAAGTTATAGAGGCTCAAAAGTCACCGCCATAGTCGTTTTCGAAGTTTCGGGTAACCTGCAATGTGGGTCATGGTAGGTCAATGGTTTTGTAGCTTCTATATCTTTCCATCCGTGTGATAGATTTGTGTTTTGTATGTTGTAATAGCTAGTCTATATGTCAAGGTACATGTATGTAACACTGATTTGGATAAAGTATGATTCTAAGGTCTCGATCTATATTGGTCAAAGTATGTACCAAAGGTCGTTTTTCAGAAATCATCGCTTTTACGGGTTAGGGTAACCCAGAAAACTTGGTCATGCTCGGTCAACGACTTTTGACCATTAATTCCAGTAATCCTATGAATTTTTTAAGCAATTGGGTGTCATAGATATGTATTATGTATGCCAAGGTTATAATTCATTACAAAAAGTCATTATAACAACAAACAGAAAGCCGGTTCAACCTGTTTTTGAGTTTTCTGGGTAACCCAGAAAATAGAACTTCGTGATCGGTCAACCACTTTTGACCACCTATATCTTGCAATATATAGTTCTAATGAACCTGATTCCTTTTCCAGATTAAAGACCTCATGTCATACTACAAATAACATACAATTAACAGACCTAACTATTAACATACACGTATCTACAGGCTCTGACATTCGACTGTCAAACCTATTTTTCAAAAATTTCCAGATTGCTTAAAACACTAATTTATTACATCTAGATGTTATCAAAACATGTTCTATCAACTTAGCATACTATCTAACATGTTATTACATATATCTAAACATCTAAACAACAAATTAAACAAAGCATCAAAGATCTAGCTATAAATTAGGGTTTGCACCTTTCTTGCTTGATTTTGATTTTTGGCTACTGAATCTGATGTTGTTATCACCCAGGCTTGATTTGGTATGTTTATAAGAGTGTCTAGGGTTAGAGAATTTGTAGGTTTGGCCAGAGGATGTGTTGTTATTTATAGACTTAAGCAACTTAGGGTTTTTGGTCATTTTTCCACCTACTTGCCTCCTAAAAAATCTGATCTGTGACTCTCCTGGTGCTTGGGAGTTTGGAAGCATGTCATGTGATGTTTTGGAACTTGTGTGGATGATTCTCAACCTACTTGTGAGCTAGTTGACCAAATTAGTAGCTTAATTTTGCCTTAATCATCACTAATTTTGATTACGGTTTTGGTTTTTATGATTAAGGTTACTTAATGATGTTTATTAGTACCTGATTAAAGTTTAGTAATCATGATTAGGTGTTAGGATAACCTAATTAGGATTTAGCCTAGCTAATTAGGGTTAGGGTTTACTAATTAGGGTATTAGCTTAGGTTTTCCACAAATCCTAATAAGCACGACAGAGTAATTTGTCAATGTAAGCACGACAAAGCAGCTTATTAAAACAAATATACCGAAAAGCCCGTGTTTGGTAGAAAATTTTTAAGCACGAGGTGTCAAGCAAGTCATTTTTTGAACGAAAATTTATTTGACCTAATTTGTTAATTAGAGTATACATTAACACATAACACTTTTAGAATGGAGAGATTTTATTAAAATAACTGAATTTACATATCCGAGTCTTATTAGGGTTTTTGGGTTTTCACATTCACTCCCACTAATAAGAATTTCATCCTCAAAATTACAGTATAGGTTAAGTAAATAGTTGGGGATAGTTCTCTAGCATTTTATCCTCGAGCTCCCATGTAGTCTCTTCAACGTTCTGATTCCTCCAGATCACTTTGACTAATGCTATCACTTTATTCCTCAGGACTTGCTCTTTACGATTGACGATCTGAACAGATTCTTCTACATAAGAAAGATCTTCTTCAATTTGGATTGGCTCATACTTTATAACGTGTTTATAATCAGGTTCGTATGCTCATAATACGGACACATAAAATAAATTATGAATATGGTTTAACTCAGGAGGTAGTGCTATTTCATAAGCAACTTCACCAATCCTCCTCAAAATTTCAAAAGGTCCAATAAATCTCGGACTCAGTTTTCCTTTCTTGCCAAAATGTATCTTGCCCTTCCAAGGAGATACTTTCAAGAATACGTGGCTTTCTACGCTAAAATTTCGTTGTTGATGATGTGGATCAACGTATTTCCTTTGTTGATATTGTGATGCTTGTAATCATTCACATATAATTCTGATGGTTTCAGTAGTTTATTGGATTATCTCAGGTCCTAACATTTATCTTACCCCGACTTCATCCCAACACAAAGGTATTCTACATTTTCTCCCATATAAGGCTTCATAGTATGGCATACCTATGCTAGCATGATAACTGTTGTTGTAGGCAAATTCTACTAAAGGTAATTGATCTTCCCAACTTCCTTTGAAATCAATAATACATGTTCTTAACATATCCTCTAATGTTTGAATGGTTCTCTCACTTTTGCCATCAGTTTGAGGGTGATAAGCTATACTCAATCTTAATTGTGTTCCTAAACTATATAGGCCAAATATCCTAAATAACCTTTTCTAAGTAACCTTTCTGCATGAGTTATGGTCAGACATTAAGATTGCTTAGGTGAACAACCTCCGTCAAACACTACCTTGGACTTTGACGTTGTCAAAAGGTTTATACGTTTTTGATGACAATCGATCATCGCGTTATGGTTAACTAACCAATCCATTCCTAAGATTACATCAAATTCTCCCAACTAAATTGGAATAAGATCTACCAGAAAATTATGTCCCTTTATCTCCACACTACAGTCTCTATATATTATCTTAAACGGAATCTTTTCATTGTTTTCAATTTCTACACAGAACGGTTTGTCTAAATTCTCACATGGTATATTCAGGTTTTTTGAAAAACTATTAGACACAAAGGAACAAGTAGCACCATAATAAAATAACACATATGCATTTAAAGTGTTGATAGGGATGATACCTGTCACCACATCCTATGAAGCAACAACATCCCTCACCGACATATTAAATGTTCTCGCGGTTAGTCGATTCTGAGCTCCAACTACAGCTACGGTTGATTGATTATTGTTATTCTTTGGTACTTTATTTACCTTTCCTCCCTGATTCTTGGGTTTGGGAAAGTTCCTTGCGAAATGTTTCTATGAACCACAGTTGAAACATTTATTTTTATTAGGGAGAGGACACTGTGCAGAAAGGTGTCCCATTTGTCCACAATTGTAACATTTATTAATACTTTTAAAACATATTCCTTTATGTTTTCCTCCACAGGTAGGACAAGGTTTAATGTTATTATTACTAAAGTTATTATTACCTACCTTTTTTCGCGCGTTGTTAGAAAAAGTAGTATCCCATTTCCTTTTATTATTAAACCCACCTGAACAAGGTTCGGTCTTAGGTTTCCCTTCATCATTTTGACTCTTCTTTTCATGATGAAATTTAATGAGAATCTCATTTTCATTCTCAGCTATGGAAGCTTTCTCGAGTATTTCGGATTAAGTCTTTAGTTGGAATATAGATAACTTACTTCGTATCTGAGGTTTCAAACCTTCCTGATACCTCTGAGTCTTTCTAAGTTCAGTATTGACTTGATGAGGAGCAAAACCTGGACAGTTCGTTAAAGTTGGCTATATATTGAGATACAGTCAGGTCTCCTTGTTTTAATTCTAGGAATCGTACTTCCATACGATCTTTCAAAGATTGGGAAAAATAGTTTTCAAAGAACAATTCTTTGAATCTATCCCAAGGTACAATTTTAGTTTCTACCCGACCCTTAGTTGATTCCCACCAGTAATTAGCCTCACCTTTCAAGAAAAAGGTTGCAAAAGTTATCTTTTGATTGTTATTAACATTGGTTACTAAGAAATTTTTTTCTATTTTAGTAATCCAGATTTGTGCATTGACAGGTTCAGATGTACCTTTGAACTCGAGTGGACCAACTAATTAAAAATCTTTAAAGGAACTATTTTAGGTTATGGGTCTATTTATAACACCTAACATAAGGTCTACTAACTGTTCGGTAGGATTAACATCATTATCTATCTCTCTTTGGGGTCTTCTGGTTGGTAGCATGATTCTATTTAAACAAGAAGAAATTCAAATAAGAATTTTGAATAACACAAACATATCATTTATTCATATGTCACAAGATACATACAAAACACTAGTAGTTTAACACCTACTACCAGCTATATTACAAACTTCAAATGCTCTTTTATTTATACTATTATATAGCATTTTGACTTCTATACTACCCTCTAGAACTCGTTGACATCATGGAATGAATCCTGGATCATGTTGCATACCACATAACGATCTATCAGTTAGGCAATTTTCTTCTCCTCCACCGGATATCGAACTACTCGGCGCTGCAAATCATTGAAGACATCTCGAGTACCCAGAGAAGATTTGAGTAGCCTCGACTGTATTTCCTTCTTGCCCATTTGTGCATAGTGCAGTTATACATTCAGTCGACTATTGGTTCCTCTTTCATGCTCTAACATCCCCTCTTCTAAGTGTGCCCTAAACTGCATTTTATTATTCTCATATTCAAAAGTCTTCATTAGTGATGCCATAGCTTCATCATGTTCATCAATTCTCATTAATTATCATGCTACTGGATCTTCCTCTTCCTCAGCATCTAGTAGTTGTTGATCATGAAACAATTCTTCATCCTCTGCATCACTAGCAATAAATGACTCAATTTGTGGTGGATTGTTTACTATTACCATTTCTTCTGCACTGGAGTTGGCCATCCTATAAAATAAAACTCCTTTAACACTGGTATAAAAATTTACACAAACATAATATTTTTAATGTTATTTTTATGTATAATATTTTTACGGACTCGAAGACTATATACTAAAATTTCTCTTCCTAATATATATAGCCTTAACAAGCTCTGATACCATTAAATTGTAACGCCCCCATATTTATACTCCCATGGTATCCGATATGGTGCTTACGACTAAATGAGTGACTATACAATTTATACTCAGATACAATTCCCATAGATCTAAGATCACAATATCCCATAAAAGATAACAATTCTCAAGAGAACTATTTCTGTGTTTGGATACCCTCACTTGGATATATGAACTGTATCTGTGAATAGTATCTATCTATCCAAAATTCAGAGTATCAGTAATAACATGAACATCCCATATTACTAATACCCTAACTCAGATGTATAGTCTATGTCATGCGAATTACACTATCGTATCGATAGTACCTATCTATCCGAAATCCAGAGTATCAACAACAACATGAACAGTCCATGTTGTCAATACCCTCACTCGGATAAATAGTTCCCAAGGATCTAAAACTAAATTAGAAATTCTAATTACATCTATATATGTAAAGAAAACACGGTTGTGGAAGTAAAAGATGTTGTGTGTGTGTATATATATATATATATATCATTAAGGTTCGATTACATGATTCTTCATAAAGAATTTCTTATTAAAAAAAGTATTACATTCAACCACTACAAGAAATCACACAAAAAATGACGCTAAAATTTGTCACATAAAATTCATTTTTCGTCACTAAAACATTTAGTGACGATTGTTAATCATCATAGAGACCGTCACCGTATGAGCGTGGTATTAGGTTTATTTGACAATATTTGATGTCGTCACTAAATGTTTTAACTTATGGTGACGATCTACATCATTGTCACTATAATTAATTACTTTTAGTGACGTTAATAACGCCACTATTTGAATGAAACTTTCACACTCTATATTATGTTTCATTATCAAAACTTGGTGCATTAAATGACAAAATCGCTTTTATTATTAAATGATATTATTTTAGTGACAAAAATATGTTATTCTATTTAAATCATCTAATTTTATTGACGACAATATTGTCATATTTATGATTATTCTTTCGTCATGTTATTGTGTTTATCGTCACCAAAAATAAGAAAATAAATAACGACAGAACAATTCGTCACCTAATAATATATTTAACATGACAATTATGTCGTTGTCATTTCATATTTTAAATAATATTACAAAATAATTTGTCACCAAAGAGTTATTTTTTGGGACACATTTTTCAATGTCATTAATTGAATACTTATGGTGACGATACACCTCGTCACAAAAAGAGTTACAAATAGTGACAAAATTAGTTGTTGTGACTAAATGAATATATAACAATGACGATATAGTTTGTCACCAGAGAGTTAATTTCTATGACACATTTTTCTTTGTCATTAATTGAAGACTTATGGTGACGATAAAACTCGTCACATAAAGAGCTATTAATAGCTAGAAAATTAAAAGTCATCACTAAATGATATATAATAGTGACGGCATAACTTGTCACCAAATAGTTAATATTAGTGACAAGATCAATTGTCATATGATGTGGTGGTCATATTAAGTTGTTTGACATTCAAAATGTATTGTCACATTAACAATTTTCAATAAAAAAAAATAGCTTTTTAAATCAACTTTACACATGTATATAATATAAGAGACAAAAGGCAATAAACATTTAAAATAAAAGTAATTTTCTTATAAAAAATAGTATATTCACTGATTCAACAAAATATGTACCCAACTAGCTAGGCAATAAACAGTTGCTTAAATAATCTAAGTACCACAAAACTAAATTATATAATCCAAAAAGCTAAAATTCTGAAATCCGTATCCTAAGAAAATGCTTAATTAAAACCTTCAACCTTGTGGTTATTGACCTTCCAGAAAAAACTCTATCTGCAAATCAAAAAAACATATAGACATAAATCAGTCAAATAATGAAATTAAAAAAGAAATGTTTAAATAATAAATTATGAATTTTCCAGAACTATAGCTATAACATTACTAAAAAACTATTTCAAGGTATAACATTACTATTTCAAGGTATAATGTTTATACTCAAATATAGGTTTCCATTTCATATAATAGGTAGTCCTGATCTAATTAGTCAAAATTTGCTTCTTACTTCTGTGAGATCATTTTGCTATGAAATAAAAGAAAACTATGACATTAACTAACTGATATCATTCTGTGATATTGTACAATAGAAAGCTCACACACACACACCCATATAAGTGTGGGGTGGTTGTGCGATTTTGCATGCGTTTGTGTATGTATAACTTATGCCTAACAGTTTTACTAATAGAAAAGTCAAAAATGCTACAGCCGCATAACCAGCCACAACCCAAACCCAGCCAATACATCAACTTTATACCCAAACCATAGCAGACCCGTAGCAGTAGAAAAGTAGGATAACATTAACACAAAGTTTACCAAACAAATCCCAAACAGATCTAAATTGGGGCAACAAAAACCCTTCCAGCAAAACAAGATCCAAAAAACTCCCGTAAGATCCCACTTCCATATCCCAAAACAAGATATATTCAATTAAAGGTTATTAGAATGAAAGTAGTACAAAAGTACAAGTTTAGAAGACTTACAATCTCGTGTCGACGAACAGTAAATGGCTTTCTGCTTGAAATTTGTGGAGCTCTCACATGTCTTCTATTCCCACCATTCACAAAACTTGTACGCTATAAAAACAAGAACAATGACATTCTAAACAATGTTACAAACCTATAACTATAACCTAAACACTGAACCTTAACATTTAAACATGTTAAGTTTTTGTATTATTACCTTGAATTTAGGTGTTGCAAAATAGTCGCACAATGCTTCCCAATTTTTTTTTACAAGGACAAAAAGAAGGCTTGTTACAAAAATATTCAATCCTAGGCTATGCAGCACAATGGGGATAATTCAATTTAGTAAGAACATTCAATAACCCAATTAAATTACAAAAATGACCTGGAAACTTTGTTTTTTAAAGGCATAAAAAAAAGATAATCATCAAACTGCTTAAACTAAAATACTTCAAGAGAAGTACAATTTACCAAAGAAAACGCCTCTAAGCACAGAAAGAAATTGCAAATGACTGCACACATCTAACTAAAATGATGTACTTATTTTACAAATAATCTGTTTAACAAAGTATGTAAACCTGCAATAAATATCAGATCATTTTACAATTAACTCCAAAGTCAAACATAGTGGTCTTCTGAAAAGAAGGTGAAATAAGAAAAATCTTTGATTTGGAGTTGACTAGTCTGAAAATGGAATTTGCAAGCATACAGAACATATATGTGTTGAAGATGTATTTTCCATTTAGAGGTTGAAACCACTAAGACTATCAGTCCTAGTTAACTAAACAGTAATATAAACTAATATAAGCAAGGACGCTTCCCTTTATTAACTCCAGAAGTGCAAGGGTTACCATCTAATACTACAAAGGGAATAATTTGCAAGGGTGAGATATGACATGCTCAGCAGGTTTTATATTTATAACAATATATGATTTTAAGAAGTATAATAATTCAAAATTTAACTGATAGTTGCTACCATTTCTGGAATTTCTTTTTCAACCATTTCTTGACTTTTTATTTTTGTCAGTCACACAGACTTAGAAACTTTGTTTAGATATGAGATAGGGGATCATCCTACTCAATATCCTAGGAGTATGCATCTTATCCTAATAGTTCTCACATGCACCCAACGATAATATATTATTGACCAAACATCGGTCTCTTTTCGGGATACATAACTTCAGTATAGGATGTCTTACCAAAGCAATTTGGTTTGACACAATAGTTTATGCTCAATAAACAATATTATATGAATAAACAATTCATTTCAGAGTTATGCTGAAATAATAGCAATAACTTTTCAACAATTGGCAATTCAAGATTAGGTTTGGTCTAACATATCAATAGCAATTCAAGATAGAATCTTGTTCAACTAATAAATAGGGTTTGAGAAATTTGGGTAAGTAATTAATAATTTGGGTTTAGTAAACTTACCTGAGCGAAGATCAGTCAATTAATGCTACTCGGTTCGTTAATAAACACCTAAGATGTTCATTCATATAAATCTAACACATTAGTATTGATAACAATACTCAAATACATAAACTACACACGTTCGGGTTAAGTTTGATATGGTTTCGGTGTCCAAAGACTTTACCGAGTATTTAATAAATTGATAAATCGACTAAATTTTATTTATAAACTTTATTATATCTTTAGATAATTTAAATATCATTTATAATAATTTCTGGAAGCTTATAATAATTTTTAAGTATTTATTTATCCCTTAAATGATTTTTAAACCATTTATTTCTATTTTAAATAATTTAATATTTACATAGAATATTATAAAACTTTGTTTACTATTTTTAATAATTTATAATCATTTATTATGATTTTATATCATTAATATTATTTTTCAATAATTATTTATTATTTATAAGTAATTATTCTTATTACTTTATTATTAACTTAATTATTAATAATATCTAAATAAATTAAAATATTCTTTGAATTTATGTGAAAATATTAAAAGTTAAATATTATAACTTAAAATAATTTTTAAAATTGTTTTTGTAATTATTTATATTTATTTATTAATTATTTCTAATTTTTATTAATTAATTTATTATAAAATATTTTCTGTCTGTCACTAAAGCCCTATAGTGACAAGAAGTGTCGTTATAGGTGTTCATGAGTTTCTGGGTTTCAGTCAGTCATGGCCTAGGGACCATTTTGACCTTGATCCAATTTGTTACTGTTGATGATTATGGGTTTGGTCAAGTATGGATGTTGTAGTACTCATACAGTAGTACAACATCAGACCAAATTCATACTTTAACCTACATATAACAAGAAGTTATAGAGGCTCAAAGTCACTGTCAAAGTTGTTCTTTAGTTTCTGGGTAACCCAAAACAGTGGTCATGGTCGGTCAACGGTTTTGTAGCTTCTATATCTTTCAATCCGTGTGATTGATTTTTGTCTTGTTTGTCGTAATAGTGTCGACGTTGGAATTTTTATTTGTCCCTTTGCATTACTTGTTCTTTGGTGTTCTCGTGTTATGTGAGATATGTTTGAAAAAACAAGTGAAAAAGGTCCGACATGTGTAATGTCGGGGGGTGCCTAACACCTTCTCTCCGCATAATCAAGTCCCCGGACCCTAACGAATCTCGATTTCACAGACTTGTTAAACAGTGTCACATCACTGGGTCAATGTGCAAACCTTTTCTCGGTTGAGTTGGTGCAACCATTTAAAAATACCACCTGGCGACTCTTACAGTCCAATCATCGACATATACATGTCGGAACTTTTCACAACTTGTTTTTCAAACAAATCTCACCTAACATGAGAACACCAAAAGATAAGAACAGAGAAAGGACAGTAAAAAATCCCAACGTTGACAGGTGGCGACTCTGCTGGGGATTCCTGTAAGAAAATTTAAGCTGCTACTACAAACTTTTCAAACTGTTATATGTTTGTGTGTGGATGTTGCATTTTCATTTACATAGATGTGTATGAATGAATTTACTTACTGCACTTAGTGCTTCGCACTATAATTGCTTGTGATATTAAAAGTTCTTCGCACATGGTATCATTTCCATAGAGGTGAGACACGTTGTATGTGAATTTATGTTGTGTGGTCCCTCCTTTAGGAGGCTATCCTGTCGGTGTTTGATTACTGGACTCGTAGGGAGACTAATTCCAACGAGGCTCAGGAAAGGCACCACCCAGATTTTCTCCAGTTGATCTGGGAACCTTCATGCAAAAAAACCGTGAGAGTAACCTAAGATAGGTCAGCCTCTGATAAACCAAACGCGGAGGGAAGTCTCTTCATACTTTCCCATTTTAAATTACTCGTAAATTCAATTACTTGTAATGTTATTCCATATAAATCTCATTGTAATGGGAAATATGAAGAAATATGTGTACATGCATAAACATAACATGATATCCTGTATTACAAATAGCTAATGTCCGTTTTGCAGGATAATACTCCTAAAACGGATACATCCCATAGTATGTTACATTTATACATTCCCTAAAACTAAACTACATTAGTTTTTTGTAGGGAAACAATTGGGCTTGTTACCCGCTCAAAATCTAAAAAGGCAACGAGCCTACAACCAATTATGTCTTCATTTGACCAAACTAATCCTGCTCATGTATCTCGTGACGAGTTTGACAGATTAAGTAAACAAATTATAGATTTGGTTGTTCTGCTTAAAGAACTACATCAGTCTACTCAGGGTCTACGAATACCCGTACATACAGAATCCTTTGTACAGGGAAGAACTCAAGGTTTTGATCAAGCAAATCCAGTACCTAAGCTTCAGTTGGAGAAATCTAACAAAATACCTAAAATTACCAATCTCAAAGAAGATCCAGACACCGATGATATTAGGAAGAAAGTCCTTCAAATGGAAGAGACTATTCGGTCTATAAAAAGGATTAGAGGACACGAGAGTGTCTCATATGCCGACCTTTGTATATTCCCTGGTGTCCATTATCCAGAAAAGTTCAAAACTCCTGACTTTGAAAAGTATGATGGGTTGGGAGATACTTACACACATTTGAAGGTATTCATTAGAGAACTCGGATCTTATGCCGAGGATGAGAAGCTCAGAATGCAACTGTTCCAAAAAAGTCTGACTAAAGAAGCCCGATCGTGGTATACCAGATTAGACAATTCTAAGATTCATAGTTGGGAAGAGCTGGCTCATGCCTTCTTCAGCCAGTACAGTTTTCAGTCTCAGATGGCTCCTGACCGGTACCAAATTACCAAGGTCAAGAAATAATCTAATGAGTCTTTCAGAGAATATGCCCAAAGGTGGAGGCGCTTTGCTGCTCAAGTTATTCCCTCTATGACTGAGTCAGAAATGGTGATGACCTTCATAGACATACAGGAAGCTCCCTTCTCTGAGAGAGTTTTAGTTGGCATTGGCAAGCCATTTTTTGAAATGATTAAACACGGAGAGATGGATGAGATGGGATTGAAGTCAGGAAAGATTCAAGACCTAGCCGCTTTGAAAGCTGTTGCTGAGCACATCCAGTCTAGAAATTATGGAAACAACCCCAGGAGGGTCCATAAAAAGAAAGAAGTGGATGTTTCTTTGATACTACAAGGTTAGAAAGGCAATCAAAACATGTTTATCCAAAGGAGAAACTACTCCCCTTTTCAAGCACAGTCTTCTAACCCCACATTTCCAAAGGGTGGAGAAGTCCAACGCAATCGAATGTTCACACCCCTAGGGGACTCACTCGAGAATATTCTCAATCTTCTGACTACTTAGAAGAAAATTACTCATCTTCTTCCACTAGCCAACCTGAATGGGAAAGGTTTTAATGCTACACGAAAGTGTGCCTATCATGCTGGAGCGCCAGGACATGATACCCAGGATTGTTGGGCCTTGAAACATAAGATCCCGGATTTAATTGATAGTGGTGAGATCGTGGTGACTAAACCCGACCAACCGCATGTTCATGACAACCCTCTTCCTCAACACAAAGAGGAAGAGGTTAATATGATTAATTGGAGCAATGGACAGAGTTCCAATTATGGAAGAAAATCCTCCCAAACCAGCAAGGATGGTGCTGATAGATGGGATTATGCATAGTTCCAGTTTATGATGGAATGAAAAATGAAGGCTTTGTGTGAGCAAGTTAACCAATTGGTAGAACTGGTGATCCATCAGCATCAAGTCACATGCCAATTAGTCAGCCAGGAGCATGCTAGTCTCCTTCCTATGGTTACAAATACTCCATCATTAACTCCAGAAAGTGAAACACTGGAGGATAAAATTGCAAAAAGAGCAAGTGTCAAGGCTCGATGGGATTTTACCAATAAGAGGGAATTTACATACCTTGGCCAACCAATGGAGGAGATATTTTAGATACTGATCAATGAAGGAAGAATCACAGCTCTTTTACCTCTAATTAATCCCCGTTCCAGACGGTTCAATTCTAATGGAGTATGTTAGTATCATTCCCACTCTCGCGGGCATAACACAAAAGAATGTTGGACACTCCGCCACCTTATTCAGAACTTAATTGGCAGCCGTGTCCTGCAGTTGGCAGACGATGACACTGTGCTCTTTGAGAGTGGGAACATAATTCCTATAAGATGGAAGGTGATCGTAGTAATTATATCCATTGAGGATGATTTGGCTGCCAGACCACATATAAAAAAATTAATTCAAATTAAAGGTGTTGACAATCCTTTGAAAGTGGATGCACCCAAGCCAATTACATTGCCATCTTCGCCATAGTATCCTGTTGTCAGCCTGAAAAAAGTTCCATGGAATTATGAAGAGGCTAAAGGATGCACATCACATATAGCTGCTGCAGTGTTGAAGGAGAATCTACTGTATCTTCCCCACCGGGTGATGAATCCTACCATTAAATCAAAGGGGAAAGTTTCCATGGAGAAAATTGAAGAATTCCTCTGTACTATGGGCCATAACAAATCCAAGGTGGTTTTAAGCTTGAAAGAAGCTCCACAACAAATTTCTAAACTAGACTCGGTTTTCTCTTCCGAAGATCACAGGAAAGTCTTGCTAAAGGTTTTGGAAGAAGCCCATTTGCCGAAATCAGTGGATGTTGAAAAGTTCCAACACCTGGTTGATCACATTTTTAACAACAATGTGATATCTTTTACTGATGACGACATTCCTCCCAAAGGGACTGGTCATTTCAAACCGTTGCACATAGCGATTCTGTCTTCCGGATACATAGTGGGAAGAGTTCTGATAGATGGAGGTTCATCTTTAAATATTTGTCCTTATGCCACTTTAGAGAAGCTAAACATCAATCTCAAGAGGATCAAAAGCAGCCAAATTGTTATCAAAGCTTTTGATGGATCCCAACGTAATGCTGTTGGAGAGATTGAATTGTCTGTGGAGATTGGTCCACATACTTTCTTCATATCCTTTCACGTGCTCAAAATAGCCACAGGATACAACCTGATTTTGGGAAGACCGTGGATTCACATGGCTAGAACCGTCCCTTCCACCCTTCATCAGCAACTTAAATACATTATCAATAATAGCCTAGTCACTGTTAATGTTGAGCTAAAATGTCCTGAACAATGTGGCATACCACTCATCAGCTTCAATGCAGAAGTTGAACCAGTCAGTTTTCATGCCCTAGAGGTGAGAAACACTCAATATCATCCTATTGGGGCGCCACCTCTCATACCCAAGATTTCTGCCGAGGTAATGGCAGCAACTTAAGAGATGATGTCATTGGGTCATCAACCTGGACAAGGGTTGGGCAAAGATCATCAAGGGCATTAAGCGCCGAATTCAAGTTCCTAGTCAAACCAGGATAGTCAGACTAGTTTATTCTGTCAGTTCCAGTCATAGGAATCCTCATAAGTACAAACAGATTCCTTCAGCTTCAGCCACACGGCGATTATCTCAACCTACAGATCCTGAGCCTGTATAGTCTCCAGTAAAGGTACCTGCCCATGTAATTTCTATGTTATTTCCCAAACCAATACCGGTTAAAGCAGAAGAGGTCTTAATTCCTGATCCCGAAGTGGAAGAAAGGGAATGGAGACGTAAACAAGACATCGCCAGGAGATTGTCTCACCTACGCATCATTTTCCATGATGAACATATAAATAGATACACCTTAGACGATGATTGTCTAGATATTATGGTCATCATTCGGGAAAAAGAGGACGATAACAGCCCCTTTTTCACTGCAGTCCAACAGGACTTCACCTTTGACAATTGGAGCATCACTTCTTTCATTTATCGACAAGGGTAAAAAAGGGCGTAAACTCCTCATTTTATATAGATAGCTATAATCGCTTACTTTTCTCATCATCAGTATTAGCGCTTATTTTGTCATTACAGGCTAAAACTTTGTATAATTGAACAGTTTCATATATTAAGTGAAAACATATTTTGTTTCAGGACTCTGAATTTAGATGTGCCTATACTTGATGATGAGGTGCCTTTTTTCCCCAAGGACTGTAACTTTGATAAAAAGTTGGACTCAGACTTGATGGAAATATAAGAGGACACTGAGATACCTCAGGAGATCAAAGAATGGGTCGAGGATAAACCAAAACCTAATCTTGATTAAACCACCTTATTCAATCTTGGAACCTTAGAAAACCCTAAGCTAATTCAGATTGGTACAGACCTCAATCCAAACCAAAGGAATGACATGGTTATGCTATTAACCAATTCCAAGATGTGTTTGCATGGTCTCATGAAGACATGGTGGGATTATCCACTGACATTGTCATTCATCGCCTCCCCATTAAAGAGGGATTCAAGCCAGTCAGGCAGAAGCTCTAGCGATTAAAACTTGAGTGAAGTTTAAAGATTAAAGAAGAAATTGTGAAATAATTCCAAGCTGGCATCATCATGGTGTCCACATACCCTGAATGGCTATCCAACATAGTCTTTGTACCTAAACCGGGAGGAAAGGTGCGAGTTTGCGTGGATTACCAGGATTTGAATAAAGCTTGCCTTAAAGATAGCTTTCCCGTGCCATTTATCCACATACTCATTAATAATAATGATAAATACGACATGTACTCCTTTGCTGATTGTTTTGCAGGGTACCATCAAATCATGGTTGCTGAAGAGGATCGTGAGAAAACTGCATTCATCACGCCTTGGGGAACTGTTTTCTATAGATGGTTGTCATTCGGCCTCATTAATGCCGGAGCTACCTACCAGTGAGCCATGATGGCTCTTTTTCACTACTTAATGCACAAGGAGATAGAGATCTATATGGATGACATCATTGTCAAATCCCGAAGGGAAGAAGACCACTTAGACCATCTCAAGAAGCTCTTCAACAGGTTGCGTAAGTACAACTTGAAGTTGAATCCAGCCAAGTGCGCCTTTGGTGTTAAATCAGGTAAGTTGCTAGGTTTCCTAGTCAACCACAAAGGGATTGAGCTGGAGCCCACCAAAATCCAGGCCATTACAGAAATGCCCATTCCTTAGACATAGAAGGAAATATGGGGATTTTTGGGAAGAATTAACTTCATTAGCAGATTCATCTCCCAACTCACAGCAACCTGTGAGCCTATTTTCAAATTGTTATGGAAGAACTCCTCCATGAAATGGAATAATGAGTGTCAAAAAGCCTTCATTACAATCAAAGAACAACTGGTCAATGCTCATGTTTTGGTACCGCCTAGGGATGATTGTAAGACCCCAACTTATTATTAATGAAATTTAATTTTCTCTATTTATTATTTTGAAATAGTAAGGGTTGATTTGATTAATGTGGATAGTTAAGGGTAAAATACGCAAATACTTCAAAATAAGCAAGTGGTTATAAAATATTCATTCTTGTCGGGGAATATTCGTTTGGTCGTGGAATATTCGTACTGTCGGGGAATATTCGTACGACAGCGCAGCCATGTGTGGGCCCCATAACGGAAAGCGATTGGATGAAGAAAACGACAAATATAAGTTGTTTAAAAATAACAGCGTAGTTGTTATCGTTAATCTTTGTTAAAATACTCGGTGGTTAAAACACAAGAAGATTACCAGTATTGCACCAATTATTGATTCTTACGTGAAGAAGGCACTTTACTCAATAATGGTTACGATGAATTACTGCTCAAAGATTTTATTGATTTAATAATTCTTTGCGTTGATATTTTATATTCATTGTTGTTTCAATAATCGTTATTACATGATTTTTCATTATCGAAGCAATAATTCATATTATCTCAATAATATTATTAGATAACATTATTGGCAATGTCTAGAAAGTTCTCATCTAAGGAGAGTTTGGTCACCTAATCATGCTACCAAGATGAGGAGAAATTCTTATTGAAAGCCCCTCTTCCCAGGAACCGCCTCGGTTGTCAATATTGTGATTCTCGTAATATTATTTGTGAATAATTAATTATTGATTCATATGATGAGGAAAATATTGATTTTATGTGGATATAGATGGAGAAAATTTTTAATGTGACAATTGTTGAAAATTGAAATTTTATCTTTTTCGATAAAATAATTATTTAAATATATTATTATATTTTAATAATATAATAATGGTGATATTTTTACAACTAATGTGGGATATATGAGTATACGAGGAGGAAGAGTATTTTTGTTGCAATAAATGTTTAAAACATGTTAAACATGCTCGGTGGACCCCATTTATTGATGAAATTTGATTATAACCTTATAAAATCGCTTTCGCTTGTGGATTTCATTCAATTTCTATTTGGAATTTGGAAAAACTTTCTTCTGCAAAGTTGTAGAGAATTGAATTTCCTATAAAAAATCGCGAGATTCGAATTTTCTGATGAAAGGGCTATTTATTATGAATTATTGAAGTTCCAAAGCTCCGAAATAATTGATTTTTGGAAGTTTAAAATATTTTAAATAATAAAAACGTTTTTTGTTTGTTTTGTGGGCTACAACATGTGCATAATGAGCTGAGATCAGATCTAGGAAGGTGGGCGTAGAAATCTTAATATATATATTAATATTATATTAAATTTTCTGCTTTGGTGTTCTAAGCATTTTCCTATAAATAGGGTGCTTAGGTTAGAATTGAAAATCACACCAGAAACTGAAGTTTTCTCTCTCTATATTATCGAGCGTATTCTTGTGAGTATTTTGAGTATACTTTGAGTATTGTTAGATTCATGCAAGTTCCTTCAAAGACTATACCCTAGATTCCAAATAGAAGTACTAATCTTTCGAGGTAAGGATGTTATTTTATTCTCAAATGATATTATTTCTTCAATATCATTATCTTCAAATATTGGTTGAAACTTTTATCAAATTTTGAACTTTTTCATGCTCTGGATTACTATTCATGAGTTACTATTCATGAGTTACTATTCACGAGTTACTATTCATGAGTTACTATTCACGAGTTACTATTCACGAGTACTATTCATGAAACGTGAAGATGTTTTTTTTTTTCGGGAAATCTCTATCTTTTGGTGTCTGAGTTACTTATTCACGATACTACGGCACTATTCACGATATCTGACTATTCACCAAAAAATAAAATTTCTTCTTTTTGTCCAAAATATCTATTCGGATACTAGCTTTGATTGTATCCATGTTTTGATCATTCTCAATTTTACACCACTATGATTTTTTTTGAGGTATTTTTGAACATGGATAAAACAAAGTACGAATCCTTAATCCTTAATCCTTGTCATTTTGTTTCAATTGGATTCGCTTTTTTAAAAATATTTTCATCATCCTCGGTCTTAAATGATGATATTATTGAATATCTTTGGCCCAGTAGTGCAAAGATGAATGATTTCTGAAGAATATCTTTGGTAGTAGTAGTGCAAAGATGAACAGTGTTTAGATGAACATGACCAATCGATGAATATCTTTGGCTCAGAGTGCAAAGATGAATATTTGATTCCGATGTATATTGATTGATGTTACAGGGGATAAAGATAGATTTATGAACTTTTAAATTCATACATAGAAGATAGTAGTTTGCATTCTCTACTTAACTCTTCTAATGAATTATTATTTCATTGCGAATATTGATTTAAAATTTGTTGTCTATTGTATTCTATTAGATTTTTCCTCGTTGAAGACTAACGGTAATTTGTTGTATATTATCTTAGTCATAATATTCTTTACTTGGGCTAGTTGAGCTCACCCTTTTCCTTTTTGTTCCATTTTCTTCTCGGGAGGCGAGAATATAAGCGATAGCACGTAGCCTGGGTATGGAATGAAGGTTTTAGAAAGAATTGTTTAGTAGTCCTCACCATTTTTGTAAAATAATGTATCAATAAATGTGATGAGGATTTATTTGAGTATAGATATTGTCTAGAAGATAATATTTGTATTCAAACTCACAGTTTTACGGTTGTAATAATAAAGTTGTAGTTGTTTCTGTACCACGTATTGACAACTCAGAATAGGTGATGTATACCTATTTTGGGGGCGTCACAATGATGTTCCCCTATTCATGTTCTAATTGAGAAGACTTGTTGTGCTTTAGCATGGGCTTCCATGAGGTTACAGCATTACCTCCATGGTCACACAACCCATCTCATATCCCGCGTGGATCCTCTCAAATATGTGTTCAGTAAACCCATGTTAAATTGTCAGCTGTCCAAATGGCAGTTGATCCTACAGCAATTTGACATCGTCTACGTGACACAAAAGTCTGTTAAGGGTCAAGGAATTGCGGATCAACTGGTTACCGCACCTGCAGGGGATTTCAAACCCTTAGAAACATACTTCCTTGATGAAGGGGTAATGACAGTCCAGCAACACCATCAGTATGATACACACCAATTATGGAAAATGTACTTTAATGGAGCTGTTAATATGGAAGGTTCTGAAGCTGGAGAAGTTCTAGTAGCCATTACGGGGGAGCAGTATCTCGTCGCCATCAAATTGTAGTTTGTCAGCACCAACAACACAGCTGAGTATGAAGGCTGCATCATGGGACTCAAACTTGCCCAATCAATGGGTATCAGGCGGTTAACTGTCTTTGGGGATTCCAAATTGGTAATCAGACAAACCACCGGAGTCTATCACACCAAAGAACTACATTTGCTTCCTTACCAGCAGGTTATCCAGATAGCTTCGGAGTTTGAAGAAATAAACTTCCTCCATATTCCTCGAAATAGGAATGATTTTGCGAATGCGCTAGAAACTTTGGCCTCCTTGATCAACATATTTGACAAAGAAAACATGCCAAACATCTCATTTTCCCTGAAAAAGGCTCCAACCTATAGGAATAACATTGGAGAAGTATCGAATGAGCTACCTCCCATTCAGTACCCTTGGTATCAGTACATCAAGGAGTATCTACGAGATGGATCTACACCCGTTGAGGCGAGTCCGGCTGAGAAAAAGTGGATCCATCGACTGGCTATGAAATTTTACCTGAGCGGAGATACACTCTAAAAACGAGATGCAGGATTAGGTATCCTTAGATGTCTGGACAAGGACCAAGCTCAGATACTTATGGATGAAATCCATGGTGGAGTATATGGCCCACACATGAGCGGCCCTCTACTTGTTAAAAAGATCCTCAAAACAGGGCATTACTTGCTATCTCTCAAAGCTGAATGTGATGATCACGTCAAGAGATGTTATTAATTCCAAATTCATGGGAATGCTATCCATGCCCCTCCAAGGGAACTCCACAATATGAGTTCACCCTGGCCCTTCTCAATGTGGGGAAATGACGTGATCGAGCCCATCGAGCCCAAAGCCAATAATGGGCATCAGTTTGTCTTCACTATGATTGACTACTTCACCAAATGGGTAGAAACAGCCTCCTTCCCCAAGGTTACCAAAGAAGTCATCATTGGTTTCATCAGAAATAATGTCATTTGTCGATATGGACAACCAGAGGTAATATGACGCCCCCAAATTCAGGTACTTGAAACCCGAATTCAGTGCTTCACGATACCATTTCTTTGAGCGGAATACTAATAATAATGTCATAAATATCAAACTTAATTTACATATCAGAGTTTTCTAAATCCCAGGTACGCGACCTTAAAACATTTCATTACATGATAAATAATAAATAACATCATCTTATTTAAGTCTAGCTATTACATAAGATAACACAAACTTATTCTCGATGCGCTTTCCTTTCCTTTATTTACAGCGAGCCCTCCTGGTCATCATACTTAACTGAAAACATTTAATTTAAGCAAGGATGAGCATTTGAGTGCCCAGCAAGTAATAACAATTATAAATATTAGTTGAAAGGATTAAATTTTTTCTTTGTACTACCCTTCTACAACAAATCAATGGTTGTGAAGTAATCTGAACCGATAATAATAACATAACAACTCTCTATCAAATTTTTGAAACTACGTACTGACTATAAATAGGGTAAGGTGACATACTATGAACATTGTTCTCAATTTTCGAATAGGTTTAGCAGAACTTCATCTGCAAACCATCATAACTTACGGGCACGGGGGGTGATCAGCCTGTTATGCCCTATATTGATCAATACTACATGCAAGAACGATATTATCGTTCACTCTCGTCTCTTGGTGGCGCGTAAAAGTTTTCCCTATGATCGGGATGTTCATACTTAGTCTGGAATCCGAACCAAAATAATTTGATTGGATACAAAATGGTTTTATCATATTCAACAATATTTCTAAATCTGTGTCTAGCTGGTCAAATAGCTTAGCCGACTTTTTCTTAACGTATACATATTGGGGCTCAATAGGTATATATATATATATATATATATATATATATATATATATATATATATATATATATATATATATTTGATTAAATACAATGATTATCCAAGTGGGGACACTATAGAAATTAACGAACAGAATAGATATATATGATTTACCATATAGTATCATGTTGATAGTCAATGATCGGATATAACTATATAACAATAGGATTAATAATCTGATACAATAATAATATAATTCTGAAACTTCTTACTCATGTCCATTGCATAAAGAAAATATAAAGGTAGGATACTTGTCTGGTCTGCTGCTTACACAACTTAGTTCTATCCTTAATTCAACGACCTATCATTTATAAGATTGTTCTATTGATTAGAATAGCATGTCATAACACATCATACTTTATTTACAAAGCTTAATACATAACCTAATCACATTGTCACATATTTATATCGCTTATTAAGACACAAACAAACACTTATACAAATAAAACTATATAGGTTCAATCAAATTTGGTAGCATTTTGGTGTACTGCTACGACTTTATTTGCAATTACCTAGTATAAAACTCTAATCAGAACTCAAATATTATTCTCGATAATTTAAATATCAATCATATTATTTATAAATGACTTATAATAATTTATAATTAATTATTATAATTTATCATAATTTTCAAACTCAAATCATTTATTAAATGATTTAAATATTAAATAATTCTATTATCATTAATATTTAAATAATATTAAAATATTTATGCAACCTCGCTAAAATATCAAAGTTATTTTATAATAACTCAAAATATTTTAAAGTATTAATTATTACCCTTAAATGATTTTTAAAACATTTAAAATCATTTTTAAACAATTACTATAACTTAAAATATTAAAAGTCATTTATAATAACTTAAAATATTTTTAAACCACTTATATCCTTTTAAATGATTTTAAATCAATAAAATCATTTTTAATCTATTTATTTAATATTATTATTAAATAAATATAATACCATTAATATTAAATAAGTAATAAAATTTATCTTAAAATATTAAAAGTTATATTTTATAACTTAAAATATCTTTAAACTCTTTATTTTCATTTAAAATAATTTTTATATTATTAAAATCATTTTTAAACTAATTTTAATATAATTATTAAATAAAACTAATATCATTAACATTAAATAATTAATGAAATTTACATTAAAATATTGAAAGTTACATTTTATAACTTAAAATATTATTAAATACCTTGTTATTATTTAAAATGATTATTTTAATATAATAAAATCATTTTTAGTTAATTTATTTAATACACTTATTAAATAAATTAAATATCAATAATATTCAAATAATTACTAATATTAATGAAAAATATGTCAAATTATTAAAAGTTAATTTTTATAACTTAAAATAATTTTTAAAACTGCTTTTGTAATTTTTAGAATTTATTTACTATTTTTAAATGATTTTTAGAAATTTATTTTATTAAATTTAATAAAACTGTCGCTATAGCCTTTAGCGACAAAATCTGTCGCCTTAGGTGTTCTTTTCAAGGTAAGGGATGTTATTTTGTTCAATATTCGCTTGAAATAATATTTTCTTCCATACTCTGTAGTATGTAAGTAATATTATTTCGTTTCAGATTTCGAATTCTATACTCATTTTGTTAAAATTTTGGCTTCTATACTCCATGAAATTAGTAGAATATCCTTGATATTTGCACTTCATCCAATATCTTTTCATAAAAATATTATTCTGAGCATTCTTGATATGTTTTAACTTTTTTCATGCCGAAGTACTATTCACGGGGTTACTATTCCTGAAGTACTATTCACGGGGTACTATTCACTAGAGTACTATTCACCCGGGATACTATTCATGATAAAAATTGATTCGTTTTCGGTCCAAATTATTTTTGGTACAATATTATTCTTGAATTTTACTCCACAAAGAAGTATCATGTTGACAATTTGGACATTATTGATTTTTGGATAAATTAAATTATAAATCTTTAAAAATTTATCCTTGAACTTGTTTTATCAATTCTTATATCATTGTCATCATCCTCATGTTTATATTATGTTGAAAGTCATCTGTGGGCTGTAGTGAATAAATGGACTTGGGATGATTATGACTGTGGATTATTCTATATAATCATGACCGTATATTACAAATGATGTGGTAAAAGTCCTCATTGGCCGTAGTGCATTATGGATGCTTGTTGGCATGATCATGACCATTGATAAATACACGAATATCTTTGGCCGTAGTAATACATGGATAATTTGTGGTCGTGATACTAAAGAATATCCTCGTCAGAAGTGCGGGGTGATTCGATGTTGTGAATTATTTATTGTCGAGTCTCAAAGGATAAAAGTGATGAAAACCTTTTAAATCATAGAAGATAGTAGATTTTATGCTCTACTTGACTCTTCTAATGGATTGCTTGTTCCGCTACAGTTAAACTTGATGTTTGTTATATTTTATCAGTTTAACACTGTTGAAGGCTAAAGATAAATTATTCTACATTATCTCAGTCATAATATTTTTTACTAGGCTAGTTGAGCTCACCCTTTTGCTTTCATCGTCTTTTTCAGGAAATGAGAACGTATCCGGGACTAGTCGGGGAACGGAGTGACGGTCCAGATGATAGCATTAGTAGTCCTCACTATTCTATGAAATAGTGTAATAATAAATGTATTGAGGACTCCATTTGAGTTGAATACTGTCTAGAAGACAATATTCGTTTTAAAACTCTCAGTTTATGTTTTGTCGTATTTTACACTACAGTTGTATTATTAAGTTGTATTTGAATTTTGTACCATGTATTTGGCGACTCAAGATGGGTGATGTATACCTATTTTGGGGGCGTCACAGTAGTCATAAAAGGAAAATACAAAAGAAAACGATATTCCATGACGAGTACAAAAGAAATGATATCTCATACAAATATAATAGAATATACGAAACTGCAAATAGATTTTCACCCGCCATGCGTTAATCCACGTAGACAGGTCATTTTCTCAATTTAATAAAGAATGAATACGAAGGGTCATTCACCATGCATGCGAGTGAATCAGCGTGAAGCAAGTTATTCCAATAGAATAATAAAGAATGGAATAATGTAAGAATTTCACCACGCATGCGGTAGTCCGCGTAGACAGGTTATTCCAACATAATAATAAAGAATGGAACAACAGAAGAATTTCACCATGCATGCGGTAGTCCACGTAGACAGGTTATTCCAACAGAATAATAAAGAATGTAACAATAGAAGAATTTCACCATGCATGCGGTAGTCCGCATAGACAGGTTATTCCAACAGAATAATAAAGATTGGAATAACAACCCTTTCGAGTATTGAAAGAAAATAACTCTCTTCATGAATACGAAAGAAATAATACCCCTTACCTCAGAACAAGACTAGATACTGGACTAGTGAAGTAGCAGACTTCTCTTCTTCTTTCTCTATATAGCTTCTCTCTCTATAATTTCTAATGTGGTATGTTAAATGATTATGTATTGTAGAGACCTTAAAGACTCAAAAGGAAAAGTATTTAAACAGTAGCAGACGCTAAAGGCAAGTGTTCTAACCCTTGTGTATGTTCATTCTGGACAAGCTTTGTGATTCATGTATCTTACACATGAATTGGTGTATGATGAAGTTGAAGCCAATTCCTTCGGCTAGACTTAAGATGTTTTTTGATTTCTTATAATCTATCGAACTGTTGTCAATGTTGTCAAGTTTTGCCAAAATATTTTGGTATGGTTTTCAAAAGAAGACTGAGTATGTTAAACAAATGTTTTGTCGTCAAACGACAGGCATGTAAGGTTTTATGAAAATCAAAGTAGCAATCAAAATTGCAAAAATAGCGGAAGCGAGATAAAATCAGATTTTAAAATTTTTCACAAACCAATTACCCGGATCATCCTTTATGCATATTATTAATTAAACGAAGAATAAGAAATTATGAAATCATACCCTTGTAGAAACGAGCTTTCTCAGGTACGAGTTCACCTCCTACTTCTCCGCGATCTCCTTGAATCTCCGGGTAGATTCCTTCCTTTGATCAATGTAAGCCACTCAAGTGTATGGCCTCTATAGGTGATCCACCAAGGAAGAGGAATTTTTCAAGAAGAAGGGATGTTGGCTCAAACCCTAGTTTTTCCTATCTGTATAAGAAAAGGGGTGTACCCACCAAATCTAGGAATTACGTATATTAGATATCTAATATAAGACTCCTCTTATAAAGATATCATGTAACCCTATTTTAATTAAAATAAGGTATTATTTATTCAATTAAACTCTTTTAATTAAATGGGCTCCCTAATCCTATTAGGGGTAATTAATTAAACTCCTTTAACTAATTTTCTTTCCTAATCCAATTAGGAATAAATGAGAGTACTAATATTAAATTAATTCCTAAACCTTTTAGAAATTAAAATAATAATAATTATAATAATATTAATAAGACTCCTCTTATTAATTTATATTTAATATTTCTAAAATATTAAATAATAATATTTAAGCTATTTAATTTATTCTATCACCATAGATTAAATTAAATATACTTAAAATATTATTACAATTATGCCATTAACTTCTTAAATAATTATTCTTCCTTTTATGGTGTGACCCTTTAGGTTCTCCATATTAAACCTAATTGAATAAATCAATTAGAACAATTCTAATCTCATTTAAATAAATAAATTAAACAAATAATTTATTTAAATAAATAATATTTATTCTACAATAGGATAAGCCTCCCAAGCAACGACTTTCCGGATAATATAGATTTCAACATTAATCATAAAAGAACCTTTGAGTAAATAGTTACCGTACAATTCAATCCTTCCACCATACAATGTCCCAATTAAATATAAGACATTGAATTACTGTCAAGTCTTATTTTATTTAATTATATGTATTTAGATTCCTAAATGAACAACTCCTAATGAATACAAATTAGAAACTACTTTATAATTTCATTCCACCTTGGCCAAGGATTCCTGGGTTGTCATTTATCGAATCACATAGGACATTTCTCCTTTTACTAGAAGTGGTAGATTCTTTATTGATCATTCATTATCTTCATATATAACTTATTACACCCAAGCATACCCTTTGATATACTCTAAGAGTCTTAAGGAATAAGTCAAAGTGCAATTCATTATATATAAGATACTATGATGATCTCAAGTCTAAGGATCATTTGTACTACTATCACTACTGAGAATTCCTATCGACGAGTAAGTAAAACTCCATTAGGTATTCCTTAGCGAGTCAATGCTCAAAGAACTTATTCTCTAATAAGCACCTACATACTTGCTTTTAGTGTCTCCACACAAATGATCATGAGATCGATCATCCTCATCCAACGAAAGCAAGTTAACGATGTACCAATCTATCCGGATTCACTAATCCCCAATTTAGTAATCCAATGATTGGGAACTATTTTAGTTTTAAGCTTTCTAAGAATTTAGATCTCATTAGAATGATCATCATCAATATTCTAAAAGCGTTGCTTAAAACTATGGGTTTATCACATATTATTAAAACAACACCATGTAGATAATAAATGCCTTTAATAAATAATTCTTTTATTAATAAATAAATAAGATTGATTACACAATATATGCTTTATCATCATACATGATTGGCTTGTATGCATAATACTTTCAATCTCCCACTTGCACTAAAGCCAATCGCCGTGGTATCTCATACCCATCTTCTCTAAGTGACGATCAAACTAGCATTGTTGTTAACGCTTTAGTAAATGGATCTCGCAATATTGTCTTGAGAGTCCACACGCGCTCCGGGTGACGTCTCCTCTTCAATGATCTCTCCGATCAAATGAAATCGCCAAGAACACATGTTTGGATTTCGATGAAAACTCAGGGTTCCTTAGCATGCAATGACTCCAAAGTTGTCACGTAATAAAGGCACTGGTCCTTTAATGCTAGGAACCACACCAAGTTCGGTAATGAACTTCTTCATCCAAACAGCTTCCTTTGCAGCTTCACTTGCAGCTATGTACTTTGCCTCACATCGAATCAAAGAATCGTTTCACGCTTGAACTTTTCCAACTCATCACGCCACCGCTTAAGGTAAACACATACCAAAACGGATTTATCATCATCTTGGTCATTTAAAACTTGAGTCTGTGAAGCCCTCTAGTTTTAATTCGGACCCACCGTAGACAAGAAATACATCCTTAGTTCTTCTTAAGTACTTTAGATATTTTTCACCGCCTTCCAAAGTTCTTCTCTCCGATTCGATCGATATCCGCTTGTTACACTAAGTGCATGAGCGACATCCGGTCTAGTACATATCATACCGTACATGATAGATCCTATTCTTTGAGCATAAGGAATCTTACTCATACTCTGCTTTCTCTCCTCAGTGTCTTTGGGGCTTGTTTCTTGAGAGATGTATTCCATGGCTCATCGGCATGAGACCTCTTTTGGAATCTTCCATGCTAAACCTTTTTAGCATCATGTCAATGTATCGCCCTTGGGATAAGCCAAGCATCCTATTAGATCTATCTCTATAGATCTTTATCCCCAAAATATAGGATGCTTCTCCCAAGTCCTTCATGGAGAAGTGTTTAGATAACCAGATTTTAATTGTTTGCGAGATAGGAATATCATTCCCTGTCAAGAATATATCATCAACATATAATACAAGGAATGAAATAAGGCCCCCACTAACCTTCTTGTACACACATGGTTCATCCTCATTTTGATAAAATCAAACTTTTTGATTGTCTCATCAAAACGGATGTTCCACCCACGAAGCTTGCTTTAATCCATAAATGGATCGTTGAAGCTTACGGACTTGATTTGTTCCAACCTTTGAAACAAATCCTCTCGTTGTCATCATATACACATCCTCCTCAAGTTTCCCATTGAGGAAGGCCGCTTTCACGCCCATTTGCCGATTACGTAGTCATGGTAAGTCGAATCGCAAGCAAAATCCGAATGGACTTGAGCATTGCTCTTGGTGAGAAGATTTCGTCATAGTCAACTCCTTGTCTTTGTTTGAAACCTTTTGCAACCAAATGGGCCTTATAGGTCTCTCTACCTTGCCGTCCGCTCCATTTTCTTTTAAAGACCCATTTACACCCAATAGGCTTAATGCCTTCGTGGTGGTGAGACCAAAGTCCATACTTGGTTCTCATACATGGAGTCCATCTCGATTTCATGGCTTCTTGCCATTTCTCTCGAGTCTTTACTACTCATACTGCTCAGTAATTCAATGGATCATCATCATCTATGATGCGTACCTCATTGTCATCTTCTATGACAAGTTCATACCCGTCGTATCTTTGGTACTCTTCCAGATTTACGAATAGGGTGTAGTACGTATGAATCTCTACTTGATTAGGTACCTCACTTTGATCCAGGTAGTATTTTGTGGTTCTTGAACTTCTTCAAGATATATCTTACTCCCAATCGACCCCTTCAAGAATAAACTCCTTTTCCAAGAAGGCGACATGTTTCGCAACAAACACCTTTTGATCAGTTGGATGATAGAAATAATACCGATGATGTTTCTTCAGGGATATCCCACAAATCTACATTTGTCGGATCTAGTCTGCAACTTATTGTTTTCAAACTTTTGACATAAGTTTGACAACCCCAAGTCTTAACATGCTTAAGATTTGGTTTCCTCCCCATCCATAACTCATATGGGGTCTTGGGGACGGATTTTGTAGGTACCTTGTTAAGTAGGTATGCAAATGGATTCTAGGGCATATCCCCGGAAGGAAGCCGGAAGGTCAGTGAAAACTCATCATAGATCGAACCATGTCCAACAATGTTCGATTTCTCTTTTCGATACACCATTCATCCGTGGGCGTCCACGGTGGAGTCCATTGTGAGATTATACCATTTTCTTTGAGACAATTGAGAAACTCACCACTTAAGTATTCTCCTCCTCGATCGGATCAAGAATCTTAATACTCTTACCAGCTTGCTTCTCAACTTCACTTCGAACTCTTTGAACTTTTCAAATGATTCAGATTTGTATTTCATTAAATACACATATCCAAATCTTGAGTGGTCGCCGATGAATGTAATAAAATAAGAATACCCTCCTCGTGCAAATTAGTTGTCATAGGTCCACATACATCCGTGTGTACCAACCCCAACAACTCTGAACTCTTTCTCCTTTTCCACTAAAAGGAGATTTAGTCATTTTACCCATGAGACAAGATTCACAGTTGGATATGATTCATAATCGAGATAGCTCTAGAGCCCATCTTTATCTTAACTTGGATAATCTTGTTTCATTAATACGACCGAGTCTACAAAGGCCACATGAAGGTATAATTAACATCATCTCTTTTCCTTTTCTTAGTTTGTTCAATTTGAAATATATTTTCATGCAAGTCAAGTATATAAAGTCCATTTCGCAAATTACCAACACCATATAAAACATTATCATTATAAATGGAACAACCGTTGTTCTTTATTATAATATTAAAACCATCCATATCCAATACGGAGATAGAAATAATGTTTCTAATGATATTTGGAACAAAATAACAATTATTTAAATTAATGAACTTGCCTGTAGGCGGTGCTAAACAATAAGTCCCTACAATTAATGCAAAGAACCCTTTGCTCCATTTCCCACTCGTAGATCGACCTCATCCTTCTTCGACTTTCTACTTCCGACCGGTCCCTCATATTATTACATATGTGAGAACCACATCCCAGATCCAATACCCAAGTAGAAGATCGACTTTCGGAAAAATTAATTTCAATCATAAACAAACCTTGATTAGGATTTGAAGCTTCTCCAAGCTTCTTCCGCTTTTGTTCATGAGATAATCCTTGCAGCCTCTTCCAATGATCTTGAAACTTATTGAATGGAAGCAAATTCCTTTGCTAAATTTGGATCGAGTTTCTTTGATCCTTTACTTTTGCCTTTCCTTAGCCTTCTTGGATTTCTTCTTTTAAGATACCTTGGGCCTCTTCCTTTTCTTGGAAGAATCATCCACCATTAAGACATGGTTCTTCTTGGATGGGAAATGACCTTCAATGAGCTTTTCAACATGTTAAGTAATTCAGTGCGGTGACATCCAACTTGTTCATGTGAAAATTCACAACAAATTGTGAGAAGGTGTCCGGGAGTGACTGCAAGACTAAATCTTGACTCAACTCCCCATCCATGACGAACCCAAAGTCATTCCAAGACGCTCAATCGATTGATCATCTTTAGGACATGAGTCTCAACCAGTAGTGCCCTCGGTCATCCGAGATCGGAAGAGCTCCTTAGATATTTCATATCTAGCGATCTACTTTGCTCACCATACAACTCTCGAAGGTGCAAAGCGTAGTAGGAGCATCCATGTTTTCATGCTTGTGGCTGAAGCTCACACTCATGGATGCGAGCATGATGCATCGAGCCACGATGCATCATCTTGCCACCGCTTAAAAGTAGCAATCTCTTCCTCGAGGTCAGCCTCTCTGCAACTTTTGCAGTGCAGGATAATTTAGGACATAAGAAATCTTTTCAAAGAAGGAGAACAATTCTCGATTCCTTAACCATCCAGTAGTTCTATTAAATTAGTTTGTTAAGCATCAAGTATGCTTCAGCAGTGAAATTAGTGAATGTGACATTTTCAAAATTCTCGCATGTAAAAAGACAATATTTTAGCAAACATTCATTTATTAATTACCAAAATAAATTAGGTCTTATTTTATATTGGTATCTCCCACTATTTTCTTCAAACTATATTACCCTCATTTATATAGTTCTAAAAAATCTAATTAAAGTTTTTGCTAGTGAGAATAAGGATCCCATTTCAAATATATATAGCCTTGTGGTGACACAACAAACTATATATAAATAAATAGGTAGACAACTCCTCACAATTACATCAACATGTAACTCCTTATGTTTTGCCTCTTGGATTATTTTGATCAAGTGGTGGCACATCCGAATCAAAATTATCTAAGTTAAGTCCAACCTAGCACTTCCATATATTCAAAAAGAAAAATATCGCCTTGTGGTGACACAACAAAACAATATTGTTCAATTTTCTTTATAAGCATCAAATGTGATAAATTAACATCTTAAATACTTAATACTTGCCTTGTGGTGACACAACAAACTCATATTAAATATTTAATACTCTATTAATTTTATCATGCTACTAGAAAGGCGACGCTCGATATTCTAAATATCTTTGAACGCTTAAGACTTAATAAAAAACTTTGAGGATTTGTTATTATTTGTCTCATCTTGTTTAATAGCATGCAAATATATATATATAAAATACGCGTATATATTATTAAACATGCGAAGCATGTTTGCATAATATATAATATATATAATACTAGCATGCACATATAGAATACTATATTCTACCCTGGATTGATTATGGACTTTTATTCTAGTTTGGTTCACTAGAGCCACCAAGTGAACCAAAAGGTCAAACCCCCCAAGTGCAAAGAATAAACATTTAAATATAACTATTACATTTAAACCCTGGGCTCCATTACAAAGCGGGTCTTCAAGCGCCTTGATCTTTGATCTTGGTTCTTCAAAAAATTCTAACTAGTCCTATTACATATACTATTTAATTTAAATAGAAACCTTGATCGCTATCGAGGGAAAGTACATAGGAGAGAGATAGAATTTACATCAAGAAGAAAACCGAGAAAAGGCGAAGTGCACGCAGACCCCCATTTAATAAAACTCATTCATTCAAACATCCAACTAAAATAAATCCAATCATATTGGTCAATTGTCCATAATTAATCCCATTTATTATCATACATATCATCATCATATGTATCAATAAATTAAATCATTCCATATATATATGAGTATCATTTAATGGGCAATTTTATGTTGCATGAAATCGAATTTCAAGATTAAAATAAACTATTTATTTTAATTATAAAATTATTAAGATTAATATATATATATATAATAATTATATATATATATAATAAAAGTCTTACTTTTAAAAAATTGCCGGACCTGCTTTTAATATCCTGGACACTTAAGTATTTTATGTTTTGGACAAAACATATATTTATACATACTGCCACACGGATTCCTAAAACAAAAATGATTGCCATGTTCGGTTTATATATATAATATATATATAAAGTGAACAACACAAAAAGGTTACTCAAAAAAAAAATACAATACAAGTTGCATTCAAAATCGGACTCAACTTTTGACTAAAATAAATCCATGCCGTCTAAATTTTTATTTTTTTTTTTGATAACCTGGACATATCATGTGTGAAGGAATCAACCACTTGACCAAAAAAAAAAAAACAATCACGCCGGATTCGAAAAAAAAAAAATGTTTTCGGAAATTTTTTTTTTTTCATAAAATAATAATTTTATACAACAAAATATGCCCAATAAATAATTCTAAATTCATACCCATACATACATGGAATCAAAAAATTAATAATTCGCATAAAGTTTGGCTCTGATACCACTGTAAGGTTTTATGAAAATCAAAGTAGAATCAAAATTGCAAAATATAGCGGGCGAGATAAAATCGATTTTAAAATTTTTCACAAACCAATTACCCGGATCATCCTTTATGCATATTATTAATTAAACGAAGAATAAGAAATTATGAAATCATACCCTTTAGAAAACGAGCTTCCTCGTGTGCGAGTTCACCTCCTACTTCTCCGCGATCTCCTTGAATCTCCGGGTAGATTCCTTCCTTTGATCAATGTAAGCCACTCAAGCAGTGTATGGCCTCTATAGGTGATCCACCAAGGAAGAGAATTTTTCAAGAAGAAGGGATGTTGGCTCAAACCCTAGTTTTTCCTATCTCAGATAGAGAAAAGGGTGTACCCACCAAATCTAGGAATTACGTATATTAGATATCTAATATAAGACTCTCTTATAAAGATATCACGTAACCTATTTTAATTAAAATAAGGTATTATTTATTCAATTAAACTCTTTTAATTAAATGGGCTCCCTAATCCTATTAGGGGTAATTAATTAAACTCCTTTAACTAATTTTCTTTCCTAATCCAATTAGGAATAAATGAAAGTACTAATATTAAATTAATTCTTAAACCTTTTAGAAATTAAAATAATAATAATTATAATAATATTAATAAGACTCTCTTATTAATTTATATTTAATATTTTTAAAATATTAAATAATAAATATTAAGCTATTTAATTTATTCTATCACCATAGATTAAATTAAATATACTTAAAATATTATTACAATTATGCCATTAATTTCTTAAATAATTATTCTTCCTTTTATGGTGTGTGACCCTTTTAGGGTTCTCCATATTAAACCGGTTGTGAATAAATCAATTAGAAACAATTCTAATCTCATTTAAATAAATAAATTAAACAAATAATTTATTTAAATAAATAATATTTATTCTACAATAGGGATAAGCCTCCTCTAGCGATCAACGACTTTCCGGATAATATAGATTTCAACATTAATCATAAAAGAACCTTTGAGTAAATAGTTACTGCATGATTCAATCCTTCCACCATACAATGTCCCAATTAAATATAAGGCATGGAATTACCGTCAAGTCTTATTTTATTTAATTATATGTATTTAGATTCCTAAATGAACAACTCTAATGAATACAAATTAGAAACTACTTTCTTAATTCAATTCAACTTTGCCAAGGATTCCTGGGTTGTCATTTATCGAATCACATAGGACATTTCTCCTTTTACTAGAAGTGGTAGATTCTTTATTGATCATTCATTATCTTCATATATAACTTATTACACCCAAGCATACCCTTTGATATACTCTAAGAGTCTTAAGGAATAAGTCAAAGTGCAATTCATTATATATAAGATACTATGATGATCTCAAGTCTAAGGATCATTTGTCTTACTATCACTACAGAAATTCCTATTGACAGGTAAGTAAAACTCCATTAGGTATTCCTTAGCGAGTCACGTTCAGTGAACTTATTCTCTAATAAGCACCTACATACTTGCTTTAGTGTCTCCACACAAATGATCATGAGATCGATCATCCTCATCCAATGAGTAAGCAACGTATGTACCAATCTATCCGGATTCACTAATCCCCAATTTAGTAATCCAATGATTGGGAACTATTTTAGTTTTAAGCTTTCTAAGAATTTAGATCTCATTAGAATGATCATCATCATTATTCTAAAAGCGTTGCTTAAAACTATGGGTTTATCACATATTATTAAAACAGCACCATATAGATAATAAATGCCTTTAATAAATAATTCTTTTATTAATAAATAAATAAGATTGATTACACAGTATATGCTTTATCATCATACATGATTGGCTTGTATGCATAATACTTTCAAGGCACGTGAGGTTGCCAAAACTTAAACGTACATACGTTTAAAGAAAGTAGTGTTGTATGACATAGTAGTACTATAAATTTGATCACCTGAGCGTGCTCGTAAGATATGTCGGACTTACGGACTTGGTGTCGGGTTGTCCTTTTCAAAGAAAGTATGAAATGCTCAAGGTCTTGGACCGGAATTAATGTTTTACTGAATATTGTTCATTGTCAAACATTTTAAGAAAAGATAAGTGCTATTTTGAATTATCAATAGTACTTCATAACTATTGTTCAGTTATTAAAGATATACAATTTGTATGTTTTAAGCATATTGTTTAAATGGAATTGTCATACTTGCTGAGCTAGTTATGCTCACTCTTGATTGAACCATATGAATGCAAATTTAAGGCCGAATCAATTTGAAGGATCCGATAAAGATAAAGGGAAGGCTAAGGCGAACCTATAGATTGCCTTTGTAATAGTATAGGTTGAATGTTGTTATTATTTGATATTATGACAAGAACACATGTAATGGTTATTAAGAACCTGGGGAATGGTAATATTATTTTGGAATATATATAAGACATATTCGTTCTTTTGAGGCTTTTCAATTGAATGTTTGTGTGAACTGTAGCACTGTGTAGCACCATATGTCGGGTTGGAAGATATCCGAATTTGGGGGCATCACACGTCAACTAGGTCCATCGTGGGAATTCCATTAATTCCCATTCAACATGATGTTTAAGGGCCTTGACTTCATTATTAGGCTCACATGATTTAGAATCACCATAAACAATACATCGAGATCTATAAACGGAGTTTAAAGTTTAGGAAAAGATTCGTTTAAACCCTAAATCCACAGAAAGCACAATGAAATAATAATATCACGAGGGACGAGATCTATCGAGAATACTTAGAATTTAGGAAATGAGATTCATAGATCTAAGATCCCATAGATGTAGAAAATATCGCGATCAAAATTTAATCGAAAAATATATCACAAATTGGCTATCAGGAGATTCAATATATTAGAATCCCTTGTCGGCCAAAAAATGAGATCCCCTTACCACTATATATGAATCTATGATATTTTGGGGTGATCTTGAAACCAACAACTCTCAAGCAACATAATCGAAAAAAGGGAGTCAAATCAGAGTAAAGTTGATAAATCATAAGAAGGATGTCATCGAGTAATTAGGAGGAAATTACATCCCTGAGAAATCCTCTCTAATCATCCATAATCCAAAAAAATAGGATCCATACATCTCAGATGTGATATAGGATGGTAAGAGAGCCTAAAATGAATAATTAAGTAACAACAATCAAAGTTTGAATACAACAATTCATAAAATGAAAAAGATTTAGGCTAAATTTATGCTAGATTTACATAAAGGTGAAATCTTTCACCTTGGGAATGATGAATTCTTCCTCTTTGAGTTTGGAAATGGAAGGTTTGACTCAAAATTAATAAAATATTTGATGACACAAACAAGATCTAGATTGGATTTAGAGGAAATTTTCTCTTCCCTTCTATATTTCTCTTTCTAAATACCACCTATTCTCTCTATAAATTCTTCCTTTTTTCCTTTTTTTTCTCTTCTTCTACAAATGAGCTAAAAACTACCTTATATAGGCACCCAGGGCTTGTTGCATGTCCACCTGTGGCTGACCTATGGTGGGGTCCACCTCCATCGATTTTTGTGTCGCGGTGAAAGTTTTTCGTGCTACGCGCTGAAACATTTATAACTTTCAAACCGGAAAGAGTTAGCAAGCATGTCATACCATTCCAGAAAGTTCTTTCTAAAAACTACATAATGACGTTAAGTTTAATTGATACCGGGTTCAGGTAGATATAGAAAAAGGAAAAAAAAAACCCTCATTTAACAAATATCTATTAGTCGCTTGTCTTGCCTTTTGTAATCTGTTGCTCAGAAGTTATCATGAGGGCTCTTAATACTTGTTCTTGGCCTCGTATTCTTATCTTGGACATCTTGGCCTTGGGGTGAAATGTCGTATTTGCCCTCCTGTCATTGTTAAATAAAAATGCACAAATTTTAGGTGTCTACATTAAGATTTTTTTATAGTGATTAAAAAAAATCAAATGAATATTTTTTTGTAAAATGGAGAGAATAATCTATTAAAAGTTTAATTTTTGCCCTTCAACAAATTCAATACTTTAAAGAAAATGAAGAAATAATATATTACTCTGTTTAAACTATAGGGACTAGTATTTATTTTTTACAATTAGTGTGAGATGTTTTTAAAAAAAATTATTATAATTAATTTTACTTTAGGTAATATAATTATAAAAATTATGAATTAATATATAGTACTATTAATTATATTACTTATTATTTTCCAAAAAAAAATTAAATACATTAATTTTAAAAAGTCAACTTTAATATTATATTTTAAAACTAAGAGAGTATTCCCGTGTTACGACAAAAAGGTTCATACTCCCAAAGAATACAAAGGGAAGAAAGAAAACACATAATACAAAAGATTAGAAGAACAAGTTTTCATCAATTTCATTTCCTCATAAATTAGTAAGTAAAATAATTATCAAAATTTCATTTACTGCCTTCAAACAAACGCAAAGTTCAGAAAGCAAAATTTCCCAGTAAACAAACCCAGAATAATTCCAATATCCGTTCTTTATAGATTTCCAATTCAAGCCTCATACATACAATTTCGAGATTTCTCCGCCTAATGGAGCTGACATTCTGATTCAATTGTGCAATAACAGAAGAGGAGGGTAAAACCCTAGAAATTTTACATCCATGGAAGGTACAGCAACGAGATCCCCCCCTTTTCTCACAAAACCCTTTAATAGGATGTGAATTCTTACTCTTTCAATTTTTGATCATAATAATCTATTATTCTGGTTTTTATATGCGGTTAATTGGGTTTAGCTTAACTTTGATAATGTTGTTTGACTGTTAAGAATTTGGTCTAATTTTTCCTCTTTTTTGTTTGTTTTGTTTCATGTTTTGGAGTAATTCATTTGATAAGTGTATCTGCACTGTGGTGATGACTCTGCTGGAATTCAAAAGCAAAAGAAATTTGTTGCTTAATTGGTTTGTGATGAACTAGCTTATACATGTTATACAGGATCAAACACACTGGATTTGATATTTTTTTATTCCATCTTGAGACTTATCTGCTAATGGTTCTTATGTTTTGTATCATACGATATGAAAATGCTTTTGAGAATTTGGAGGGTAAGATATGAGTCATCAAGGGTTGTGGACTTATTTATTTGATTGACATGTTCCATATGTAACTGGCGAAAACTTTTAGATGTTTCTATGGCTGTCAAATTCCGTAATAATTGAATTTGAAAGCATCATAATGTTGGAGAGGAATATAATTCTGACTGGATCATTTGGCAGGAGCTCGATAAGAGATTTTTTTTGGAAACACATTTTCAGCTTGTCAAGTTTGGTTGATAGTCTTCATCTTTTTTGTTTTTTTTGTTTGTTTTTTGTTTTTGGCAACACGAGTCTTATTTGTGTGCTTTATTTCCTTTCTTAGACATAATGAAGAATTTTGTGTTAAAGTATGGTGGTTTGTATAGGGTGTTGCAGTGGCGGTTCAAAGGGGATATTGGTGTTTGGACCTGTTGTGTAATTTATGTATTGGGTACCTATCAAGATATAAGTACTTATTAAGGAACTAAAAAAGAAGAAAGAAAGAGAAGGAAGCTGAATGTGGTATATACAAGTTAGAATTGATATGCATTAAATGATGATGCCAAAGGCTTACGGAAGGTTTCTTATTAATAAAGGGTTTACGTAAGGTAGTGTCTTTGGACTTTCAAATAAGTAGTGTGCCTTTAGCCTTCTGTTTATAAGCTAATGGAATTTTTGAGTTTTTGGAAATGGTTTTCTTACAAAGCTAAGATAGTAGGTATTTTCTTGGATGGCTCGTTTTTGTAGGGGAGCTGTTCTACTTGGGTTGACTGGGTTTGGGAATTGGTTTACCTTTTTCTACCCTTTTATGTCTTTGTATAGACTGTGTGTAAATGAGTTTCTCTTCTTTTGTGGAACTATAGACCTCTTAACAAATTTACATCTGCAGTAAAGAAGATATTGTCTCTCTATTCTACTAAGAAAATTTCTTTTATCTAAAAGAAAGTATAGAAGATATTGTTCTTTCTAATCTAATAAATTTCTCCTTTTAGTGTGAGTTTAGACTTTAGAGGAATGAAGAGGTCAAGCTGGCTACTCCTCTTCTCCTCCATGGCAGACTCAATGTTCTAAAAGGCACTAGGCGGGAAGCGGCCGGCCGGGGGGCTAGTGCCTAGGGGGCTTAGGCGAATTTTTTTATTTTAAGCTAATTTTAATATTTTATCTTACATTTATCCAAACAAAATAATAATATAAAGCAAAACAATCTATAATAAAGATAATAAAGGCATTTACTTAAAGTTCAAACACATATCCATATTGCTAATGTCAAAGTTTAAATACAAACATGCAATTGTTCAAAGTTCAAACATAGTTTTAACGTATTAGTTTTATTCATAAACAAGATTGCTATTAAATAATAAAATTTAAAATTTCAAGATTTTAATTCAATATTAAAATTTAAGAAACTAAACATAAATTTAAGAATTATATTGAATTAAACTAAATATTACAAATATATCATCATTTATATAATTTGAAGTTGGTACAAGTTCAAAAAATTACAACTATAATAAAATTATCTATTTTGACTTGATATTGTTTACTTCTTGTTGTGATTTGATATGCTACAACCTGTATTATGAGTATGGTAAATTATTAGAAAAATAAATATATCAAAATATGGTTTGGATAGTTATTAAAATAAATAAAAAATCTCTTCGCCTAGACCCCGCCTAATTTCTTGGAGAGATTTTTTTGCTGCCTTGGGCCTAGATGAGGCGCCAGAGGGGCCTAGCGCCTAGGCGACGCTCCAATAGGGCCTAACGCCTAGGCGGGACGTCAAGAGGGGGCCTAGCGCCTAGGCGGGACTTAGGCGGACATAGGCGGGGATTTTTAGAACACTGAGCAAACTTTTACCTTTTTGTTGATGACTTACACTAAACTATCTGTTCAAATTTTAGAAGTTGAAACAGAGAGATTCGGACAATGTACTAGCTAATATTTTGATGTTTAACTTCTTTTGTGTTGGTGAATGCTTCCACTAAAATTTCCAACTTTAAGCAAAAAGACAAAAACAAAAAACAAAAGAAAGTGAAGAAACAATAGGTTTAAACTGTTACATGTATGTGAATTTTGTGTTCAACTACTATGATTTTGTACTAGTCAAGTCATAGTTGTCTCTATTATCATTTAGATAGAGTATATTGTAGATATAGAAAAAAGAAACAGGAAAATACTATGTGGTAGATGATGTAGATGTAATTATCTCTATGACAATAGTTTCTTCTTATGTTAGTATGCTTTCGTTTGGTAGTTTTGAAGAGAGCTACTTCTATGGCTCTCTGATTAGCTTTGGGCAATGCTCTTCGATTTACTATTTTCTTCCTATATTGCTCATATTAGTCACGATGCTCTGCTAGAGCAAGTCCGCGTGGTTACGGATTCCGTAGGGGTTAGCA
This sequence comes from Panax quinquefolius, assembly GCA_020205615.1. Lineage (NCBI taxonomy): Eukaryota > Viridiplantae > Streptophyta > Magnoliopsida > Apiales > Araliaceae > Panax > Panax quinquefolius. The sequence goes on from CM035173.1 coordinate 56,852,862, forward strand.
AATTAATTCTTAGCTTTGTCAATCCGTGGGTTGGCGAAAAAATATTTCAGAATTTATCTAAAATTTCGGGGATTTATATAGTTCTCTAACAAGTGAATCATTGTAATATTCTGATTTACTGGCTAAGGATGCAATTTTGATAATGGATCATGTGCCTCTTGTTATAATTCCATTTATTTCATCTGTATTTTGATTTGAGGACATAAGAAAGCCCAAAGAAATATTTATGTGCACAAAGACTTGGTAGTTACATAAATTAGAATAGTGTATTACTCTTTTTATTCTTGATTGGATCATCACAGGCATGTATTTAGGCTCTCAAAGGGGAGAGACTTGGGATTCTAACAGTTGCTTCAAAGCTGTCACACCCTAGGTGGCAATTCACAAGGGACACATGATCTTTTGCCTTTTTATCAGTATCTGCATATGTACGAATGTTGATATGTGGTTAACATGAATATTTTCCTTCATCGACATTCCACACCTATTCCAGTGGATGATTTTATGGTTTGCTTCCTGGAGATTAAGGCTATTCTTGGACATGTGCCTGTACCTGAGTTTTTAAGCTTTATCGTTACAACATGCATTTATATATATTAAAACTATCGGTTGGTTTCTTGCTGTCAGTTATGTCAATTGGCTGATGAGATTGGAAATAAGTAATTGGATTTATATTCTATATTTCTATCATAGCTACTGCAACAGAGCACTAATATTGTTTTTTTTTCCTTAAAAAAATTTATGTAGTAGAATCGTGTGACAATTATTCTGATGACAACACTCTTCCAGAGAAGAAACCAAAACGAAAGGTTAAGACACCATCCCAGATTGAGGCTTTAGAAAAATTATATGAAGGTATGGAAGCTGTTATGTCATATCTCTTATTGCCGTATACATCTAAATTACGTATTTTTTACACAAATAATAGTGAAATATTACTTTTATGTGTTCTAGAACACAAGTATCCAACAGAGTCCTTGAAATTACAACTCGCGGAGTCAGTAGGATTGACAGAAAAGCAAATTTCTGGGTGGTTTTGCCACAGAAGGTTGAAGGACAAGAAGTCGCAGGACAACACTACGGCACATGGTAAGCAAGATCGTTCAAGTGGTGTTATACAGGATCGTGGCAGTGGACTTAGACAGGATTCATGTGGCAGCACAAAACAAGGGGAGCTCAGGCATTTTGATCCTAGGGAAGTTGAAAGTAGAAGGTTTGCTACAGAAGAATTCCCAGTCGCAGACATCACAAATGAGCTTGGGAATCATTCTTTTCAAAATCATAGTGGTACGGATAATACTTCTTCAGGAAGTAGCTCTCCTTTACAGGATAGTTATTTTCCTCAAAGCACAGATCCTCGCGGTGTTGTGACATCAAGAAATTTAACACAGAAAGGTAACATTGTACCAATAGATGTGAAGGGTTCACAAGGCAGGACTGGGCCTTCAGGATATTTGAAAGTGAAGGTTCAGGTTGAGAATGTTGCCATTACTTCTGTTAAGAGGCAACTAGGAAGACATTATAGAGAGGACGGTCCACCACTTGGTATTGATTTTGATCCACTTCCACCTGGAGCATTTGAGTCTCCAATCAGGCGTCCAGTTGAAGGTAAGCAGGAACACCTGTTCTCTCTGTTCTCAAGTATAGTATTATTTTATATAAACACTTGTTTGATGTTTCAACTTTCAAGTATCTCTGCCAGTATTGTTCCCCATTTAATTTATAATAATAAGAATATGACAAAGTATAACTCAGAATTAGTATTTCTCCAAATATTTAATTATAAATATTAAGCTATTTAATTTATTCCACCCTTAATTTCTTATTATCAAACCAATTACTTCTAAAATAATATTTCTCTTTTATGGTGTGACCCTTTAGGTTCAATATCATACTGGTAGTAGAATAAATAAATTAGAAGATTCTAATATTATTTATAATGAATTAAACTCCTTTAATTCAAATATAAATAAATATATTTACTCTAAGTCATGAGTGACACCTCTCAACATATCATGACTATCCAGATAGTATGAAATCAACGTTTAATCACAAGGAACTTATTTTGGAAATAGTTACCGTACAATTTAATAATTCTACCATACAATGTCTTGATCAAATATAAAACATGGAATTTTTGTCAAGTTTTTTTTATTTGATCATATGCATTTCGATTTTAAAATGCACAACTCTAGTTAATGTAAATTAGAAACTCCTTTCTAATTTTCATTCACCCTGGCCAGGAATGTCTGAGTTGTCACTTATCGAATCACATATGACATTCTCTCCCTTTACTGGAAGTAGTAGATCATTTGTTAATTATTCATTTACCTCCATATACACTTTATTATACCTGAACATACCCTATTATTTAAGAGTTTTAAAGAATATGACAAAGTATAATTCAAAATACATAAGGTACTACTATCGCTATAGGAACTCCTATTCATAGGCGAGTAAAACTCCATTAGGTGTTCCTTTAAGCTAGTCTCATTCAGTGAACTTATTTTTCAATAAACATCTACATACTTGCTTTAGTATCTCTACATAAATGATTATGAGATCAATGATCTTCTTTAAAAGAGTAATGGGCTGTTTGTTTAGGATTGAATGACTGAAACGGTCAGTCATTCTGACGATTTGGGCTAAATGGTTTAGTGTCATTTTTTTGGCTAAATGGGCTGAATGAAGTTTTTTTTGTTTTTTTCACAATATTAACTATTATATTAAGTAATATTAAATAAATTTATAACAATTTTGAATTTTTTTAGAGGGGTAAAATAATAAAAAATTGTTATTCAGATGTTTCAGACATGTCAATTATCAAACAATTTTTTTCATCCAGATTCAGATTCAGCTCATTCAAATTCAGATTCAGATTCATTCAGTTTTTATCAAACACCTCCTAAGTATAGTATGTACTAATCTATCCGGATTCAGTAACCCCACATTAGTGATCAACGATTAAGAATGTTCTAGTTTTGAGCTATCTAGAATTTAGATATCTTTAGCATGAACTCATCATGATTCTAAAAGCATTGTTTCAAAACTATGAGTTTATCTCAATTAATTTTACTAATTAAACATGGATAAATAAATGTCTTTAAATGAATAATTTTTTTTATTAATAAACGAATAAGATTACAAAGTAAATACTTATCATATCCAGTGTGATTAGTTTGAGGGCATACTACTTTCACCAACAAGGTTTGCAGAAAGGTGATGTCATAGAGAAAGCTTTAAAGTTTATATCCTTTATTACATATGTGTATTTGTACATACAATAACTTATATAATGGAGGTGGTGGGTGGTGGGTGGGGAGTGGGGACCATACATATTCCTTCCCAATTTTATAATTAGGTTGACCATATTTCCCCCTCGATCATATTCCACTTACTTGTCCCCCTTATCTGACCTGTTAGGGGCCAGGGGCCAGGGGCCAGGTGAGGTGTTGTCGATTGCCACATCATTGGCATCTCTAGGAACAGCTCTTCTCCTATATGCAGTGATGCAAATTGCCCTTGTTACTGATTCCTTATTTTTGTCTTTCTTTTCATTGATATAGTTACTTGATTCATTTTAATTAAGATGTGGTATTGTTTTGACAGTGAATTTATGTTCCTTTAGTTTTACTACTTGGGATCTTCTTTTCGATAAGGACAACTTAATTGCTTCATTTTTTTTCATCATCCATTTATCCGTTTATGTTTTGGCTTGTTTGTATGGTACTTGCAAATTATAGTATGTATGAACTGGTGAGTAGGTAAGAAGAGATTATAATATCCTTCCTGTGGATAAAGTAAAGGCACTTCTTTTCCTTTTTAGCACATGAGTAGTTCCTACTTGGGGTTGTCTCTACTTGAGTAGTTATCAACCACTTTTTACTCTTTTATTTGCTAATTTTTGGCTTTGATGTTTGTTTTTAGGCAAATATGAAGGCTTATTTTACTTGAACTGTTACATTTTTTTATAATCATAAACCATAATGTCGAGTGACACATAGTAAGTCAGCAGTTTATCCTGCTGATCTACCACAACTATAAAGCAGATACATGTAACATAAGAAAATTTTAGTAAAGTATGAAGAGATTATAATATCCTTTGGATAAAGTAAAGGTACTTCTTTTCCTTTTTAGCACATGTCAACCTTCTCTTAGTAAGGATTTGCTTACTTGTATTTGCCTTTTCCTAGCTATAAACTCTTAGTCATATGATATCTTATTAATCATATTTTGTGATCTTAACTGTTTCCCTCATTCTTTCTTTCCTTTTTTTTTTCAGAACCTGATTTTGTTGATGAACCAAAATTTCACCACTTGCCATATGATTCTAGGACTTGCAAGCAACCTCATCCTGGCACGGTAAATGCATCTCATACTATATTTGTTCTTCCTTTTTTTTGGCTAATATTGGGGACTTTGTCTTCACAGAAAATAGGGTTAGCATGAGTGTCTTATAAGCATGATGTAAATAATGAGGAATGGTTATCTCTCTGTGTTCTGTCCCGTACAGTATACATAATTTCGTTTATCAAATTGAATCTCTGTTAAGGTTTTCTATGTCCTCAGACCAAATCCAGCAAGGAACAAGCCACCTTCCCCTGATCAGTTATTTGCATTGTTCCAACGGTGGCAGCCACGGATCAACCTTTATTAGTACTCGCTAGCTATCCCGGAAACATGCTGAACTGTATATAAAACTTATTAATATATAATTAGGTCTTCCACAATGTAATGTGTGGCGTCATACTACACAATTCGATAACCGGTTATCAAAGAAGACAATACCATAAGACTGAGATATAAAACTTTAAATTGTGGGAGCTTACTATAGTATAAGCTTTTTCCAAAACATTGGCCATTTATAGCAGTAAACTTTTCATTCACTATGAACTTTGAATTTTGTTGCATGCATTAATGTAGCAAATAAAGTCACTTATTTGTGACTACAATTTATCTTCCTGGAGCTGCCCCAATGATAAATTAGTCTTTTTTTAAGTTTGGACATGAATGGAGTAGGAAGTGTGCAATCTTCCCTGTATTTTTCGGGATTTGGACTGAGTGCAATTTTTTGATGTGTAGATGCCATATTTTTTTTGCTTTGTTGCGAGGTCGGATGTTTTCCCTTTGCTTTGAGTAAGATAAAAGTGATTTATACCTGTTCCAAGTGGTTTAATGCTTCAACAAGGTTCATCAGAAAACAGAGCACCGTAAATTCGTTTTCTGCTGCCTTGTGGCTGTGATCTGAAGTTGTTGTTGGTGTTTCTTGGCTGGTTCTGGGTAGTGGTTTGTGAGTAGAAAAGAATAGAAGAGATAGAATTTAGTTTAGAACTGGGAGAGAGAAGTTTTAAGAGGTTGAAGATAAAAAAGAAACAGAGGAATATAAGGAAGAAGATAATGGTTTTGGGTTAAACCTGTATCTACCAATTTGTCAGGCCCCTGTTGGTACCTATCTAGAAATATAGAGAGAAACAGAGATAGATAGAGAAGTAGAGATAGAAGTCAAAGAGAAAAAGGAGGAAAAAGGAGATAAAAACTCGGTAATTCATATCGAGTTCGTGAGAGAGAAAAATAAGGAGAAGCAGCTGAAACTGAAAACTTAGCTCCTTATTTTCATTACACAATTACCATTTCAATACTTGGGAATACTCTTCCCATTACATCTATTAAAAGAGAACAAATGCTGAAAATAAAATCTAACCTTCACTAATCACTACTTTTCTTATCCTTCACTCAAATTTAACTAACTTACCCATGTGCTCACATGCTCACTCAAAATGTACTACCTATTAAAATATATTGATTATTCCCTACTTGCCTAGTTGACCCTTGCTTGACAGTTAAAGTAAAATATAGCGAGATTTATAACTAGCAATATTTAGAGGGTTCATACTGATCTTTTCTTCTCCAGTGGAGGGGATACCCAAACGGTACACTCTCTCTTATGATTTTCCATAACTACATAATGTTTTGTACCCAAAATGTACACTTTGTTCGTATTTCTTATGATACATGAATATGCTGAGCATAGTTGTCATGGCATCGCCATGACGATGTTTAGGTGTCCAGGCAGTGAGCAAGCAGCATTGCGAGCGGTCGACTTGGGGGCAGCTGCTAAGTCGAGCGCCTATGGACCATTGAATTAAACCATGGGCACTTAAAAGAGGGAGAGAACCCTAAAGAAAGGGACTTTGACGTTGACAATTCTCAATTTTCTCACTGCTGCAAATTAAAAGAGACTTTGACTTGCGACGCACCTCTTCTGTCAGTGACTGCTTCTGCCGCTAAGTCTTCTCCTGCAAACAACTTCTTTTCTCCTTCCACGAGATTTTCTTCTTCTTGCTGCTGCCAGTTGCAACTTCTTCTCTTGTTTCATAAGTTGCTTGAGCTTTTACAACTTTAAGCCAGTAAAATTTCCTCAACCTTTTGGTTTCGAAGCATTGAGTGAGCGTGGGGGGTGAGCAAGCAGCATTGCGAGTGGTCAACTTGGAAGTCGAGCTCCTTGGCAGCTGGATCAAAACCCTAAGGGCCATTGAATTAAACCATGGGCCATGACCCATCGACTTGAAACTAAAAGAGGGAGAGAACCCTAAAGAAAGAGACTTCGACATCGACAATTCTCAGTTTTTTCACTTCAAATTAAAAGAGACTCAGTTTTTCACTTCAAATTAAAAGAGACTTCGCTCACGACGCACCTCTTCTGCCGGCGATTGCTTCTGTCACTAACTCTTCTCCTGCAGATGACTTAGTTTTTTCCTGCCACAAGGTTTTCTTCTTCTTGCTGCTGCAAGTTGTGACTTCTTCTCTTCTTTCACAAGTTGCTTTAGCTTTTACAACTTTAAGCCAGTAAAATTTCCTTAACCTTTTGGTTTCAAAGCATTGAGTGAGCGTGGGGTGCTGATAAATGTTAGTTTCTTTGTGCTGCCAGCTGTGTTATGTTAATTTTTCTATTTTTGCAATATGTGGCTATGTGCTTAACTGCTTAGAGATTAATTTTTCATTTACTGTTTTTAATTCTTTAACTAGATATTCATCTATTTTAAAGTTTTTTTATTCGCTGTTTTTAATTCTTAAGCACATACATACCTATATATGTGCTTGACTGCTTGTAACAAAATTAAATTAAGTGTTTGTAGAAACCCATATTAGGCTAGAGAGAGAGGACATAAAATTTGTGAATGAGTGGTAATTTTCCTCTCATCATAGCATTTTATTTATGCTAATATTCTGTTACAGTCAAGACTACAATCAAGGCCACAATCTAGGCTATAATTAAGGCTACAATTAGATATATTTCCTAATTACCATATCCTGAGAATATTCTCTAATATGTACCTAATGTTTACAATTCTAACACTTTTCCTCAAGTTGGTGCATAGATGTCGCACATGCCCAACTTGAAACACAAAGGATGAAACATCTTACTACTGAGACCTTTAGTCAAGATATCAACAAGTTGATGTTTAGTTTTGACAAAAGGTATATAAATGAGACCACTAGATAACTTCTTTTTAATGAAATGCTTGTCTATCTCAATATGCTTCGTTTTGTCATGTTGCAATGGATCATTTGCAATACTAATTACTTCTTTATAATCACAAAACAATCTCATCGGTTTTTTAGTAGTTATTCTCAAGTCTTCTAACAATGTTCTAAGCCACATTAATTCACATACACCTAATGAAATAGCTCTATATTCATCCTCAACAGACTATTTCTTGTTGCTCCAAGTAACAAGATTGCCACCTACAAATGAGCAATATCTAGATGATGATCCTTTATAGAACTAGCCTAATCTGCATTAGAGAAAGCTTCAATCTTCATATGTCCATGGGGTGAGAACAATATGCCTTTTCCAAGAGCGGATTTTAAATATCTCAAGATTTTATAGACAATTTCCATGTGACAAAGCCGTGGATTATCATAAATTGAGTCACTATCCCCACAAAAATATCCGGCCTGGTGTTGGAAAGATATATTAACCTGCACACTAAACATTCGTTCTCTCCTTATTTACAATGGGTCCAGTACCACCTGTGAGATGATGATTGGTCTCAATAGGAGAATCAACTGATTTACACCCAACATGCCCATCTCCGTCAACAAATCAATAACATGCTTTCATTGTTATAGGAAGATGCCATTAGAAGGTCTTGCAACCTATATACCAAGAAAGTATTTTAAGGGGCCCAAATCTTTGATGTTAAACTCACTAGCAAGTTTAACCTTGAGATTGACCATCTTCTCTTCATTATTTCCGGTTACCATAATGTCATCAACATAAACAATGATAATTGTAATATTACCAAATCCTTGTTTGACAAACATAGTGTGATCTGCTCAACTCTGTTTCAATGTTCTAAAAAGCGCTAGGCGGGAGGCGGGCGGCCCGGGGGGCCTAGCGCCTAGGGGCCTGGGCTGGGCCTAGGTGAGATTTTTTATTTTAAGCCAATTTTAATATATTATCTTACATTTATCCAAACAAAACAATAATATAAAGCAAAACAATCTATAATAAAGGCATTTGCTTAAAGTTCAAACACATATTCATATTGCTAATGTCAAAGTTCAAACACAAACATGCAATTGTTCAAAGATATTTTTAACGAATTAGTTTTATTCATAAACAAGCTAGATTGCTATTAAATAATAAAATTTAAAATTTTAAGAATTTAATTCACTATTAAAACTTAAGAAACTAAACATAAATTTAAGAATTATATTGAATTAAACTAAATATTACAAATATATCATCATTTATATAATTTGAAGTTAGTGAAGTTCAAAAAATTACAACTATAATAAAATTATCCATTTTGACTTGATATTGTTCACTTCTTGTTGTGATTTGATATGCTACAACTCATATATGAATATGGTAAATCATTAGATAAATAAATATATCAAGATCTTGTTTGGGTAGTTATTAAAATAAAAAAACCTCTCCGTTTAGACCCCCACCTAGGCCCCGCTTAATTTCTTAGAGGAATTTTTTGCCATGCTGGGCTGGGGTGAGGCGCCCGGGGCCTAAGCGCCTAAAGCGAGGCACCAATGGGGCTAGCAAGCACCTAAGCCCAGAGGCGTCGAGGTGGCCTAGCGCTAAAAGGGGCCTAGGCGGACTTTGGCGTGGGTTTTTAGAACACTGCCTTGTTTGTACCTAAACCTTATTATAGCTTTATAGAATATGTCAAACCATGCTCTAGGGGACTGCATCAGTCCATAGAGAAACTTCCGCAACTTGCAGACTTTTCCCTTAGTTGCTGATGAAGTAAAGCTCAGCGGAACTTCCACATCAACCTCATCTTCAAGATTACCATGAAGAAATGCATTCTTCACATCAAGCTGTTGAAGGCTCCATATAAAATTTGTTGCATTAGAGATAATGGTACGAACAAAGTTCAGCTTTGCCACTGGAGCGAATGTTTCCTGATAATCAATCTCATGAGTCTGAGTATATCCTTTTGCAATTAACTTGACTTTAAGTCTTTCAATCCATCTGACTTTTTTGTTACTGTATATATCCATTTGCATCCAACTGGTCTTTTCTCATAGGGAAGATAAACCGACTTGCTTGTGTCATACTTTTTCAACATTTCCTCTACCATAACTTTTCTCCATTTCTCATTTCTGATTGCTTCTCTCCACCCTTGTGCAACAGATATAGACAAGGAGACAAAGGAACGATACGAAGTAGATAGATTATCATAGGACACAAAGTTAGAAATAAGATGTCTAGTACATGATCTAACTTCTTTTCTAAGAGCAATAGCAAGATCAATATCAGAATTAGAACTATTAGTAGGGATATCACAATTATTACCATAAAAATCAATAGGGTCCGGAGAAACATCAACACAAGGACTAGGACTAGGACTAGGATTGGAGGAGGGCTTTTGTGGAGGTACTGATGTAGGACAACTTTGTAAGATGAATTTAATATTAATTGATAGATAAATAAAACTAGGATCTAAGCTTTGGTCTTAAATTCTAGGGTTTAGAGTTTCAACTCGACGTAACTCTAGAAAGATATCTCCACGATATAAAGAAGGCTAATAATAATCTCAATATTCATAATATGTCCTCCCAAGGAGAATTACATCGGTATTTAAACAAAACAAACCCTAAATTGGACTTGGACACCAAAAAGACAAAAATATCCCAACTAATTAAAACAAGTCATTAAAATACCCCAACTAATTAAAAAAAACCCATAATAATGAAATAAGCAAAATAAATAAATAAATAAATAAATAAGACAACTAATTCATCGATCCCCATCATTTCTCCCCGGCTGGGAAAAATTTGACTCTGTAGAAATGAAATCTTTGTAACGTGCCAACAATGCAGGATCAATACACTGAAATTCGTTCCTACCAATCCACGTGCAATCACTATTCGGCTTGCCGCGCCACTTAATCAAAAATTGGCGATAGCCTCCGCGCCTAGTTGACACAAACCTCTCATCCAAAACATCCTCGATACCATTTAGACTTGGCAAACATGGCCCAGGCCCAGGTAGGCCGGCCCGCCACCACACTTTGGGCTTTGAAATTTACATTTTTAGCCCACTAAAATCCGGGCCTTTTTGGCTGGCCCGTTTTTGGCCCGGCCCGTGGCCCGCGACTTTTTTTTTTAAAAAAACAAAATGTTGCTACTTGTGGGTTATGAGGCTTGAACACAAGACTTGCAAGTAAATAAATAAGAGTTTAAACCAACTGAGCTACAACAACTGTTTATTTTTAATGCAATCTTCAATATAAAAATATATTTTTATACAAAAATATCATATGCTAATACCATACAAAAGTTAACAAGCTACAATATAAAAATATATTTTTATTCATTTTTAGCCTTGTTTATTTTTAGGCTAGAGCAATAATTAATGACAGAACACATTTTAAATATTATTAAAATAAATATAAAAATATCGTTAGGTGTATATTTATTTTAATAACATAATTATTATTTTGAAATAATTAATTTTTTAACGTTTGTATACAAGTAATTGTTGTAGCACTTGTTTGAATGGAGCAGGAATAAGAGAATATTGGCAATACGCCACTTGTTTTTATTATTTTTGTCAGCAAGATTGTCATAAATTTGTTGAATCGGGGAGCTTATAATACATTCATTATGATGTAAAAGGATATGAAAAATCTATTTAAAAATTTTGTTATTTTTCGTTCAGCTATTTTCTTTAATTGTTTTTATAATTTTCTATTAGTTTAATCATAACAGAGATAGAGAGAGAGAGAGATAGCTAACCTTAAAAGTCGCCACAGGAACAAATGTTCCTGTTAATGGAAGGAAGAAGCATCCAAGGAAAGGAGATCAAAATTAAAGTTGTTTTTTTTTTCTTCTTTCTGGGGCCAACGTGAAAATGTGGGTTGAAAACAGTTATCTACATTGGGCCAAAGTTTCTATTTTAAAATCTCTTAAAATTTTTAATTATAGTATTTATTATTTTTAAAAGTTAAATAAATTATATTAATTTTAAAGTATAATTTTAAAAAATCAAATTTGATTATATACTTTGAAAGTAATTTATAATACTATTAAAATTTTAATTGATTGAGATATGTAGTTAATGTAGGTAATTAGAATTATTGTTTATTATAAATTATTTTATTATTTTTAATATTTATTATTATTACTATTTTTGGTGTAGCAAGATTTTGCAAAAAAAAAAAAGAGAAAGAAGCCCATGGTAGTAAATGACCAACCCAGACCACGGGCCTCACATTAGCAACACAAAAACTTAGGCCATTTGGCTGACCACTTCCTTGGTTGCCACCTCTAATACCATCTGTTGTAGACTGAGGAAACAAGAGAGGGTGCAGGTGGAGCAGGTAAAGGACGAATAAGTACAGGCTCAACAGGGTTATTAAATGAAGAAGTAGGAGATGGGGTCGATGGACTAGAAGGTCCATGATACGGAGTAAGATCAGCCACGTTAAATACAGGATCAATACCCATATTACTAGGAAGATCTAACTCATAAACATTAACACTAACCTTCTTAACATGAAATGGTCTCATCCCCTTAACATACACCTTTTTCCATGTGCAACCTCTCGACGTGGTGTTGAAGCATCACCTGGTCATTCTCATTGAACTCTTGGTACCTGCGATGAACCTCAGCAACAAACTTATAATTTTCATTGCTCAAATTAATTTTCTGTTGTATCTCAGCATGCAAATCATGAATGTGTCGTGCAAAAGTTTCAGCAGACTCACTAGCTCTATATATAGAGGTAAGAGGGACCAAGTCAATAGGTAGTAGTGTAAATCTGAAAAGGACTCGCACCAGTGGAGCGATTAACCGAACTATTATAGGCAAACTTAGCCATATGTAAAACTCTATCCTAACTAAACACGTGATCAACACGTGATTTCCTATAAGGCATCTCACCAAATCACCTAGACTATTATTAACTACCTCGGTTTGACCATCAGTCTGTGGGTGATAGGCAGTGGAAAACTTAAGTGTGTTAAGTGTGGTATTTAGTTTCTTCCATAGGGTTCCAAAAATAACTCGTTAATTTGACATCCCTATTAGAAACTATAGACAAAGTATTAGCCTCATGACCTCACTAAAGAAAATTGATGCAATCTGTGAAGCATCATCCATTTTGCTGCATGGGATAAAATGTGCCATCTTAAAAAAACGGTCCACTACAACAAAAACGGAATCATGACCTCTAGGTGTCCGCGGTAACCCCAAGACAAAATCCATGCTAATATCCTCCCAAGGAGCATGGGGTACCGGCAAAGGCATATATAATCCCGTATTTTACTTCCTACCCTTAGCAGTTTGACACGTGCGACACTCGAAAACAACACGAGCTACATCCCTTTTGAGGCTAGGCCAAAAGAACCTATCCTCCCCAATCGCAATGGTCTTATCGCGACCAAAATGACTTGCGATCCCTCACGCATGTAACTCCCAAACTAGATAGTCACGCATAGACGTGCTAGGAATACACAAACGGGTACCCATCATGGATACGAAAATCGCATTAGGGTGGTACATTAGAATTCTGTAAGGCAATATATGTCTCTCTAAAGTCTCGAAAATGCTTTAAGACAAAAGAATAGTCCTGAAGAAACTCAACCCACCTAGCGTGTCGATGACTCAATTTCTTCTAGGAGTTTATATACTGTAGCGCCTGATGATCGGAGTATAGCACAAATTCCTTAGGCAACAAATAATGTCGACAATACCCAAGTGCCTGAACTACACCATAAAACTCTCTATCATAGGTAGAATACCTTTATCGGGTCTCATTTAGTTTCTCACTAAAGAATGCAACGGGATGACCCTCTTGACTAAGTACTCCCCCTAAACCTACGCCGGAAGCGTCACATGCTACCTCAAAAACCTTGCTAAAATCTGGTCGCGCAAGGACAGGTGCATGTGTCATCCTATCCTTAATCTCCACAAAGGTTTTAGCAGCCGATTTAGACCAAGCAAACTCCCCTTTCTTTAAGCAATCAGTGATGGGAGCCATAATGGTACTAAATCCCCTAATGAACCTCCTATAAAAAGTAGCAAGTTCGTGGAAGCTTCTAGCTTCATGTATATTATAAGGTTCTGGCCACTCTTTAATAGCTTTTACCTTTTCAGGGTCAGCAGAAATCCCATGTTTGGAGACAACAAACCTAAGAAATATGACGGATTCTTGCACGAAAGAACACTTTTTCAGATTAATATAAAGGTTCTCAAGCAGGAGAGCGGACAAAACTTGGGCGCAAGTGAAGTAAGTGTTCCTCTTGAGTGTGACTATAAATGAGGATGTCATCAAAATAGACCACTACAAACTTGCCAATAAAAGACCGCAACATTCGTGACTCATAAAAGTGCTAGGTGCATTGGTTAGACCAAAGGATAGGACTAACCAATCGTCTCCCTCACGGATGAAGACTTGGTGATATACACTCTGTAGATCTATTTTGGTGTACACGCGAGCTCCACTCATCATATATAACATGTCATCAAGATTAGGTATAGGAAACCTATACTTGACAGTGATCTTAGTAATAGCTCGACTATCACAACACATCCTCAAACTTCCAAGGCTGGCACCGCACAAGGACTAAGACTCTCTCGCGCACAAAATCCTTACCCAACAAATCATCTCCTCTTGGTCCTTAGGGTTCATCCTATAATGAGGTAGGTTAGGTAAAGAAGACCCCGGTACGAGGTCAATAACATGTTGGACATCCCTAAGAGGTGGTAGTCCGCTAGGTAACTCATTAGGTATCACATCAGCAAACTCATGAAGAATCTGCTTAACATCACTAGATTCAACATTACTACTCTTCTCAAGAATGTCCCTAACCTCCCTAGCTAAAACAACGTACACAACCTTCTCTCTCACACTTCTCAAATGCCCTCTGATTAAGGATGAGAAATTTGGTTTCTTGTATAGGCATATTAGTTTCTTTTGGTTGACCCTTGGGAGACACTCGGGGCCTCACAGATGCTAGAGTGATCTTCTGCCCCTTGTGTGAACACATAAGTATTTGATTTCCCATAGTGAGTCACATTCTGATCATATAGCCATGGTCGCCCTAAAAGAATGTGTGCAACATCCATCGTTATGACATCACACCTAACTTTTTCCTCATATCCTTGAGGTGGATCGGTACGAGACACCCATGAGTCACATGAATAGATGTCTTATTGACCCAAGCAACACTACAAGACTGGGGGTGTGGTTCTGTCTTTTGCTTCAATCGTTCCACAACTGTCTTGACAACCACATTTAAACTTCTCCCGCCAATGATCAACTTGGAAGATGTGACGTCCCCAAATCCGGGTATCTTCCAACCCGACATATGGTGCTACACGGTGCTACAGTTCATACATACATTCAATTGAAATGCCTCAAAAGAATGAATAAGTCTTCTATATATTCCAAAATAATATTAAAATTCGCCAGGTTCTTAAAACCATTACATTTGTTCTTGTCATAATATCAAATAATAACAACATTCACCTATACTATTACAAAGGTAATCTATAGGTTCGTCTTAGCCTTCCTTTTATCTTTTACCGATCCTTTGGTCCGTTCGGTTTCAAACTGCGTTCATATGGTTCGAGCAAAAAGTGAGCATAACTAGCTCAAAGAAGTATGAAAATTCCATTTAAACAATATGCTTGAAACATACAAATCGTATATCTTCAATAACTGAACAATAGTTATGAAGTACTATCGATAATTCAAAATAGCACTTCTCTTTTCTAAAACATTTTCCAATGAACAACATTCAGTAAAACATCAATTCCGGTCCAAGACCTTGAGCATTTCATACTTTCTTTGAAAAGGACAACCCGACACTAAGTCCGTAAGTCCGGCATTACTTACGAGCACGCGTCTGGTGATCGACTTTATAGTACTTTCTACGTTTATGCAACACTACTTTCTTTAAACGTATGCACGTTTAAGTTGTGACAACCTCACGTGCCTGTCGTTTGACGACAAAACATTTGTTTAGCATACTCAGTCTTCATTTGAAAACCATACCAAAATAGTTTGGCAAAACTTGACAACATTGACAGCAGTTCGATAGATTATAAGAAATCCAAAGAAACATCTTAAGTCTAGCCGAAGGAATTGGCTTTGACTTCATCATACATCAATTCATGCGTAAGGTACATGAATCACGAAACTTGTCCAGATAGAACATAGACAAGGGTTAGAACACTTGCCTTTAGCGTCTGCTACTGTAATTATACTTTTCCTTTGAGTCTTTAAAGTCTCTACAATACATGATCACATGACGTACCATATTAGGTCATATATAATCAAGTATGTTTACTACCATATCTTACCCTTCTTCTCAATCTAATCATGCTTTAGATTGTTAACATTTGGTTCTTGCATTCAATTAATCTTTCGTCGACCTTTAGTTGTATTACTTAAGGTCTTTAACATCTTATACAATGTCACTTTAGGTTTATTAATGTGTTAGTTCATTACCTAATTAACCAACTTTCCTTTTTATGCTTAAAAGCCTTCATTACTATGCTTGGTCTAGTCTTTGGTCTTGCTTGGCGCCCTCGTGCGGTATTCTTATTTCACTCTTCGATGGTGAGGTCCGGGACTCGTGTTGCATGCCTGAGTCTTAGTTCATTCAGCGTCATTTGCCTTATGAAACTTCCGTAGTTTTGGCCGTACACAGCTGGCTGCACCATTATTGTTGTTTGCCGGTCTTTGCAGCCGCGCTCTATGCACCAGATAGTGATGACAGATTTTCTATTTTGCGAACTTTCCGGACTCCTAAATTGCTCATTTTAAGTCCGAATTGGCTCGTTCAAAAGCCATTAGCTCACAAATCACACACTCTAAGTGTTCATGCAATAATTTTACATTTTCGAATCCGTTAACTCGGAATTCACCTTTTAGTTCATTTTTAACGAAAACGATAAACGTTCGTGAACGTTCAACGCTCGTTTCTTCTTTCTAAGTCGGAATTTGGTCATTTTCGAGTCCGCAACTCTAGAATGCCAATTGGGACTAATCTCCATCGAAAACCAACGTTTCCGAGTTCAATGTCAAAATTTGACTTCCATTCCGAGAATTTCACGATTTCGACGATTAACGTCTAATCTTGTAAATTTCGCCATAACTTCGTTACTTATGATTTTTACATCGTTTCAAATGGATTCATTCCATCATACTAACATCTTAACCAAACATATTTCAATAACTTATACATGATAAGTTCTTACTTGTTCTTCATGAGTTCATAACTTCCAGTACTTATCTTACAATATGACTTATTTAAGGTTTAAGTCTTTTGATTAATCATTCTCATCACTTCTTAGCATACATGTTCTACCAATCCACACTTCTCTATCAAACTACAATTGAAGAGATGGAAGATTAATAGTCTAGGATCATTACCTTTAAAGTTCAAACTTTGCTCTTCCTTGTTCTTCCTTGACTTATGAAAGACTAACTTTTCTAACTTTTTCTCTCTAACAATTAAGCACGTAAGTTGTTGGATGAAATAAAACAAATAACAAATGATCTAGCAAGCTTCTATATGTAGAAAATCCTAGATGAAGGTATAATGGACTTTACACATTCCACCTCCTTAATTCCACCTCCATACTATTCATCACTTGGTCATCAAGTTTACTTGGTCACCAAGATCAACCATGAGCTCATGGGGCCCACATGGGTTGCCCCATGGGTCATTCTTACCCATTGGATCGATCCACAGATCTGGTTCTTATTTTGGGCTTTTAGTTTAATTAACTTAACTTATGCTTTGGGCTTGCATTAACAAACCTTGGGCTTAACATTAATTCCAATTGGACTTTAACCATTCCTACACTTGGGCTTGTATAGTTCCTACTAAATCTTACAAGTCTAATACATTTGGCTTAAAGCCTTATAACGTATAATCTACGTATTATTCTCGTATACTTATTCATCATATACAACATACCATCATTCATACATACTCCTATAATACCTCGTATCATACTCGTATTCATTACCTCGTACAATACTTACGTATCATACGATATCATCGTTTAATTCATTAACACTTTACTTTCCTTAACGTTCTCAAATTTAGTTCGCAGGCGAAAAACTGTGTTTGCCATACGTGAATTATTATTACATAATCCATCTTCCCTTGATATTCTATCGTTACGTATTTCTCGAAAGTTCAAAAATAATTCCCGAGCAGAAATCAATGAATAGTGTTTTTCAGAAATTTTTTCGGAAAACTTTTCTTTTCGTCTTCGAAATTCAAACACTTTAATTCCTTCACGTAGTCAAAATACTACGACATTCCGACATCTCTGGGTTATAGAATGACAATCATCTTATTAACACATAATAATAACATATAATATAATTTTATTCATTAGTTAATTAAATAAAATTATTTTACAATAAATCCGAATTTCTCGGTCGTTACAGAAGAGATTCCACCCCCTCTGTTATATGTCTGAAATATGGCGGTTCTCTTCTAATCTTCCTCCTTTTTTGGACTAGCGAAAATGCACCTCATAACATTCAAGGGTTGATCGACTTGTTCAAGGTGCGCATTCGCTTCTTCATCCTCCGTGTAATATTCATCTTCCACTTCAGCTTCCCTCTGCTCATTTTCTTCACCCTGCCGTTCATGAACCACTCCCACTCGATGTTTGTTAGGGCACTCTGCTAGTGACCGTAGGTTTGGGTACTGGAGTACCCTTCCCTAGTCTAGGGTCCCGATTTGGTCCTCTTGCGGTGTTACTAGCCCTAGAGGTATCTTGAGGATTGGAAAAAGACCTGCCCTTCAGGGCTTTGCGTCCACTAAATTGGCCCTATTCACATTATATTCCTGATCTAAGCAGTCTGGTAAGCATCATCTATAAGCAAGTGAGTTGGCTGAAAAAAATTTGGAATTTAATATCATCTCTAAATTCCTCCTTAAACGGTCAACCTCGTCTCCTCCACGTGCTCACAACGCTCCATCAACTATCTAACATTTTTTGCAAAATTTAGGATAAAATACTTCAATTACTTGGATTTTTTTTACTCATTGCGTAGTACTAAAATTTTTCAAACTCGTTTGGTTTTATTCTCTTAAATTGTACATTATTCCTACTAGTGGGACATCATTTAGTCGTGATTATTGATATTTTGGAAACTACGATTACATTTGTTGGAGGTTATAATTTAATTGCTACAAATAATTATCTCAGTATGCTACAAATGATGGGGATCGATGATTTAGTTGCTTCATTTATTTATTTTGCTTATTTCATTATTATGGGCTCGTTTTAATTAGTTGGGGTATTTTAATGACTTGTTTTAATTAGTTGGGATATTTTTGTCTTTTTGGTCTCCAAGTCCAATTTAGGGTTTATTTTGTTTAAATACCGATGTTATTCTCCTTGGGAGGACATATTCTGAATATTGAGATTATTATTGGCCTTCTTTATATCGTGGAGATATCTTTCTAGAGTTAATAGACGTCGAGTTGAAACTCTAAACCCTAGAATTTAAGCGCAGAGCTTAGATCTTAGTTTTATTTATCTATCAATTAATAATAAATTCATCTTACAAAGTTGTCCTGCATCATTTGTGGTATCAGAGTCCTAACCTTGGGAATCGCTTTCAAAATCACTGTTCATAGTCCGAAGCCTCGCGCTACTGTCAACATCAAATCAGAAGCCAACCGCTGTACAATCATATGAAATCCCATCATCGTCGCTGCAATAACAAACTCATTAGTGCACCATCAATTCGGGATGACCCAACTTGGACCCGACCCGACCCAGATCAAAGCATAACAGAACACTCACCATTGTCGATCAACAACATCGATCGACCATCACCATCACTATCGGAAGTCAATCCGTGATCCCAACAAGAGAAGAGAAACAAAATAGAGGAAAAAAAAGGGGAACGATGAGCAGAGACGTAAACGAAAAGAACGAAAAGGAGAACATCACTGTTGTTGCTTGCCTTCGCTTCCGCCGTCACTATCACGACTTCCTTGAAGCTGCCGCACGACCGACCTCTCCATCCTTCTTCTTTGGCTGTTGCGTGTGTCTGTGTGGGACAGGGGAGATGATCCAAGGAAGACAGAACACCTACTTGCACTGGATGGAGCCAAGGAAAGAAACTTGTTTGAAGAAAATTTACTTAAAGAGGGGTCTTTTGATTTTGTGGTTGAAGGTTCCAGTGGTCCTTGCACTCACTGACCCAAAGGCAGAATTAATTGATCCTGCATTGAAGTTTAATCACGTGCAAACTTTCCATCTATCTAAAGGGTGGGGATAACATCTTCCCTGGCTTCAGTTATGATCAATGAAAAACATTTAAAACTTGCTGTTGTAATAGATGAAACTTGGTTTTGGGATTCATTATTTTGTGAGAAAGTGAAGGTGTGTGTAGATGATATAACATTACAAACTTTCATCTAAAAAATAAATAAATAAATAAACAAGGCAACTAAATCATCGTACCTTGCGTCTATCTTGTACTTGTCTCTGCGGGAATAGGTCTTTAGCTTATGTCTATTCATTTTGTCAGAGAAGAATTATCTATAGGAGAAATGACATTAGAAGAGGGAGGAACAAAACAACTAGGCTCAAGGCACATCAACTACTCCATGTTAGTTGAAGTCTCCCCCCTGAGGAGAGGATGAGGAAGAATAAAACAATTCTGATTCCCAGAAGGTAACATATGAGTAACAAACTCGGTTAGGAAGATGATAACACTTGTACGCCTTTTGAGTAGCGAGTATCCACTAAAAACGCAATGAAGAGGTTTGGGATCAAGTTTACGTCGAGTAGGATTTTTATCATAGACAAAGCACACACATCCAAAGACTTGTAGGGTCAATGAAGGACTAGGTAAGTGTTTGAGAAGTGAGATAGCTCTGCAATTGTCTAAGGACTTTGGAAGGAAGCCGATCGATGAGAACAACATCACCCCAGAGAAATTTGGGTGTCTTCATAGTGAACATAAGTGTTAGGGAAACTTCTAGTAAATGACGGTTTTTGGTTCAACGACCATTTTGTTCTAGGGTTTTAGCACAAGAAGTTTGAAGAATGATATCAGTAAGATAGATATGACCCAAAAGCACAGTTAATACCATTGTCACTGTGTAAGATTTTGATTTTTGCATCAAATTGAATTGGTATCATTTTATGAAACTCGCGGAAGCAAGATAAGACTTCATTTTTTAACGAATGAGATAAAGTCACGTAGCACGACAATAACAATCAATAACAAACCAACGATGATCAGTACAAGAAATAACTCGAGAGGGTCTCCATACACCAGTATGATAATAGTAAAATGTTCAGAATGACGTTTATTAATAGCAGAATAAATAGACCGTCTATGTTTATCCAATTCAAAAGGTTCACAAAAAAATTGGTTTTTATTGCACTGCTTAGTTAAATTTGGAAAGAAAGATTTTAAAACACCAAACGAAAGATGTCCCAGACGTTGATGCCACTGATAGAGAAGAACCAGACTGGAGTCATATGTAGACTGAAGAGTCTGAATGGAAGTCCCTTTCTTAATCGAAGGCAGGCTAGCCCGAGGAACATTAAAATAGTAAAGGCCGCTTAATGCACTGCCACTGCCAGTCCTCTGCCTCGTCATCAAGTCTTGGAAAAAATACAATGAGAAGGAAAAAATTTAATTAAGCAATTTAGAGACGGTGATGTGCTGAACAGATAATAGATTTACAGTAAAGGAAGGAACATGAAGAACAGACGATAAAGATAAAGTTGGATTACAAACAACTGAACCTCTCCACTATCACCTACTATAACCTTTTCTTTGCCGGAACAAGGAGTATAAGAGTTAAATAGTTGTGAAGGGTCACTCATATGCTCTGAAGCACCTGAGTCAATAATCAAAGAAGTACTTGTGAATGAAACACTAAATGCATGAGAAAGTATACCTAATTGAGAATAGTAAGAGGAGGTAGGATTGGA
This sequence comes from Panax quinquefolius, assembly GCA_020205615.1. Lineage (NCBI taxonomy): Eukaryota > Viridiplantae > Streptophyta > Magnoliopsida > Apiales > Araliaceae > Panax > Panax quinquefolius. Next base: position 56,874,334 of record CM035173.1, read on the forward strand.
CAAAAGTGTCCGAAGGTTGATATTTCCTGAGGAGTGAGAGGCATTATTACATCTAGACTCTGCCATATTAGATATGAGTGCAACAAGAATATCTAAGGAAAAACTCAAAGAGGATACTTAAGAGCTTGCAACAATTTTAATTACTAAAAGACAAGCAACAACATAACCAATAGAGGACAACCACAAAAAAAAATACCCGTTTACCAACAGTGGAAGAAAAAAGGAGTACTAGAAAATAACTTGAAGAAATCACAACACAAGCACCATAAAGGAGCAGAACTGGTTGAGACAAGTTCGGAGTATTGCCAACTTATTTTGAACAAGGCTCTGTTCTGGACAAGTTTGAAGGAACAAACGCAACTTAATTTTGAGCAATTGGATCAGCTCTGATACCATGTACGTCTATAGTGAATTCCTTTTTAGAGAAAAAGAAAAAAATGAATTACAGATAGCTTATACGTACACCTTGTTTGCTCGATATTCTAGGCTGAATAGGAGCAACATGATTAAACAAGTTATTAGCAATTATAGATTATTTGGTTTTATGAGATTTTCTATGTTGGAAGTTTGTTTTTTTCTTTGAAGTTATCTCTTCCTTGAGCTTTTATATATCAAACGATAAGGAAGATTCACAAGGAGGGAATATTTGAACTTACATACAGTCACACATACTGTCGAACCTGAGTCTAGAATAGGGTCACCAAATACTTTTATTAACCTAGTGAACAACGTATTGGTACTTCCGTTTCCAAACATGGTACTTTAACGTACCAATCTGTAAATTTAGTGTATCGAATATTTCTTAGTTGTGGTACCTATAGTTTCACAAATATCAATATTTTAACTTGGTATTTGATGCTCAATCATCACATTTATACTAAATTGTTTATAAAACAATCAACTTGTTGATTCAACTAGAAATTTTCTATCATGATGTAGTTTAATTGCATCTAGATTCTAAGAGAATCCCTAGCTATAAGCGGTCATATAAAATTTTTCTAGTGTACCACGGACCCGTATCTGTTTCACGAGCCAAGATGAACTGCATTCTAGGTAGCCTCAAATTAAGTTAATTATAGGGTTATTTAAGTTATTTTGAAGAATGTATGCAATAAATTCTGGGCAGCAAGCAGAAAAGAGTTTTGGTGTCAACAGAGAGGGACACGGTATGGTGTTAGGATGGGTTTATTAGTTATTAGTATGTTGGTTTTGGGGGTCAAAGTGGTGCTGTTCAAGGACTATGAACAGTAAGTGACCTGAGAATCTTGCTTAGGATTTTCTTGTGGGTTTAGATTATCTGGGTTAGGCTATTAATAAAAAGAGGACATAATTTTATGAGTATTTTTAGGGTTAAAAGATCTGATTATAAGAATAATCTCACAAAATTGTTGTGAGGGTTTACAAACCCAGAAAAATATAAATATCTCATTAATCAGCTCTGTTGTATCAAGGAGACTACACAAGTATTTATACTATTAGGACTAAGGTTTGTCAGAAGCATGATCTTTTAATTTTTTATTATTATAGAAGAGTATTAAGGATTTTTTATGTAGTACTGTGTTTCCTGACGCACCTTGTGGATTAGAAATTCACACAAATTTAATAAGTTTGTCATTTACTGACCTGTCTTGAAGTAGAGGGTTTAGAAGTAGAATTGAGCTAGAGCTCACCATTAACCGACCTGCCTTGACCTGAAAACTGTGCTAATGCACACTTGCCTCCGTCTGCGTATTCTGTAATGCTAATTTGTTTTCATTACGATCCATTTCTAACTTTTTGTATCTCATGTTAAGGTTCTTACAAATAAATATACAAGTCACGTTTGTCCTTTCCAAAACAAACCGAATAACCCAGATAAGCAGCTAAATCACTATCTGACCTGAGGCTAAGAGCACACTATTTATATGATATGTTGGAGTGTTGATCATACTGAACTTTTTTTTGGCAGCACTTGGGCTGCCCTTTAACTTGGTATAAGTTGCTTGACCTGAAGTGATAGAGTTTAGCCATTATTCCATTTTACACAAGCAAATTTTTTATTTTTGTTATTTCTCGAAGCAAATTCGGTGGTTCTTTTCATGTGATTTATATTTCATTCAATTTCCAAGTGGACTCTTTGTTGGTGTCAAAAACACACTCTAACTTCTCACTAATTTCACATTAGATTTAATAACTTTTTTTGGTTCCTTTTTATACTCTATTAGGGATACGAAGAATACAATTCCATGATGAGCTCTCACAATTCTGGTTTGGATGGGAACCTCCCATTTGGGAAAAAATCTAGTTTATCTTATCAGCAGAATCCCGTTTGTAAGCGGTTCTCCTCAATGGCAATGAATGAAGATTATGCAGGAGAAGCACCAATATACAATAACTATGAAATGAGGGCAAGACATGATGCTGGAAAGACAAAGGAGTCTGTTTCTAGTCCTCATCTGCTTCCGTATGGCAGAAAACTTGCTGGTAAACAAATAGACCCCATTAACCATGGTGATGTTATTGCCAAAATCACGCACAAAAAACGCTTTGAATCTAGTCCTTCAAACCTGCCAGTTAAGCGCAATAAATTTCTTCATTTGGAGGAGAGAGGGCTGTCAAGAAGGGCAACCAAGGTCTAATCTAAACTTTAAGCCTGCAAATATGATCTGTTATTCAAATTGTCCAATTGTAAAATTAAAATTTCTGAGATACAGGAAGGTGATATCTACAGAGAAAGGAGAGGAATCGATGATTACCGTGATCCGGTGAAAGTAACTGTTCGTTCAGCAAATGAAATTATGGTAAATTTTGTTTTGACAAAATCCTAATATAGTTAGCTTTCTAGTTATGCTATTTTTATTTACTTTGGTCTCTTATATTTTCCAATAACATGAAGCCCGCTAAGAGATCTCGGGAGGATTTTTCACAGCAAAAGTATGCTACGAAAGCCGCAATGGGAGAAATGACTCCTTGGACAAATCCATCTAGAGGGTTGGTATCTCAAATACTTTCAAAACTAATTTAGCTTGGCCAGTGCAGATGTCTGCTTGTATTTTGTTAAGGTCTTTTTTTGTCACATTTTTAAAACGACAGTTATATGTCATAACCTCTCTTAATCTGTTGCTTTACCGGCTTCCACAAACTTCATTCTATTCCACTTATGGAATTTCTACTTCCACGTAATTTCTGAGATTGAATTCATTGCAAAAGAGTTCGCATAAATCGACCACATTAAGAGAGAAATACTATTCATTGCTGGTTCTGTCTGTTTTATTTTCTTTTGGTAGACTTCTTCTCTACCTTTACATTGCAAGTTGTATCCTCTTTATTTTTTTCTAATAAAATCTAAATAATATAAAAATACTACTTATAGGTAGTTGGTTATTGAGCTTAGAATTTAATTAAGTTAAGGTAGTTGAACAATTCACCATAAATGATGTCCACAATAAAAAGTAAAAGAACAAATAACACTATAGAAAGGCCTCAACGTATTTTCTTGTGCAATGTGCTCTTTATTCCTTTTTCGTTTTAGGTCTATATTTCATCTGTGTACCATTCACTTTACCCATATTTTTACTGAATGACTGAACAAAGTCGCAATAAATCTTGTGTAATTTGATTTTTAACCCTCATAATTTCATTCTGATGCATGCATTTTCCTATGAATTGATACATGTGAAAATAGTGATCCCTCATTGAAATATCTAAATCTCTTTTGTACTACACTATGAATTGAGTGTGATCGTTTATCGCTGTCCACTCCTTAAAATGGCATTATATATTTTGTAGGTCACTTTTAGAGGTGCCCTCGAGTTTTAGTGAGGATGAAACCGGTCAAACTAGTTCATCAGCGAATTGAATAGTGAGCGCTTGATCGGTTGTGGATATCTTTATATGGAGATAATAGAAACTGAGGCATCCTAAAGATGTTTCAGAGTTTGTACAGCTGAACACCAAGATTTGTGCATTGCCATGCTTTTAACATCCAGAACCTTGGGTATGAACTTTATGGGGTTCCTTGTTGCCAACTGAAGTGGCCAATTCTCATTCCAGATTTTGCCTTAATTTTCACCGTGTACATAGATTTTCCCCGGTTAGATTTTGTTGAGAAAAAATAAATTTGACTGATTTTTGTTTGAAGTTTACTTAAGATTTTGTTTATTCTAGTTTGTTGGTTTCTGTGGCGATAAATTTGGTGTTTCTACTAAAATTTTACTGGTTTTGTGGTTATTTATCCATGAATGGTTTTTGTAGGTTAAACCTTTACCTAATGAAGTAATTTCTTCATTAGCAAAGATTTACATCACTCTTTGTATTTATTCATGTAAAAGACTTTTTGAAGGAAAAAAAATCAGATTTTTTTTAGTTGAATATTTTTTTTAGTTCTTTTTTTTCATCTCCTATTATTTATTAGAGGGGTAATATATAGCACATGTAAACTAACAGGGGACTAGGACATTCGATTTAGCTCTAGCTCTAGCTCATAGGTAAGAAGATTATTGTAGAGTTTCTACACTGTCATTTAATGCAAATTCTATGACTCTCTAGTGGTAGTGATTTTGACATTCCACTTGCTAGGCAGAGCCTTGATGAATTTGATGTTGAGGTCTTTATTTGGATAAATTTTTCTATAAGCTCTCAATGAATTTAGCTGCACATTGAACATTTCATATATAGCAGTCATATTCTCTCAAGGCATGTGAGAACATTTCGGACTGTTGAGTCAGAAGAGGTTGTTTATTCTATTTGACCTCTTCAGTATCTTCATGCATCACCAACATGGCTTTCAAGACTTTCTTAACTGTTGAGCAGTTGACCACATTTTCGAACAACCCATCTTCTAGAATCATGAACAAGATGTTTTCTTGGCCTTTTTGTCAAGCTGCACCAGTTTCTTCTCATTGTCTTTTCATTTAGCTCTATGTTTGACAACCATCTTATTTGGATCATCAGTTGTTGGAGCTAGTTTTAATGGAGTGTATGAGCCATTGATTGCAACATTAAATAGATCTTTTATCTATAGTATTCATATACGTGAACTTTCTAATTAGCAAATTTTTCTTTATTACAAAAGGGTGATTTATATCCACCACCAAGTTCAGAACCGGTTTTATTATGTACACTCAAAGCGATTAACAAATGTTCAAGAGAACTTGCTCTGATATCACTTGTTATTTCCTAGAGGCACAAAAGATATCTAGAAGAGAAGTTGAATAGATCTTTTAAATTTTTTTGATTGTTTAAGAATGTATTACTAGAGTTAATTAACTTAGTTTAATTAAGCACATCAGAATATTAGTTTGAAATTTCCTTAAAGATATTGAAATCACAATTCTGAATTTAGTTTTTATGGATATCAGTCATAATTGATATTGCAGATAATAAGCAGAATGTAAAGACAGAAAGTAAATGACACAAGATATTTAAGTAATTCATAGTATAAAACTCAGTCCACTCTTCTACTCTACAAGTAGAAAATCTATTAAGGATGTAGAGGGTCACGAAAATCAGATCATTAAGATCTATTACAAGTGAATTACAAAAATTCTTTTCATCTTTTGAGACACTTAGTCTCGACATATAACACTAAGTCAAGGGACACTTAGTCTAATTTACTAAGAACTCTTCAAGTCACTTAGACTTGGAATGATAGTCACTTAGACCAGTGAATCAGTTGAATGATTGTTATTGATGTGCTTTTGAAGTTGTGTTAAGCTTGACTTCTTAAGAATTTAGCAGCATAAACAGTTGGACTCTTTTCGTAGAGTAAGTCTCTTTGTACTTTGGAAGAGTTTCAGCTTTTCTCTTCTTGATTCGTACTTAAATTTGAATTTTTCATACTCTTTTATAGATCTCCTTGAAATCTTCTCGTTAGAGAGTTGACGTTGTGCATTTAATGCTTTGCTTCTGATGTTGACTTTTAGGATGAAAATGTCAGCTTGCTTTCAGCTTTGGCTTGTCATATTAGACTACAACTTCACTTACCACTTGTGAGTGGTGTCACATCGCTAAGCTAGCGGTTAGATACAACATACTCTGATATTCGATTTCAACCAAGTATGTTTGACGATTTATCTTGCGATCTACAATTTGCAACACTCCTTATTTTCAGTCCTTTGGCAGTCTTAACATGCTCTAAGTTTTTTGATTGATCGTAGAACTTCATGGTCGTTAGGGCTGAAAACGAGTCGAATCTCAGCGAACACTCTAATGTTCAGATTCGGCTCGTCTCAAAAAAATTAAGCTCGAATTCGATTCGAATTCGATAAGAAATTTCTAATTTTGCGCCAGATTCGACTCGGATCATTACTTGGACCTACTCGGCTCGTAAGTACTCGACTCGTTTACAAAACGAGTTACTCACGAGCTTTCAAATCGAGTTTTGAATATGAACCATTTCGTTTAATACTGAACCACTACATACTAAATTGATTATTGAACTAATGTTTATATATAAAAGTCTTTTACGTTTATTTATGTAAAGAAATTACAAAGAATGTAATACGAATTGACAATCAATTCACTGATTTATTCAAGTATAAACTTACACAATTTAATACAACACTTTATAAATTATAAAGATTGATACAAATATTACATATTTAACTTATTAGTATGGATCAGACTAGTATTCGAATATGATCCATCGAGTAGGTATCGAGTATGGTTCGAGAAAAAATGAAATACTCGAACCCTAATCTGAGCGAATACTGGTATACTCGAATTCGACTCGTGTATCATTAAACAGAAAACGAGTATGGATCATATTCGACTCGAATCAACTAAGAAGTTGAGCTTTAGATCATATTTTCGAACCGATCTCGAGTCGAGTATCGAGTTACTCTGCTCGGCTAACACCCCTAATGGTCGTAGAGCTTTAAGCTTGAATTACTTAATGATCTTGTTATCTATAATTGCTTGCTCTACGAGTAGAAAGACACTCTACGATGTACTCTCTACAATCTGCTCTACGAATGAAACTCTACGATGAGCACTTTACGATATTTGAGTAGACTCTGTGATCTTTGCTTTACTAGACTCTTAAGATCTTCACTTTACTTTACGATCCTTGAGAGGGCTCTACAATCTTTCTGCAGACTCTGCAAACTTCATTAACTCTGCGAATTTTTGGTACTCTGCGATTTAATACTTGATGCTTTACGATGCCATAGTTAACTCTACTATCTACAATTAACTCTATGAAACGACAGAGTAGCTTTACGATCGCCTTAACATTATTATACGATCGACTTTATCCTATCATCTATACATCAATTTAGCTCATAAGATCAACTTAACAAGTTTGATCTTTTTATTTTAAGTCCTTGTACAATATATTCATATTAAGGACTTTACAAAAACTATTACACTTGTACATTAGAAATATCACATCATCAAATTTAAACATGCAGTTCCTAACAAATACTATCCAAAATTATAACAATTAAATACTATTCAAATTTATAAATTATTCATAAAGAACCCCAACTCATTAGGAAAAAGGAAGATATTTTTTTATCTTAATTTATATCTAAAAGAAACTTCTAAAAGAATTTTTATTTTTGGTTTATCAATTTTATTATAATTTTTTGTCATAGTTTTATGTAAGATTATATATATTAACAAATTTTATGTAGGATGATTCTATTATTACAATTTTATTAATGTATTAAGATATCGAAACATCTCTTAACATTTCACGCAATTTATTATATTAATATCGGTGGTAAATTTTACTATAAATTAATGTTCTAACTAAATTAAATTAATTAAATTTAAAATTTTACCAAATCACACAATTAGTTATATTAACAATATATGTGATTTTTTAAATCATAATAATCTTTGTAAAATTAGTTGAAAAATTCTAATGGATTTATTATTGTTGGGTCTCTAACTTTTAGTTTTATTTTGATGATAATAATAATTAGTAAATAAATTAATTAAAAGGGTATAATCCTCTCCATATGATTTATTTATTATAATTATTTTATTTATCTTATTTACTTTGACCAAAAATATTTTCTAAATCTTATTTAATTGATTTTCTTGATATTAATTTTTAAAAAGTGTTGAAACAAATGGGTCATCACTTATATTGGGACAATGCTTGCTAATGTGTTGGAAATGAATTGAGACATGTGTCGACGTCAGAATTTTTACTTTTCCTTTTCTGTTCTTGTCTTTTGGTGTTCTTATGTTAGGCGAGATTTGTTTGAAAAAATAAGTTGTGAAAAGGTCCGACATGTATATGTCGACGATTGGACTGTAAGAGTCGCCAATTGATATTTTTAAATGGTTGCACCAACTCAACCGAGAAAATGTTTGCACATTGACCCAGTGATGTGACACTGCTTAACAGGTTTGTAAAACCGAGATTTGTTAGGGTCCGGGAGCTTGATTATACGGAGGGAAGGTGTTAGGCACCCCCTGACATTTGTGTTATCACGGTGACCGTCACTTTTCAATTAAACTGTTATATGAATGTGTGTGTGTTGGTCAATGTGTAATTATTTGGAAGTAGTGATATGCCTCGTTTGCATCTATATACAAAGGGTTTGAATTTTTGTATAAAAGTTCAGTTTTAACAAGATATAACAATGATGTTTTGTAAAAGAGGTTTTTCAAACCCTTATGCTCAATAGTAATCGAGGCCTTTGATACTTCCATTTTATTATGTGTTCGGCTTGATTGCTTTTATTTTTGAGATACGAGACATCTTCGAGAAAATAAGGTATATGGCAGTGCCGAAATTCTTATGGGCATGAGAGCCATCTAAGGAAATTCAAACACTGTGAATAATGTACAAGCTGATTACAGCCGAAAATGTCCATCACAGGAACCGAATCTAGATTTAGGAGACTGAATCAGTGATCACATGATTCCTAGGCTCACATGATGTAGTTGTTTATATGAAAGTCATAAGCAATTATATATATAAAAGTCATATATATATATATATATATATATATATATATATATATATATATATATATATATATATATATCAAACGATCGACCAAACCTAAGCAATTCTATGGGGGATTGGAAATGTAAATATATAAAAGCTGTAAATATATATATATAGAGACGATCAACCGCCACGAAGTAAACTCTATGTAAATAAAGCAGTAAAAGCGATCAACCGTCACGAAGTAAACTCCAGGCCTGACAGAAATGTATATATATATATATATATATATATATAAGCGGTAAACGTATCGGATATTTTATCCAGGCTCAATCAAACAGAGTTTGATGATAATAATATATATGTATAAGTATTTATATATATATATAAAAGCATTAAACGCTCCGGATGTAAATCCAGGCTCATCGAACAGAGTTCAACAACAGTTTATTTATATATATATATATATATATATATATATATATATATATATATATATATATATAAGCAATAAACGCTTGACGCAACATAACTTCGATAATGATAGTACACACACACACACACACACACACACACACACACACACACACACACACACACACATATATATATATATATATATATATATATATATATATATATATATATATATATATAAAAGCAATAAAAGCCACGGACCGAAGTTCGGACATACGCACACAACATGACTCTCAACATGAATAACTGTGTGTGCAGAATGTGGAGAAAGGCTTTAAGAAATGTAAGAAGGCTTACAGTGGACTGCCAAAGAAGACTTCAATAGCTTTAAATGGATGAACACTCGGTTCCCATCGGAAAAATATAGCAAATATAAGCTCACAAGTGTTTGAAATGAGAAAGCACTCAGTTTATAGTGTGTACAGAGCAAATTGGACAGGGCTTCCTTGTAAAGCTTCGAAATTTAGTCTATCTTCATACCCGGATTCTGTACGTCACGGTCCCACTTCTTTCCAAACATACATCATTATATACTGAAATATAACAACATACATTCTCAATTCCCAAGTTCTAAAACCTTATAACCTCTTTCATTACAAATAATGATAATTACATTATTCTTTAAATCTTACACGAGTGATTTTTATCCGCCACCAAGGATACATAACCGTTCATTAAACTATTCTATAGTTTAATTACATTATTCTACATTACAAGTCTTCACTTGATCTTCACACTCATTCATATAATGAATGACACTTCTTCTGGATACCGATCAACTTGATCTTTACGGGATCCTTAAGTTCTTCTAACATCGTACACTGAAAATGTTTTTCATTTAAAGCAAGTGTGAGCATTCAATTGCCCAGCAAGTCATAGTAGTTGAACAAACAACTTCAAGAATTTAAAAATTTCTTTTAAGACTTCAATAACCAAACAAAGGTTATGAAGCAACTTGAATAATAGGAATAATCTTGATTCCTATCATTTTAAAACATTATTCACATTCACTTTGAAATACATTCATTCTCTACTCTCTTTCATACACATTCTGTCTGGCTAGAATCAATAGCACAAACTTATCAATAACGGTTCATGTATAAACAGAACATTCTCATCTCACGAAACACCGGAAGTGTTCATCAGGACCTGAGGCCTCATACGTTCTACCACCTTGTACAAATATCACACATTTGCACATAGACAGAACTTTTCAAGTTCAACAGCTGAGAAGTTTTAGAAACTAGCATTCATTTAGAATATGAATGAAGTTAGAAAACTTACCTTACACACAACTACAGTTTACGCTGAACTGCTCATTCCAATCCCTATAAAACACATAAGGAAATAACACATACACAAATTAGTCATATAATTGACTTACGCATTGGTTTACTTAACTTTATTTCTTAGGGTTCACGTTCTTTCAACCTAAGTTTGCGCGACCAACTTTCATTACCGGTTTACTGCTTCATGATATACGGAGCATTTTACGTTACCTTATCCTTATCTTACAACGTCTGGTTCATTCGACCCTGAACGTCATCCCAGTTATACACATTAACTCGGCTTCTTTACATTATGCGTACTTATTTTTAATTCAGTTCTTCATCGTTCCCAGGTTTAGTCATTAGTCTTCATTACCGTTCGTTACGGCTTTCTCGATAATTCATATCTTACTTACTACCTTCGCCAGCGTCTACGTCATACAACCATTGTACACTTAGAACGTTCGTCCAACGCGAATACGATTCACGAGAATCGTTTACGTTGCTCGTCTCTTAATCTCTCGTTCAACCTTTTCTCGAGGTTTTAATCGCTTTTAAATCGTTATCCATTCCATGAACCCCATGTTCATTATTCTTTCTTAATGTCGAAGCCACAATGTTCGTTGTAGCTAAGACCGCTCGCAACTGCGTTATGTTTACATTCATTACCTTCTTGGTCTTTTAATCTCTTTCAATCATTTCGTTCAACCTGTACTAAAGGTTTAAATCACTTGTTTAAATGTTACATTCGATGAACTACACGTTCATTAGCTTTCGTTACATTTCCCCTAGGATTTGAGCAGTTAAAAGCTCATTATTAGGCTTTTCCTCAGACCGGTACTTGCCGCCTCTCTCTTTCTATCTCTCGTCTTTGCGCGAGTCTCCAAAGGTCTGGCTCTCCTATTCCAAACGCTGCGGTTACCACTTTATAAAGCATGGTCATGGCGCATGACGCCAAGCCCTAATCTTTGAAATTTTTTTCCAAGTGCTTACTCTTTTTGAGACGCTCACTTCCCGATCTCATAACTCATTCGCTATAACTCGGAACGAGGTCGTTCCAAAGCCATTCTCTTCTTTATCTTATGTAATTCAATCCCCCTCGGATAGAACTTCGTTCGAAATTCGTTAACATGCCATTCAATTGGCTTAATCTTCATCCTTTGTTCATTTTTATGTTATTAACGTTCTTCGTTCGTTCGTCCGTAATTCGGTCATTTGAACTCTGAACTCGTTCGTTCTTGAGTCCACGACTCACGTTTCCTACGTTCTCTTACTTTCTTATGAAACCCTACACCTTCGGGTTCATTTACACACTTTCTAATTCTCGTTTGTCTTTTACGAAATTTTTGCCATAACTTCGTTATAGCTAAGTTTAATCCGTTCTTCATGAACGTTTCTACCGTTCCTAACCAAGAAATAAGCAACAAACTTATACGCGATGGTTTTAAACTTTTCCATCAACAACAATTAAACTACGATGGTTTTAAATTTGTCCATCAACAATAATTAAACTACGATGGTTTTAAATTTGTCCATCAGCAACGTTCTTCGTGTTCTTCGCGTGTTCTTCGTTCGTTCTTCATTTTTTAATCGATATTTTGATTACGATTTTACTTTTTCTTGGAATTCGGTGTTATAAAACATCATTCCTTACTTATTTCACCGAATCGTTCATATGATTCATTTGGATCGTTCAAATTCATTACGAATCTTATACTTCCTTAAGAAATTTATAAAATAAATTTCAAATTCTTATTTCTTCTTTTCTTAATGATTTCAACCATATGAAATCATTCCTAAAATCATTTACTTCTTATTCTCATTAAGCTATGTTTTTGAACATAGAAACTTAAAGAAAAACTAACTTAGAAGTTAGGTTTCGGATTACCTTTCTTCCTTATTTTTCTTCTTTTAGACTAAGCCGGCGATTCGCTAGCTTTTCTATTTCACGAGCCACTCCGATCCTAGCCTTAATGCTTAATCTCTTCCTTCTTCTTCTTCTCCAAGCTCTCAAACTCTCTCTTTTCCAAAGTGTTGGTTGATTTTGAAAAAAATCAACTTACACTTTTATTATATTTTCAAAATCAACCAACACTTTTATTATATAGATTTTCAAAGCTAGGGGCAAAATAGTCATTTCGCCCCTAGATTTACTATTGCCACCTCCTTACTACACCTCCTTACTATTCACGAAACTTCCCTTGGAAATTTCGTGGTTCCGTCTTTCGGGTTTCGTTCGACAGTTTTAAAAACTGCGATTCTCGGAATCCAAATATTTTTGGATATTTCGTCTTTCGTTTACCGATTGACTTTTACGCATTCTTCGGATCTCCGAAAAATTGAAAAATACTTTTTCACGATAAGTGTTTTCCTTCATGTTTTCCCCTAACGTAGTTAAACGAATGAAAAGTACATAACAGTACTTTTTGTCATTTTTATTTTGTCCGATTTTTGCACGTTTTTTGAGAAAAACTTTTATCGGCTTACTTAACTTTTCACGATATATTATCGTCAAATCTTTCGACAGAATGTCATTTCGACATACCGAACTCTATAAAAGGCTTAGGTTATTCAAACCCTAACCCTTAGGTTTCGTCGGGTAAATAGTACTTATAATTGTCGGAAAATTTTTATTTTTGTCTTGAAAATTCTTACTCGTTCAGTATAGCTCGTAGCCAGAATCCTCCTGACTTATAATTATCCTTGGTTATAGAACGATTTATAAACACATAGCACATAATATTATTAATTAATAAAAATTCATTTTATTAATAACTAATTTTTTAAATCTTAAATTTTGGACAATCCAATTTTCCGGGTTGTCACATTCTTCCTCCCTTATAAAAATTCCGTCCTCAGAATTTCTTAAAACTACTCCCATTTCTGGGTCATCACATTCACCCCTTTTTTCACAGAATTTCGTCCTTGAAATTTTAATCTACCATTCTTCTCAACTTCTCTCCAAAGAAGTTCTTATCTTTCAAACATTCCCTCACCTTCATAACTTATCAAGAATTATGAAGTGGAATGAATAACGAGGAATACAAGAATTCCTTTAAAACATTTCATACTTTTGTTGAGGGGTTAAATTGACCATGAACTCTTACTAGGTTTAACAGCATGACGCCGTAAACCTTCTTCCACAACCAGTTTACAATCACATAGAAAGTAAACTACCTCTTTCATACGTAGGCGATCGACCCTTGTATAACCCCCGTTTCAGGGTGTGTTCACCTCAGACTTAATCATTAGATTCCGTACCAAAGCTATTTGGTACCACCGGAGTTTCTTGGAGAGCCAAAACCACTTAAGGCGGAGACGTGGATAAAGTAGATCAACAAGATATTTGATGTCTTGGGTTGCTCCGAGGAGCAAAAGGTTCCTTTGCCACTTTCATGTTGCGCGGGGCGCAGTTACTAGTGGGAATCAGTAAAAGCGTACTCGAACCTCGCCGCACTAAAGATGTCTTGGGAGAAGTTCCAAGAACTGTTCAACGACAAGTACTTTCCCGAAAGTATTCGTCACATGAAAGAGGTAGAGTTCATTAAACTGGAACAAAATAACATGACCGTGTCACAGTACGAAGCCAAGTTTGCCGAGCTGTCCCGGTTTGCATCCCATTTGGTTGATAATGAGGAGAGAATGACGCGAATGTTTCTAAGAGGTTTGAAACCAAAGATACGTCAATATCTTATCTCTCATAAACTGTGTTTGTATTCAGATGGGGCGAACTACGTCGACCTGATCTCCCCAATACACGGGAGTACGTAGGCAACCATTTTTTAATGGCCCGGTCGCAATAAAAAAAACAAAACAAAACAAAAAACAAAAACACACTTCTACACCTTTCTACACACTTTCACATACAGCGTTGAACCTCTTACACCAGGTTCGAACTACGCAAACCTGATCTCCTCTTCAATAGGAGTGCGTAGGTAGCCATTTATGGTTCAGTCTTACCCCCTACCAAAATACAAATACTTGTCACATGGTACTGGGATCAATCTTCAATCCACTACATTTCATCGGCTTTAGACCAAAGGGATGGAACTAACTGATCTCCCCACACAAATGGGAGAATTGGCGACCATCTAAGCTGCGGTTGGATCCTCAATGAGAAACACCAATTCATAAGAGATGGAACTACCTGGGCTCCCCCATACAAAGGAGTATCGGCGACCATCAGTGGTGCAATCAACCTCAGAGAGGAAAGCCACAATCCTCTCCATTATTACATACAAAAACTAGTCCCAAGTCACCAAAGGGTAGGGATACACAAAGATTAACGATCCATTCTGAAAGTTCCTAAGACATCTCAATGTCCACCCATCAAGGATGAGTTCAAAATACATCAAGATCACAAGTCCTGAAGAAGCAGGAAAATATCAAGCAAGTAACAAGGCACAACTAAAAGGGAAGTGAATCAAAATATATTTCCCTGCCATATATAATACTGTTTGATATATACAATATGTACTGTACATGACAAAATGGCTAAGCTAGTCTATGAAGGAAAATACAAGCCCATCTATAAATCAGTGTATATGCGGGCTATCAAGTCCAATATGGCATCTCTCTCCGAAGAAAGAGGTAATGTTGTGAGCTCCTGCCCAAGGGTATCTACACGAGCCAACAGATCCACAAACAACTGCATGGTAACGTGGTGCTCATCAATGTATGCACTCATCTGAGCAATAATACCAGCGGTAAAGGATCTCACTGTAGTACTATTTGTAACGGCTACATCCCGGGCAGATATAGCGACATCCCGCTCAATAATTAATGCATCTCTGGATGATCTAGCCTCATCCCGCTCAGCAATAGTGGTGTCTCTATGAGCTAAGGCTTCCTCTCTCTCTCTAATAGAGCGGCATCTCTCCGAGCAAGAGCTGTTAACATCAAGGCACTAGCCTGATCTCTCTCAAATGTCATCAAATGAAGACTCTGCTCTAAATACTCTGCGGAATGCGGGGTCAAAGTAGCGGTCACACTGGGATAATCCATCACAGCTGCTGGCAACCCAGCAAAAAGCTCCTCCTCGACGGGAAAATCAATGTCCTCTATGGGCTCTCCACCCTCCGAATTAATCTCCGGCTCTGTGGATACAACCGCAGCCGATGTGGTCTCTATCTCTATCCATGCAGAATACTCTGTCGAACAGCCCGGATGGCTAACAAAAAACTCAGCTAGCTCACGTTGATCCCAACAGGCATACACCCTGGATCTGTCCTCTGCTAACAAGTGGCGAGAAGCCAAGTGCTGACCCAATGCCCCCTCAAAAGAATGGAAGTCCTGAAACTGATCGTATTATGACATCACAGCCAGTGGGTGATAAGTGGTCATGCCTCTCAAACCAGTCAGAGGGAGATAATCCATGCCAGGGGCATGAGTAATGAAGTTGTAGGGTGAACTGAGCCCTGTACACGGCAAAATATCAAACGGATCTCCGATCCCTACCAGGATACAGCGTCTATACACTCTGCTGGCTGAAAGGAGTAAGACATGACTATCTCATGGGAAAAATAGTACCCATGTTATCGGAAGGTACCAATCGGTCTCAAGTGTGACATGAACCACACATACAACATGACCGAACTGCCTATGAATACCCCTGCAGGATAGGTATGACACTACGTGGCCGATCTCATTGTCTCTGTCACAATCATGGGCACAATGGTATAACCCTCCCTGAGAGCTCTCACTGCCATGACAATACTGATGTCCAGCTCATCCATATACAGGGGCATGTACACATAAGCCACTACGCACATAATGAGTACGTCTACCCTGGTCGTACGCCACTGATCCTCCGACGTGGTAAAATCCCCGGAGTGCCGTACATAACTGTCCTCTAAGCCAAATCTTTCTGTCAGAAAATGCTGGGACACCACATGACAGGATGTAATCTCATCATGTACTACTCTACACCTCAACCCGGTGAGGGTCATGAACCGTTGGCTCATGTCGTCGATAGCCATCCGCGCGCAAGGTCTGTCCAGTAGTAGCGCCGTCAATCGTGTATACTCTTCTAAGGTGGGAGTCAACTCCTAGGTCTCGAATCGGAAAACCTGCCTCTCCGGTACCCAATGCTCCAGCATACCATCTACAAAGCCCATAGGAACCTAGAACATCAGGAGGGTCATGGAATGTTGTAACAACTGATCTACGGTCACACGATCTGGAGGTGATAAACTATCATACCATGACCTTAGACGGGAGGCTACCAATACTGGTGGGGTGTGATCAATGAGGCTAACTGTCGAAGAAGACATCTATGTGGGGTAAATGTCGTAAGACCATCCAGGGTCAATCTTTGAATATCTCTGGACATACATATGCATAACATGATACATGCATGATAAACAATAGATAGCAATATGATGTAGGGAATGGAAAATAGTACATACATTCCTAAGTACATCATCATCTAATACATCATCTCTATACAGCTAAAAATACAGGGAAATAGGGCACAGATGCCCAACAACTAACAGTTATCAAAAGATATAGTGAGAATACACATCATAAGAAGACAATGGTGTCAATGTCTACATCATCAATCATGTCCACCTGATGTAACTCCTCCTGAGTTACTGGATCTCCGCCATGAGGGATGTCAGGCTTATACAATGGTTAAATGTGAATAAAGTGTTAGAAAATATTTTTGAGTTATAAAATGTAACTTTTAATATTTTGTGATGAATTTCATTAATTAATTAATATTAATGATAATTAATTCATTTAATAAATGTATTAAATAAATTATGGAAAAATAGAATTAATGATTTAAAAATCATATAAAAATGATTTAAAGGTTATAAAAATATTTTAAGTTATAAAATATAACTTTTGATATTTTGTCATGAAAAAATATTAATATTTTAATATTAATGATATTAGATTTATTTAATAAGTATATTAAATAAATTAGTTTAAAATAATTTTAATATTATAAAAATCATTTTAAATGAAAATAAAGAGTTTAAAAATATTTTAAGTTAGAAAATATAACTTTCAATATTTAAAGGTAAATTTTATTAATAATTTAATATTAAATGATATTTGATTTATTTAATAATTATATTAAATAAATAGTTTTAAAATGATTTTATTAATTTAAAAATCATTTAAAAAGAAATAAATAAATTAAAAATATTTTAAGTTATAATTAATAACTTTTAATATTTTGATGAATACTACATTAATACTTAAATATTAATGGTAATTATTTAAAATGATTTTAATTGTTTTAAAAATCATTTAAGTGTAATATTAATGTTTTAAAATATTTTGAGTTATTATAAATAACTTTAATATTTTAGCAATGGTTTTATTAATATTTTAATATTATTTAAATATTAATGATAATTGAATTATTTAATATTTAAATCATTTTATAATGATTCCGGTGTTTGAAAAATTATAATAATTATTTAAAAATTATTATAAGGCTATGAAAAATAATGACGGATATTTAAATAGTTTAAATGGATATTGAACTACAAGATGGAGTCTTAGACTCGATTATTACCCGATAAAGTCATCGGTACCCCAAAATATTTTAGAAATTGATATGGACTTAAAAAATTTGACTAGATATGTGTTTGTTTGTGATTCAATGACTGTTAAATCTATGTGACAATGTGATTAGGTTATGTGCTGACTGCAAATAGCAGTACTGTGTGTTATGATATGTTATTCTAATCGATAGAATGATCTTATTAATGATATATTTCGGTATAAAAGATAAAACTAAGTTGTGTAATTGTAAGCAGTAGATCAGGCAAGTATCTAACCTTTGCATTTACTTTATGCAATGGACATGTGTAAACCAGTTTCAGAACTCTATTATTATTGCTATTGTTCATGTATCTATACTCTTGTAATCATGCCAGTTTTTGGATTCCATTCAAATTATTGTTGTCATTACGGTATTATTATATAATCCATATATATATATATATATATATATATTTTTGTTCGTTAATTTCTAAGCATGGTTATACAAGTGTCCTCACTTGGATAATTTATTGTATTTAATCACATGTTGATACATACTTTTGGTTTTCAGTATGACTTAAAAGCCGTCTAAGCTATTTGACTCGGCTAGACATAGATTTAAAAATAGCGTTCAGAAATGTCTTAGCTAATTATTCTTGCTAGACGAACATTTGTTAGAACTTGATAGGTTCGAGAATAGAACTTAATTATTATTGACAAGTCGATGCCAATTGTTTCGGCTAGATCGAAAAAGCGATTAGATTTTGAAATCATAGTATTTCGTTCTTATAATTCAAATTCTGGTTATAAGACTGAGAAGAACAACCTTTTATTATAAAAGGGGAGAATTTTTGGTCGTATATTTAGCCATTGCGCGCTTTTTAAGTATTATGCATAATATAGGGTATAATTAAGCTGATCACTTATTATACTTGCAGAGGGGTATGACTTAATCTTTATGGTTATCTGATACACTTGGATATATCAAAGTAAACCTTTGATAGTTACTCGAGAAGAGAAGTTCAAGATCCTTAGGGATCATTCAACATAAACTCTGGAAAATATTCCACTTTGCTATTGCGTTGAATTAGTTCTTAATATTCAATTGAATATCAAAAATCAAAAACAAAGTTCGTAGTCTGTCGACTGTTCACCAATTATAGTCAGTACGTAGTTTCAAAATTTGAAATAAACTTGATATGTTGATTAAAATTGTTTTAGTTTACTTCACAACTGTTGATTCGTTGTAGAAGTGCCTTTCAAAGAAAACATTTACTTCTTTTAGCTAACGTTTATTGTCTGCTATTACTTGCTGGGCACCCAAATGCTCATTCTTGCTTTAAATGTAAATGTTTTCAGCTAAACGTGATTAACCTGAAGGTTCAGACCAGGACAAAGGAAAGAGAAAGCTAGAAGAATAAGCTTTGTGGTATCTTATGTAATAGTTAGTCTATATTAAGATGATAATATTTATTATCTATCATGTAATGTAATGTAGTAAAGGTTGAGAAATTGGGATTAAACTCTGATATATGTAAATTAAGTTTGATATTTATATTATTGTTATTATTATTAGTATTATTCCGCTCATAGAAATTGTATCGTAAAGCACCAAGTTCGGGTTTCAAGTACCTGAATTTGGGGGCGTTACATCATGGTATCAGAGCTTTAGGGTTAGAAACCTTAGGTGGGATAGACCTTAGGCTATAACCTTAGGACAAAGGGAAACGTTGAAAATACAAATAACTCATATAGAGTTTAAATAGAGATAAATCGAATAAATTCATCGTCAAACAAATAAAAGATAACCTATATAAAATTATTATTTGTTATGTGTATATATTATATGCTAATCAGGATAATTTCTGTGTGTAGATGTCAGATAAAAAAGGATTAGGATACCCTCAGATCGTAAAGAAGGAGTCAACCTCCATAACCAAGCTAATATCAAAGTAAATAACTGAAATAGAGGCTCACATTGAAAGCAACTCTGATAAGGTGGTTAGTGTAGAAAATGTAGTACTGGATCTAGAAACGGTAGTATAATTGATAGGTTGAGTATAGTTAGAGAATATAAGGTCAAGCTCGAGTTCTTAAACTCATATGATTGTGGTAAGTACCTGAACTCATAATGTGTAGTAAGTTTGACGAACTTGGTATAGTTATATGTTATTGGATTATTGAGGATAATGAGAATATATAGATTACTAAGCAATTGATCTTTAGTGAAGGCGTAAGAAATAAGTAGTATTAGTAGTACTTGAATATGTATGATTCTATGTTGTGTATATGATAGGTATGTCTGTATAATGTAATATTCTCAACTTTTGTATAAGTTGTGGCATTGATTCCCGACTTTTGTGTCACAAAGGGATATCGGATGTTTAAAGCAGTATGTGCTATGATATGTCAAGTGCTATAAATATGAATCTATGTTGGATTAATGAAATAAGTTGGTATAAAGATAGTAATTATTTTGAACACTGGTTAATACAGTAAACCAAGTTTTCAAAATCTAATATTTGGAATATATGATTATTTGAGTAGAAAATTTTGCATTATGTGTATACCCTAAGACATAGAAGGTAAGTCGATGAAAGATAAATTATGATTTTATTTAATCAGATAATGCCGCCAAGACGAAAATGAAACCAAAGGGCAGAAGAATCTGTCAACAAAGCTGGAGGACAACCAGACCCGATACAGAATTTTATGAATATTTTCGCTCAAGATATACAGAACGGAATACCAGCCGGGGGAAATCAGTCAGATAATCGATCGATAAACTTCAAAGACTTTAAGGAAATCGAACTGCCAGGATTCAGAGGATCAACTGACTCTGTAGAAGTGTTTGTGATAGTTAGGGTAATGGAGGGGCAACAGACAGCTTTTGCCACCTATACGATGAAAGGGGAGGCGAATTTTTGGAGGGAGGCAAATCAAGTTAAAGCCGGAGAAGGGAGTAGTGCTGGTATGACTGGAAAAAGGAAAGGAGATAGTTTCGTGAAAACCGGAAATAGGCCGGGAGGTGGAAAGAAACAAGTTCTGCAGTGTAGAAATTATAGAAAGAATCACTCAGTAGAGTGTTTAAAGGGAAAGTATGGGCAGAAGGGACATATCTCTTCTAACTGCACCAATTCTAGAATGTATAGTGGGTGTTTTATTTGTGAATCAATGGAACATAAGTTGAAAGACTATCCGAAATGGAGAATGGAGGCAGGAAGCGCGAATACGGGGAAAAGCAGCGGGACAATGGTGATGACGAGACCAACTTCAACAAGCAAACCAACAAAATCAACCGCCAGAGTCTTCAAGACAATGCAGGATACGGTAGTAGCCGGGGATGGAACTCCAAGTATTATTCGTATAAATTTTATTTTCTTATATATTATTTTCTTATATATAGTAAATTATTTTATAAAGAAATTTTGAAGGATAAATTTGAGTTCTATTAGAAATCATATTTCCGTTTAATCAAATAGATAAGCTTTATGCTTAATAGTTAAAGATCAGTTCGATCAAATTTGATCGAGATCTACTTGCAATGACTATGTATGCTATGTACCCTAGTATGTATAAGTTTTAAAACGGTGATTCCGGGGACGAAATCTTTATAAAGGATGGTGAATGTAACAACCCGATATTTTCTATATAATTAAATAAGAAATTTTGCGTATTTTTTTTTATTATTTATTAATAAAGGTGAGAATATGTGTAAGGAAAATTGTATGTATATATGTAATAAATAAAAAAATTATTTATTATATGAAATATTGCAAATAAATTTTAAAAGAATTATTGATCATTATAAATTATATTTATAATAAATTAATTTTGTAGTAAAAATATTTTATTAATTATATTCTATGAAAATATGATTATTGTATTATTTAAATAATATATGAAATGATTATAGAATTATTATAATAATTATTTTATTATATGAATTTTAGTTCGATTATTTAAGTTAATTATTTTAACTTAATTATTAATGCTATATATCTGCAAGATAAATCGGATATGGAATCCAAACCCTAATTTTTGAATTTCAATCAAGGAATGAGAATAATAATATACTATTAATTATATTTCAGTGCTATAAATATGTACTGTATATATGTAGACCGATAATGGTTGGTCAATTATGGTATGTCATGCTAAAACCCTTGCATTAATTTGTTTAATCCTATTTTGAAACTTAAATGGGAGATCCAAGACTGTGTAGTGATTGTGTGATATGATTTATGTCGTGTAATATAGAATTTAAAGTTAATTGAGAAAACCCTAATTATACTTAGGAACCCTAATAATTAGGAAAAACCTAATTTCTAAATTAGGAACCCTAACTTAGAAATTAGAGACCCTAATTTGCTAATCGTAACCCTAATCGCCAATTAAGCAATCTAAATGTTAATTAGTTATTCTTTAATCTAATTTCCATGTTCTTTGTAATTAGGAAGCTAAGCATGGTTATGAAACCCTAATTTATATTTTTTTAGGAAACTAATTTTACATTTTTTTAAAAACCCTAATTGTAAAATCCTAGAAAGCTAATGTACAAAACCTTAGGGTTAAATCCTAAGGGTCAAACCCTAAGGGTTAGTCAAGATTACAACCTTGCCATTAAAATTGCTAGCCAATTGACTATTTTACCCCTTTTGCATAATTGAAGATAACTTGTGTATCTTGCCAAAATGAGAGCGGGTGACCAACTAAAGCTCAGCCTTTGACTTAAAATCTCAGCAAATCAGCAGCAACCTCAGCAAATTCATTGCATCTAAATATTATATAAGAGATAAAGTGAGAGAGAGTGCATGTATTTTGCTCATTTTCCAACTAGCTCTTAAACAACTCCCTTTCTCTCTAAACCTCCGAAATTATCAAGTGTCTCAGTTCCTTAAATAGCTCTTAGAACCTCTAGATCATTTAAGGGGATTTAGGATCAAGGATTGGAATAGAAGGTATAAACTCTAAAATCTACTTTGATCTTGTATGCTTGGTTAGAATATGTGTTTATGTGTTTAGAATCTTGCGAAAGGATGTTTTATGATGATCTATCTATATCATAGATCCATAGCATCAAAGTGGATAAAAATTGAAGTTTTTCAAAATTGCTCAAGAACACTAAAAGTGGTCTGACAAGCATATGTTAGAAGCCACATATCTTTCTCTGTTTATGATTTTTCTTGTTTTAAGTTTTAGATCTGTTGTTTGACATGTGGTCTTTGATCTGGAAGTGGAATCACATCCATTCCATGTCTAGATTATAAGATATTCATGGTCAAAGTGAGTTGACCGAGCACGACTGAAACTTTCTGGGTAACCCAGAAAAGAAATAAATAAATTAAAAATATTTTAAGTTATAATTAATAACTTTTAATATTTTGATGAATACTACATTAATACTTAAATATTAATGGTAGTTATTTAAAAATGATTTTAATTATTTTAAAAATCATTTAAGGGTAATATTAATGTTTTAAAAATATTTTTGAGTTATTATAAATAATTTTAATATTTTAGAAACGGTTTCATTAATATTTTAATGTTATTTAAATATTAATGATAATTGAATTATTTAATATTTAAATCATTTTATAATGATTCCTATTTTGAAAAATCATGATAAATTATAATAATTATTTAAAAATTATTATAAGGCTATGAAAAATAGTATGACTGATATTTAAATAGTTTAAATGGATATTGAACTACAGGATAGAGTCTTAGAATCAATTATTACTCGATAAAGTCGTCGGTACCCCAAAATGTTTCAGAAATTGATCTGGACTTAGAAAATTTGATTAGATATGTGTTTGTTTGTGATTCAATGACTGTTAAATCTATGTTATAATGTGATTAGGTTATGTGCTGACTACAAATAGCAGTACTGTGTGTTATGATATGTTATTCTAATCGATAGAATGATCTTATTAATGATAGGTTTCAGTATAAAAGATAAAACTAAGTTGAATAATTGTAAATAGTAGATCAGGAAAGTATCTAACCTTTACATTTACTTTATGAAATGGACATGTGTAAGCCAGTTTCAGAACTCTATTATTATTGCTATTGTTCATGTATCTATACTCTTGTAATCATGGCAGTTTTTGGATTCCATTCAAATTATTGTTGTCATTACGGTATTATTATATAATCCAGATATATATTCTGTTCGTTAATTTCTAAGCATGGTTATACAAGTGTCCTCTATGACGCCCCCAAATTCGGACCTCCACTTTGTCACTCGAATTCAGTTCGTCACGTTTTCATGGTAACACCATAATAACTAAAATCATACATTCACAACGGAAAATTTAAATTAGAATAATATACAATAATTTATTATAATTATTCCCCCAAGTCTCGCAACCTACAATACTTAATAGATTACATAATAGTATCGAATAAAAACCTATTACATAATCCTACTTAAGTTTAAACATAGTTTTCAAATAGTCTTAACATAACATAATAGTTTTTAAACATAAAAGGAACAAGCTAGTTGGTAGCCTTGCCCTTGCCCTTATGCATTCGAGAGACACCTCCACTTCCCTCCTTAACTGAAAGGTTTTAAATAAGCAAGGATGAGCACAAATTGCCCAGCAAGTAATATAAAACAAGGGTGTATGATATAATATAACAAGGTTTGAAATATCGAAGTGTCATTTCTATGATAATTCAAAGTGTCAGTATAACATCCTGGATAAGGAATATCAACAATTCTTGGAATAAGAACGACAATTCAATATTAACAGATATATATGAATTCAACGACTAACAATATATCCAACTGGATAAACAATTTATACTGAGCAGTCACTAAGGACTATTAAACTTCCACTAGAGTTACCATTATTAAACTGATAACCCAAAAATATCAAGTACTATAGATGATCAGTCTACAATACTTTACGTTATGCATAACACCACAATAATATTCATTCATGTGTTGGGGTTTCCAATGACATACACTCCCCTTACCAAAAGGGTTGTCCAACTCAGTTTTCAAGATTGCTGCACCAATCAATTGGTTTGGACATCTTTTATAAACATACATATAGTCTAGCCGAATCAAATGGCATAGACTCTTTCACAATATTCAAGAACAATATTAAGTTCAACATGAATAATAACTTTCACAAGAATTAAGCATACAAGTTTGATTGAACGAATAAGTGGGATAACTTACATTCACAAGATAAGTTTAAAAGTAGGGTTCAAGGAACTTGCACAATCAAAAATGAAGTTCAAGGAAACTCGCTCAATAAAAATTAGAGTAAGTTTAGGGAACTTGCCTTAAGTGTAGTTTATCCACGTTAATAAATTAACACTTTCGAATCCTAGTATAGCGTATTATAAGTATAAGATGTTCATTAGCTAACACAGTCTTTAATCAAGCTCGACATGATTCGAGTATGCACATATGGTACAAAATTAGTTTATAAGTCATCACAATTACAACGACGTCTTGATTGCTAAATTTCTTGAAGACATTCTTCGGACTTAATATTTAGAAGTTATGTTCAACATTTGTCTCTATCATATAGCATGCTTCTTAACATATTACATAGCATATTGGTCATGTAAGATAAGTTAAAGTAATCCTATAGGCATGCTTCAACATCAGTTCAAAAATAGAATCACGAAACCCAGGTTCGGATCAGCAAGCAATGCCACGGTAGCTAAACTTTAGGACCAGTAGCAATTGCGCCATCCTCTAGCCAAGCCAAGACTTAGCTGCTTCCTTGTGGTTTCTATTCGGCTTGCTCAAAACAATCATACGTGATATATTTTGACATGTTAAAGGCCTTCTCATGCTCCTTAAGTCAATCTAGGTTCCTTCTTTCATAATAGAATTCTAAGTTGATCATTTCAACCATGTAAGGCCATTTGAGGTCATGAAACCACAAAGTCTATCATGTTTGCTCTTTAACCATATAAGATAGTTACAAGTCTCATATTAGGCATGCTTGAGAGTATTCATAACACATGTGTGAAACTAACAACGCTTTAGTTTAAAACATGCTTTGTTCATGCTTTATTTGAAATATGACACACAAGCATGGTATATCTATGGTTATACTACATGAGTGAGTCTAAGAGTGTCATCAAACATGATCACAAATGTCAAATTCTGGTCCTCAAGGTAACTTGACAATATTCACATTCAAAGCTTACTAGTAGGTTTAACATGCTCATGTTTCCTTACTATTCACAGAAACATAAGCAAATGGTTTATTCATGTATTTCTACGTTATATTAACATGCTTGCAAAATCAGAACACACATTATGTAGAATCATGGATGTTAGCTCACTAGGCTAAGCCTTTTCTTGAAAATATTTTTAACGCAAAGCTTAATAAGTTTGATCATGCTCAAAGGAACTATGTACACTATAACATGTTCATCTATGTGTAAAATCAGTCATGTATAGCTTACTAGGTTCAAAATTTGCAGAACATGATCTCTAACATAGTTTGTTTTTAAAACTTAAAGTCCAAATCTCCATCTATCATATGCTTTCGTTAATCATGAAAACCTATTAAAACATGCTCCACTTGGCATAATATACTTACACATACACATTACACATGCTTGCATGCTATTATAAGTCATAGTACCTATTAAAACATGCTCCACTCGAACCCCGTGGCAATTGCTACTGCTTGCTTATACAAATAATGGTGCGCAATTGCTGCCGTGCTGCCGATTCAGTGCGAAAGCGGACTACTGCTTTTGCGAGTCTTGGCCAACTCGATTTCCTTGACATCAAACATGTTCCAAACCATTCCTAAAGTGTTCATACATACTAGTAAACTCCTTAAACACATCTTAACATGTTAATTCATCATGCTTGACATAGAATTTCAAGGAATTACAAGAATCAAACGAAAACCCATCTCAAGAACATAAATAGAAATTATACCTTCTTGAGCTTAACTTGAACTTCCTACACACTAAATGGGCTTTTACAATGCTCAGTAACTTAGAACTCTCCACTTAAACAACTCTTAGCAACACAAAAATCTGAACTTAAGCTTGCATTTATAGAAAAATCATGGACTAGACATTGTCATTACATAATTTTGGAATCCATGGTGTATTGGGAAGAAACAATGGTTCATGAAGGGTGGTTTAACAACTCCATACCAACTACATAGCTAGCAATGATCATCTAGGATTTAGCCTTGTGGAGAATACATGTTTTCAATCTCAGCTACTGTTCATGTACTTGTGCCACTCATTTTGGGACAAAATGAAAAACTCAGTAATATTGTTATCTAGGCTTGGTTTGGTCTATTTAATTCCCACAATAAAATCTTAATGTACAATTGTTACCATATTAGGAATTTTAGGGATAAATTATACACTCACATCATATAGTCCATGTACATTAAATATATGCAATAAAATAATGCAGTCAGTTATTATTGTCCGGGTAGATCCATAATTATCCCTACCACTCATATAACCATATTATAACCTTATTATATTAATAACTTATTTATTTATGTTAAATAAATAAATTTATTCCTTCCCTTGATTAATTACCACTTAATATAATATAGTTTCATAGAACTTAATATATAGTCACACAATGTCACACTACACTATATAGTATAGTTGTGTTATTGCTTATATACACATAACTGTCAATATAATATTATTATATTATTAACTTATTTATGTTAAATAAATAAATCATGCACTTCCTTAATTAATTAACACCAATATTAATTAATCCAATCATTATGTATTTATAAATTTCCATAATCATTATTTATCCATATGATTCTTATTATACTTTTTTAGTTATATTGCAAATAATAGTAATCACACATTATTAGTTAATTACTAAGAATTCAATATTCTACCACAACCGTTAACAATTAATTAATATAACAATTAACAATTAATATTACTTAATTGTGCACTTTATTTCATGGTTCATCAATGTCACACAAATCACATAATTGCTTCATTTAATTTTCAAAGTAGGAAAATTTATTTTTCTCAATCGACCACTTGGCGTTAATTGCTTGATTTATCTTCTTGGGACGGTAGCAATTCTTGTATTGCGTTCTCGACAACGATCTAAGACTGGTTTAGCTTAAGCCAGTGTCAACCCCTAATGTCATATTCATTTTACACAATATGAATTACTGTCCACACGAGTATTACTACGAGTCTACGAGTGTATTGATTACTTATATGAAATCACCTGATTAACACGATTAATCTTCTTAACTCTTATTTTAATTTGCTTAACGGATTTCTTTGTTTCACATTATGCCACACAAGGCATTTCACAATCCTCATTGTCACTTCACACATCTTAATATGCATTGGTCTAATACGAATCAATTGAATTATCCAACTCACAAAATAATAACACTTTTATTCATAGAAATTTTATTTCCATTAATATATTCATTTAATAATACGTGGAAATTCTCGGGTATTACATCCTCACTTGGATAATTTATTGTATTTAATCATATGTTGATACATACTTTTGGTTTTCAGTATGTATACATTGACTTAAAAGCCGTCTAAGCTATTTGACTTGGCTAGATATAGATTTAAAAATAGCGTTCAGATATGTCTTAGCTAATTATTCTGGCTATTAGAACTTGATAGGTTCGAGAATAGAACTTAATTATTATTAACAAGTCGATGTCAATTATTTTGGCTAGATCAAAAAAGTGATTAGATTTTAAAATCATAGTATTTCGTTGTTATAATTCAAATTCTGGTTATAAGACTAAGAAGAACAACCTTTTATTATAAAATGGGAGAATTTTTGGTCGTATATTCGGCCATTGTGCGCTTGTTAAGTATTATGCATAATATAGGGTATAATTAAGCTGATCACTTATTATACTTGCAGAGGGGTATGACTTAATCTTTATGGTTATCTGATACACCTGGATATATCAAAGTAAACCTTTGATAGTTACTCGAGAAGAGAAATTCAAGATCCTTAGGGATCACTAAGTATAAACTCTGGAAAATATTCCACTTTGCTATTGCGTTGAATTAGTTCTTAATATTCAATTGAATATCAAAAATCAAAAACAAAGTTCGTAGTCTGTCGACTGTTCACCAATTATAGTCAGTACGTAGTTTCAAAATTTGAAATAAACTTGATATGTTGATTAGAATTGTTTCAGTTTACTTTCACAACTGTTGATTCATTGTAGAAGTGCCTTTCAAAGAAAACATTTACTTCTTTTAGCTAACGTTTATTGTCTGCTATTACTTGCTGGGCACCCAAATGCTCATTCTTGCTTTAAATTTAAATGTTTACAGCTAAACGTGATCAACCTGAAGGTTTAGACCAGGACAAAGGAAAGAGAAAGCTAGAAGAATAAGCTTTGTGGTATCTTATGTAATAGTTAGTCTATATTAAGATGATAATATTTATTATCTATCATGTAATGTAATGTAGTAAAGGTTGAGAAACTAGGATTAGACTCTGATATATGTAAATTAAGTTTGATATTTATATTATTGTTATTATTATTAGTATTATTCCGCTCATAGAAATTGTATCGTAAAGCACCAAGTTCGAGTTTTAAGTACCTGAATTTGGGGGCGTTACATGAACTTTTCTGGATAATGAACACCAGGGAATATACAAAGGTCAGTATATGAAACACTCCTGTGCGCTCCAATCCCTTTAATAGATCGAATGGTCTCTTCCATTTGAAGGACTTTCTTCCTGATATCACCGGTGTCTGGATTTTCTTTGAGATGGGTAATTTCAGGGGTTTTGTTGGTTTTGTCCAACTGAGACTTAGGTGCTGGCATTTCTTTGTCCGTACCCTGAGTTCCTTCATGTGCAGAGGATTCTGTATATATGGGTATTCGTGGACCCTGAGTAGACTGGTGTAGTTCTTTAATTAGAACATCCAAATCTGTAATTTGTTTACTTAATCCTTCAAAATCCTCATGAGAGATAGGAGCATGATTAGATTGGTCAGATGAAGACATAATTGGCTGTAGGCTTGTTGCCTTTTTGGACTTTGAACGGGTAACAGGCCCAATTGTTTTCCTACACAAAACTTATGTAGTTTAGTCATAGGGAATGTATAAATATTACATGCCATATGATGTGTTCATTTTAGGAGTATTATCCTGCAAAATGGATGTTAGTTGTTTGTAAGATAGCATGGCAAAAAAAAAGAATGCATGTATACATTTTCCTTTATACTTTCCATTACATAGAGATTGACATGGAATGAAATTACAAGTAATTAAATTTTCAAGTAATTGAAATGGGAAAGTATAAAGAGACTTCCCTTCGTGTTTGGTTTTTCAAAGGCTGACCTATCTTAGGCTACTCTCGCGACTTTTTGGCATAAAGGTTCCCAGATCATTGCAATTTACTCGACGAGAAGTTAATCCGGTCTTTCAACTGGAGCGAATATAGGTGATGCCTTTCCTGAGCCTCATTGGAATTAGTCTCCCTACGAGTCCAGTAATCAAACACCGACAGAATAGCCTCCTGGTGGAAGGACCACACAACATACATTCACAACGTGTCTCACCGTTATGGAAATGATGACATATCCAAAGCACTTTAAATATCATAAGTAGATATAGTGCGAAGCACTAAGTGCAGTAAGTAAATGAATTCGTACACATTTTAAATATAAATGCAACATCCACACACAAGAAGATAACAGTTTGAAAAGTTTGTAATAGCGGCTTAAACCCTCTTACTGGATGTCCCCAACAGAGTCTCCACCTGTTGACGTCGGGATTTTTACTGTCCCTTTTCTGTTCTTGTCTTTTGGTGTTCTCATGTTAGGTGAGATTTGTTTGAAAAAACAATTTGTGAAAAGGTCCGACATGTATATGTGGATGATTGGACTGTAAGAGTCGCCAGATGGTATTTTTAAATGGTTATAGCAACTCAACCAAGAAAAGGTTTGCACATTGACCCAGTAATGTGACATTGCTTAACTGGTCTGTGAAACCGAGATTCGTTAGGGTCCAGGGGCTTGATTATGCGGAGGGAAGGTGTTAGGCACCCCCTGACATCCGTGTTACCACGATGACCACCACTTTTTAATTAAACTGTTATATGAATGTGTGTGTGTGGGTCAATGTGCAGTTATCTAAAAGTGGTGCTATGCCTCGTTTGCACCTATATACAAAGGGTTTGAATTTTTGTATAAAAGTTCAGTTTTAAAAAGATATAGCAATGATGTTTTGTAAAAGAGGTTTTTTAAACCCTTATGCTCAATAGTAATTAAGGCCTTTGATACTTCCATTTTATTATGTGTTCTGCTTGATTGCTTTTATTTTTGAGATGCGAGGCATCTTCGAGAAAATAAGGTCTATAGCAGTGCCGAACTCCTTATAGGCATGAGAGCCATATAAGGAAATTCAAACACCGTGAATAATGTACAAGCTGATTAAAGCCGAAAATGTCCATCACAGGAGCCGAATCTAGATTCAGGAGACTGAATCTGTGATCACATGATTCCTAGGCTCACATGATGTAGTAGTTTATATGAAAGCTGTAAGCAATTATATATATAAAAGCTGTATATATATATATATACAAATGATCGACCACCACGAAGCAACTCCATGGGGGATTGGAAATGTAAATATATAAAAGGTGTAAATATATATATATATATATATATATATATAATAAATAACCCGGGATTTCGAATAATCCAAAATTTATGAATAAATATATTTTTTTAATATTGACTGTTAATATTGTATTGTGTATCTGTGATACGAGTCTCGAGAATTAGTCAATTAGTGTATTAACTGAGAAATTAGAGTAGATTTGTACTTAACAGCTTTAGAAACCCTAACCCTAATTTCTGGATAGGGATTCGACAAAAATCGCAGTTATAATATCAGTAACTGTGAGTATGTGTTTGTACTGTACAAAGTTAATGACTAATAATTGACTGGATAGGGTTTTAAATTGTAAACCCTAATAAGGGATTAGAAACCCTACTCTCAGATTTAGAAAAACCAAATGTACAGTTAAAAACCCTAATTGTACGCTGGGAAACCCTAATTTAAAATTTGGGATTTCCTAAACCCTAATTAGGCAACCCTAATTCTAATTGGCATGCCTAATGTGTTTGTTAAACTTAAATATGATTAGAAAACCCTAATCATATTTTAGTTATCTTAATTTCTATTTTACAAACCCTAATTGTAATTTAGAAATTTAATTTTTCTAATTAAAACTTTAATTGGAAATTTTAGAAGTTAGTGTTTTAAAACCTAAGGGTTAGAACCTTTGGGTTAAACCCTATGGGTTTGTGCAATTGTCAAGTATGCCATTAAATTTAGAATGTAATTGACAAAAATACCCTTTTTACATTTTTAATGAGCTAACTTGTAAAATTGGTAATACCTTTAGTTGGTGACCTAATTGTTTGACCATTGTGACTTATATCTCACCCAATCACTGATCCAAATCGCCACCTAGCATGTTGGATTCATTGAATCAAATATTATAAGTGTTAAAGAGAGAGAAAGTCTAGCAATTGCTCATTATGCACCCCAAGCTCTCACCAACTCTCTCTCTCACCAAGACCCCGGATTTGTTAAGTAGATCAGTCATAATATCAGCCCTTAGATCACCCAAGAACATATTGGAGATCAAAGATCAAAATCTAGAACATAAAGGTATAAACCCTAAGTTTCATTTTGATCTTGAATGCTTTGTAAAATTTTGTGTTTATGTGTTTAGATCTTTGCTAGATGATGTTTTATGATGATCTATGTTGATATAACATATATCCATAGCATCAAAATGCTTTAAAAGTGATGATTTTCAAAACTATCGAGAACTTGGTTTGTGGTCTGACAAGCAAATGTCAGAAGCCACAGATCTCTGTCTGTTAATGTTTTTTAATGTTTTATGTGTTGGATCTATAATATGATATGTGGTCTTTAACCTGCAAGTGGAATCAGTGTCATTTGATGTCTAGATATGAAGTTATTATTGGTCAAAACCCGTTGACCGGGCATGACCAGTCAATTTCTAGGCAACCCAGAAAGCTATGAATAACGTTTGACAAGATTTTGTAACTCCTTGATCTGACAATATTTAAGTGTTATGTTAATTTTATGATAGCCAGTGTGTAGTCTGATGCGTGGACTTGAGATCTATACCTTTAGATCTCTTAAATAACAAACATGTAGGATTTTATGGATGGTTAAACCAAGCTACTCGGTCACGTTTTGCAGTTTCTGGAATTTCCAGAAATCGCATGAGCAAGCCCTCTAACAGGGTTTGATCGGATCCTATCTGGTAAATGTGTTATGTTGGGACTGCAATAATGTTATGAAGTTGTTCCTTGTCATGTGTGGTAGAAGTATAAACCAAGAACTCACTTGTTTGATGACCAGAACCTAGATATTATTGAGCATCAAAGTAGTTACTCGAAACTACCTGGGTTTCTGGGTAACTCTGAAAACCCAGGAACATGTTGTCAGTGATTTTGGAGATTCAGATCTCCTTACTGAGAAGTGTTATAACCAAATTGATAACTGAATATTGTAGTATTACATACATTATACAATATTGAAGTCTTAAATTGACCATATCAGATTCGACAAGAGAATTGAAAGCAGTCAAACATGACAGGTTGATAACGAAGCTGTCATTGTTCTTGAGCTCAAGAACACCAACAACGACGCTTTGTGTCACTAAAGGTCTATAGCGACGGTTTAATTATTTTTAATTTATGATTTTTCTGGAAATTAATAAAAAAATAGAAATAAATTATAAAATTTATCAAAAATGATTTTAAAAATTATTTTAAATTATGAAAAACAATTTTTGACCAATTGAAATATTTTTCTTTAATATTTATAATTATTTAAATATTAAAGGTATTTAATTTATTTAATTAGTGTATTAAATAAATTAGAGGAAAATGATTTAATATTATAAAAAATCATTTTAAATAAGACTAATGTATTTAAAAATATTTTGAGTTATAAAATATAACTTTTAATATTTTTAGAGAATTTTCATTAATAATTTAATATTAATGATATTAGATTTATTTAATTAATATATTAAATAAATTAGAGAAAAATGATTTTAAATATTATAAAAATCATTTTAAAAGAGAATAAAGTGTTAAAAATATTTTGAATTATAAATATAATTTTCAATATTTTGGAGAATTCTCATTAATAAATTAATATTAATGATATTAGATTTATTTAATTATTATATTAAATAAATGAATTAAAAATGATTTTATTCATTTAAAAATGAGAAAAATGATTTAAAAATATTTTTAAGTTATAATTAATGACTTTTAATATTTGGATAATAATTTCATTAATATTTAATTATTTTAAAAAAATCATTTAAGTAGAATATTGATGATTTAAAATATTTTAAGTTATTGGAAATAACTTTAATATTTTGACAAGTATGTTATTAATATTTTATATTATTAAATATTAATGATAATAAGATTATTTGATAATTAAATTATTTAAAAATGATTCCGATGTTTGAAAAATTATTATAAATTATAATAATTGTTTATAAATTATTAAAAGCTTCGGAAAAATATTATTAATGATACTTGATTTATCTAAAATAATATTGAAGCTTAAAAACTGAATTTACTTGACAATAACTGTGTTAATTGTCGGATAGGGTGACCAGAACACCGAGAATGGACCGAAGTCCAACCAGACCGAAATAGTTAGACTTGTTAAGTGTTTATATAGGTTATAAACACTGTTGTAACTATGTGGTAATGTGTCTAGGAAAAGATTGACTGTAAATTATAGTGTTGCGTGTTATGAAATATTGTGCTAATTGTGAGACCGATATTATTGGTTATAGGTCTTACGAACGCATATAAGTTTATTGTGTAGCTGTAATCAACAGAATAGGCAAGTTTCCTTAACTCAACCCTGAGTTAATATTGTTCAATTATTATTGTGACGCCCCCAAAACAGGTATACATCACCCATCTTGAGTCGCCAGATACATGGTACATAATTTCAAATACAACTTAATTGTACAACAGTCGTATAAAATACGATAAAACATAGCTGAGAGTTTAAACAAGAATATTGTCATCTAGACAATATCCACACTCAATGGTGTCCTCATTAAAATTATTATCACATTATTCCGTAGAATAGTGAGGACTACTAAAGCCATTTATCCTGGACCAACACTCCATTCCCTGACTCGTCCCAGCTATATTCTCATTTTCTGAAGAGAACAATGAAAGAAAGGGTGAGCTCAACTAGCCCAGTAAGAAATATTATGACTAAGATAATGCAGAATAAATTATCCTTAGCCTTCAACAGTATAACAACTGATAGAATATAATAGACAACAAGTTTTAGATCAACAACTGCAACGAAAATAAGCAATCCATTAGAAGAGTCAAGTAGAGCATAAAATCTACTATCTTCTATGATTTAAAAAGTTTTTCATCAACTTTATCACTGAGACTCAGCTTAATAAATCAAATCAAATCATCCTTGCACCACGGTCAAGGATATTCATGTAATCATCAATGGTCATGACTATACCGAATAATCCCTGGTCATAATCATACCAAAAATTGTCCATCAATGCACTACAGGCCACTGAGGACTTTTACCACATCATTCGTCACATTACGGTCATGATTATACCGAATAATCCCTAGTCATAATCATACTAAGTCCTTCTATGCACGTAAGCCAAAGATGACTTTCATCACAAAATAAGCATGAGGATGATGACAATGATATAATAATTCAATAAAACAAGTTCAAGGATAAATTTTAAAGATTTATAATTTAATTTATCCAGAAATTAATAACGTCCAAATTGTGAACATGATACTGCTTTGTGGAGTAAAATTCAAGAATAATATTCATGTACCAAAAATAATTTGGAAAGAAAAGAAATATATTTTTTGGGTGAATAGTACCCCGTGAATAGTAATTCAGGAATAGTATCCCGTGAATAGTACCCCGACACGAAAAGTGCCTCAAATACTCGAGTGAATGATACTCGAGTGAATAGTAATCGGGTAAATAGTAACCCATGAATAGTAACTCGTGAATAGTACTCCAGCATGAAAAGTGCCCCGAATACCCGAATAGTAACCCGTGAATAGTAACTCGTGAATAGTAACTAGTGAATAGTACTACAATATAATACATTCCTCTTTTTCTTTATTTTTAATATAGTCCTGCAAGTATTATCAAACTTGCACCATCTCCCCTAATAGTAAATCATGTGAATCAATAGTAAATCATGTGAATTAATAGTTCTAGACATGTGAAAATATGAATTACAGTATAGTACCTCCATCTATACCTCTATTTTTAACTTAGACATGCAAGTATTATCAATCTTGCACCACCTCCCCTAATAGTACATGAATGTGAATCAATAGTACACACATGTGAACAAATAGTTATAATCATGTGAATTAATAGCAATTAATTGCTCATTTATCCGGTTAATTGCCCGATTGGTCAATATAACCTCCAGACATCAATTATTATCGAAATAAATGTCGATTTTCACTAACACTAATAATTCCAACACAATGGAACTATCAATTTCATATTTAATCAACACGAACTTATTCATCATTAATATTATAATTCACAATATTTAATAACCAGGTCATTCCCAGGAAAGAGGGGGCTTTTTGATAAGGATTTCTCCTTATTGGCCCACAATTAGGTGACCAAACCTCTCCTTAACAGAACTTCTAGACATTGTCAATATCGCAAATAATAATATGAATAACTTTGCCATCTCAATTATTGATTTAATAATATAACATATTATACAGATGATACTGTGATAATAATTGAATCAATAATATGAGAGATATGATGCAGCAATTACTGTAGCAATAATTGAGTATAACTGAGTGACTTCTTACGTAAGCATCAATAATCAATACTGTGTGCTACTATGCAACCACGCCAGACATCGTACTTTTTTACTAATTGAGTAGTTCTACAGTTTTAACGGTAACACTTTCGCCGTTATTTTTTATAAAAAGATAATTCTGTCATTTTCTAACTACGACAATACTTCTATTGCGGGGTCCACCAATGATTGTGCCGTCGTACGGATATTCCCCGATAAAAAGAATATTCCCCGACCAATCGAATATTATATAACAACTTGCATACTTTGCAAAATTTGTAAATATTACCCACAACTATAACATTATTTCAAATCCACACCATAATATTCAAAAAAATATTTTGAGAAATTTAAATCTTTATTCATAAAATTTGGGGTCTCACAATCTCCCTCCTTATGAAATTTCGCCCTCGAAATTTACGTTACGTACCTGGTATGCCGAAAGAGATAAGGATACCTTGACTTCATTTCGATTCTAACTCTTGAGGTATAACCTTTGAGTGTTGAATACGATCCTTCTTATCCAAGATTTTAACACGTATCTCCTCATACGTTAAATCTTCTGCTATCTCTTCTAGTTCTAATTCAATAATGTGGTTTGGGTTGTCCACATAATTATGTAACATCGATACGTAAAAAAACGTTATGAACACGCGACATACTTGGCGGTAAAACGAGTCTATAGGCCACAGTTCTTACTCAATCGAGGATTTCAAATGGGTCTACTAAATAGAGGGTTGAGATTTCCTCTATTCATCGACTCTTGCTTCTAGAATAACGCCTTCTTGAACCTTCTTCTTCATATTCATCAGCTCCAGGTGTGTAGTTTAAGCGGCTTTAACTTTATCGATTAAAGTCGATTCTAATCGTATATTCGTTATCTTCATGTGGGTCCCTAGAGTCTTTAACTCTATCTTCATCATTTGTAAGTTATACGAAATGAGTCTTTGTGTTAACAACATCGCACTCGTGAACGCATACGATCTTCTACTCAACGCATCAGCTACCATGTTCGCTCTTCCACGATGATATTGAATGGTATGGTAGTAATCTTCAATAGCTCAAGCCAACGTCTTTGGTGCATTATACGTTCGTTTTGGTTGAAGAAATATTTGAGGGTTTTAGAAATGGGTTTTGTACTGGGGTCAATACAAAATTCGATTTCACACTCTGGGGTAGGCCAGGAAGTCTTCAGAGAATACGTCAGGAAATTTATTAACAATAGAAATGTCATTCAAAATTGTGACTCTTATCCCAAGACTTGGATAGCACATCACATTGATACCTAACAACTTGCCATCGTCATTCACGGTTTTCCCTACAGAAAGTCTGGTTTTGGTGCATTCCTGATAAGTGGATTTTATATCCACTTATCCTGTATCTTTTACTTGAATTAGTTGCTTATATTCATTTGTCTTAGTTACTTTTCATGCATTTTGTGTTCATTTTGTAGGTTATATGTTTGGGAGCGGTGTGAGCGACTATTGGTAAGGAAAAACAAGGAAAATGCAAAGAAAATGCAAAGAAAAGCAATTCGAACATCATTTGGGCTTTCATTTTTACTTCATATTGTTGGTTTTGAACTTAGCTTACATTGTAGAGCATCTTCGTAGCTTTTTGGAACATCCTGAATCATTCTAATCGGAGTTCAGATGCAAGAGTTATGATCTTTGTACCAACAGACGTCGAACTTTGCTGTTTTGGGTAGCCATTTTCATAGCAGTCACTTCCAGCCAAATTTCAACCTTCATCTGACCAGAATTTCTCAATCCTCAAAAATTGAAAGTTTTATAACTCGTCGATATCTTCGATTTGATAGGTGGCAGGCCCCGTAACTCCTCCTGAATCAAAAGTTATGGCCGTTTTACGGAGGACGCCAGACAGAAAATGGACCCCGTAGGGCGGGCTTTTTCCTTCACGTAATGCTCACGGGTGGGCATACCAGCTGCAGTAATGTAATTATTGCGGCGTGGTGGGCCCTCAGATAAGTCTAAACACCCATTTGAAAGGGGGTATCATGAGAAAAGACGTATTTTTGGCCAAATTTGAGTTTGGGAAGGATTGTTTCAATCCAATTGACTCAAGGACTTCCAAGAGGACTTAAAGACATGTAAAAAGGCTTATAAAAGGAGAAGAATAACATGGATTAGAAGGGAGATTAGAGGAGAAATATGATTCCATTAGATTAGATTAGAGTATATTAGATCAAAACAATAGTTCTAATTAGATTTGGAGATTGAAGCAACTGGGAGACCATTTAAGATTCAAAGTAGGAGCAAGGAGAGAGCTTCAAATCTACAGACAATAGATTATTTCTTCTCATCTTCTTCTATATTTGTCTTTTAATGTGTATTCAATTGTGGATTCTTAGTTTTAATTCAATAATCATGAACTAATTCTTTGTTTGAGGTTACTATGGATCTTATTGTGTAGTTTACTTTGATATGCTTCTTTGTTAGTCTTATTAGCTATATTTGGATTGTCTATTATGATTTGGACTTAATTGCTTAATTTCCTAGCTAATAATTACCGTGATAATCTATATGAACTCGAGAGATGAAGTATAGATTTAAATCTGATCATGATAGCATGTGTTTGTGATTTTTTCATAGATGGAATTCATGATTCGTGTTTAGGATAGAGATATGTCTTTACGCCATATGTAGTCTAATAAGAATTTGTGCTTAAACCCTTTTTAATGGTAATTCACATAGAGATATAATGAGTTAGTTAATTAGGGTGTTCAATTTGATTCTATCATCTGTGGATTTGATTTGATATGAATATGTTGTATTGAGAGATGGCCATATTTTACTTTCGTGTTCTTGATTAATAATCCAGTATAGATAACTTGGCTTAACAGGAAGTGTGTTGACTTAAATGAAACAATAAGTGAAATTGTAATATCAAGTCTTTAATATCTTGTTTCATTCTAGGGATAGTTAGTAATAGTTTATTTAACTATTTTAAATTAAATTATTAAATCATTCGTTTAAATAAGATTAAATTGGTTATATGTTAGTTCTTGGTAATTCTTGTTAACTAATTCTCTGTGGGAACGATACTCAACTTATCACTTTATTACTTGTTGACCACGTATACTTACGTGTTGTGCGCAATTTGATTTTACCCAACAAGTTTTTGGCGCCGTTGCCGGGGAATTAGTTTAATATTTTTTTACCAATATTAATTTCAATCAAATTAGTTTTAATTTAAACATTTTTATTTTTAATTCTCTTTCTATGTTTCTCTCTTTTCAGGTACCATGGATGACTTTGCATATCAATGGCCATACATGAACATGACTCAACCAAGGAGAGCGGGGATTGATGGACTCAATGTATTTTCTGTATTATCAGCACAACTTGAGACACTTTCGAGGAGGTTGGACGTTGTTGCTGATAAGTGGATTTTATGTCCACTTATTCAGTATCTTTTACTTGAATTAGTTGCTTATATTCATGTGTCTTAGTTACTTTTCATGCATTTTGTGTTTATTTTTTAGATCTTATGCTTGGGAACGATGTGAACGATTATTGGTATGAAAACGCAAGGAAAAGTAAGGAAAATATAAAGAAAAGCAATCCGGACATCATTTGGGCTTTCATGTTTACTTCATGTTCTTGGTTTGGAACTTAGCTTACATTGTAGAGCGTCTTCTTAGCTTTCCGGAACATCTTGAATCGTTCTAATCGGAGTTCGGATGCAAGAGTTATGATCTTTGTACCAACGAACGTCAAACTTCGTTGTTTTGGTTAGCCATTTTCATAGCAGTCCCTTCCAGCCCAATTTCAGCCTTGATTCGTCCATAATTTCTCAATCCTCAAAGAATGAAAGTTGTAGATCTCGTCGATATCTTCGATTTGATAGGTGGCAGGTCTTGTAACTCTTCCTGGATCAAAAGTTATGGCCATTTTACCAGAAGATACTGCAGCAGAAAAATGGACCGCGCGGGCGTACGAATTTGTGCATGGCCGCGCGCGACCCTGGAGCAAAAAACGCGATTTTCTGCAAGTTGCGCGCCCGCGCGACCCTTCAGGCCAATTCCTGCGCGGCCGCGCGACTTCGGGCGATGACCACAACTGACTTTTCATTAAACAGAGCAATTGAAGCGTAATTGAGAGAGGGGTTCAATTAGGGCTTATATATGAGACGTATTTTCATTATGGAAGGGATATTCCACCCCTTGGGGGCTAAAGCTACTATTATTTTCTTTCTTCAACTTTGAATAAGTAGATTAGTGTAGGTATTTTCTAGAGTTGATTGGATTGGAGACTTGAAGCAATTGGAAATCATTAGAGATTCAACCTTGCTCAAGAGAGAATGATTTTGCACTACAATTCTCTACCTTTATTCTCTCTTTGATTGCTTATTGTATCTCATGATGCGTTTTCAATATGTGGATAATAGCATTAATTCAATTATGATTTAAATTCTATTCTGAGATTGTAATGGATTCTATGGCTTAGTTTAATCTGATATATTTCATTGTTAGCCTTATTGATTGCTATGGGATTGTCTACTAAGATTTATGCTTATTTGCTTAGTTGATTGGCCATCAATTACTGTGATAACCCACATGAACTTGAAAGATGAAGTATGGGTTTAGATCTGATCTGATCTTGATAGCTTGTAATTGTATATTCTACATTGTGACGGGATGTATGATTTGTACTTAGGATAGACATATACCGAAGTGTCATTCGTAGTCAATTGAGAACTTGGGCTTAAACCCTAATTATTTGTAAATCACATAGACATATAGTGATTTAGGTAATGTGGGTGTTCATGTGTATTCTATCAATTGTGGATTATATGTGATATGGGTATGGTACATTGAAAGATGGCTATACTTTACTTTAGTGTTCTCGATTAACAAACCGGTACAATTAGTTTGGCTTAACATGAAGTGTATGGATTTAAATTATTCAGTAGATGAAATTGTAATCTCAGGTCTTCATTATCTAATCTCACTCTAGGAATATTTAGATTTATTTAATTTATAGTTTAAATATAAAATATACTATCATTCGTTTAAATAAGACTGAAATGGTTATGGGTTAATGCTTGGTAAACTTTATTAGTTAATTCCCGTGGATCGATACTTTACTTACTCAGATTACTTGTTGACGCATATATACTTGCATGAGTTAGAGCTCTTTATCGTAATCAAAAAGAGGCAACAATTATGCGACCAACGTAATCGAAGGATAGCAGTTACTTGCAATTATTGTGCTGGTAATCATCCGAGTCATCAATGCACCGTTAGTTTTGGGCCGGGATAACATGGTGGTTAATACCTCAATGATTATAAATATGCTAATTATCATCAAGTTTGGGGGTATCGCCCGGATTCGTCATGGAGCTATACTTATGAAGACCAATTCTACACTCCAAATCCAACATACACGCCGAAATTCTCATATCAACCTCCATTAAAAGAAGAAAAATCAAAGTTGGAGGAATTACTGTCAAAGGTCATAGAAAACCAAGAGGAGAGGATGATGAGTCAAGAAATATCGAGCCACAATTTTCAGCACTAGATGGAATAACTCATCACCACTTCAACTCATGGTCCTCAATACATGGATTCCAAAACTGAGACAGATAATTCGAGATTGGAGGAATTATTTTCCAAGTTCATAGCATCAAATGAGGAGAGAAGGATTAATCAAGAGAAGTCAATTCGAATCTTCAGAATAAGGTAGATCAAATGTTCAAAGCCTTGAACAACTATCCTCAAATCAATTGGTGTTATGACGAGGATTCCGAGATTGATGAATTGCCCGAACTAAATATACAACTGGATGAGCCACAAGACGTTGAAAAAGAGGAGACACGTGGGGGTAATGAAAACAAGGTCGATGAAGAACTAATTGTGAGAACCAACGATGATGAGTCGATGTTATTTATGCCTCAAGTGCCTTCTCCACCACAGTTCAAGAATCCAATTAGATTTGCAAAACCTTGTCCGATTGGTAGTCATGTCGTCGGCAAAGCTCCTGGAGATGTAAGAGCGAGTACAACTTCGAGGCCATGGTGCGAGGGGTGGGATGAGAAAGATGAAGAACCAGTTGTGTTGGAAAAGCCTCAATGCCAGAATCTATTCGTAGACACAATGGAGAAAAGACCTAGATGTTGGACATTCTTGAATGAGATCATACCAAATCAAAGCATGCTAGGTGCTTTAATGCAATGGCTATCATAAATGGGAACCTACCAAAAGCTACATTATTTTCGATGGATGGAGGGTTCCTCAATTATCGAAGAGGAATTGGATAGCGTTGACCAGACAAAGTCAGGCTGAAAGACTATAAATCAAGCGCTGACTAGGAGGCAACCCAGATTTTTTTTTATATATATTTATATGTTTTCCTAGTTTATTTAGTAGATAGGAATCACGTTATATTCCAAAGTGCTATTCTAATCCATGTTGTCTCTCTTCATTGCAGGTATTGGAGGTTCAATGGATAAGAAAATGATCATCGCCGCCATCGCCACCATCACCTCACGCTTAGCTGCTTACAGGGAAGTTCTCTTCTACTTATCGCTATATTCTTACAATGAGGACATTGTAATTGCTAAGTTTGGGGGAGTTTAGTTTAGTTCTTTATTGCATGTTTAGTTTTATGTTTATGTTATGTTATTTTGCATATGTTGTTAATTTAGTTTAGGTTCATGAACTAAAAAAAATAAAAATAAAATAAAATCAAAAATTCAAAAATAATAGTTAGTTACTATGTTCATCTTGCATGATTCCAGCTGTTTGATATTTATAGTTTGTTTTGGCCAATGATGAGATTGGAATTGGGTAGACAAGTATAGTACTGACTATTAGAGCTTTGATGTGATTTCTTGTTAGGAATTGAGTCTTTTTCTGTTTGAATCTGGTATAATAAGGATAGCATAGTAAAAACAACTTGTTGATTGATTGAGTTTAAATTGATACATAATGGGACTCTAAAGGATAATGCTAGTTTGAATGAAAGAATGACAAGAATAAGTAGTGATGGCTAAAGTTAGACAAGAACCTAAGTTTGGGGGGATATTTGGGGTATATAAGATATAAAAAAAGAAAAAGAAAAAAAAAGTATGAATAAACACTGTGGCGTGCTTGTCTAGTTTTGTGGCCTTTGTTACTTGAGTAAGTAAGCCCGAGGGGATTGTCTTTACACCTAGCGCCCTAAGGTCTTAATGGTCTGAGAGTCGTTGGTCGAAAGCTCGTTAAGGTAACATTTGTGACAACTGAGATTTTATAATTTCATTTTAATATTTATTGGATTAAATAAATATTTTTTTCGATGAATTAATTATTATATTAAATAATTAATTGATGAAGTTGTGGTAGATTAATTTAATTATATGTATTATATTTATTAAATTAATGTGGAGAATTTTTATTATTCAAGTATGTAATTATGTGAGCTTATTGAATTAAAAGAAATATTTAATAAGCCTAATGTTATTTTAATTAATTTAATAATTAATTGGAGATTTAATAACTTGACATAATTAATAAATGAGAAATTTAATTATGTGACTATATGAATTAATGAGAAATTATTATATGTTATTTAAAATAAATTAAATAAGA
The DNA here is from genome assembly GCA_020205615.1 of Panax quinquefolius. Classification (NCBI taxonomy): domain Eukaryota; kingdom Viridiplantae; phylum Streptophyta; class Magnoliopsida; order Apiales; family Araliaceae; genus Panax; species Panax quinquefolius. Next base: position 56,918,985 of record CM035173.1, read on the forward strand.
TATTGGAGTTATTTTATAAAGGGTGTGAATTAAATACTACTTATGCTATCAAAACCCAATTCAATCATCAAAATCTACCATCTATTTCAGGCCAAAACAAAAACCCAACCTTTCAAATCAAGAGTTTGTAAAGGATTACCATGACCACAGTCCCCACCAATTTTACTTAATAAAAATCAGCAATAATTTTTATTCATTCAAACCACAAAGATTACCAATCAAAAAATACCCAGTTCATAATTAATCTCCAAATTTACAATTTTCATACAAATTCCCCCAAATTAAAACAAACCCAGTTCAAATTACACCAAAAAGATACAGATGGGAATCTTCCAATTCCATTTTCACCAAACCCATGCTCAATTTCTCACCAAAAATCTTCAATCTCAAGTGGGTATTTGAGTTCTCAGCAGGAATCTTCAGTTTCAGATGGGAATTTGAGTTCTAAGCTTAGTTTTGGGCCTAAGAATACGGAAATTGGTGGAGATGAAGAAATGAGTGATTTTTGGAAGCAGCCTAATGAGTTAGGGTATAGGCCATGTTTGGATTTTAGTAGGGAATATGAGAAATCAAGTGTGGAGATTATGAAGGGATAGGAAAAGATATTTGGTGGTTGTGGTTTCTTGTGGTATGAATCAGCAGAGGAATCCAAGCGCCTGTATCACGTCGGTGAGCTCGGCGACAGAGATCTTGCCATCGCCGTTGGCGCCGAACCGGTTAAAGACGCGCCATTTTCGGTTTGTGAGAGGGAAGGAGTGGAGAAAATAGAAATAGAGAACAAAGATAAAGTGGAGGAGAGAGAAGGAAAGAAAGGAAAAGACTTAAATGCCCTTTCAGATCCATATTACAGTCTTAGTCGGTTATTTTTGACCGGTTAAATACAAAAAGTGTGCTTTTTGTTACGTTTAATTAAAGTTTGGGGTGTATTTAGACACTTTTTTCGGTTTAGGGTGCAAAAATCAACAAGGGTGTAAAGTTTGGGGTGCACATTGTCTTTTAGTCTAAAATGTATTAATCTTTCAAAGTATGATTCTGCTATACAATAATTATTCTATTGTATACCTTTTGAGATTTCTATTCAATTTTAAATTATCAGTTACTGTTGAACTTTGTTAGACTAGTGAACCCTTAATGATTTGACTAGTCCATAGTTGATGAGCGTTCTAAATTTCAGAACCCTTGATGAATTATTCAAACCAAACTTCCTTTGGTGCGGACTCTAATGTCAAACTGAGATGAACAACCCTATATAGGGGATTACTTATGTGTTAGCGTTAAGATATTGTGCACAGTATGGTACTAAGGGCTGATCGCCTTAAGTACGAGAAGAATAGCCCATAGTCTTATGACTATTAAAGGTTTCAAGTATAAACACTTGACAACCTAGGACATAGTTCAAGGTCTTATGACCCTCAGAAGTTCTTTTGTTTCTTGTTATTCATTCTTGATTCAAAAGCTGAGTTTTCATGTTTCAGAAGCCTTTGATTTATTCACATGTTATTATTTTTTTTGTTATATTGTTATACTTGTGGGCAATCGTGCTCACTCTTGCGTAATAATAACATTGCAGTTAAGAACGAAAGATCAGACGAGCCTTCCACTAGTAAAGGCAAGGGCAAGGTTAACAAATGAAGAAGACTTGTTGTTATTGTGTAATGATATTTAGACTTGAGACTTGTTATTTGTTTATGATTCCGCATAGATGTTTAAGGTTAGAGTGACCTGGGATTGTATTTTATGCAGATGATGTAACCCCATAAGGGGAGATTTATTTATTTAATTTTATCTATTGCATGGTTTGCTTTTATTTATGGGTAGATAGATAGATGGTATTTGTACAATGAACACCAAATCCTGCGGAAATGGAAGTACCCAGATTTGGGGTGTCACAGGTTGGTATCAAAGCTGTAGGTTATGAACCTTAGGTGGGGAAACAACCTTAGGTAGTAGCCTTGTAGGAGAAAGAGAACATAGTGGTGGTAAACTCTTATCGAGTTCTAAGAAATGAATTTCTTAATTCATTGAAGATAATAAAAGACTTTATGTGCTTATGTGTTAAATTATGTGCTCGCTAGTACGGATTAGTAACTAAAACTTAAAATTTTGTTGTCAGGATGTCGGATGTTGGAGGAGCTAGTCAAGCTGGGGAGGAGGAACCCCGAGTACCTACAGAGGAGGAGCCCCGAGACATTCATGTCGTCGGGGAACAGTTAGTACAGAGAGAGCCATCTCTGTTGATCACTGTTGTTGGTCAGGAGCATGAGCCTGAGACTGATCCAGAGGAGGATTCTGATGAAGAAGAGGAGGAAGAGGAGTTCCCATCGAATTTCATCGATGCTGAGATGTATGATGCACTTTATGATCGTAACATAGAGTTACAAGACACTATTCAAGAGCTGAAGGAGTGGACTGTTATACAACAGATTACCATCGAGCAGAAGGATGGCGAAATTGTGACTCTTCACACACGTTTAGGAAACGTGGAGTGGGATTTGGTTCATGAGAAGGGTCAAACCGAGGAGAAGTCCGAAGAAATAAAAAAGTTGAAGAAGGATCTGAAAGAGAGCTCAGAAAGGTTGGCCATAGCAGAGGAGGGCTGGGTAAGAGAGTCACGTCGTGCTGATCTTGCAGAAGAGGATTGTCGTGCGAAGAAGGCTAAGCTTGGGGAGACGTACTCTACATTTTAAAATGCAATGGATGCGACCCAGGATTGAGTTATGAAGTATCCAATCCAGTTTAAAGGTCTACCATCATATATGCTAGATCGCAGGACGATGTCCCGCATCATGGAAGAAGAACGTGGCAAGGCTATTCAGTGCCTTAATAGGCAGTGATAAGATTAGTCTATTTATGTGAAACCTATCTGGTAGTTAAAGATGTAAATTCCGATGTGTTTATAAACAAAGGAATATTTTAATGTTTTAAATACTGTAGATTCTTTATCTCGGGATAGTTGATGTAAATAGCAGTGATACTATCATATGATGTTAAAACTTTTGCATTGAATAAATTACAGAGTTTATTTGAATTGATGTGTTAAGTGAATTATGATTAAATGTTTTAGTTAAGGCTTAAATGTTTAAGGGATTGAATAAAGACCTAATAAGCGTATATTCTTAATGTAAATATGCGCCTTTTAGAAGAAGACAAAACCGTCAACAAGCTCAAGAAGAACCGATGAATAACAACAACGACGCCAATGCTAACCCTGTTCAGCAATTGGTGAATCTATTAGCCGGAGCAATTAACAATCAACCTCAAGCTCCACCAAACACCTCGTTCAAGGATTTCAAGGCGGTGGGACCGCCAGAGTTTAAAGGTTCCATAAACCCAATCGAAGCTCAAACATGGGTTATGGAGATGGAGAAGGTGTTTGACATCACCAGAGTAAGGGAAGACCAGAAGACCGCATATGCAACATTCATGTCAAGTCCGAAGCCGCCTATTGGTGGCGAGCAAACAAAAAGTACGGGGATGAGAAGGTGTAATAACCTGGGAGAGATTCAAGGAGATGTTTTTCGAGATGTATTTTCTGACCAGTTCGCAAAACTAAATGGAAGTTCAGTTTCTGGAATTAAAACAAGGGAGTATGTCCATAGCAGATTATGGGGCAAGGTTCAACGAGTTGGCTAGGTTCGCCACATATCAAGTGCATACTGATGAGAGGAAGACAAGACGTTTCGAACAGGGACTGAAGCCATGGTTGTATAGCAAGGTGTCAATGTTCCAATTGAACACTTTTGTTGGAGTGTTAGAGAAGGCCATACTCACTGAAGGTGGAAGCGATGCAGTAACTAAATATAATCAGGATCAGAAGAAGAAAAAGAGTGAGAATGAAGGAATTAACAATACTGGTGGGAGTAGCACGGGGGGTAGCCATAATCAGAAGAGGTAGCAGTCTGATAACTCGTTAGCAGGAAGTCAACAAGGAGGGTAGAAGAAGAAGATCGAAGCGTGCCCAACCTGCGTAAAAACTCATTTGGGAGTTTGCATGAAGTGAAAACGAGTGTGCTACAATTGTGGTCAGGAAGGCCACATAACACCTAACTGTCCTAACCCAAAGAAGGGTGCCTGCTTCACTTGTGGTTGAAAGGATCATCTTCCAAGAGATTGTCCTAAGAAGGGATCTGGAGGGACGGATTAGGAGGGAATAGAGGAAACAACGGTGGAAACACTCTGACTATCGCAGGACCAACTGAAACCAACCGACTGACCGCCAAAACATTCAACATGCCAGTGCAGGATTCAGTACAGTCTCGCGATGTGGTGTCAGGTATCATTCCGATCAATAAAATTAATGCTTATATATTATTTGATTCGGGTGCTACTTGCTCATTTATATCCGATGACTTTGCTAAGAACTTAGAATTGCTTAAGGACGAGTTAGAATACCCCATGAACATAGAAATTGCGAATAGAGAAATAATCCCTGTTAAGTACGTGCATAAGAACTGTAGAGTGGATATTAAGGGTAATATCATGAACGTAGATCTTATCCCTATTTGACTTGTAGAATTCGACGTTATTTTGGGTATGGACTGGTTATCCAATTATAGGGCGGTAATTGACTGCCAGAAGAAGCATATTAACCTTATGACTCCGTCAAAGGTTGTGTTTTATGGTAGTAATTCCCCTAGACAAGCGAGTTATCTGACGATGATGCAGGCTAAGAGGTCGTTAAGGCAAGGCTGTGTAGGATATCTAGCTTACATAGTCGATAGTCGTAAAGAGAATCTGAAAATAGAGGAGATACCAGTAGTGAGAGATTTCGCAGACGTATTTCTGGATGACACAAGAAATTTTATGGTTTATAGTGATGCATCGCATAAAGGACTTTGCTGTGTGCTTATGCAAAATGACAGAGTCATTGCGTATGCGTCCTGACAACTGAAAGATTATGAGAAGGGGTATCCGACCCATGACTTGGAGTTAGCTGCAGTGGTTTTTTCTTTGAAAATCTGGAGGCACTATCTCTATGGGGAGAAGTGTGAAATATATACAGACCAAAAGAGTTTGAAATATATTTTTACACAGAAAGACTTGAACATGCGCCAAAGACGGTGGTTGGAGTTAATTAAGGACTACGATTGTTAGATTCTATACCATCCGGGTAAGGCAAATGTGGTTACCGACACCTTAAGTAGAAAGGGTCGGGAGAAACTGATAATCTTGACCGATCACGAGGAGTTAATTTCAGCAATGGAAAAGCTGGAATTGGAAGTGAAGTGTCCTATGGAGATTGATGAAAAGCTATTTCAGATGCAATCTGGTATAACTCTACTAGACAAGGTTAAGGAGGCTCAACTTTAGGATGACGAATGTGAAATGGTGAAAAAGAAGATATCCGAAGGAACCAAATTAAGATTCAAGATGGATAAGGAAGGAATACTAAGATTTGAGAGTAGAATTTGGGTACCGCCAGTACCAGAGATTAAGGAAGAAATTTTGAGCGAGGCTTATAACTCAAGATATTCGATTCACCCTGGTAGTACCAAGATGTACCAAGATCTTTGACAACATTTTTGGTGGCCAAATTTGAAATGAGAGGTTACAGAATGTGTTGCCAAGTGCCTGACATGTCAGAAAGTGAAGGCAGAACATCAGAGGCCGAGTGGGTTACTAAACCATTAGAGATTACAGAATGGAAATGGGAACATATTACGGTGGATTTCGTGGTTGGCCTACCGATAACTCAGAAAGGCTACGACGCAGTATGGGTTATTGTTGACCGATTGACGAAATCCGCACACTTCCTTCCGATCAAAATCAGATTCAACTTAGATCAGTTGGCAAGGTTATATCTGAAAGAGATTGTTTCAAGTCATGGAGTTCCGGTGTCAATATTTTCAGATAGAGATCCACGCTTTACGTCGAACTTCTAGAAATGTCTACAAGAATGCATGGGTACACAGTTACGAATGAGCACGACATATCACCCTCAGACAGATGGACAGAGTGAAAGAATAATTTAGACATTAGAAGACATGTTAAGAGCTTGTATAATGGACTTTAAAGGAAATTGGGATTACCATCTACCGCTCGTAGAATTCAGCTACAACAACAGTTACCACGCTAGTATTGGCATGCCGCCTTATGAAGCGTTATACGGCCGAAAGTGCAGAACTACGCTATACTGGGATGAAGTTGGTGAAAGACAATTACTAAGCCCGGAATTGGTACAACAAACAGCAGAAATAGTCAAAGTGATCCGAACAAGATTGATAGCAGCCCAAGATAGACAGAAGAAATACGCCGATCCACACCGTAAGAATATTGAGTTTGAACCAGGAAGTTATGTGTTCTTAAAGGTCTCTCCTTGGAAGGGAAAGATCAGGTTCGGAAAGAAAGGGAAATTAAGCCCAAGATTCATTGGACCCTTTGAAGTTCTGCGAATGGTCGGAGAAGTTTCTTATGAGGTAGCCTTACCTCCAGCTCTAGAGAATGTCCACAACGTTTTCCATGTTTCAGTTCTACGTCCTTACAAACCCGATTACAAGAACGTGATTGAATATGAACCCCTACATTTTGACAAAGACTTATCTTATGAAAAAATTCTGTTCGGTTATCGTAATCAAAAGAGCAAGTTCTAAGAAATAAAGTAATACCTTCTGCTAAGGTAATTTGGAGGAACCACAACGCTGAAGAAGCAAAATGGGAACTCAAAGAGAATATGATGAAGAATTATCCTCATTTATTTACTTAGATTATTATAAGTGATTCTGGGGACAAAATCTTTGTAAAGGGGGGGGGGGAGAATGTAACGGGACGAATTATTTAAGTTGTGATTCTGAGGACAGAATCCTTTTAAAGGGGGAAAGATGTGACAACCGAGATTTTGTAATTTAATTTTAATATTTATTTGATTAAATAAATATTTTTTTGATGAATTAATTATTAGATTAAATAATTAATTGATGAAGTTGTGGTAGATTAATTTAATTATATGTGTTATATTTATTAAATTAATGTGGAAAATTTTTATTATTTGAAGTATGTAATTATGTGAGCTTATAGAATTAAAAAATATTTAATAAGCCTAATGTTATTTTAATTAATTTAATAATTAATTGGAGATTTAATAATTTGACATAATTAATAAATGAGAAATTTAATTATGTGACTATGTGAATTAATGAGAAATTATTATATGTTATTTAAAATAAATTAAATAAGATATTGGAGTTATTTTATAAAGGGGTGTGACATTATTTAAACTATATGATAAAAGTTTAATTAAATTAATTGGGTATAAGCCTTTTAAGGCTAGCCAAACATGGCATTAGTGGAGGTTGGGAGCAGTTAACCCATGATAGGTAACTGACCTCCACAATGCGTCAGTTCTTCATTATATACGTTTTCCTTCTTTTATTTTTTTTAAGTCTTTTATTTTCTAAGTCTGGCAAAGCAAAAACAGAGAGAATATTGAGAATCAGTAAGATTAAAGGAGAAGAAGTGTGAGGAAATTGGGAGTTGTTATCACCCTGTGTAATCCAAGCAGAGTAATCAAGGGTAAACTCTTCTTCCCCAAATTTCAAATTACGTTGTTTAAGTTTTGGCTTTCAAGTTCTGTTAAATTCGTACAATTGGAAAGAATAAGGATTATGTGCATATATGTGTTAAGATATTATTATAATGTGTTTTCATATATATTGTATGGTTCCATATCATCAGTTTCATAATATTATACAGTATATGGTTACAGAGTATAGAATATGGCCATATGTCCCTTATACGTGAATTTAATATGTCAAACATAAATTATTTTGTAAAATTCCCACTTGTATATAATTATGCATGCTAAAACGAAGAAAACAAAACTTGAATGGATGGATTTGGTGTTATAACAAATCCATAGTGTTAATTTTCATGTTTTATGTTCAAAACCTTCAAGAACAGTGAAATTTGCATGTTTTAATTCTGTAATTATGTGTTTTAACTTGTTAAAATCATGCTTGAAGGGTTGAGTATTAGTTATTTGTGTATTACTATGTTTGGGTATGTCTAAATTCGTGTAAAAATAAGTTAATTGGAGTTTTTTGGCCATGATCTGCAATTTTTGCGAATTAGAGAACTGAAATTGGAGTCTCGCGCCGCGACGCCAACTCCATGCCTTAATACTAGCATCAAGAACGCCATCGCTACCGCAACGATTAAAGAATCATACCGCAAATGGCCAAGAATAAGCTTAATGTTGAAAGCCAGCACCACTTAGCGATTGTCCGTAAAAATGAGATTTTTCATTTTTCAAGCCTAGCAATGTGTTAGTAACTTAACCTAATGAACATAAAAACATGTTAGACATATAATGAGGTGTTAAAATAAATTCTTAACATGTCAATAACACATTTATGTGTGAATTGAATTATTGAGCACATAGTTAGCTTATTGTTCATAAAGTGTAAATTGTGTGTCAATGAATGTAGTAATTTGACTAAGTATGGTCATAATTAAAGTTAGAAAAAGAGAATGAACTTGTGATGACTAGTACGTTATAATTGACTGGTATTATGAACGTAAATGATATGTAGGATTTAAATCAAGGAACGAGTATAATTAACGTGTAATCTATGCACGAGGCAAGTTTCCTAACCCTACTCGTTATCTTTTTATGAGCTTATAAGTTGTCTCTTTACATCGAGCAAATTCTCATTATTATTGATCAAGTACATTTTATTATATTAAAATGTAGACTAAAAGATAATGTGCACCCCAAACTTTACACCCTTGTTGACTTTTGCACCCTAAATCGAAAAAGGTGTCTAAGTACACCCCAAACTTCAATTAAACGTAACAAAAACCACACTTTTTGTATTTAATCGGTCAAAAATGACCGGCTAAGACTGTAATGTTTATTACAAAGGGTAAACTTGGTAATTTACATTTATTTCATACAATTCCCTACCTTCTTTCTTTTAAACCCACACTCCTCTATTGAGTCAACTCACCCATACACCACTCACATCTCCCTTTCTCTCTACTGACTTCTCCAGCTCCAGCATCCTCTCCTCCGCCCTCTTCTCTCTCCTCCCCTCTCTCCGGCCCCTTCACCTTCGATTGCAGAGCAGATATGGCATCGACATTTGCTTCCTCGACAAGTGAAACCAATTCAAGTTGGAAGCCGTTGAAGGCCACCAACTTGATATAACAAAAAGATACATAGAAATCTAGAACTTGTTAATTAATTTACCATAATATATCTAGTAGAACTAAAACAAAAGATTAAAAATTATGTAGAATTAATACTCTCAAATACAACTTAAGAAGAATTAATACTGGGTCTTATAGAGATGTTGATATGAGAGCCTCTTGTCAGAAGAGACCCAATAAAAGGCCACGATATGGAGCAATATCCGATTCCACCAGTAGGGAAAATTCGGTTTGACAAGGAACAAACTAGCCAAAAATGCTCCCAGTGCCATTGAAAGGCCAAATTGCTTTAATTTAACACAAAAAGATGAAATATTATTTGTTGATGTAATGATATGCATAATTTAGCAAATAAAAATGACTCCACTTACCCTTGCGGTGAGGAGACTCGTACCTGCAATAACCAGGGAGCATATTTGCGTAAAATATCTCTGCATTTTGATTCTCTGCAATTTACTTATATATTGGCCGAAGCAGCTGCAGGTAAAGCACAAAGGAATAAGAAGATCACTAATTCCCAAGAAATAAGCAGAGCATACTTTGAAACATCAATTCCTGCCATGCCTAAGGAGTATCCAAAGGCACCCCGCATTACTTATGCTATCAAAACCCAATTCAGTCATCAAAATCTACCATCTATTTCAGGCCAAAACAAAAACCCAGCTTTTCAAATCAAGAGTTTGTAAAGGATTACCAGGACCACAGTCCCCACCAATTTTACCTAATAAAAACCAGCAACAATTTTTATTCATTCAAACCACAAAGATTACCAATCAAAAAATACCCAGTTCATAATTAATCTCCAAATTTACAATTTTCATACAAATTCCCCCAAATTAAAACAAACACAGTTCAAATTACACCAAAAAGATACAGATGGGAATCTTCCAATTCCATTTTCACCAAACCCATGCTCAATTTCTCACCAAAAATCTTCAATCTCAAGTGGGTATTTGAGTTCTCAGCAGGAATCTTCAGTTTCAGATGGGAATTTGAGTTCTAAGCTTAGTTTTGGGCCTAAGAATACGGAAATCATGAGATGAAGAAATGAGTGATTTTGGAAGCAAATTTAATGGGTTAGGGTATAGGCCATGTTTGGATTTTAGTAGGGAATATGAGAAATCAAGTGTGGAGATTATGAAGGGATATGAAAAGGTATTTGGTGGTTGTGGTTTCTGGTGGTATGAATCAGCAGATGAATCCAAGCGCCTGTATCACGTCGGTGAGCTCGGCGACAAAGATCTTGCCATCGCCGTTGGCGCCGAACCGGTTAAAGACGCGCAATTTTTGGTTTGTGAGAGGGAAGGAGTGGAGAGAAATAGAGAAATAGAGAACAAAGATAAAGTGGAGGAGAGAGAGAAGGGAAAGAAAGGAAAAGACTTAAATGCCCTTTCAGATCCATATTACAGTCTTAGTCGGTTATTTTTGACCGGTTAAATACAAAAAGTGTGCTTTTTGTTACGTTTAATTAAAGTTTGGGGTGTATTTAGACACTTTATTCGGTTTAGGGTGCAAAAATCAACAAGGGTGTAAAGTTTGGGGTGCACATTGTCTTTTAGTCTAAAATGTATTAATCTTTCAAAGTATGATTCTGCTATACAATAATTATTCTATTGTATACCTTTTGAGATTTCTATTCAATTTTAAATTATCAGTTACTGTTGAACTTTGTTAGACTAGTGAACCCTTAATGATTTGACTAGTCCATAGTTGATGAGCGTTCTAAATTTTAGAACCCTTGATGAATTATCCAAACCAAACTTCCTTTGGTGCAGACTCTAATATCAAATCGAGATGAACAACCTCAGTATAGGGGATTACTTATGTGTTAGCGTTAAGATATTGTGCATATGTAGATGGGTACTAAGGGTGATGATCGCCTCTAAGTACGAAGAGAATAGCCCATAGTCTTATGACTATTAAAGGTTTCAAGTATAAACACTTGACAACCTAGGACATAGTTCAAGGTCTTATGACCCTCAGAAGTTCTTTTGTTTCTTGTTATTCATTCTTGATTTAAAAGCTGAGTTTTCATGTTTCAGAAGCCTTTGATTTATTCGCATGTTATTATTTCTTTGTTATATTGTTATACTTGTGGGCAATCGTGCTCATTCTTGCGTAATAATAACATTGTAGTTAAGAACGAAAGATTAGACGAGCCTTCCACTAGTAAAGGCAAGGGCAAGGTTAACAAATGAAGAAGACTTGTTGTTATTGTGTAATGATATTTAGACTTGAGACTTGTTATTTGTTTATGATTCCGCACAGATGTTTAAGGTTAGAGTGACCTGGGATTGTATTTTATGCAGATGATGTAACCCCATCAAGGGAGATTTATTTATTTAATTCTATCTATTGCATGGTTTGCTTTTATTTATGGGTAGATAGATAGATGATATTTGTACAATGAACATCAAATCCTGAGGAAATGGAAGTACCCAGATTTGGGGTGTCACAGGTTGGTATCAAAGTTGTAGGTTATGAACCTTAGGTGGGGAAACAACCTTAGGTATTAGCTTTGTAGGAGATCGAGAACATAGTGGTGGTAAACTCTTATCGAGTTCTAAGAAATGAATTTCTTAATTCAAGATAATAAAAGACTTTATGTGCTTATGTGTTAAATTATGTGCTCGCTAGTACGGATTAGTAACTAAAACTTTAAATTTTGTTGTCAGGATATTGGATGTTGGAGGAGCTAGTCAAGCTGGGGAGGAGGAACCCCGAGTACCTACAGAGGAGGAGTCCCGAGACATTCATGTCGTCGGGGAACAGTTAGTACAGAGAGAGCCATCTCCGTTGATCACTGTTGTTGGTCAGGAGCATGAGCATGAGACTGATCCAGAGGAGGATTCTGATGAAGAAGAGGAGGAAGAGGAGTTCCCATCGAATTTCATCGATGCTGAGATGTATGATGCACTTTCTGATCGTAACATGGAGTTACAAGACACTGTTCAAGAGCTGAAGGAGCGGACTGTTATATAGCAGATTACCATCGAGCAGAAGGATGGGGAAATTGTGACTCATCACACACGTTTAGGAAACGTGGAGTGGGATTTGGTTTATGAGAAGGGTCAAACCAAGGAGAAGTCCGAAGAAATAGAAAAGTTGAAGAAGGATCTGAAAGAGAGCTCAGAAAGGTTGGCCATAGCAGAGGAGGGCTGGGTAAGAGAGTCACGTCGTGCTGATCTTGCAGAAGAGGATTGTCATGCGAAGAAGGCTAAGCTTGGGGAGACGTACTCTACACTTCAAAATGCAATGGATGCGACCCAGGATTGAGTTATGAAGTATCCAATCCAGTTTAAAGGTCTACCATCATATATGCTAGATCGCAGGACGATGTCCCTCATCATGGAAGAAGAACGTGGCAAGGCTATTCAGCTCCTTAATAGGCAGTGATAAGATTAGTCTATTTATGTGAAACCTATCTGGTAGTTAAAGATGTAAATTCCGATGTGTTTATAAACAAAATAATATTTTAATGTTTTAAATCTTGTACCTTTAAATATTAAGGTAGCAAATGAAGAAATTAGTCATGTTGAACATATTCATAGGCGTTGTTGTGTAGAAATACGAGGTTATAAATTATCAGTAGATTTGATACCGATAAAGTTGGGAGAATTTGATGTAATTCTCGGGATGGATTGGTTAGTTAACCATGATGCAATTATAGATTATCAAAAGAAATGTATAAACCTTCGAACATTGAAGCAACCTAAGGTAGTGTTTTACGATTGTAAGTCACCAGGACATTCGTGTTGTCTTACCATGACACAAACTAGGAAATTCCTAAGGAAGGGATGTGTAGGTTATTTATGTCATGTTGTTGATACCCAGTGAGTGGGAGCAATGATGGAACAAATACCTATAGTCAAAGAATTCGTGGATGTATTTCCAAGTGAATTACTAGGTCTTTCGCTGAATAGGGAGATTGAATTTGTAATAGATATTGTGCCAGGAGCGGCACCAGTTTCAAGGGCACCGTATCGTATGGAGCCATTAGAAATGAAGGAGTTGATGCTTCACCAACAAGAACTATTGGATAAAAAATACATTCAACAGAGTGTTTCGCCATGGGGAGCACCGATACTATTTGTGAAAAAGAAGGATGGATTGTTAAGACTTTGTATTGACTACCGAGAGTTTAACAAGTTAACGATAAAGAATAAATACCCATTGCCCATGATCGATGATCTCTTTGATCAATTGAAAGGGGCAAAGTATTTTTCTAAGATAGATTTGCGAATGGGGTATCATCAATTAAAAGTCAGGAAGGAGGATGTACCTAAGATGGCGTTCAGGACTCGTTATGGCCATTACGAGTTTTTGGTAATGTCATTTGGGATGATGAATGCACTAGCTGCATTTATGGATATGATGAAGAGAGTGTTCAAACAATATTTGGACAAGTTCATCGTAGTGTTTATCAATGATATTCTAGTCTATTCTAAGATGCCAGAAGATCACGCTGAACACCTAAGATTAGTGTTGGAAACACTAAGGAATGAGAAGTTATACACAAAATTCACTAAGTGTGAATTTTGGCTAGAAAGGGTATAGTTTTTAGGACATATTATCGACCGATATAGAATTTCAGTAGACCCAGCAAAGGTGGAAGCAGTGATTAATTGGGAACAACCGAAAACACCGACAGAAGTACATAGTTTCCTAGGGTTAGCGGGATACTATCGAAGATTTATCTAAGATTTTTCAAAGATAACTACTCCGTTGACTAATTTAACAAGAAAAACAGTGAAGTATATGTGGACTAAGAAGTGTGAAAGCAGTTTTTAAGAACTGAAGAAAAGGTTGAGTGAAGCACTTGTATTATCCTTACTCGATGATACAGGACATTTAGTAGTTTATAGCGATGCTTCGCATAGAGGACTAGGTTACGTGCTCATGCATCATGACAAGGTCATTACGTACGCATCACAAAAATTAAAGAATTATGAGAAAGTTTATCCTACTCATGATCTGGAACTGACAACGGTGGTATTTGCCTTAAAAATTTAGAGGTATTACCTATATGGTGAGGAATGTGAGAAATACACGGACTATAAAAGTCTAAAATATATCTTCACACAAAAGACTTAAATATGAGACAAAGAAGATGGCTAGAGTTGATAAAGGATTACGACTGTGATATTTTGTATCATCTAGGAAAAGCAAATATAGTGGCTGACACCTTAAGTCGAAAGGGTTGGGAAAAGTTTTCTATGTTAACGGCTCAAACTGAGTTAATAACAGAGATGGTTAAAATAGAATTAGAGGTGAAGTTACCGAGTGAACTGGGTCAGAAACCATTTAAAATGGAGACTAGACCTACCATTGTAGAGAGAGTCAAGGAGGTATAACTCAGAAATGATGAGTGTGATCAGATAAAGAAACGGCTAGCAGATGAAAAAGAGATAAAGTATAGTCTTGATAACGAGTGAAACAAAATTGAAGGAGGAAATATTAGAAGAGGCTCATAGTTCAAGGTACTCGATTTATCCTGGTAGTACTAAGATGTATCAAGACATTCGACAGAGTTTTTGGTGGCCAAACATGAAGAGAGAGATGGAAAAATATGTAAGTATGTGCTTAACTTGTCAAAAAGTTAAGGCCAAACATTAATGACCAAGCAGCTTGTTACAGTCATTGGAAATTTTAGAATAGAAGTGGGAGCATATCACGATTGATTTTTTGGTTGGACTTCTAACTACATAGAGAGGGTACGACGCTATTTGGGTAATAGTGGACCGGTTGATGAAGTCGTCTCACTTTTGGCCAATAAGATTCAAGTTTAACTTTGATCAGTTAGTTAAAATCTATGTTAAGGAAATTATTTTAAGACATGGGGTACCAGTTTCGATAGTGTCAGATCGTGATCCATGATTCACATCAAACTTCTGGAGAAGTCTGCAAGAACAGATGGGAATGCAGTTGAAGTTAAGTACATCTTATCATCTACAGACAGATGAGTAGAGCGAAAGAAAAATTCATACGTTAGAAGATATGCTAAGATCTTGCGTTATGGATTTCAAAGGTAGTTGGGATGATCATCTACCATTAGTAGAGTTTGTTTATAACAACAGTTATCATACAAGCATAGGCATGCCGCCTTACGAAGCTTTATATGGAAGGAAGTGCAGAACACCATTGTATTGGGATGAAGTAGGAGAACGCCGAATGCTAAGACCTGAATTTGTATAGCAAACAGTGAATATAGTTAAGTTGATATGAATACGACAAAAAAAGTATACAGATCCTCTTCGAATGAGAAAAGAGTTCGAAGTCGACTCGTATGTATTTCTAAAAGTATCTCCCTGGAAAGGAAAGATATGTTTTAGGAAGAAGGGAAAGTTAAGTCCAAGGTTTATAGCATCCGAGCTGGTCGTGATGCATCCGAGCCTCGCGGGTCCCATCATCTCATAGTACGTGCACTCATGCACTGTAATGTCTGCTCGAACTTGCAGAACTTCAATCCGAGCATCCGAACAAGGTATATCTAACCTTCTTCGGACCGCTTGTGTCGAGAGTTACGCAATGACATGGATTAGAGGTTGTACGAAGTCAGGAAGAGGGGTCTATGCCCATGGTCTTCAAGCTTCAAATTCTATCCAAAGTACTGCCACGCTTAATAGTCACTCGGGATTATCAATCCTCGGCTCTTGTGGGACATTGTTGTATATATGTATGTATGAAGTGTTGAGACGACGTGTCATTATCGAAGGAACAAGATGACGTTTGAATCCTCGTCGGGATTATCGCTGGTTTAAGCGGAAAGTAGGCGTTGCTCAGGTTTACATCTGAGATTGGACTACTTGTTGGTATGTCGTGATATCATCTTGTTGAGATGGTATGATGACGTTGTGACTCCTCACCGGGGTTATCGCCGGTTTAAGTGGAAAGCAGATGTTACTCAGGGTTACATCTGAGATTGGACTGCTGCTTGTTTGTATGTATCACTGTCATCTGTGGATGTTCTTGTCGCCTGCTGTTATCTTCGTGTTACGAGGTGTGTGTGCCTCGGCGATGTCCGAGGTTGAAGCTGATTGCATATGTTTGAAACAAGCATTTCTAGGGTTATCGCCAGAATTGCAATGGCATCTCTCGGGGCTATCACCAAGGATGGGGTTGCTACTCCCAAAGTTTTCT
The DNA here is from genome assembly GCA_020205615.1 of Panax quinquefolius. Taxonomy (NCBI): domain Eukaryota; kingdom Viridiplantae; phylum Streptophyta; class Magnoliopsida; order Apiales; family Araliaceae; genus Panax; species Panax quinquefolius. The sequence goes on from CM035173.1 coordinate 56,935,272, forward strand.
CTCGACTGGAACCGAAAGCGTCATTATTATCGCCGAGACGTAACTATCCTCTCCTGTTGTTGCTTTTTTTGATCTCGCATATCTCTGGGGTTATCTCCGATATTGAAAATGAAATTCCGGTGTGTGTTCCGGTTTGAGATGATGTTCGGTTTGTGTTCGGGTGGGGCGAACTTCCTAGTAGTATCTGGAATGGATGTAAGCTGTCTTTCAGGGTTATCTCTAAAAGACGAATCTACGCTCCTGCAATGATAGTAATAGGAGTGTAGAAAATTTCGAATGTCTACAATGGCAATGATATAAGTATTTACCAAACGAAATCAAGGATAAATATTAAAGAATTTAAATTTATCCAGAGTTTAAAAATATCCAAATTGTCAACATGATACTTCTTTGTGGAGTAAAATTCAAGAATAATATTCATGTACCAAAAATAATTTGGACAGAAAAGAAATATATTTTTCGGGTAAATAGTACCCTATAAATAGTACTTCGGGAATAGTACCTCATGAATAGTAACTCGGCATGAAAAGTACCCTAAATACCTGAGTGAATAATATTCTGATGAATAGTAATTTGGGTGAATAGTAATCCATGAATAGTAACTCATGTATAGTACTCCGACACGAAAAGTGCCCCGAATACCCAAGTGAATAATACTAGAGTGAATAGTAATCGGCTGAATAGTAACCCGTGAATAGTAACTCGTAAAAAATACCAAAGAAAATGATATTCCATGACGAGTACAAAAGAAATGATATCTCATACGAGTATAATAGATTATACGAAATCAAAAATGGATTTTCACCACCATGCAGTAATCCACGTGAGATGCATCATTTCCACAATTTAATAAGGAATGAATACGAAGGATCGTTCACCATGCATGTGGTAATCCATATAGACAGGTTATTCTAACAAAATAATAAAGAATGGAATAATAGAAGAATTCACCATGCATGTGATAGACCGCATGCATGTGTTATTCCCAATGTAATAATAACGAATGGAACCGTGTCACGCGTAATCCGCATGCATGTGATATTCCAAAAGAATAATAAGTAATGGAACCAGGTCATGCGTAATCCGCACAGACAGGATATTCCAACATAATAATAAAGAATGGAATAACAATAAAATTCACTAGACATGTGATAGACCGCACAAACAGGTTATTCCAACAGAATAATAAAGAATGGAATAACAGAAGAATTTCACCATGTATGCGGTACTTCGCATAGACAGGTTATTCCAACATAATAATAAAGAATGGAATAATAGCTCTTACGAGTATTGAAAGAAAATAATTCCCTTCATGAATACGAAAGAAATAATACCCCTTACCTCAAAAGAAGACTGGATACTGGAATAGTGAGGTAGTAGACTTCTCTTCTTCTTTCTATCTATAATTTCTTTCTAAAATAATTGCTCTTGTGAGACTTAGTGAATTGGTGAAAAATAATGAAGGAATGAGCTTCTATTTATAGAAAAATATAGTTTCAATAATTGCACATTTTTGGGGCTCAAAATATTACAGTATAATACCTTCCTCTTTTTCTTCATTTTTAATTTAGTCCTGCAAGTATTATCAAACTTGCACCATCTCCCCTAATAGTAAATCATGTGAATCAATAGTAAATCATGTGAATCAATAGTTTTAGACATGTGAAAATATGAATTACAGTATAGTACCTCCATCTATACCTCCATTTTTAACTTAGTCATGCAAGTATTATCAATCTTGCACCAACTCCCCAAATAGTAAATGAATGTGAATCAATAGTACACACATGTGAATAAATAGTTATAATCATGTGAATCAATTGCAATTAATTGCTCATTTATCCGGTTAATTACCCGATTGGTCAATATAACCTCCAAACATCAATTATTATCAAAATAACTGTCAATTTCCACTAACACTAACAATCCCAACACAATGGAAATATTTTTAACAACAATTTCATTTTTGAAATTTCAAAGTTTGACTTTTTCTAAAAAGTCAATTGTTGACTTGTTGACCAAAAAGTCAACCCCGATAAATTTTGTGTTAATAGTCTATTTTTACTAATTTCATCATTACGGACTCAAATATCATGTCTGCGTCTCCAAATTCAACTCCGAACTCAAATTTAATTTTTTAATAACATTCATCATTAATATTATAACTCACAATATTAACAACCAGATCGTTCTCAAGAAAGAGGGGGCTTTCCGATAAGGATTTCTCCCTATTGGCGCGCAATTAGATTACCTAACCTCTCCTTGACAGAACTTCTAGATATCGTCAATATTGCAAATAATAATATGAATAACTTTATCGTCTCAATTATTGATTTAATAATATAAAATATTATAACAATAATTGAATAAAACTGTGTGACTTCTCACATAAGCATCAATAATCAAAGATATCAAGATAATACCGCGTGCGCCACTATGCAACCACAGCAGATCAGATACTTTTATCAATTTAACCATTTACTAAATTGAATAATAATTATAAAAATTAAATACTTTCATTTCAGTAAAATTCGGGTCTTACAATCTCCCTCTTATGAAATTTCGCCCCTCGATTTACGTGCACAATGTAGTTCAAGATATGAGAATACCTTGCTTTTTTTCTGATTGTACCTTCCTATTGTTTCCTCTCTATCATGATTTTCCCATTTCTCATCTCCTGTATTTCAGATATCATTCTACAATATAGTTTCAAAATAAGGGTTAAATGACATATCATATATTATCCCTATACTCTGACCGACCAATTAAATACCAAATAAACTTAGGTAGGTCATACTAGAGAAGGAATTCCTCGTCTCTCCCCTCCTAGTTCTTGTCTCACATCTCAGCCAGGGATCATATCCCTAAGCTTTGATACCAACTATGACGCCCCCAAAACAGGTATACATCACCCATCTTGAGTCGCCAGATACATGGTACATAAATTTAAATACAACTTAATTATACAACAGTCGTGTAAAATACGACAAAACATAATTGAGAGTTTAAACAAGAATACTGTCATCTAGACAATATCCACACTCAATGGTGTCCTCATTACAATTATTATCACATTATTTCGTAGAATAGTGAGGACTACTAAAGCCATTTATCCTGGACCATCACTCCATTCCCCGACTCGTCCCAAATATATTCTCATTTCAAGAGAACAATGAAAGAAATGGTGAGCTCAACTAGCCCAAAGAAGAAATATTATGACTAAGATAATGCGTAATAAATTATCCTTAGCCTTCAACAAAGATAACAACCGATAGAATACAATAGACAACAAGTTTTAGATCAACAACCTGCAGCGGAATAAACAATCCATTAGAAGAGTCAAGTAGAACATAATGTCTACTATCTCTTCTAAATTAAAAGTCCATCGTTAATATTTCATTTATGTAATACTCAACAACAGTTCTTTGTTATACCCAAGACAAAAAGAACTATCATCACCTGTCTGCACCTAAACCACCAACGATTATAGTTAAATCCACAACTCATATTTATAATCATATAACTCAACAGTTTCTCCTTGCCACAAAGGCTTGATAGAAAGTTTACTCAATATCTTTACCCCAAAGGCTAAAGATATTCAAATGTAATAACAATGATCATACCAATCAGTTGTCTACCTTTGTACTACGGGCCAAAGATATTTAACTATAAAACCAATGGTCATGATCATACCAATCAATTGTCTGTCAGTGCACTACGGCCAAAGACATTCAACTGTTAACTAATGGTCATGATCCTGCCAATCACATCATCGAATTATCCATGCACTACGGGCCAAGGATATTCGTTATTATCACCAGTGGTTATGATCATGTCATACACCTGTCCATCTTTGCACGTAAGCCAAAGATATACAACTATAAAACCAATAATCAACAGTCCATCTATGCAAGTAAGCCAAAGATGACTTTCATCACAATATAAGCATGAGGATGATGACAATGATATATGCATTTATCAAATTAAATCAAGGATAAATATTAAAGACTTTAAATTTATCCAGAGTTTAAAAATATTCAAATTGTCAACATAATACTGCTTTGTGGAGTAAAATTCAAGAATAATATTTATATACCAAAAATAATTTGGACAGAAAAGAAAAATATTTTTCAGGTAAATAGTACCCTATGAATAGTACTTCGGGAATAGTACCTCGTGAATAGTAACCCAGCATGAAAAGTACCCAAAATACCTCAGTGAATAATATTTAGATGAATAGTAATTTGGGTGAATAATAACCCGTGAATAGTAACTCGTGAATAGTACTCCGACACGAAAAGTGCCCCGAATACCCGAGTGAATAATACTAGAGTGAATAGTAACCGGGTGAATAGTAACTTGTGAATAGTAACTCGTAAAAAAATACCGAAGAAAATGATATTCCATGACGAGTACAAAAGAAATGATATCTAATACGAGTATAATAGATTATACGAAACTACAAATGGATTTTCACCCGCCATGCGGTAATCCACGTAGACAGATCATTTCCATAATTTAATAAGGAATGAATACGAAGGATCATTCACCATGCATGTGGTAATCCACATAGACAAGTTATTCCAACAGAATAATAAAGAATGGAATAACAGAAGAATTCACCATGCACTCAATAGGCGCATGCATGTTATTTCCAATGAATAATAAAGAATGGAACCAGTCATGCATAATCCGCATGCATGTGATATTCCAATGTAATAATAAAGAATGGAACTGTGTCATGCGTAATCCGCATGTATGTGATATTCCAATGTAATAATAAAGAATGGAATAACAACGTAATTCACTAGGCGTGCGATAGATCATGCAGCATAATGTGTTATTCCAATGTAATAATAAAGAATGAAATAACAGAAGAATTTCACCATGTATGCGGTACTTCGCATACATAGGTTATTCCAATATAATAATAAAGAATGTAATAACAGCTCTTACGAGTATTGAAAGAAAATAATTCTCTTCATGAATACGAAAGAAATAATACTCCTTACCTCAAAAGAAGACTGGATACTGGAATAGTGAGGTAGCAGACTTCTCTTCTTCTTTCTCTCTATAATAATTGCTCTTGTTAGACTTAGTGAATTGGTGAAAAATAATGAAGGAATGAGATTCTATTTATAGGAAAATATAGTTTCGATAATTGCACGTTTTGGGGCTCGAAATATTACAGTATAATACCTTCCTCTTTTTCTTCATTTTTAATTTAGTCCTGCAAGTATTATCAAACTTGCACCATCTCCTCTAATAGTAAATCATGTGAATCAATAGTTCTAGACATGTGAAAATACGAATTACAGTATAGTACCTCCATCTATACATCCATTTTTAACTTAGTCATGCAAGTATTATCAATCTTGCACCAACTCCCCTAATAGTAAAGGAATGTGAATCAATAGTACACACATGTGAACAAATAGTTATAATCATGTGAATCAATAGCAATGAATTACTCATTTATCCGGTTAATTACCCGATTGGTCAATATAACTTCCAGACATCAATTATTATCAAAATAACTGTCGATTTCCACTAACACTAACAATCCCAACACAATGGAAATATTTTTATGAACAATTTTATTTTTGAAATTTCAAAGTTTGACTTTTTTTGAAAAAGTCAACTATTAACTTTTTGACCAAAAAGTCAACCCCGATAAATTTTGTGTTTATTGTCTATTTTTACTAATTACATCGTTTCGGACTCAAATATCACGTTCGCGTCTCCAAATTCAACTCCGAACTCAAATTTAATTTTTTAATAACATTCATCATTAATATTATAGCTCACAATATTAACAACCAGATCGTTCCCAGGAAAGAGGGGGCTTTCCGAGAAGGATTTCTCCCTACTAGCACGCAATTAGATTACCTAACCTCTCCTTGACAGAACTTCTAAACAACGTCAATATTGCAAATAATAATATGAATAACTTTGTCGTCTCAATTATTGATTTAATAATATAAAATATTATGACAATAATTGAATAAAACTGAGTGACTTCTCACATAAGCATCAATAATCAAAGATACTGTACAATACCGTGTGCCACTATGCAACCATGTGTATTACTGTACTTTTATCAATTTAACCATTTACTAAATTGAATAATAATTATAAAAATTAAATACTTTCATTTCGTAAAATTTGGGGTCTTACAGTATTCATAATCCTTTCCTGAATTTGTACTAATTCATAGTACAATTGACACACAACATTCTTACTGTAACATTTTAATCATTCTATTAATCCTTCTCACTACTATAACCTTATCCGATCACGGGGTGATCTTATCGTATATATTACGATATATTTTTATGCTATGATCATTTTGTTTTACGATCTCCTATCCCAGTACCTTTAATCTTTTAGACTCTATCTATTCACCACTACTGTTCACCTTTATTATCAGAGTTAGGGAACTCCGTATCTTTACAACATATCGAGATTCGTCTTTGAATCTCACCGACACACTAACTCTATGTGAGTTAGATCTTATCATAATCACTGCAGTTATTAGTCTAACGTAACTCTACCCTAGATTTATAATCTACAGCTCTGATACCAAATATAGCATCCCAAAATTCGGGTTCCAAATCACCACGAATATGGTACACTAGTTCTATAACTATTGCGGAAGATATAAACATAAATTGTTTATACATTAAACTTTACACACTATTTCCAAGGTCGAGAATCTTCACTTAAAACCTGAATCAATATCCTATCTAACATACAATGTTATTATTATACATGACTGTTACAGATTTAGCTACACATATAATCCCAAGTTGGACTTGTCTTTATCTTTTCCTGTATCTAATATATTCGTCCTAATCTACAATGTTTATCATGATATAGCAAAGGTGAGCAACAAGTTTGCCCAACAAGTTTAAGTTCAATAAATTAGGGATATATCATGATGGAAAGAATTGAACAATAAGCTGGCTAAAATTCTACAATATAATTGTGAACTAGCATGAAAAAATTTTCATAGCTGAATGAACATTGAACATGAACCACTATATATGGATCGAATGGTAATGAATGTGATCAACCTTTCATACCTGACGAACACATGCAATATGCACAAAGTGCGATTCAACAATTTATAGACATGATGTAATTAACAATGATTAACCACAAGTTAAAAGAATAGTTCAAGAAAACTTGCATTCAAAGAGATAAGGTTTAGATACTTGCCTACGATATTCGTTGAATAAAGTAATGTAAGGGTTTAGGATACTTGTCTTCTCGGTTGTTTACTGCTACGTAATCTATTTAGCTTTATCTGAAGACATAATATTAATAATATTGATTTCCAAGTTAGAATAATATCATCATAGCATAAAATAACCTAAACACATTACCACATAATCCTATCCGTCTATACAGCACATAAGACCTAATATCAAGTCAAACTATTGCAGTCTGAGTTGAGTTCAGTACTATTTTGACATCCCGACGGCTTAGTCGGATAATTCTCGAGCCTAATTTCCTTAAGACTTTGTCTAAACGCAACACAATTATCTTAGATAATTTTATTATCAGTCAGAATAATTTTTAAAGGCTCATAATAATTTTCAAGTAATTATTATTATATATTATGATTTTTCAATCATAAATATCATATTTATATGATTTAAATACCACTTAATTCCATTATCATTATTATTTATTTAATATTAAATATTAATAAAATCCTTAACATAATATTATAATATATTTATAATATCTTAAAGTATTTTTAAAACTTTATCATCGCTTTTAAATGATTTTAAAATAATTAAAACCATATTTAATTAATCGCCATTAATAATAAATATTAAAATTTTTCATGACCAAATATCAAAAGTTATATTTCACAACTTAAAATATTTTTACAACCATTAAATAATTTTTATATGATTTTTAAAGCATTAATTCTATTTTTCCATAATTTATTTAATACGATTATTAAATAAATGAATTACCATTAATAATAAATTATTAATGAAATTCATCACAAAATATTAAAAGTCATTAAAATAAATTAAAATATTTTCTTATACCATAATATATTTTTAAATGATTTTTCAAGTACTCAAATCATTTTTAAGTAACTTATTTAATATTATAATTAAATAAATTAAATTCCATTAATATTCCAAAAACATTAAATATTAATGAAATATATTCAAAATTATTAAAAATCCATTTTTAGGCTTTAAAATAATTTTTAGGAATTTATTATGTATTTTTAATAATTAAAAACTATTTTTCTCTATTTATTAAATAAAATAATTAATTTTATTAAGAAACTGTCGCTAAAGGGTGCCTATAACGACAGAATCGTCGCTATAGGGGTCCTCGGGTGTTCTTGAGCCTGCCCAGAAATTCATACTCAGTTCGCAGGGTGGTATGTTTGACCATCATTTAATCATTGCTTGTTATGTTTTCTGGGCTGCTAAAATGTTAATGTTGTAGTACTGATGTAGTACTACAATTCTAAACCAATTTCATGGCCTAATCATTACACAACAGAGAGATTTAATCTCTCAAAAACCTTGTCAAACGTTGTTCTTCATTTATGGGTTTTCCAGAAATGAAGAACAGTTCTTACTGCCTACTTTGAGCTCTTAAATCTTTGATGTCCAGGCTTGCTTACTGTGTTCTAATGGTCAAATCTTGTTGCATACATGTCAGGGTACAATTCTATAACATCATATCATCATAACGTCATCACATGAGCAAGATCTGGCATAGTCAAACCATGTCGGAAATAAGGCACTTGAAGAATCTGGGTTTTCCAGATTTGCAACAAAACGGACGGTCAACTCTAGTTTGACCTTGATTATATTTTACTCTAGTTATGGTCTAAGTGATCTAATGACTTTATTGTGTAGTCCTCATGACAGACTACAACATCAAAACAACAACATGGACAAACTAGCAAAAAACAACAAGATCTAAGGCTTAGAAAAGCGCTGTCAAACGAAATCTGGGTTTCTGGGTTGCCTAGAAACCCAATTTTCCTGATCGGTCAACCCACTTTGACCACTCATATCTTGAGTTCTAGACATGATCTGACCTTGATTCAAGTTCCAGATCAAAGCCCTTACAACATACTACATGTCTATATCTTAAAACACAACAAACAACTAACACATAAGGATCTATGAGCCATGACATTAGGCTGTCAGAACACAAATTAGGGTTCATAGATCAGTTTCTAAAAACTCATTTTCGTGCATCTAAGTGTTATGGATATATGATATTACAACTTAGATCACTAAGTAACACCCTAATACACAACTTAAAATAATAAACAACAACAAATAACATGGATCACATGAATTTCTAGGTTTAGGGTTTTTATACCTTTTTAATCTTTGATCCTTGAATCTGACTTTTGATTCTGATCTTTGGCAAGCTATAAAGTGCTCTTAGCTTTGTTTCTCACTCTCTCTCACTCTAGATTTCGAAAATGGAGAGAGAGTATGGATTTGGTGAATATAATAAGTAAAATGAGCATTCTCTTTCTCTTTAATCTATATATCTAATAAATACAATGTATATAGCTGATCTAGATGGCTGATATTTTAGATATCGGGCACATGGCAAGGTTAGGGTTGCTCACCAACCACTACTAGGGCAAGATCTACACTCCATCGCATTAAAAAATGTAAAAAGGGTGGTTTGGACATTTGACTTGTAATTTTAATGGCATAAATATAACTTGACCAACCCTTAGGTTTCAAACCTTAGGTTTTAACCCTTAGGGTTTATAAATTTAAATTTCTAGCATTTACTAATTAGGTTTTAAAATAGAAAATTAAGATTTCTAATTTATAATTAGGGTCTCCTAATTATATTATGGTTTCCCAATCACATTAGGGCTTGTAGTTAGGATTAATGTTTCCTAATTAACATTAAAATCGATGAATTACCAATTAGGTCTTCCTTAATTATACATTAGGGTTTTCAACTTTAGAAATTAGGATTTTCTAACTAATCAATTAGGGTTATCCCTAATTAAATATATAATCATTAAGACTTAAACTTTTATACTTATTTTTTAAGTTTCCAAATTAGGGTTTTCAAATTCCGAATTAGGGTTTCAAATTTCCGGTACTAAAATTAGGGTTTCTTGAGCCGATATTAGGGTTTCTTATCAATCGTTAGGGTTTTCTAACTGAACGTCAAGGTTCTTAATATAATATTAGGGTTTGTCACTGATATAATTTATCTGGTCAACCCTTGACCCTTAACCATAAATTGTACACATAAAACCACCTACACAAATTTATATACCCTTAGATACTTAACCTTGCAAGTCTTTACCACAAGATTTTAAACCCACCAAAATCTTTCATAAAATTTTGAAATTCTTAAAATTCCTTCACATAAATGCTAAATTCATTCACTTATTTTATGTCTAGGTCTATTATTTAACCTCTATTCAATCTTTTAAGATTTTATTAAATTGTCTAAATTATCGAATTATCACAATTATCCCTAGGCGGTAACAAAATACGAGTGTTGACCAGTTGTTCTTTGATTGTAAGGAAGGGTTTTTGACACTCATTGCTCCATTTCATTGAGGAGTTCTTCCTTAACAATTTGAAAATAGGCTTACAGGTTGCTGTAAGTTGGGAGATGAATCTGCTAATGAAGTTGAGTCTTCCCAAAAATTCCCGTATTTCCTTCCTTGTCTGAGGAATGGGCATTTCTGTAATGGTCTGGATTTTGGTGGGATCCAGCTCAACCCCTTTGTGGCTGACTAGGAAACCTAGCAACTTACCTAATTTAACACCAAAGGCGCATTTGACTGGATTCAACTTCAAGTTGTACTTACGCAACCTGTTGAAGAGCTTCTTGAGATGGTCTAAGTGGTCTTCTTCCCTTTGGGATTTGACAATGATGTCATCCACATAGATCTCTATCTCCTTATGCATTAATCCATGAAAAAGAGCCATCATGGCTCGGTGGTTGGTAGCTCCGACATTATTGAGGTCGAATGACAACCGTCTATAGCAAAAGGTTCCCCAAGGCGTGATGAATGCAGTTTTCTCACGATCCTCTTCAGCAACCATGATTTGATGGTACCCCGCAAAACAATCAGCAAAGGAGTACATGCCGTATTGAGTAGTATTGTATGAGAATGTGGATAAATGGCATGTGAAAGCTATCTTTAAGGAAGGCTTTATTCAAATCCCGGTAATCCACGTAAACTCGCACCTTTCCTCCCGGTTTAGGTACAGGGACTATGTTAGATAGCCATTCAAGGTATGTGGACACCTTTCCTGAGCTTCTGCCTGACTTGCTTGAATCCCTCTTTAATGGGGAGGCGATGAATGACAATGTCAGTGGATAAGCCCACCATGTCTTCATGAGACCATGCAAACACATCCTGGAATTGGGTTAATAGCGTAACCATGTCATTCCTTTGGTTTGGAGTGAGGTCCATACCAATCTGGATTAGCTTAGGGTTTTCTAAGGTTCTAAGATTGAATGAGGTGGTTTGATCAAGATTAGGTTAGGGTTTATCCTCGACATATTCTTTGATCTCCTGAGGTCTCTCAGTGTCCTCTTGTATTTCCATCAAGTCTGAGTCCAACTTTTCATCAAAGTTACAGTCCTTGTGGAGAAAAGGCGCCTCATCAACAAGTATAAGCACATCTAATTCAGAGTCCTGAAACAAAATATGCTTTCACTTAATATATGAAACTGTTCAATCATATAAAGTGTTAGCCTGTAATGACAAAATAACTACTAATAATGTACAAAAAATTAAGCAGTTATAGCTATCTACGGAGGCGGAGGAGTTTACGCCTTTTTTTACCCTTAAATAAACAAATGCAAGGAGTGCTGCTCCAATTGTCAAGGGTGAAATCCTGTTGGACTGAAGTGATAAAGGTGCTGTTATCGTCCTCCTTTTCCCGAATGATTACCATAATATCTGGACAATCATCATCTGGGGTGTATCTATTTGTATATTAATCATGGAAAATGATGCGTAGGTGAGACAATCTTCTGGCGATGTCTTGTTTACATCTCCGTTCCCTTTCTTCCACTCCGGGATCAGGAATTAAGACCTCTTCTACTTTAATCGGTATCGGTTTGGGAAATAGCATAGCCATTACATGGGTAGGTACCTTTTACCAGAGATTGTACAAGCTAAGGATCTGTAGGTTGAGATAATCGCCATATGGCTGAAGCTGAAGAAATCTGTTTGTGCTTATGAGGATTCCTATGACTAGAACTGGCAGAATAGCATAGTCTAGATGTCCCGGTTTGACTGGGAACTTGAATTGGGTGCTTAATGCCCTTATGATCTTTGCCCAAACCTTGTCTAGTTTGATGACCCAATGACATCATCTCTTGAGTTGTTGCCATTACCTCAACAGAAATCTTGGGTATTAGAGGTGGCTCCCCAATAGGATGATATTGAGTGTTTCTCACCTCTATGGCATGAAAACTGACCGGTTCAACTTCTGCACTGAAGCTGATGAGTGGTACGTCACCTTGTTTAGGACATTTTGGCTCAGCATTAACAATGACTAGGCTATTATTGATGATGTATTTAAATTGCTGATAAAGGGTGGAAGGGACGGCTCCAGCCATGTGAATCCATGGTCTTCCCAAAAGCAGGTTGTATCATGTGGCTATTTTGAGCACGTGAAAGGATACGCGGAAAGTATGTAGACCAATCTCCACAGGAACTTCAATCTCTCCGACAGAATTATGTGGGGATCCATCAAAAGCCTTGATAACCGTATGGCTACTTTTGATCCACTTGAGATTGATGTTTAGCTTCTCCAAAGTGGCATAAGGACAGATATTAAAAGATGAACCTCCATCTATTAGAACTCCTCCCACCATGTATTCGGAAGACAGAACCGCTATGTTCAACGGTTTTCAATGACCAGTCCCTTCGGGAGGAATGTCGTCATCAGTGAAAGATATCACATTGTTGTTAAAAATGTGATCAACCAGGTGTTGGAAATTTTCAACATCCACTAATTTTGGCAAATGGGCTTCTTCCAAAACCTTTAGCAAGACTTTCCTGTGATCTTCAAAAGAGAAAACCAAGTCCAGTATTGAAATTTGTTGTGGAGCTTCTTTCAAGCTTAGAACCACCTTGGCTTTGTTATGGCCCATAGTATGGAGGAATTCTTCAATTTTCTCCATGGAAACTTTCTCCTTTGATTTTATGGTAGGCTTCATCACTCGGCGGGGAAGATATAGTGGATTCTCCTTCAACACTGCAGCAGTTATATGGGATGTGGATCCTTCAGCCTCTCTATAATTCCATGGAACTTTTTTTAGGATGACAACAGGATATTGTGGCCTAGATGGCAATGTAATTAGCTTGGGCGCAGCCACTTTCAAAGGATTGTCAACAACTTTTAGTTGAATTGCTTGTATTGTAAGTGGTCTGGAAGCCAAATCATCCTCAGCGGATATAACTGCTACGACCTCCTTCCATCTTGTAGGAATTGTGTTCCCACTCTCAAGGAGCATAGTGTCATCGTCTGCCAACTGCAGGACACCGCTGTCAACTATGTTCTGAATAAGGTGGCAAAGTGCCCAACATTCTTCTGTGCTGTATTCGCGAGAGTGGGAATGATACTGACATACTCCATTAGAATTGAACCATCTTGAACGGGGATTAATTAGAGGTAACAGAGCTATGATTCTTCCTTCATGATCAGCATCTGAAATATCTCCTCCATTGGTTGGCCAAGGTATGTAAATTGCCTCTTATTGGCAAAATCTCGACAAGCCTTGGCACTTGCTCTTTTTACAATTTTATCCTCCAGTGTTTCACTTTTTGGAGTAAATGATGGAGTATTTGTAACCATAGGAAGGAGACTAGCATGCTCCTGATTGACTAATTGGCGTGTGACTTGATCCTGATGGATCACCAGTTCTGCTAATTGGTTAACTTGCTGACACAAAGCCTTCATTTTTCATTCCATCATAAACTGGAACTGTGCATAATCCCATCTATCAGCACCGTCCTTGCTAGTTTGGGAGGATTCACCACCATAATTGGAACTCTGTCCATTGCTCCAATTAATCAAATTAACCTCTTCCTCTTTATGTTGAGGAAGAGGGTTGTCTTGCACATACGGTTGGTCGGGTTTAGTCACAATGATCTCACCGTTATTAATTAAATCCTGGATCTTGTGTTTCAAGGCCCAGCAATCCTGAGTATCATGTCCAGGCACTCCAGCATGATTGGCACACTTCCGTGTAGCATTAAAACCCTTCCCATTCGGGTTGGCTGGTGGAAGAAGATGAGTAATTTTCTTCTGAGTAGTCAGAATATTGAGAATATTCTCGAGTGAGTCCCCTAGGGGTGTGAACACTCGATTACGTCAGACTTCTCCACCCTTTGGTAATGTGGGGTTAGAAGACTATGCTTGAAAAGTGGAGTAGTTTCTCCTTTGGATAGGCATGTTCTGATTGCCTTTCTAACCTTGTAGTATCAAGGAAACATCCTCTTCTTTCATTTCATGGACCCTCCTAGGGTTGTTTCCATAATTTGTAGACTGGATGTGCTCAGCAATAGCTTTCAAAGAGGCTAGGTCTTGAATCTTTCCTGACTTCAATCCTATCTCAGCCATCTCTCTGTGTTTAATCATTTCAGAAAATGGCTTGCCAATGCCAGCTAGGACTCTCTCATAGAAGGGAGCTTCATGTATGTCTATGAAGGTCATCACCATTTCTGACTCAGTCATAGAGGGAATAACTTGAGCAGTAAGGCGCCTCCACCTTTGGGCATATTCTTTGAAAGACTCATTAGATTGTTTCTTGAACTTGGTAATTTGGTACCGGTCAGGAGCCATCTAAGACTGGAAACTGTACTGGTTGAGGAAGGCATGAGCCAGCTCTTCCTAACTATGAATCTTGGAATTGTCTAATCTAGTATACCACGATCGGGCTTCTCCAGTCATACTTTTCTGGTACAGCTACATTCTGAGCTTCTCATCCTTGGCATAAGATCTGAGTTCTCCAATGAATACCTTCAAATGTGTGTAAGGATCTCCCAACCCATCATACTTTTCAAAGTCAGGAGTCTTGAAGTTTTCTGGATAATGGACACCAGGGAATATACAAAGGTTGGAATATGAGACACTCTCGTGTGCTTCAATCCCTTTTATAGACCGAATGGTCTCTTCCATTTGAAGGACTTTCTTCTTGATATCACCGGTTTCTGGATCTTCTTTGAGATTGGTAATTTCAGGTATTTTTTTGGATTTCTCCAACTAAAGCTCAGGTACTAGATTTGCTTGATCAAAACCTTAAGTTCCTCCTTGTGTAGAGGATTTTGTATGTACGGGTATTCGTAGACCCTGAATAGACTGATGTAGTTCTTTAAGAATAGCCAAATCTATAATTTATTTACTTAATCTGTCAAACTCTTCAAGAGATACATGAGCAGGATTAGTTTGGTCAAATGAAGACATAATTGGCTGTAGGCTCATTGCCTTTTTGGACTTTGAGTAGGTAACAGGCCCAATTGTTTCCCTACAAAAAACTAATTTAGTTTAGTCTTAGGGAATGTATAAATGTAACATGCTATGGGATGTATCCATTTTAGGAGTATTATCCTGCAAAACGGACGTTAGCTGTTTATAATGCAGGATAGCATGTTATGTTTATGCATGTACACATATTTCTTCATATTTCCCATTACAATGAGATTAATATGGAATGACATTACAAGTAATTGAATTTATGAGTAATTTAAAATGGGAAAGTATGAAGAGACTTCCCTCCACATTTGGTTTATCAGAGGCCGACCTATCATAGGTTACTCTCGCGACTTTTTGGCATGAAAGTTCCCAGATCATCGCAATTTACTTGACGGGAAGTTAATCCGGTCTTTCAACTGGAGCGAATCTGGGTGGTGCCTTTCCTGAGCCTCGTTAGAATTAGTCTCCCTACGAGTCCAGTAATAAAACACCGACAGGATAGCCTCCTAAAGGAGGGACCACACAACATAAATTCACATACAACGTGTCTCACCGCTATGGAAATGATGACATGTGCGAAGTAATTTTAATATCACAAGTAGATATAGTGCGAAGCACTAAGTGCAAAAAGTAAATGCATCCGTACACATCTATGTAAATGTAAATGCAACATCCACACACAAAAATATAATAGTTTGAAAAGTTTGTAGTAGCAGCTTAAATCCTCTTACTGGAATCCCCAGCGGAGTTGCCACCTGTCGACGTCGGGATTTTTTACTGTCCTTTCTCTGTTCTTGTCTTTTGGTGTTCTCATGTTAGATGAGATTTGTTTGAGAAAATAAGTTGTGAAAAGGTCCGACATGTATATGTCGACGATTGGACTGTAAGAGTCGCTAAATGGTATTTTTAAATTGTTGCACCACCTCAACCGAGAAAAGGTTTGCACATTGACCTAGTGATGTGACACTGTTTAACAAGTTTATGAAACCGAGATTCGTTAGGGTCTGCGGACTTGATTATGCAGAGGGAAGGTGTTAGGCACCCCCTGACATTCGTGTTACCACGGTGATCGCCACTTTTTAATTAAATTGTTATATGAATGTGTGTGTGTGTGTGTGTGTATGGATCAATGTGCAATTATCTGAAAGTAGTGCTATGCCTCGTTCACACCTATATACAAAGGGTTTCAATTTGTGTAAAAATTCAATTTTAACAAGATATAGCAGTGATGTTTTGTAAAAGAGGTTTTTCAAACCCTTATGCTCAATAGTAATTGAGGTCTTTGATACTTCCATTTTATTATATGTTCGGCTTGATTGCTTTTATTTTTCAGATGCGAGGCATCTTTGAGAAAATAATATACAAAGCAGTGCCGAACTCCTTGTGGGCATGAGAGCCATCTAAGGAAATTTAAACATTGTGAATAATGTACAAGCTGATTACAGTAAAAAATGTCCATCACGGGAACCAAATCTAGATTCAGGAGTCTGAATCTGTGATCACATGATTCCTAGGCTCACATGATGTAGCAGTTCATATGAAAGTTGTAAACAGTTATATATATATATATATATATATGATCAACCACCACGAAGCGAACTTCATGGGGGATTGGAAATGTAAATATATAAAAGCAATGAATATATATATAGGGACATGATCAACCACCACGAAGCACCTCCATGGGGGATCAAAAATGTAAATAAAGTAGTAAAAATGATCAACCGCCACGAAGTAAACTCCAGGCGGGATGAAATATAAATAAAGCAGTAAAAATGATCAACCACCACGAAGTAAACTCTAGGCTCTATCAAACAGAGTTTGATGATAATATATATATATATATATATAAAAGCAGTAAATGCTCCGGACGTGAGTCTAGGCTCAATCGAGGCATAACTCGATAATGTTAGTCTATATATATATAAATATATATTTATAAAAGAAATAAAAGCCACGGACCGAACTCCGGGCATACGCACACAACACGACTCTCAACGTGAATAATTGTGTGCGCACAGTAGTAGAGAAAATGCTTTAAGAAAGGTAAGAATGCTTACAGTGGACTGCCAAAGAAGACTTCAATATCTTTAAATAGATGAACACTCGGTTCCCATCGGTAAAAAATAGCAATATATGAGTTCACAAGTGTTTAAAATGAGAAAACACTCAGTTTATAGTGTGTACAGAGCAAATTGGACATGGCTTCCTCGCCTTTTTCTCTTTTGCAAAATGGCCACCCCTGTGACACCCCCAAATTCGGGTACTTGAAACCCGAACTCGGTGCTTCACAATATCATTTCTATGAGCGGAATAATAATAATAATAATAACATTAACATCAAACTTAATTTACATATCAGAGTTTTCCAATCCCGAGTACGCAACCTTTAATACATTACATTACATGATAGATAATATATATATATATATATATATATATATATATCATCCTTATCTTAATAAAGTCAAACTATTACATAATATAGCATAAAACTCATTCTGGAATCTTTCCTTTTCCCTTGTTCTTAGCAGAGCCTTCTGGTTGATCACACTTAGCTGAAAACATTTAAATTAAGCAAGGATGAGAATTTGAGTGCCCAACAAGTAATAGAAAGCAATAAAAGTTAGCTGAAGGAAGTAAATATTTTTCGTAAATAGCACTTCTACAACGAATCAACAGTTGTGAAGTAAGCTGAAGCAACAATAAACAACATATCATTTTGATTTCAAATTTTTGAAACTATGTACTGACTATAAATGGGGGATCAGTCGACAGACTATGAACATTGTTTTCTATTTTCGAAAAGGTTAAACAGAAATTAATTTGTAAACCATCATAACTTACAGGCACGGGGGTGATCAGCTCGTTATGCCCTGTATTGATCAATACTACATGTTTGAACGATATTTTTGTCCAGCATATCAGCCTTAGGCGCACAAAAGTTTCCCAGATTTGGGATGTTCCTACTAGTCTAGAATCCGAACCAAAACAATTCGATTGGATACAATAAAGTTCTATCTTGTTCAACAATATTTTTTTTAAATCTGTGTCTAGCTCAAATAGCTTAGACGACTTTTAAGTCAATGTATACACACTGAAAACCAATAAGTATGTATCAACATGTGATAAAATATAATGATTATCCAAGTGAGGACACTTGTATAACCATATATAGAAATTAACGAACAGAATAAATATCTGAATTATACAATAATACTGCATTGATAATTAATGATCGGATATTAAGAACTTGTATGAATACAAATGTTTGGATACATAATCAATAACAATAGAATTAATAATCTGGCATAACGATAATATAATTCTGAAACTTTCTTACTCATATCCATTGCATAAAGTAAATGCAAAGGTAGGATACTTGTTTGATATGCTGCTTATACAACTTAGTTTTATCTTTTATATCGAAACCTATCATTAATAAGATCACTCATTCGATTAGAATAATATATTATAACACATAGTACTACTATATGCAGTCAGCACATAACCTAATCAAAAAGTCTGTCGCTATAGCCTTTAACGACAGAAAGTGTAGCCTTAGGTGTTCTTGAACACCAAGAACACCCAATGTCAGATACCAAGTGACCATGTTTGACCAACTATAGATGTCAGATCTTGATGTTTCTGGCCAAGTTATGGTATTGATCTTGTAGTGGTGATGTAACACTACAAGATCCGACAACAATCAAGGTCATATCATGTTCCAAATGCAAGATCTAAGCTCAAGAACAAGTTGTCAGAGTTGTTCTTCATTTTCTGGGTTACCCAGAAATGAAGAATAGTTCGACTGGCTAGTTTTGGGCTTCCACAACTTGTTGTTCGTGTAATGTTTTTTGTGATTTAATGCTTCCAGGTTGTAGCTAGCATGTAAATGAAGAGATCTAACCCATAAAACACATATAACAACAACACATAAAGCAGATATGGTCCGATCAAACCATGTCAGAAGACACGTTCATCAGTTTTCTAGGTTACCCAGAAAACTGCTTTCGTGATCATGCTGCTTGGTTTAACCGTCCACTAAATCCTACATATTTACTTTTTTAGTGATATAAAGACACTAGAATATAGTCGAAACATCATACTACAACTTAGATCCAAGAAATGTAAGAACCCAAATTTTCAGAAAATACTAAAATAAGAATTTAGTAAATAAAATTCTTAAAGCATGAGATGGGTTCGAACAAGAATATTTAAGTTTGTTACGACGTATGTGGTATTGTGAGCTCTGTGATAAGTATTGTTTTGTTTAATAAATATATACCATTATTATATATTTATTATATATTGTAGAGAGGAATTAGTAAGAAGATGGATACAATTTATCTATTGATGATTAAATAATTTATGTGAAATTATTTTATTATAGTAAGTTGGTGACATTAAAATATCTTTGATAATCACCAATTTCTTGAGTATGTGTACGAGTAAGTATCAAGTCTAAGGCAGTGCAATCATACCCTTTAATGGGGGATGTATAGAAGTTGGGCTACACAATTCCTTCAGATAGCGGAGGTATATACGAATTAGTAACCAATCTAACTCACTGTGAAAACAGTGTAGACGAGGTGAAAACTAATTTGTTGGTTGTTTTTGGGTAACCACTCAGTGTACTATATTGAATACTATTAAAGACTCTATGTGTGCTAGGTTTAGATTTGTATATATGTATGTTGTTGACGAGAGAAGAAAGTCGATATATCTTTAGATAAATATTGGTTAGAGATTTATTGACTAATATTGGGATATCGTTAAATTTATAGATTAAAGAAAGAAGAGTTGAACTTCAAGTTTAATTTCTAAGTTATTGAAGAATGTAGAAATTGATATTGTAAAGTCAAAAAGGAAATCAATTTTGGTTAATGTAATAAGATAGCATGTAGGGAGCATGTTAAAGGATTTGCGAGTTAAGTTCTATTTCTATTAAAGCATGACTTGTCTGCGTCCTAACTTGAGGTGGCGCGACCGCGCCACTCTCAAGCCTAAGACCAGAGTGGCCGCGCTGGCCTGTAGACTGTTCATGATGAGTTTGTAATCTGAACTTTAGGATTTGTGTATTAGTAACTAATATGTTATAAAAAGGACTATAATTGGTGTTCCAACCATCCATGAATGGATTGACATAACGAATCATGAATTGAATGAGAAGTTATTTATGGAAATTAATATTGGTTAATTAAGTTATATTATGTAATATTATAATATAATTTGAGTATAAAGCCTTGTGTGGCAGTGGCATGATAATAAATCCAATAAAAAGAGTTCATTCCCTTACATAGGATGGTGAGTAAAATATATGTGTTAACATAAAGAAAATAAAATGAATATGTAAATTAAAAAGGAATTTTAATATATTTCATAGTGTAATAATATACTAAAAGATGTGATAGATGAGATTTGTTATGAATAATAAGTGTCTAATAAAGAAGGGGACCAATATATTTAAATATTGGTTAGAGATGTAATGTTAAGAATAATATTATTTTGTGAGTATATTATTATAAGATTGTGAGCTATTAATTACTAAGTTCACATTATTAAGCCTTGTGTGGCACGTGATGGGAAATATTAATAATGATATTAATCAACAAAGGAATTATTAAGTGAACAATTAATTAATATTAATTGTTAATTGTTATTGTAGAATATTGATTAATTATTAATGGTGATTAATTAATGATATGTGATTATTATTGTTAGAGATATAATAATAATAAGCAACATATGTCGTAATATGATAAGATTTATATTTATTTACTATAATAATAGATAATTAACCGTTATAGAGATCAATAATTACATTAATCAATGAGGAATGGATTAATTAATAAGATGAATAATTTATTTATTTGACATAAAACAAATAAGTAAGTTATTAATATAATAAGATTATGTTGTTGTATATATGTGCCCATAACTTAATTTAATATAGCAATATTGAGCTAGGAAAATTTACTACAAGAGCCAAATTGCTAAAGTGTTGAGTTATAAGCCTTTGTCCCAATAAGAGAGTCTCATTTCTCTCATACACGTTAATAGGTCATTGGCCTATCCCCCTCTATTGCGTATAAACAAGGAGACTGGTGATGGCTGGAGGGATGGAAGAGAAGGGAGTAGTTCACCAACTATTCATTGCCCATCATCTTCTTCTTCTTCCTACTGCTAGTTCAAAACATTGGGCAAAGCTATTATTTGGATATTGATTTCTCTATAAATAGAGACTCCTTCTTCTTCTTCCCGTTTGTTTGAGTTGTCTGAGAAATGGGTTATGGAAGTTTAGTAGCATTGAGAGCTAGCAGACGGTTGAGTGCTATAGATAGCAAATTAAAGCCATCAAGAGGTAATGAATCTAATGTTTATGCTTTTGATTCCTAAGTCTTGAATTGCTTAGAAATGTCGAGAAAAAATAGCTTTTAAGTCAAAAAATTGATGGCTAAAACTTGTTGTAATCTGTAATTTTCTGTTAGAAGCTGTTAATATCGTTAAATACGAAAACAACGTAAGTTAAACAAACCAATTTGGTTGAGAAACGAATTCGTAGTGAATGAATTCGCTAAATTTGTCAAAATATGAAAATTTAGTATGAATATGAGTTTTGGATTAATCTTTGGGTTATTTAATGTTTTTAAAGTGTTAAAATTACTCTGTAGATGGGTAGCTAAGAGCTTAACGAGTCCAACAAATCGAAAACCAACTAATTCGGACATAAAATGAAAAAGTTATGTCTGAAACTGTTATTTGTACGAGCACATAGTAATAGTGAGGAAAAGGGGCGTAGCCGCGCCCCATATGTACTGATTATGACTACTTTGACCTATTTTGGTAAAATGGCCATAACATTTTCATATGAACTCCGATTGAGGTGATTCAAGATGATCCGGAACGAGGAGGAATAGACCTATAACTTTTATTCTTTAAGTGTTTAAATTTGAGGTCGTTAGAAGGGTTCAAAACAGTCATTTTTGTGAATGTTACGTATTTGGAGGCGATTAAAGGGCGTCGAACGAGCACATACGCAAGTATAGTGCTCCCGAAGATGGAATATGTTATTCTAAGTAATATAACATGAAAACGCATGATAATAGACATGACATATAAGATTTCCTTGTTCATAATAGAAAGCATTAGCATGACTTAGTATGTGTTTTGAAAAGAGACTTAAAGATTTTGAAAACAAACCTTGTGGAAACTTATGTTCTACAAGTTCTGAACTTAGTGGTTTATATACATGATTGAGTTCAAATATAAATGAGCATGATATGATGTTTATAGTGTCCTTGTTCATGATCAAAATTGTTAGACCTTGTATTAGAGAAGTTTTCAAGAAAAACTTGATATATTAGAACTAAGGCGCATGAATGCTACATGAGGTAGGTTCTGAACTTGAGAAGATGTTAACATGACTTAGTTACTTATGATAAGAGTTTTAAAAGTTGTCTTATATGTGCTATATTACATCATTCATGATAAAATGATTTCAAAGGCAAACTCCATTATCTTTGGTAAACTAAGTATTAAAGCATGAAGTGGTTATATGTTGACATAGAGAGAAAAATGTACAAATATGACATATGATTCGAAGTTGCCTTGCATGATGAGGTTGTCATGACATGGATTTGAAGAAAAGAAACTTAGACGTTTTGAAAACATTATTAATGAGCATTATGTTGTCTAAACTTCTGAACTTGTAGGATGACATGCTAGTAATTTTTGTGTCTTTAAACATTGCCTATATGTGCAAACATGATAGGACGTTTATGTCTTTGAATATGAATGATACGTGCACACAACTAGATAGACGTAAAATGAACTATGCATGTCTTAAAGTAATTTTTCAAGTGATAAACCATGCTAGTCATATAAATACACATAAGCATGTGTAATAAGGGTGGTTTAGTATCGTTATGTGACTTAATGGTTAACGTAGCGAGTCCCTTGTTGAATAAACCTTTTTAGTCTCGATTAAAGAGTTTTGAAAAAGGAAGATGTATGCTTGATTTGAGTTTTATCTCAAAAGTTTGTTTTAGATACATGAGGTGGTGTTCAACTTGGTCAATAAGCTATTGATCATGTAAATCCTAGTTGAACAAATGAGTTCAAAAGAAAACTAAAAGTTTTAAAAGTTAGCCTCAACGTTAACGAGTTTGGGAAACCCAATGTGTCCTAAACCTTGTCTTTATGTGTATATTGTTAAAAGATGTTAAGGTGCTAATAAAAGAACTAGACTTTTGAAAATTTCAGTTCTAGTTCGCAAGCGTTGAGTAATAGCTGACCATGCCGCGTGTTCTTTGAAAGTAGTTAAACGGTTTTTGTTAACTGTCTAGAACTTAGAGCATGCCTATATATATACTTAAAGACCGTAAAAGATGAAATAGGATTGTTTCGAAAGAATAAGTATGAGAGTAAAATGGACTAGTAACATAGCTATCCTAAAAGTATACCGAAGAAGTGAACTAGAGCGATGTAAAAATTTATTATTTCAATGAGAATAAATGAATGTATGACTGATGGGTATGAATCCATGATTATATAACTGTGTAGGAACACATGCAGTGCAGATAAGCTTTAAGCAGTTAAGTCGTAGTTGATAAACTACGAATCAGGCAAGTCTTTCAGTTCCTATTTATTATATGAATTTGATAACTATTAGTTAAGCTATATTATGCCATGAGAATGTTGATGTATTTATATGAAATGCATATGAGATATGTATGAAATGTGAAAGTTGATCTTTGATGATATGCTTGTAAAGTAAATCTTTATGCCTGTTATGTGAGAAATAACATGCGTAGTAAATATTAATTGATTATGAATGCATGAACTGAATATGCTATTATATACTATGTGTTGCATGAAAATTGTTAGAATTGTTGGGCTGTTGAGCTCACCCTTGCAAATAACCACTTTTGCAGGTTAAGGACTCACAGTAAAGTTACGTGCTACTTGATTGATAAAGTTCAATAGTATTGAAGGAAATTGATTTATTATTTAAATAGATGCTCTTGAACCATGTTTAGGTTCTAGTAGATGTACATGATAGTAGTTTACGATGTGTAATACATGTTAAGTTGTAAAGTTGTACTATATGATACATAGAGAAATTCGAATCGAGATGTAAAGAGTTATGCCGAAATTGAATAAAGTGAATCATAGAATAATTTGATTCAGGGATTTGTAATTGATTTAAGTTAAGAAATCAATAAAAGATTCATTTTTTCAAAGAAGATTGAAAAAGTTTAAATTATTCCACATATTATAACATTGAATATGATGTAGGACATGAATGGTAAATGACCAAGATTAGAAACTTATAAAAGTTGGGGTCATTACATAGATCCTAGAAATGGAAAGAATTTATATTCTAAATTGTAATAAGTAAAGTTATTTTCATTAAGTTATGAATAAAAGATATAAATAGTTTGACGATAGTAGTATTGTGGCGGACTGAATCCGAGGTTCGAAGGGACCTAGATTTAGGGGAGTCACAAGAAACATAACAAAACATCAAACCACTGCCAAATCGGAGCCCATGAAGATCTTGTTAGAGCCTTCTAGGCACGTTCTGGGTTTTCTAGAAAATTCAAAGTCATGGTCGGTCAACTATGTTTGACCAGCCATAACTTTCAATGTGTACAGAGATCTCATAGCATACTACAACTACAAACTTTCAAAACACAAAAATCATTAACAATCACTGATGTATGAGGTCTTACATTCATTATCAGACAACATAAATTTTTTTCCCAGATTTTGAAAAACATCAAATCCGAGCCTATAGATGTTATGGATCTAACATCTATCAACCCAATTCACTTATATAGACTACAAAAAACATGTTTAAACACAAAATCATAACATTTAACAGAGGATCAAAGATCAAATTTTTGATTAGGTTTATACCTTACTTTGATCAATGCTTGAATTTGGGCTACTGATTTGTTATGAGTGATAGTGGGGCTTGATTTGGGACTGATACACAACTATATTTCGTGGGTCTTAGAGAGAGAAAGGATTGGATTAGTGTTTGTATAAAAATGAGGCTTGAATGTGATTTTCTCTATAAAGCCCGAGAAAAATCGGATTTTATGAGAATTAAATTTTTTATTTGATTATGTGGATTAAATGAATTTAATTAATTATTTATGGGAGTAAGCTAACTGAAGTTCGTTCAGTGACCTAGATATGTCGGAACATCGTAGTATTTTGGGTACATGATAGAATTAAAGTGTTTATATTTCCAAGACGAAAATAAAAACTTTCCAAGAAATTTTTCAAAAAACACTATTCACGCATTTCAGCTCGGGAATTATTTTTGAACTTCAGAGAAATACGTAATGATAGAATATCGAGGTAAGATAGAATATCCAATAATATTTCAGTTATGGCAAACACAGTTTTTCACCTGCGGACTTAAAACCTAACGGTTAGGGAAAGTGATTTTCGAGAAGGAAATAAGATACGTATAAGGAATTAAAGCAATGATTATATGATGCATAAGTATTATACGAGGTAATGAATATGAGTATAATATGAGGTATTATACAAGTATGTACGAATGAGGATATGTCATATATGAATAAGTATACGAGTTAGAATATGAGAATTATACGTAGATTATACATTATAAAACTTTAAGCTAAATGTATTGAACTTTTAGGATTGTGTAGAACATTGTAAAGTCCACTGAGAATAGATTAGGCTCAAAGGTAGGAATGGATGAGTCTAATTAGAATTAAAGTTTAAGGTTCAAGGTTATTTGATTGCAAGCCCAAGTATAAGTTAAGCTAAAAGCCCAAATTAAGAACTTAAGGGTTATTGGATGGTTTAAACCCATGGGGCAAACCATGGATGATCCAAAGTAGTGAGCAAGTAAACTTAATGGCTAAGTAAGTGTGGTGAACAAGAAGACTTAATGGCCAAGTGTTGTGGGGAGCCAGTTAACTTGGTGGTTAAGAATGGAATAGTAAAGAGGTGGCATAAGGAGGTGGAGTTAAGGAGGTGGGAGTGGTTTATTGACCATTATACCCTAACCTAGCAACTCCTATAAATACCAAGCTTAAGATTTCATTTGTTGCTTGTTAAAATTTCATCCAACAACTTCTCTTATAAAGCAACTTATTGGTTAGAGAAAATAAGCACTTATAAGGCAAACTTCCATTGTGAGATTTTCAAGAAGCGAGAAAAAGAGTTATGTGTGGTAGCGATGCCAAGTCCAGATGCCAGTGTGCACTAACCCGTGCCACAAATATGAGTTGAAGGGCTATGACCACATGTAGCATGATCAAAGTCCTAGGGTTTCGACAGACAAGAATGTTTACAAGTATAGAATGAAAGATAACTCATTAGTAATGAACTAAGGTGTAAATATAAAATTGTTAAGGCATTGTTAGACACTTAATGTATGATGATTAAAGGTTGATAATCAATTGAAAATAAATGTAATGAGAACGACGTAATGAAAAGCCGGAACTAATAAATAACAAATCTAATACGGGATTAGATTGAGAAGAAGGGTAAGATTCATTAGGAACCATGTATGTTCATTAATGACCTAATGTGGTATGTTATGTGGTTATGTGTTGTAGAGACTGTAAAGACTCAAAGGAAAAGTAATTTTACTATAGCAGACGCTGAAGGCAAGTTTTTCTTAAATGCTTGTCTAACCTTCATGTTAGCCAAGTTTTCTGTGATTCATGTTATGAGATGCATGAACTGTTTTACTAAAGGGTCGATGCCAGTGTTACCTCGGCTAGACTAATCTTGAAGAATTGATTGATTTATTTACAAGTCTTTCAATATAGATTTGTTAACGCTATCCTACGCCAAGTGTTTGGTACGGATTCAAGGTAAGCCTGAGTATGAATAAACAAATGAATTTTTCATTAATTATTCAATGGGCACGCGAGGTTGCCAAAACTTAAATGTACATACGTTTAACATGATGTAGTGTTGATCAACATAGAGTACTATGGGCTGATCACCCAGAAGTGCTCATAAGATATGTCGGACTTACGAACTTAGTGTCGGATTGTCCTTTTCAAAGAAATTATGAAACGCTCATGGTCTTGAGCCAGAATTGATGTTTTACTGAATATTATTATTGTAAAATGTTTTGAAGGAAAAGAATTGCTATTTTGAATTATCGATAGTACTTCATAACTATTGTTCAGTTATTGAAGATATACGATTCCTGTGTTTCAAGCATTTTGTTTAAAAAGAAATTGTTGTACTTGCTGAGCTTGTTATGCTCACTCTTGCTTGAACCATATGAATGCAGATAGCACTAAATGAACTGAGGGATCCGACAAGGATAAAGGCAAGACGAAGATGAACGATTAGTTTACCTTGTAATAAACTAGTAAGTTGTATATATCATAGTATGATGAACAAAGAATGTAATAGTTTTAGAACCTGGGAGCGGGATGTAATATTATTAATGTAATAAGAATGTCATTGATACACACATTTTGATGTCGTTTCAATAGAATGAATGTACAGTTATTAGTACCGTGTAGCACCATCTGTCGGGTTGGAAGATACCCGGATTTGGGGGTGTCACACTCTCTCTCTCTCTCTCTCTTGATCCTTATATATGACTTGTATGCAATGGATTTGGTTGGGAAAGGGGCTGAATTATATAGTTTGTAGGCACATGGCTAAGCTTAGGGTAGTTCACCAACTAAAGCATTAGCAAATTTGACAAGTTAGCTTCAATAATGCAAGAGGGGCATTTATGTCATTTGGCTTGTAATTTTAATGGCCATTTGGTAACTTGGCAAACCCTTAGGGTTTGACCCTAAGGGTTTAAAAAAATAAATTTCTAGTATTTTTATTTAGGGTTTAAAATGGTAAAAATTTAGTTTCTAAAAATATGGACAATTAGGGTTTCTTAATCATACTTAGTTTTCTAATTACATAGAACATGAAAAATTAGGTTTGGGCTTTACAAATTATAATTAAAATCGCTAATTTAGCAATTAGGGCTTAAAATTTGATAATTAGGGTTCCTAAATAATAATTAAGGTTTCTAAATATTAATTAGGGTTTCTAATAATTAGGGTTTTCAAATATTAATTAGGGTTTCTCTAATTAACATTAAATTCTATAATCTGTGACATAAATCATATAACACAATTACTACACAGTCTTGAAACTCCCATTTGAGTTTTAAAATAGGGTTAAACAAATTAATACTAGAGTTTTAGCATAATATACCATAATTGACCAACCATTATCGATCTATACATACGGTACATATTTATAGCACTAAAATATAATTAATAGTATATTATTATTCTCATTCCTTGTTCAAAATCCGTAATTAGGGTTTGGATTCCATATCTAATTTATCTTACATATATAACATTATTAATTAAGTTAAAATAATTAACTTAACTAATCAATAAATTCATATAATAAAATAATTATTATAATAATTCCAATAATCGTTTCATATATTATTTAAATAATATATATAATCATATTTTCGTGGAAAACTAATAATAAAAAATATCTTTACTACAAAATTAATTACAAAATATAATTTATAATGGTCAATAATTCTAAAAAATTATTTGTAATTATTCATGTAATAAATAAATTTTTATTTATCACATAAATACAAAAGCTTTACCTTATACATATTCCTACCTTTAAAATAAAAAAAATTATACGCAAAATTTTTGATTTAATTATAGAAAATATCGAGTTATATATTACATTCACCCTCCCTTATAAAGATTCTGTCACCGGAATCACCATTTCAAAACTTATACATATTATGGTACATAGCATACACAGTCATTTCAAGTAGATCTCGATCAGATTTGGTCGAACTAATCTTTAACTAATCAACATAAAGCTTGTCTATCTGATTAAACGTAAAATTGATTTCTAGCAGAACTCAAATTCCTCCTTCAAAATTTCTTTATAAAATAATTTGCTATATATAGAAAAATCATGTATAAGAAAATAAAAGTTATACGAATAATACCTAGAGTTTCATCACCAGCTGCCACGGTATCTTGAACGGTCATGTTGAAGACTCTTGCAGTTGATTTTGTCGGCTTGCTTGATGAAGTTGGTCTTGTGATTGCCAGAGTCCCGCTGCCTTTCCCCGTGGTTACACTCTATGCCTCCATTCTCCTTTTCGGACAGTCCTTAACCTTATGTTCCATCGACCCAAACAGAAAATACCCACTGTTCATCCTAGGATTGGGGCAGTTGGGAGAGATATGGCCCTCCTGCCCGCACTTATAACACACAAACTTACCTTTCAGATATTCACCAGAATGATTTTTCCCGTAATTCTTACACTGCACAGCCTGTTTCTTCACACCTTCCTGTTTGACTTGAACATTCCTAAAATTGCTCCCTTTTCTCTTTCCATTTCCACTCCTACTCCCACTATTAATTTCCACCTTCACAGCTCCCTCGACTTTGCCTTTGTTCTTCTTCTCCTTGTTATAGAGGCTCATGGCCTCACTCCCCTCTTCGGCTATGATAGCCTTTTCCAAAAGTGTTACAAAGGTAATGATCTGCAACACCGCCACCTTGTTGTAGAGCCAGGGTTTTAATCCCAGCTCAAACCTTCTCGCCTTCTTAGCCTCCATATCAACTTAATGCGGAGCGAACCTAGCCAATTCATTAAACTTTGTGGCATACTCCGCAACTGTGGTGCCCCCAAATTCGGGTATCTTCCAATCCGATAGATGGTGCTCCACGGTGCTACAGTTCACACAAACATTCAATCAAAAAGCCTCAAAAGAATGAATATGTCCTATATATATTGCAACTCAATATTACCATTCCCCAAGTTTTTTATAACCGTTACAATTGTTCTTATCATAATATAAAATATTATCATTACAAACCTATACTATTACATAGGTAAATCTATAGGTTCGTCTTTGCCTTTCCTTTATCCTTGTCAGATCCTTCGGCCAGTTCGGTCTTAGCTGCATTCATATGGTTCAAGCAAGAGTGAGCATGACTAGCTCAGCAAGTATAACAATTCTATTAAGAATATGCTTGATTTGCACAACGAACTTCCCGGACTCCAAATTTGATTATTTTAAGTCTGAATTGGCTCGTTCAAAAGCCATTAGCTCACAAATCACATACTCTACATGTCCATGCAAGAATTTTATATTTTCGAATTCGTTAATTCAAAATTCACCTATTAATTCATTTTTAACGAAAATGATAAACGTCCGTGAACGTTCAACGCTCGTTTCTTCGTTCTAAGTCAGAATTTGGCAATTTTTGAGTTCGTAACTCTATAATGCCAAATAAGAATTGATCCCATCAAAAACCAATGTTTTCGAGCTCAATATCAAAATTTGACCTTTAATCCGAGAATTTCATGAATTCGACGATTATCGTCCAATCGTGAAAATTTCGGCATAGCTTCGTTACTTATGATTTGATTATCATTTCAAATGATCTCTATCCATCATATTGAAATTTCAACCTACATATTACATCAACTCATTTACATGATAAGTTATGGCTTATTCTTCATGAGTTTATAACTTATCATAGTATAAACTATATATAGTTCAATTCTCATGACTTATGATAGTTTAAGTCTTCTATCCATCATTCTGACATACTTTTAACATACCAAATTCATTCATGTAAACATGATACAAGTCTTACAAGTTCTTACTTAATTCATAGCTTATCTATGAACAAAGGGTTTATTATCGGCTTATTAGGACTTAAGTCCTTATTTTATTCATTCCTATCATTCTTAGCATACATGATCATTAATCCACACTTCTTTTATCAACATATAGTGGCAAAGATGGAAGACTAATGACATAAGATCATTACCTTTGTTGAACTAGCTTTTCTTCTTCTTTTCTAACAATGGAGGTTTAACATATTCGTGCTTAATCTCTCTAATCAATAAGTAGAAAAGTGTTGGATGAAAAAGAATATGCAATAAATGAAATCCAAAGGTTAGTATTTATAGGATTTGCTAAGTTAGGGTATTTTAGACAATACTCCAATCCCACCTCCTTACTATTCATTACTTATGTACTAAGTTAACTTGCCCACTAAATTAAATACTTGGCCATCACACTAATATCTTGGTCATCACATAGTTGTCTTGGTCACCAAGAATAACCACATGTTCATGGGTTTCCCCATGAACCACCCTAACCCATTGGATCATAGCTTGGGCTTAAATTAATTAACTTAACTTAAGCTTTTGGGCTTTAACATTTCTCCCACTTGGGCTTTCACATTATATTTCATTGGACTCTACAAATTGCTAAAAAATCGCATAATTCCATTTCAATTGGCTAAAAGCCTTAATACATATTGTTTACGTATTATTCTCGTATTCTAACTCATATACTCAGTCATAATATATGATATCCCATTCTTCATACATACTCGTATCATACATCGTGTCATACTTGTATTCATTACCTCGTACAGTACATATGTATCATACGATCATTACATTCACTTCCTTAACGCTTTATTTTCCTTAACGTTCTCGAATTAAGTCCGCATGCGAAAAATTACGT
The DNA here is from genome assembly GCA_020205615.1 of Panax quinquefolius. NCBI lineage: Eukaryota > Viridiplantae > Streptophyta > Magnoliopsida > Apiales > Araliaceae > Panax > Panax quinquefolius. The sequence continues at coordinate 56,967,325 of CM035173.1, forward strand.
TTTCCATACTTGAATTATTATTACATAATCCAATTCACTTTGATATTTTATCGTTACGTATTTCTCGGAAGTTAAAAAATAATTCCCGAGCAAAAATGGATGAATAGTGTTTTTCAAAAAATTTCTCAGAAAACTTTTATTTTTGTCTTGGAAATTCAAACACTTTAATTCTCTCACGTAGTCAAAATACTACTAAATTCTGACGTTTATAGGTTATAGAACGACATTCATCTTACTAACACGTAATAATAACAAGTAATATAATTTTATTCTTTATTTTATTAAATAAAATTATTTTACAAAAGATCCAAATTTCTCGGTCGTTACATTCTTCCCCCCTTATAAAGATTCTATCCCCAGAATCTCGACTCACATTACGTAAATAATTGAGGGTAATCCTTCCTTATCTTTTCTTCTAATTCCCACGTTGCCTCTTCTGCATCGTGGTTCTTCCATAACACCTTCACGGAAGGTATGACATTGTTCCGCAGAACTTGCTCTTTTCTATTGATAATTTGAATCGGCATCTCTTTATACGTTAAGTCCTTCTCGATAAGAATAGGCTCATACTCTATTACGTTCTTATAACCCGGCTTATAAGGACGTAACACAGATACGTGAAACACATTATGTATTCATTCTAAGTCTGGAGGTAATGCTATCATATAAGCTACCTCACCTACCCGTTTAAGGTCTTATAAACCTTGGACTTAACTTTCCTTTCTTTCCAAAACGTATCTTTCATTTCCAGGGAGATACCTTTAGAAAGACATAAGAGCCTGCTTCAAACTCCCTATTTTTTTGATGTGAGTTCGCATACTTCTTCTATCTATCTTGGGCTGCTACGAGACGCATTCGTATCAACTTCACCACATCCGCTGTTTGTTGCACCAATTCTGGCCCTAGCATTCGATGTTCTCCCACTTCGTCCCAATATAATGGTGTTCTGCACTTTCTTCCATACAAAGCTTCGTAAGGCGGCATACCTATGCTTGTATGATAACTATTGTTATACGTAAACTCTACTAATGGTAGATGATCATCCCAACTTCCCTTGAAATCCATGATGCAAGATCTTAACATATCTTTTATCTTCTAAATTGTTCTCTTGCTCTGTCCATTAGTTTGTGGATGATACACCGTACTCAGCTTCAACTGCGTTCCCAACTGCTCCTGCAGACTCTTCCAAAAGTTTGATGTGAATCGTGGATCACGATCTGACACAATCGATACCGATACTCCATGTCTGGAAATTATTTCCTTAACATAAAGTTTAGCTAACTGATCCAAGTTATACTTGACCCTAATTGACAAATAGTGAGCCGACATTGTCAACCGGTCCATTATTACCCAAATCGCATCATACCCTTTCGTTATAGTCGGAAGTCTCACCACAAAGTCCATCGTGATATGCTCCCACTTCCACTCCGGAATCTCCAATGACTATAACAAGCCACTTGGTCGTTGATGTTCGACCTTAACTTTCTGACAAGTTAAGCACCTACTTACATACTCTACTATTTCTCTTTTCATGTTCGGCCACCAAAAACTCTGTCGAAGGTCTTGACACATCTTAGTACTCCCAGGATGAACCGAGAACCTCGAACTATGAGCCTCTTATAATACTTGCTCATTTAATTCCATCTCATCTAGAACCCAAATTCTTCCTTCAAATCTCAATAACCCCTCATTATCAAGACTATACTTGATATTTTTTCATTGGTTAACTGCTCCTTTATCCGGTCACACTCATCAGTTTTGAGCTGCACCTCCTTGACTCTCTCTACAATGGTAGATTGAATCTCTGTCGCAAATAGTCTCTGTCCTGATTCACTCGGTAACTTCACTTCTATTTCCATCCTAGCCATTTTTGTTATTAACTCAGTTTGAACCGTTAACATAGACAACTTCTCCCGACCCTTTCTACTTAAGGCATTGGTAACTACATTGGCTTTTCCAGGGTGATACAGGATTTCATAGTCATAATCCTTTATCAACTCCAGCCATCTCCTCTGTCTCATATTCAACTCCTTCTATTTGAAGATATATTTTAGACTCTTATGGTCTGTATATATTTCATATTTCTCTCCGTAAAGATAATGTCTCCATATCTTTATGGCAAAAACTACTGAGGCCAGTTTCAGATCATAAGTAGGATAAACTTTCTCATAATCCTTCAACTGCCTTGATACATATGCAATGACCTTGCCATATTGCATGAGCACGCAACCAAGTCCTCTATGCGAAGCATCGCTATAATCTACAAAATTTCTTGTGTCATCGATTAATGATAAAACAGGAGCTTCACTCAACCTCTTCTTTAGTTCTTGAAAACTATCCTCGTATTTACTAGTCCACACGTATTTCACAGTCTTCCTTGTCAAATTAGTCAACTGAGTAACTATCTTCAAAAAAATATGGATGAATCTCTGATAGTATTTTGCTAACCCTAGGAAACTCCGCACCTCAGTCGGCATTCTCGGTTGTTCCAAATTCATCACGGCCTCCACCTTCGCCGGATCTACTGAAATCCCCTCATGGTCAATGACATGACCTAAAAAATGTAACTTTTCCAATCAAAATTCACACTTAGTGAACTTCACATACAACTTCTCCTTCCTTAGTGTCTCCAACACTATTCTTAGGTGTTCAATCAATAAACACCACGACGAACTTGTCCAAATATTGTTTGAATACTATGTTCATCTTATCCATAAATGCAGCTGGTGCATTACTCAATCCAAATGACATCACCAGAAACTCGTAATGACCATAACGAGTCCTGAATGTAGTATTTGGTACATCCTCCTTCCTAACCTTCAACTGATGATACCCAGTCCTTAAATCTATTTTAGAAAAATACTTAGCCCCTTTTAACTGATCAAAGAGATCATCGATAATGGGAAATGGGTATTTATTCTTTATTGTTAACTTGTTCAACTCTCTATAGTCGATACAAAGTCTTAACGATCCGTCCTTCTTCTTTACAAATAGTACCAGTGCTCCCCACGATGAAACACTCGGTTGTATGTACTTCATGTCTAACAGTTCTTGTAACTGTACCATTAACTCCTTCATCTCCACTGGCGCCATACGATACGGTGCCCTGAAAACTAGTGCCGCTCCTGGCACAATGTCTATTACAAACTCGGTCTCCCTATCTGGTGGAAGACCCAATAATTCACTCAAAAATACATCCGCGAATTCTCTAACTATAGGTATCGACAACATGACACAGATAACCTATACATCCCTTCCTCAATAATTTCCTAGTTTATGTCATGGTAAGACAACATGAACGCCCCGACGATCTATTCCTGTAAAATACTACCTGAGGCTGTCTTAACGTTCTAATATTCACACATTTCTTCTGACAATCTATAATTGTCCCATGGTTAACCAACCAATCCATTCCGAGAATTACATCAAATTCTCCTAACTTTATAGATATCAAATCTACCGATAATTTACAACTTCGTATGTCTACGCAACAACTCCTATGAATATTTTCAACATGAATTATCTCTTCGTTTGCTACCTTAATATTTAAAGGTAAGGTAACTTTTTGGGAAGTAATTCTAATCGTTTAGCAAAATAACATGCTATAGACGAACAAGTAGCACCCGAATCAAACAACACGTAAGCATTTATGTCGTTAATCGGAATAATACTTGCGACTACGTCCCCTGATGCAACTACATCTTGGACTGTCATGTTAAAGGTACGGCCCATCGACCTACTTAGTTGCACTGGACCACTAATAGCTAATTTACCGCTATTAGTGCCTCGATTCCCGTATGTCCCCTTCTTCGGGAAGTTCTTTGTCATGTGGTCAGTTGACCCACACACAAAGCATCCGTGGTTCTTCTTTGGACTTGGACAGTTTGGCGAAATGTGCCCCTTCTATCCACAGTTGTAGCATACGGCCTTCCCCTTGAGACAGACTCCCAGATGAGTCTTCCCACAGGTTTTGCAAGCTTCCATTCTCCTCTTTAGAACTCCTTACTTCACTCTGGTATTCCCAGAGTTAAACACTTTCCATTTTTATCCCTCGCCACTTCCGCTGGCTCCTTCCATTTTCACTCCCCCATCAACCTTCCCTTTATTCTTCTTGTCTTTGCGGTACTGGCTTAGAGCCTCGCTACCACCTTCGGCGATTATTGCCTTCTCTATTATAGTCCCAAACGTAGTACTTTGAAACACATATATACGGTTTTATAGCCAGGGTTTCAAGCCCTACTCGAACCGTCGAGCTTTTCTAACCTAAGTGTCCACTTGGTGTGGAGAAAACGTTGCCAATTCATTAAACTTGGCAGCATATTGGGGAACCGTCATGTCCCCTTGTTTCAAGTCCAGAAACAACATCTCCATCCTTCCCTTCATACTCGTGGGAAAGTAGTTCTCGAACAATATCTCCTTGAACCTCACCCACGTTAGGTTCTCTATACCCTCCCTAGCCTGGTTAGCCTCCCACCAAAAACTAGCTTCACCTTTTATCATATAGATTGTAAAGGCAACCTTCTGACCCTTTTTGACATTTGCTATGACAAATGCCTTCTCAATTTCCTTTACCCATGTATGGGCTTCTATGGGGTCCGTAGTTCTTTTAAACTCTGATGGACTGACACTTTTAAAATCCTTGAAGGTAGTAGCTCGTGCTACTCCCGGATTTACGGGGATATTAGCCCCATTTCTATTAAATGCGGTTGTTAATAAGTTAACAAATTCTTGAATTGGGTTAACCGGACCTCCTTCTAGTTGATTTACGTTAGCGCCTTGATTTCATTGCCCTCTTCTTAGCGGCATTTTGCTGTTACAATAAACAACACATTTCGTTATTATTCCCTTCTTATTGGTTAGTTATTATTCAAGATTAAACAATAACTTCAACATCCATTACTCAACATTTTTCGTAAAAAGGCTTATATTGATTCATTCATTGTAGTATAATACTACATCATTTCATTACACAGCTTAAGCTGATTACATTACCATCCCGCAATTGCTTTCCAAAAATTGGGATTTAAAAAAGACTACCCTTTGATATACAAAAGAGGGTTTTACGTCACTACTAGATACACAATATTTACATATCTAAAACTACTCTAGCTACTACTAGATTACATCTGCCTTAAGGCATTATTAAAATCTGATGTGGCCAGACCAGCGATAACATCCCGGTTGATAGTGTGCCGAGTCTGCCTAGCCTCTACTGGGTATCCAACTACTTGTTGCTGGAAATCCTGATGAGAACTCCTATGGATATAGGACATTCTCCCTATCTTTTGCCTCTTGGTCTTTAGCTCCCCCTTGAGCTCAAAAACCTCATGCTTTAGCTCATGGACCTTGTCCTTGGCTAAAACCCGCTCATCGTGTTCCTGTTCCCACATTGACTACACATCTGTCTTATCCTGTAAGACAACCTGGAGCTCCGCTCGTAACTCCTTCACCTCCTGACAATAGTGAAGGTTCCTATCTAATACTTCCATGAACAATGACATCATAGACTCCCCTTGGGGTGTCTCTTCTGCAAGTGTCATAGGGTTGAAGGACACCACCTTCACCTCCTCTTCTAATATGCCACCAAATATCGACATGAGATCGGGGTCCTCTGACTCTCCAGACTTGATCACTACTATTTCTGGCTCCTCTGCTATTGGATTCAGTATAACCCTTATCTGGTTAACCGATTTATCACTAACTACATGTACCTCTATATACATTCCATTTCCACCTGACATCTACACAAAACAATTAAGTTTAATTAGTACACGTCAGTAGAATAATAAAAACATATAACATATATATAGAATGCATTTTTATTGGGTTAATTTCTTCTTTTACTTCTTTAACTTCTCTTAAGGTTATGACTTAAGGTTTTAATTCCCCCCCCCCTTAAGTTTTATAACCTAATGCTTTGATACCAACCTGTGACGCCCAAAATTTGAGTATCTTCCAACCCGACAGATGGTGTTCCACGGTGCTACAGTTCACACAAACATTCAACCGAAAAGCCTCAAAAGAATGAATATGTCTTATATATATTGCAAATCAATATTATCATTCCCCAGGTTCTTTATAACCGTTACAATTGTTCTTGTCTTAATATCAAATATTATCATTACAAACCTATACTATTACATAGGTAAATCTATAGGTCCGTCTTTGCCTTTCCTTTATCCTTGCCGGATCCTTCAGTCCATTCGGTCTTAGCTGCATTCATATGGTTCAAGCAAGAGTGAGCATGACTAGTTCAGCAAGTATGACAATTCTATTAACAATATGTTTGAATCATACAAATTATATATCTTCAATAACTGAACAATAGTTATCAAGTACTATCGATAATAAAAAATATCACTTCTCTTTTCTTTAAAACATTTTACAATGACAATATTCAGTAAAACATCAATTTCAGTCCAAGACCTTGAGCATTTCATACTTTCTTTCAAAGGGACATCCCGGCACAAAGTCCATAAGTCCGATATTTCTTACGAGCACGTCTAGGTGATCAGCCTATAGTACTCTATGTTGATCAACACTACATTCATTAAACATATGTACGTTTAAGTTATGGCAACCTCACGTGCCTGTCGTTTTGATGACAAAACATTTTTAGCATACTCAGTTTTCGTTTGAAAACTATACCAATATAGCTTGGTAAAACATTAACCATACATCACTAGATTCTACAAAATCCAAACATCTTAAGTCTAGCTGAAAGAATTGGTTTTGACTTCATCATACAATAACTCATGCTGCGTAAGAATACATGAACCACAAAACTTGTCTAGATTGAACATAGGCAAGGGTTAGAATATTTGCCTTCAGCGTCTGCTATTGATTATTACACGTTCACTTTAAGTCTTTATGGTCTCTACAGTAGATAATCACATCACATGACACATTAGATCATGAATAACATACATGGTTCCTAAAAATCTTACCTCTTCTTCTCAATCTAATCATGTATTAGACTTGTTACTATTGATTCCGCTTTTTCGTTTTAGTTTATATCTTCATTATGTTTATGTTTAATTACTTATCTTCAACCTTTATGTATCATAATTAAGGTTTAACAAAGCTTAACAATGTTATAATTAAGCTTTTACTTCATTGTTAAATAGCTACCATTCTTTCTATACTTGTAACCCTTCTTTACTATGCATTCCTTAAAAAGGCATTATTTGCACGCCAAATATCTATCTATATACTACTTCTTCATGTTTAAGCTGGTTAGGGTTAAGCAATGTAACTTGAAGCTTATTGCCTTGAGCTTGCACACACATATAGCATTTGGTCTCATTTGCACAACAAGCGATGACTTTAATAGATGGTCTCGACATGGCACAATGCAAGACCTGCAGTGCCGCTTATAAGCCTTATTTGGCGCCACCCAGATAGTTAGATAACTTGGACATTTTTAAACTTTGCAAACTTCCGGACTCCAAATTTGATTATTTTAAGTCCGAATTGGCTCGTTCAAAAGCCATTAGCTCACAAATCACATACTCTACGTGTCTATGTAAGAATTTTATATTTTTGACTTCGTTAACTTAAAATTCACCTATTAGTTCATTTTTATCGAAAATGATAAACGTCCGTGAACATTTAACGCTCGTTTCTTCATTCTAAGTCAGAATTCGGCCATTTTCGAGTTTTCAACTCTATAATGCCAAATAAGACTTGTTCCCATCAAAAACCAATGTTTCCGAGCTCAATATCAAAATTTGACCTCTAATTCGAGAATTTCACTAATTCAACGATTATCGTCCAATCGTGAAAATTCTGGCATAGCTTCGTTACATATGATTTGATTATCATTTCAAATGATCTCTATCCATCATATTGACATTTCAACCTACATATTACATCAACTTATTTTTATGATAAGTTATGGCTTATTCTTCATGAGTTTATAACTTATCATATTATAAACTAAATATAGTTCAATTCTTATGACTTATGATAGTTTAAGTCTTCTATCCATCATTCTTACATACTTTTAACATACCAAATTCATTCATGAAAACATGATACAAGTCTTATAAGTTATTACTTAATTCATAGCTTATCTATGAACAAAGTGCTTATTGTCAGATTATTAGGACTTAAGTCCTTATTTTATTCATTCCTAACATTCTTAGCATACATGATCATTAATCCACACATCTCTTATCAACCTATAGTGGTAGAGATGGAAGACTAATGACATAAGAACATTACCTTTGTTGAACTAGCTTTTCTTCTTCTTTTCTAACAATGGAGGTTTAACTTATTCTTGCTTAATCTCTCTAACCAATAAGTAGAAAAGTGTTGGATGAAAAAGAACAAGCAACAAATGAAATCCAAAGCTTAATATTTATAAGATTTGCTAAGTTAGGGTATTTTAGACAATACTCCAATCCCAACTCCTTACTATTCATTACTTATGTACCAAGTTAACTTGTCTGCCAAATTAAATACTTGGCCATCACACTAATATCTTGGTCATCACATAATTGTCTTGGTCACCAAGAATAACCACATATTCATGGGTTGCCCCATGAACCACCCTAACCTATTGGATCATAGCTTGGGCTTAGATTAATTAACTTAACTTAAGCTTTTGGGCTTTAACATTTCTCCCACTTGGGCTTGAACATTATATTCCATTGGACTCTACAAATTGCTAAACAATCTAATAATTCCATTTCAATTGGCTAAAAGCCTTAATACATATTGTTTACATATTATTTTTGTATTCTAACTTGTATACTCATTCATAATATACGATATCCCATTCTTCATACATACTCGCATCATACATCGTGTCATACTCGTACGTTATCTCGTAAAATACATACGTATCATACGATCATTACATTCACTTCCTTAACGCTTTATTTTTCTGAACATTCTCGAATTAAGTCCACATGCGAAAAATTACATTTTCCATGCTTGAATTATTATTACATAATCCAATTCACTTTGATATTCTATCGTTACGTATTTCTCAGAAGTTCAAAAATAATTCCCAAGCAAAAATGGATGATTAGTGTTTTTCGGAAAATTTCTCGGAATACTTTTATTTTCGTCTTGGAAATTCAAACACTTTAATTCTCTCACGTAGTCAAAATATTACTAAATTCTGACATTTATAGGTTATAGAATGACATTCATCTTACTAACACGTAATAATAACAAGTAATATAATTTAATTCTTTATTTTATTAAATAAAATTATTTTATAAAAGATCCAAATTTCTCGATCGTTACAGCAATTGTCATGTTCTCCTACTTTAACTCCAAAAAGTTCACCTCCATCCTAGCCTGCATACTAGACGAGAAATAGTTCTCAAAAACAAAGTCGATTTTGAGTTTGACGTCTTGGCGGCATTATCTGGTTAAATAAAACCATAAATTATTCTTTACATTCTAAACCTTATCGTATAAGTTTAATATATCACACTTATTTCATTAATCAAATATAGATTCATATTCATTCGATTAATTCATAGTACTTTACATAACATAGCACATACTGTTATCCCTTTGTGACAACAAAAGTTGGGATTTACTGTTATAACTTATACCAAAGTTAATAATATTACACATACTTATAATATATACAACACCAAACACATCTACTCAAACTTATACTACTTATTCACTATGCCTTTTTCTTGATCTTGTAATACCTTTCACCCGATGATCTTCTATCCCACAAATAAAACAGACACCTTGCTTCGGATTGGGACAATGAGGAGAGAAATGTCCCTCATGTCTGCAATTGTAGCAAACATTTTCCCCTTTTCGGCACAAGCCTTCATGTTTCTTGTTACAGTTTGTACACTTTTTTATTCGGTTAAGGTTCCCTTGGTTGTTATCAGAATTTCCTATATCGAGGTCTTTAATCTTTCTTTTCCCCTTCTTGCTCGGAGCTGCACATGCTTTGTTGCTTTTAGCTCTGATTTGATCAATTTGGATTTTAAGCTTATCTTGTTCTTCCATTGTTTCTATTAATGCCTTCCGCAATTGACTATTTAACAGCTTTTCTATTTCCCACAACTTTTCTAGAGAAGATACCTTGTTCCTCAAATTCTGCACCTCCGTTGATGCTTGATCAGCTACAACTTCAGTGTCCGAATCACTATCTGTCAGTTCCACCATTTTTGGATCGGGTACTATGTTTTCCATAATAACCACCTCATCTAAGTTGCTTTTATTATGAGCCTCTATTTCAGCTATTGGCCTTGATATTGGCTCATTCTTTACGATCAAAGGGTATCGTAATCCTTTTCCACCTGACATCTACACATAAATTATCCTGATTAGCTTATAATATATACACACAGCAAGTAACAGCTTTATATAGCTTATCTTTTATTTTGTTTGACGATGAATTTATTCAATTCATCTCCTTTAAACTCTATTTGAGTTATTTATATTTTTAACGTTTTCCTCTGTCCTAAGGTTATAGCTTAAGGTCTATCCCCACCTAAGGTTTCTAACCTATAGCTCTGATACCAACTTGTGACACCCCCAAATTCGGGTACTTGAAACCCGAACTCGGTGCTTCACGATATCAATAATAATAATAACAACATTAATATCAAACTTAATTTACATATCAGAGTTTTCTAATCCCAAGTACGCAATCTTTAATACATTACATTACATGATAGATAATATATATATATATATATATATATATATATCATCATCCTTATCCTAATAAAGTCAAACTATTACATAATATAGCATAAAACTCATTTTGTAATCTTTCCTTTTTCCCTTGTTCTTAGCAGAGCCTTCTGGTTGATCACACTTAGCTGAAAATATTTAAATTAAGAAATGATGAGCATTTGAGTGCTCAACAAGTAATAACAAGCAATAAAAGTTAGCTGAAGAAAGTAAATGTTTTTCGTAAATAGTACTTCTACAACGAATCAACAGTTGTGAAGTAAGTTGAAGCAACAATAAACAACATGTCATTTTGATTTCAAATTTTTAAAACTACGTACAGACTATAAATGGGGGATCAGATGACAGACTATGAACATTATTTTCTATTTTTGAAAAGGATAAACAGAAAATCATCTGTAAACCGTCATAACTTACAGGCACGGGGGTGATCAGCCCGTTATACCCTGTATTGATCAATACTACATGTTCGAACGATATTTTTGTCCAGCATATCCGCCTTAAGTGCACAAAAGTTTCTCTGATTCGGGATGTTCAAACTAGTCTAGAATCCGAACCAAAATAATTCGGTTGGATACAATATAGTTTTATCCTGTTCAACAATATTTTTTTTTAAATCTGTTTCTAGTTGAATCAAATAGCTTAGACGGCTTTTAAGTCAATGTATACATACTAGAAACCAATAAGTATGTATCAACATGTGATAAAATATAATGATTATCCAAGTGAAAACACTTGTATAACCATATGTAGAAATTATCGAACAGAATAAATATCTGAATTATACAATAATACTGCATTGATAATTAATGATCGGATAATTTAAGAACTTGTATGAATACAAATGTTTGGATACATAATCAATAATAATAGAGTTAATAATCTAGCATAGCGATAATATAATTCTGAAACTTTTTTACTCATGTCTATTGCATAAAGTAAATGTAAAGGTAGGATGTTTGCCTGATCTGCTGCCTATACACATAGTTTTATCATTTATATCAAAACTTATCATTAATAAGATCATTCATTCGATTAGAATAATATATTATAACACATAGTACTGCTAAATGCAGTCAGCACATAACCTAATTACGTTGTCACATATGTTTAGCAGCCATTAGGACAGAAACAAACACTTATACAGACAAATTATATAAGTCCAGATCAATTTCTGAATCATTTCGGTGTGCCGACAGCTTTATCGAGTAATTATCGAGTCTAACACTCTATCCTGTAGTTCAATATCCATTTATATAACTTAAATATCAGTCATATTATTTTTAAATGACTTATAATAATTTTAAACAATTGTTATAATTTATCATGATTTTTCAAACACTTTGGAAATCATTATTAAATGATTTAAATATTAAATAATTCTATTATTATTAATACTTAATTAATATTAAAATATTAATGAAACCATTGCCAAAATATTAAAGTTATTTATATTAACTTAAAATATTTTTAAAGTATTAATATTACCTTTAAATTATTTTTAAAATAATTAAAATTATTTTAAATAATTACCATTAATATTTAAATATTAATGCATTATTTATCAAAATATTTAAAAGTCATTTATTATAACTTCAAATATTTTTAATTCATTTATATCCTTTTTAAATGATTTTTAAATTAATAAAATCATTTTAAACTATTTATTTAATATAATTAATAAATAAATCTAATATCATTAATATTATTTTATTAATAAAATTTACCTTTAAATATTAAAAGTTATATTTTAAACACTTTATTTTCATTTAAAATGATTTTTATAATATTAAAACCATTTTAAAACTAATTTATTATTAAATAAATTTAATATCATTAATATTAAATAATTAATGAAATTTATCTTAAAATATTAAAAGTTATATTTTATAACTTAAAATATTTTTAAATACCTTATTATCATTTAAAATGATTTTAATATAATAAAATCATTTTTCATGAATTTATTTAATGCATTTATTAAATAAATTAAATATCAATAATATTTAAATAAATACTAATATTTATGCAAAATATGTCAAATTATTAAAAGTTCATTTTTATAACTTCAAATAATTTTTAAAACTAATTTTAGAATTTTTAATAATAAATTTCCATTTTTAAGCATAGGTGTTGCTCCATTTGAAGCATTATATGGACGAAAGTGTCGTTCTACAATATGTTGGGATGAGGTGGGTGAAGCAACATTGTTGGGACCCGAGTTGGTACGTATAACTACGGAAAAGATCCAAATGATTCGACAACGATACAAACAAGACAAAGATCGACAAAAAGAGTTATGCGGATCTTCATCGAAAGGGACGTGGAATTTAGTGTAGGGGATCATGTATTGTTGCGAGTTGCTCCATGGAAGGGAGTTACAAGATTTGGGAAGAGAGGAAAGCTCAATCCACGATTTATTGGTCCATTTCAAATTCTTGACCGAGTAGGAAATGTAGCCTATAGACTCGCATTACCTCCGAGTATGTCTCGTGTTCATAATGTGTTTCACATATCTGTACTTCGTAAATATGTGAAAGACCCAAACCACGTTATTGAGTTAGAACCGGATTTAGATAGCCAAGATTTAACGTATGAGGAGGTACTGTCAAGATCTTAGATAGGAAGGAGCATGTCCTACGCTGCAGAAAGGTCATACCACAAGTTAAAGTTTTGTGGAGGAATCATGCTTATAGAGGAAATGACCGAATTGGAAACGGAAATGAAAGCGAGGTATCCTCACCTTTTCAAAACACTGTGTATCGTCGTCAATTTCGAGGACGAAATTTCATAAGGAGGGAGGTTGTAAGACCCCAACTTATTATTAATGAAATTTAATTTTCTCTATTTATTATTTTGAAATAGTAAGGGTTGATTTGATTAATGTGGATAGTTAAGGGTAAAATACGCAAATACTTCAAAATAAGCAAGTGGTTATAAAATATTCATCATTGTTGTCGGAAATATTCGTTTGGTCGTGGAAATATTCAGATCGTCGGGGAATATTCGTATTTACGGCAAGTGACCCATGTGTGGGCCCCATAACTGAAAAAGCGATTGGATGAAGAAAACGACAAATATAAGTTGTTTAAAAATAACAAATAAGTTGTTACTGCTATTATCATTGTTAAAATACTCTTGGTTAAAACACAAGAAGACACCAGTATTGCACCAATTATTGATTCTTACGTAAGAAGGCACTACTCAATAATGGTTACGATAATTATTTATCAAATATTTTATTGATTTAATAATTGTTGCGTTGATATTTTATATTCTTTGTTGTTTCAATAATTGTCATTACACGGTATTTTTCATTATCGAAGCAATAATTCATATTATCCAATAATATTATTAGATAACATTATTGGCAATGTCTAGAAAGTTCTGCCTAAGGAGAGGTTTGGTCACCTAATCATGCTTGAAGAAGGAGAAATTCTTATTGAAAGCCCCTCTTTCCTGAACCGCCTCAATGTCAATATTGTGATTCTCAATAATATTATTTGTGAATAATTAATTATTGATTCATATGATGAGGAAAATATTGATTTTATGTGGATATAGATGGAGAAAATTTTAATGTGACAATTGTTGAAAATTGAAATTTTATCTTTTCCGATAAAATAATTCATTTAAATATATTATTATATTTTAATAATATAATAATTGTGATATTTTTACAACGAATGTGGGATATATGAGTATACGAGGAGGAAGAGTATTTTTGTTGCAATAAATGTTTAAAACATGTTAAACATGTCGGTGGACCCCATTTATTTACTGAAATTTGATTATAAATTTATAAAATCGCCTCGCTTGTGGATTTCGGTCCAATTTCTATTTGGAATTTGGAAAACTTTCTTCTGCAAAGTTGTAGAGAATTGAATTTCCTATAAAAACTCAAGTGATTCAAATTTTCTGATGAAAGGGCTATTTATTATGAATTATTGAAGTTTCAAGTTCAAATAATTGATTTTTGGAAGTTTAAAATATTTTAAATAATAAAAACGTTTTTGTTTGTTTTGTGGGCTACAACATGTGCATAATGAGCTGAGATCAGATCTAGGAAGGTGGGCGTAGAAATCTTAATATATATATTAATATTATATTAAATTTTCTCGCTTTGTGTTCTAAGCATTTTCCTATAAATAGGTGCTTAGGTTAGAATTGAAAATCACACCGTAAATCAAGTTTTCTCTCTATATTATCGAGCGTATTCTTGTGAGTATTTTGAGTATACTTTGAGTATTGTTAGACGGTGCAAGTTCCTTTCAAAGACTATACCCTAGATTCCAAATAGAAAGTACTAATCTTTCGAGGTAAGGATGTTATTTTATTCTCAAATGATATTATTTCTTCAATATCATTATGCTGAAATATTGGTTGAAACTTTTTATCAAATTTTGAACTTTTTCATGTCGGGATTACTATTCATGAGTTACTATTCATGAGTTACTATTCACGAGTTATTATTCATGAGTTACTATTCACGAGTTACTATTCACGAGTACTATTCATGAAGCGTGAAGATATTTTTTGGAAAATCTCTATCTTTTGGTGTCGGAGTTACTATTCACGTATACGGCACTATTCACGATATCTCGCACTATTCAATTTAAAAATAAAATTTCTTCTTTTGTCCAAAATATCTATTCGGATACTAGCTTTGATTGTATCCATGTTTTGATCATTCTTGAATTTTACACCACTATGATTTTTTTTTGAGGTATTTTTGAACATGGATAAAACAAAGTACTAATCCTTAATCCTTAATCCTTGTCATTTTGTTTCACTTTGGATTCGCTTTTTAAAAATATTTTTCATCATCCTCGGTCTTAAATGATGATATTATTGAATATCTTTGGCCCAGAGTGCAAAGATGATGAATGATTTCTCAAGAATATCTTTGGTCAGTAGTGCAAAGATGAACAGTGTGTTTAGATGAACATGACTAATCGATGAATATCTTTGGCCTTGTAAGCGCAAGATGAATATTTGATTCCGATGTATATTGATTGATGTTACAGGGATAAAAGATAGACGATGAACTTTTAAATTCATACATAGAAGATAGTAGTTTGCATTCTCTACTTAACTCTTCTAATGAATTATTATTTCATCATGAATATTGATTTAAAATTTGTTGTCTATTGTATTCTATTAGATTTTTCATTGTTGAAGACTAACGGTAATTTGTTGTATATTATCTTAGTCATAATATTCTTTATCGGGCTAGTTGAGCTCACCCTTTTCTTTTTGTTCCATTTTTCTTCTCGTGAGGCGAGAATATAAGCGAGTACTAGCTCTGGGTATGGAATGAAGGTTTTAGAAAGAATTGTTTAGTAGTCCTCACCATTTTTGTAAAATAATGTATCAATAAATGTGATGAGGATTTATTTGAGTATAGATATTGTCTAGAAGATAATATTTGTATTTAAACTCACGCTTTACTACGGTTGTAATAATAAAGTTGTAGTTGTTTCTCGCACCATGTATTGACAACTCGTATAATGGGTGATGTATACCTATTTTGGGGGCGTCACAGCTTGGTATCGAGCTTAGGGATATGATCTCCGCGAGATCGAGGAATAGAATTAGGAGGGAGAGACGAGTAAATCCTTCGCTAGTGTGTCCTACCTAAGCTTATTTTTTTTTGTTGGTCAAGATATAAGGATATTATGTGATATATTGATTTCCTTAATTAACCCTTGTTTTATGACAAGATTTGAGAATGTCGATCGAGAATATTAACAATGGAAATGAGACCGTGGAGACGCTTTGTACTCACCAACGAGGAGAACGTGTAACAGTCGGCAATGTTCCTCCCGTGAACAACACCACCGAAAGAGATGATGAACGAGGGGATGTTTAGAAGCTTTTTGCTTCATGCAAAATCGCATTTAGGGAGACTCGTGTTCAAAATACAGGAGGAAATGATAGCAATTCACGGGTTGTCACAAAAAGCAAGCCTTCAAAGAGTCAGACCACCTGAATTTAAGGGAAAGCCGATCCGATCATGGCTGAAACATGGGTCAAGCAAATTACCAAGATATTCGATGTCTTGGGATGCACGGAGGAATGTAAGTTCCATTCGCCACCTTTATGTTCCATGGCGAGGCGGACATCATCGGTGGGAGTCTGTGAAGCGCACTCCATCCAAATTTCACTCAAAGATGTCTCGGGAGACGTTTCAGAACTATTTAATGACAAATACTTTCCTCGAAAGTGTTCACATATGAAGGAAGTGGAGTTTATTAGATCGAGCGAGAACAACATGACGGTGTCTCAAAGACGAGGCAAAGTTTGCAAAATTATCCGTGTTTGCACCTCATTTGGTGGAGAATGAGGAACGATGACGCGGATGTTTCTTAGAGGTTTGAAACCCAAGATACGTCAAGATCTCATTTCTCATAAATTTTCTCTCTATTCAGATGTTGTAAATGTGGCTCAATTATTAGAGCGAGATAACGAGTACGGTCAACTCGAGGACCACAACCGTGGATCGTACTCGAGATAGCGATCCAATGTAATAATGAAAACCAATGAGAAAAGAAACAGATCGACAAAAAAATGGTAACCACTCGGGTGGTAATCATGGCCATGAAAATAGAAGAAGCGAGTCGAGGAGATTTTAAAAGAGGAGATTTAACAACGAACATGTGAAGACGACACAAAGGTCTTGGCAAAGAATCGGTTCTAAGGGAGGAGAACGACCATCGGTCATATGCTACAAATGCGGAAAAGAGGGACATATCACCAAACGCCCCAACAGCCAAGGTATGCTATAATTATGGAAAGGAAGGACATATCGCCGAGATTGTACAAGAGGCGAAACCTAGTTCAATGGGGACGGTGACTCAAAAGATCGTCCCAAAAAGTCAAAGTCAACGATTCCGGAAGAGAGCGTTTGTTGTGGATCGGTCATAATGCGAGGAACCCAAACGAGGTGATCACGGGTAAGCTATTTATAAATTCTTGTGAAGTTTATACCTTACTTGATACTGTGCTACCCATTCATTTATCTCTCCGCATGTGCTCAACGCTTAAAACTTGACTCGAGAAATTAGACTTTGACCTATCTGTGGAAACTCCGTTAGAGAAACTTTCATCACATCCACTCGCTTATAAATCTTGTTTGATTCAAGTTGGCACCATCACCTTACACGTTGACCTTTATCTCTTTAAAGATACTTGCTTTTGATGTGATTTTAGGGATTGATTGGTTAACTACTCATCATGCCAAAATTGATTGTTTTCGTAAGGTTGTTAGTTTTCATATTCCTAACCAACCCGTGTTATGCGAATTCAAGCAACTAAACCATTAAAATCAATCACCGCCATATCTAATCATAAAGTTATTCGCTTATTGAAAAACGGATGTCAAGCTTTCTTAGCCCATGTTATGGATTTGAATAAAGACACGCCAAATTTGAATAATATTCTTGTTGTTATTGACTTTCCCGACGATTTCCAAGAACTTCCGGTTTACCCCGAACGTGAAGTTAAATTCTTTATTGATCTAGAACCCGCACAAAGCCCATTTCTAAAACCCCATATCGAATGGCTCCTATTGAACTTCAGTGAGTTAAAGGTCCAACTACAGGAATTATTGGACATCGGTTTCATTCTGGCCCTAGTACATCTCCTCGGGGTGCTCCTGTTTTTATTTGTAAAGAAGAAAGACGGGAGTATGCGACTTTGTATTGACTATCGGAATTGAACCATGTCACCATCAAGAATAGGTATCCTCTACCTCGTATTGATGACTTGTTTGACCACCATAAGGGGAACAATTCTTTTCAAAAATCGATCTTCATTCGATATCATCAAATTTGAAGATTAGAACTAAGGATATTCCAAAGACTTTTTAGAACTCCCCAGACGGGCATTATGAATTCTTAGTCATGTCTTTCGGACCGACTAATGCTCCTGCGGCTTTCATGGATATGATGAACCGAGTATTCAAGGAATATTTGGATCAGTTTGTTGTTGTCTTTATTGATGACATCCTTATATATTCCAAAAGTCGTGAAGATCATGAGCACCATTTGAAGCTGGTACTCCAAAGGCTTCGTGAAAACCAACTATATGCCAAATTGAAGAAATGCGAGTTCTGGCTTGAGGAAGTAGCATTTCTTGGGCACGTGGTGTCAAAACATGGAGTATCCGTGGATCCGGCGAAGATTGAAGCAATACAAAGTTGGGAGCAACCGAAGTCGGTGACTGAAGTACGTAGCTTTTTGGGCTTAGCTGGTTATTATCGGAGATTCGTGGAAGGGTTTTCTCGAATCGCTACTCCATTAACTCAAATAACTCCTAAGGATACAAAATTCATTTGGAGCGAAGAATGCGAGAAGAGTTTCCAAGAGCTTAAGAGGAGACTTATTTCTAAGACTGTTCTAACAATACCATCCGGTTCGGATGGATTTGTTATCTACGCCGATGCTTCGTGCAAAGGGTTAGGATGTGTTCTCATGCAACGTGGGAAAGTCATAGCCTATGCCTCGCGACAACTTAAAAGAGTATGAGAGGAATTATCCTACTCATGATCTAGAGTTGGCAATGATCGTTCTGCTTAAAGATATGGAGGCACTATCTATATGGGGAGAAAGTGGAGATATATTCGCACCATAAAAGCCTTAAATATTTCTTCACTCAAAAGAACTCAACATGCGGCAATGACGACGCTGGCTCGAGCTATTGAAAGACTACGACCACACTATTCAATACCATCCCGGTAAAGTTTAACGTGGTAGTGACGCGCGTGAGTAGAAGATCATATGCGGAACGAAAAGCGATGATGTCAAGTATACGACAGAGCCAACTTTAATAGAAAAAGTTAAGGTTGCTCAAGCCACCGAATCCGGAGTCGATGCGTATGAAGAAGAAAGTACAAGAAGGAGCTATTCCTAAGCGAGAATTGATGAAGAAGGAATACTTGAGTCCACTCTAGACTTTGTGTTCCTAACGACTGATTTGAAGTACAAGATTATGATGGAGGCACACAATACACCATTTGCAATCCATCCTCGAAGTACTAAAATGTATCGTGATCTTCGACATACATTTTGGTGGAACAATATGAAGAGAGATTGCAAAGTTTATCTCAATGTGTTTAACTTGTCAACGTGTAAAGGCGAGCATCCGGTACCTAAGGGTCCGTTGCAACCACTTGAGATTCCAAAATGGAAGTGGGAACACATTACCATGGATTTCAAGCACGGGTCTTCCTACGGTTTCTCGAGGCATCAATGTTATTTGGGTTATTGTTGATAGATTAACCAAGTCCGCTCATTTCTTGCCGACACGGAGACTTATTCACTTGAACGCCTTGCTAGTATGTGACGTGAATGAGATTGTGAGGTTGCATGGCATGCCCAGTATCCATAGTTTCGGATCGTGACCCAAGATTCACTTCAAGATTTTGGGTTAGCTTGCAAAAAGCTATGGGCACAGTTTACGATTCGATTCGATACCATCCTCAAACCAGACGGACAATCGAAAGGACTATTCAAACTCTTGAAGATTTATTAAGACTCGTGTCCTGTACATCAAGGGCGCTTGGGATAAGTATTTACCATTGGTGGAATTCTCCTACAACAACAGTTATCAGGCAAGTATAGGTGTAGCTCCATTTGAAGCATTATATGGACGAAAGTGTCGCTCTCCAATATGTTGGGATGAGGTGGGTGAAGCAACATTGTTGGGACCCGAGTTGGTACGTATAACTACGGAAAAGATCCAAATGATTCGACAACGTATACAAACAAGACAAGATCGACAAAAGAGTTATGCGGATCTTCATCGAAAGGACGTGGAATTTAGTGTGTGGGATCATGTATTTGTTGCGAGTTGCTCCATGGAAGGGAGTTACAAGATTTGGGAAGAGAGGAAAGCTCAATCCACGATTTATTGGTCCATTTCAAATTCTTGACCGAGTAGGAAATGTAGCCTATAGACTCGCATTACCTCCGGTATGTCTCGTGTTTCATAATGTGTTTCATATATCATTTTCAGAAATATGTGAAAGACCCAAACCACGTTATTGAAGTTAGAACCGGACGAGATAGCCAAGATTTAACGTATGAGGAGGTACCGCCAAGATCTTAGATAGAAGGAGCATGTCCTACGCCAAGAAAGGTCATACCACAAGTTAAAGTTTTGTGGAGGAATCATGCTATAGAGGAAATGACCGGAATTGGAAACTAAATGAAAGCGAGGTATCCTCACCTTTTCAAACACACCAGTGTCGTCACGTCAATTTCGAGGACGAAATTTCATAAGGAGGGAGGTTGTAAGACCCCAACTTATTATTAATGAAATTTAATTTTCTCTATTTATTATTTTGAAATAGTAAGGGTTGATTTGATTAATATGGATAGTTAAGGGTAAAATACGCAAATACTTCAAAATAAGCAAGTGGTTATAAAATATTCATTGTTGTTTGGAATATTCGTTTGGTCGTGGAATATTAAGACTTTGTCGGGAATATTCGTATGCGACGGTAGCAACGACCATGTGTGTGGGCCCCATAACTGGAAAGCGATTATCGATGAAGAAAACGACAAAATATAAGTTGTTTAAAAATAACAACAGAAGTTATTACTGTTTATCTTGTTAAAATACTTTTGGGTTAAAACACAAGAAGATTACCACATGTATTGCACCAATTATTGATTCTTACGTAAAAGGCACTACTCAATAATGGTTACGATAATTCTTCGCTCAAAGATTTTATTGATTTAATAATTGTTGCGTTGATATTTTATATTGTTGTTGTTTCAATAATTGTCATTACACAAGATTTTTCATTATCGAAGCAATAATTCATATTATCCTAATAATATTATTAGATAACATTATTGGCAATGTCTAGAAAGTTCTGCTAAAGGAGAGGTTTGGTCACCTAATTGCGCCGCCAAGAAGGAGAAAATTCTTATTGAAAGCCCCTCTTTCCTGAACCGCCTCGGTTGTCAATATTGTGATTCTCGTAATATTATTTGTGAATAATTAATTATTGATTCATATGATGAGGAAAATATTGATTTTATGTGGATATAGATGGAGAAAATTTTTAATGTGATAATTGTTGAAAATTGAAATTTTATCTTTTTCTCGATAAAATAATTCATTTAAATATATTATTATATTTTAATAATATAAAATGGTGATATTTTTACAACGAATGTGGGATATATGAGTATACGAGGAGGAAGAGTATTTTTGTTGCAATAAATGTTTAAAACATGTTAAACATGCTCATGGACCCCATTTATCGATCGAAATTTGATTATAACCTCAGAAATCGCTTTGCTTATGGATTTCTGTCCAATTTCTATTTGGAATTTGGAAAAACTTTCTTCCGCAAAGTTGTAGAGAATTGAATTTCCTATAAAAAGCTGGCGAGATTCAAATTTTCTAATGAAAGGGCTATTTATTATGAATTATTGAAGTTCCAAAGTCTCAAATAATTGATTTTTGGAAGTTTAAAATATTTTAAATAATAAAAACGTTTTTGTTTGTTTTGTGGGCTACAACATGTGCATAATGAGCTGAGATCAGATCTAGGAAGGTGGGCGAGAAATCTTAATATATATATTAATATTATATTAAATTTTCTCGCTTTGTGTTCTAAGCATTTTCCTATAAATAGGGTGCTTAGGTTAGAATTGAAAATCACACCGTAAATCAAGTTTTCTCTCTATATTATCGAGCGTATTCTTGTGAGTATTTTGAGTATACTTTGAGTATTGTTAGATTGCAGTGCAAGTTCCTTCAAAGACTATACCCTTGTATTCCAAATTTAGAAGTACTAATCTTTCGAGGTAAGGGATGTTATTTTATTCTCAAATGATATTATTTCTTCAATATCATTATGCTGAAATATTGGTTGAAACTTTTTATCAAATTTTGAACTTTTTCATGTCGGGATTACTATTCATGAGTTACTATTCATGAGTTACTATTCACGAGTTACTATTCATGAGTTACTATTCACTAGTTACTATTCACGAGTACTATTCATGAAGCGTGAAGATGTTTTTTGGAAAATCTCTATCTTTTGGTGTCGGAGTTACTATTCACGATACTGCACTATTCACGATACTGCACTATTCAATTTAAAAATAAAATTTCTTCTTTTGTCCAAAATATCTATTCGGATACTAGCTTTGATTGTATCCATGTTTTGATCATTCTTGAATTTTACACCACTATGATTTTTTTTTGAGGTATTTTTGAACATGGATAAAACAAAGTACGAATCCTTAATCCTTAATCCTTGTCATTTTGTTTCAATCGGATTCGCTTTTTTAAAATATTTTCCATCATCCTCGATCTTAAATGATGATATTATTGAATATCTTTGGCCCAGAGTGCAAAGATGAATGATTTCTCAAGAATATCTTTGGTAGTAGTGCAAAGATGAACAGTGTTTAGATGAACATGACTAATCGATGAATATCTTTGGCCTGTAGTGCAAAGATGAATATTTGATTCCGATGTATATTGATTGATGTTACAGAGGATAAAAGATAGACGATGAACTTTTAAATTCATACATAAGATAGATAGTAGTTTGCATTCTCTACTTAACTCTTCTAATGAATTATTATTTCATTCATGCGAATATTGATTTAAAATTTGTTGTCTATTGTATTCTATTAGATTTTTCCCTGTTGAAGACTAACGGTAATTTGTTGTATATTATCTTAGTCATAATATTCTTTTATCGGGTTAGTTGAGCTCACCCTTTTCCTTTTTGTTCCATTTTTCTTCTCATAGGAGGCGAGAATATAGCGAGTACGAGTCGGGGTATGGAATGAAGGTTTTAGAAAGAATTGTTTAGTAGTCCTCACCATTTTTGTAAAATAATGTATCAATAAATGTGATGAGGATTTATTTGAATATAGATATTGTCTAGAAGATAATATTTGTATTCAAACTCACAGTTTTACGGTTGTAATAATAAAGTTGTAGTTGTTTCTGTACCATGTATTGACAACTCAAAATAGGTGATGTATACCTATTTTGGGGGCGTCACAATTATGTTTTTTAGTAAATGGTTAAATCGTTAAAGGTTAAAGTTAAGGGTGATATTAAAAAAAAAATTCAAAGTAAGAAAGTTTTCATAAAATAATCGGTGATAAAAGTAGAGTAATACGCGTGGTTGCATAGTAACACACGGTATTGTATAGTATCTTTGATTATTGATGCTTACGTGAGAAGTCACTCAGTTTTATTCAATTATTGTCATAGTATCATCTGCATAATATGTTATATTATTAAATCAATAATTGAGACGAAAAAGTTATTCATATTATTATTTGCAATATTGACAATGTCTAGAAGTTCTGTCGAGGAGAGTTAGATAATCTAATTGCACGCCAATAGTCTTATCGGAAAGCCCCCTCTTTCCTGGGAACAATCTGGTTATTAAATATTGTGAATTATAATATTAATGATGAATAAGTTAGTATTGATTAAAGATGAAATTGATAGTTCCCTTGTGTTGGAATTGTTAGTGTTAGTGAAAATCGACATTTATTTCGATAATAATTAATGTCTGGAGGTTATATTGACCAATCGGGTAATTAACCGGATAAATGAGCAATTAATTGCTATTGATTCACATGATTATAACTATTTGTTCACATGTGTATACTATTGATTCACATTCATTTACTATCAGGGGAGATGGTGCAAGATTTATAATACTTACATGACTAAGTTAAAAATAGAGGTATAGATGGAGGTACTATACTGTAATTTATATTTTTACATGTCTAGAACTAATGATTCATATGATTTACTATTGATTCACATGATTTACTATTAGGGAAGGTGGTGCATGTTTGATAATACTTGTAGGACTAAATTAAAAATAAAGGAAAAGAGGAAGGTATTATACTATAATATTTTGAGCCCCAAAATGTGCAATTATCGAAACTATATTTTCCTATAAATAGAAGCTCATTCCTTCATTATTTTTCACCAATTCACTAAAGCTATAGAGTAATTATTATAGAGAGAAATTATAGAGAGGAAGAAGAAGAGAAGTCTGCTACCTCACAATTCTAGTATCTAGTCTTCTTTTGAGGTAAGGGGTATTATTCTTTCGTATTCATGAAAAGAGTTATTTTCTTTCAATACTCGTAAGGGTTGTTATTCCATTCTTTATTATTATGTTGGAATAACCTGTCTATGCAAAGTACCGCATACATGGTGAAATTCTTTTGTTATTCCATTCTTTACTATTCAGTTGGAATAACCTGTCTGTGTGGTCTATCGCATGCCTGGTGAATTTTGTTGTTATTCCATTCTTTATTATTCTGTTGGAATATCCTGTCTGTGCGGATTACGCATGACTTGGTTCCATTCTTTATTATTCTGTTGGAATATCCTGTCTGTGTGGATTACGCATGACCTGGTTCCATTCTTTATTATTCTATTGGGAATAACCTGTCTGTGCAGTTTATCGCATGCATGGTGAATTCTTCTGTTATTCCATTCTTTATTATTCTGTTGGAATAACATGTCTATATGGATTACCGCATGCATGGTGAATGATCCTTCGTATACATTCCTTATTAAATTATGGAAATGATCTGTCTACGTGGATTACCGCATGGCAGGTGAAAATCCATTTGCAGTTTCGTGTATTCTATTATACTCGTCTGAGATATCATTTCTTTTGTACTCGTCATGGAATATCATTTTCTTTGGTATTTTTTTTACGAGTTACTATTCACGCAGTTACTATTCACTCTAGTATTATTCACTCGGGTATTCGGGGCACTTTTCGTGTCGGAGTAGTATTCACGAGTTACTATTCACGGGATACTATTCACCCGATTACTATTCACTCTAGTATCATTCACTCGGGTATTCGGGACACTTTTTGTGTCGGGGTACTATTCACGGGGTACTATTCCCGAAGTATTATTCACGGGGTACTATTCACCCGAAAAATATATTTCTTTTCTGTCCAAATTATTTTTGGTACATGAATATTATTATTGAATTTTACTCTATAAAGCAATATCATGTTGATAATTTGGACGTTATTGATTTCTAGATAAATTAAATTATAAATCTTTAAAATTTATCCTTGAACTTGTTTTATTGAATTATTATGTCATTGTCATCATCCTCGTGCTTATATTGTGATTAAAGTCATCTTTGACTTACGTGCATAGATGGACTTGGTATGATTATGACCATGGATTATTCGGTATAATCATGACCGTAATGTGACGAATTATGTGGTGAAAGTCCTCATTAGCCTATAGTTCATTGATGGACAATTGTTGGTATGATTATGACCAGGGATTATTCTGTATAATCATGACCATTGATGATTACATGAATATCCTTGGCCGTGATGCAGGGATGATTTGATTTTATTTATTAAAATTTGAGTCTCAAATGATAGAGTTGATGAAAACTTTTTAAATCGGAGAAGATAGTAGATTGTATGCTCTACTGACTCTTCTAATGGATTGCTTATTTTCACCATAGCTTGTTGATCTAAAACTTGTTGTCTATTGTATTCTATCAGTTGTTATACTATTGAAGGCTAAGGATAATTTATTTTGTATTATCTTAGTCATAATATTTCTTACTGGGCTAGTTGAGCTCACCCTTTTCTTTCATTATTCTCTTCAGGAAATGAGACTATAGCTGGGACGAGTCGGAGAATGGAGTGATGGTCCAGGATAAGTGGCTTTAGTAGTCCTGATTATTCTGTGAAATAGTGTGACAATAATTGTAATGAGGATTCCATTGAGAGTGGATATTATCCAGAAGGCAATATTCTTGTTTAAACTCTTAGCTATGTTGTGTCGTATATTACTCAACAGTTGTGTAATTAAGTTTGTATTTGATTTATGTACCATGTATTTGGTGACTCAAGATGTGTGATGTATACCTATTTTGGGGGCGTCACTGTTGGTATCAAAACCATAGAAAAGAGCCCCGGACATTTATCTGGTGACTTCCAAGTCTTGGGATGCACCGAAGCCAAACTTTCCGTAAGGGACGCCGTGAGTAACGGTGGCAAGTTGGTAGGTATCATTGTGAGGTGCTATCCAAGTCCTGGATGCGGGTCACAGTTGGTATCAAAGCTTAAGGATATGATCTCTGGCTGAGATGTGAGATTAGAACTAGAAGGGGAGAGACGGGTTAATCCTTCGCTAGTATGACCTACCTAAGTTATTTGTTATTTAATTGGTCGGTCAGAATATATAAGGGTATATTGTGGTATGTCAATTAACTCTTATTTTGAAACTATATTCTAGAATGATATATGAAATACAGGAGATGATAAATGGGAAAATCATGATAGAGAGGAAATAACCAAAAAGGTACAATCCGAAAAGAAAGAAAGGTATTTTCATCTCTTCGAACTACCAAGTACGTAAATTTCGAGGGCGAAATTTCATAAGGAGGGGAGATTGTGAGATCCCAAATTTTATGAAATGAAAGTATTCAATTTTCTTATAATTATTATGTTATTTAGTAAATGGTTAAATTGATAAAGGTTAAAGTTAAGGGTGATATTTGAAAATTTTTCAAAGTAAGAAAGTTTTCATAAAATAATCGGTGATAAAAGTAGAGCAATACGTGTGGTTGCATAGTAACACACGGTATTGTATAGTATCTTTGATTATTGATGCTTACGTGAGAAGTCACTCAGTTTTATTCAATTATTGTCACAGTATCATCTGCATAATATGTTATATTATTAAATCAATAATTGAGACGACAAAGTTATTCATATTATTATTTTCAATATTGACATTATCAAGAAGTTCTGTCGAGGAGAGGTTAGATAATCTAATTGCGCGCCAATAGGCTTATCGGAAAGCCCACTCTTTCCTGGGAACGATCTGGTTGTTAAATATTGTTAATTATAATATTAATGATGAATAAGTTCGTGTTGATTAAAGATTAAATTGATAGTTCCATTATGTTGGAATTATTAGTGTTATTAAAAATAGACATTTATTTCGATAATAATTGATGTCTGGAGGTTATATTGACCAATCGGGTAATTAATCGGATAAATGAGCAATTAATTGCTATTGATTCACATGATTATAACTATTTGTTCACATGTGTGTACTATTGATTCACATTCATTTACTATTAGGGGAGATGGTGCAAGATTGATAATACTTGTATGACTAAGTTAAAAATAGAGGTATAGATGGAGGTACTATACTGTAATTCGTATTTTCACATGTCTAGAACAATTGATTCACATGATTTACTATTAGGGGAGGTGGTGCAAGTTTGATAATACCTGTAGGACTAAATTAAAAATGAAGGAAAAGAGGAAGGTATTATACTGTAATATTTCGAGCCCCAAAACGTGCAATTATCGAAACTATATTTTTCTATAAATAGAAGCTCATTCCTTCATTATTTTTCACCAATTCACTAAAGCTATAGAGCAATTATTATAGTGAGAAATTATAGAGAGAAAGAAGAAGAGAAGTCTGCTACCTCACTATTCCAAAGATCCAATTTCTTTTTTGGTAAGGGGTATTATTCTTTCGCATTCATGAAGAGAGTTATTTTCTTTCAATACTGTAAGGGTTGTTATTCCATTCTTTATTATTATGTTGAATAACATGTTCATGCTGCAAGTACCGCATACATACGTGAAATTCTTCCGTTATTCCATTCTTTATTATTCTCGCTGAATAACCTCGTCTGTATGCTTCTATCGCATGCCCGTGAATTCGTTGTTATTCCATTCTTTATTATTCATTGGAATATCCCGTCTGCATTTAATTATGCATGACCGGTTTCATTCTTTATTATTCTGTTGGAATATCCTCGTCTGCATTTAATTACGCATTTACCTAGTTCCATTCTTTATTATTCTCGTTGGGAATAACCTCGTTCTCAGTATGGCCTATCGCATGCATGGTGAATTCTTCATTATTCCATTCTTTATTATTCTCGTTGGAATAACATGTCTATATGGATTACCGCATGCATGGTGAATGATCCTTCGATACATTCCTTATTAAATTATGGAAATGATTTGTTCACGCGATTACCGCATGGCGGTGAAAATCCATTCATAGCTTCGTATATTCTATTATACTCGCCCCGAGATATCATTTCTTTTGTACTGCCATGGAATATCATTTTCTTTGGTATTTTTTTTACGAGTTACTATTCACGCAGATTACTATTCACTCTAGTATTATTCACTTTCGGTATTCGGGGCACTTTTTTTGTTTGAGTAGTATTCACGAGTTACTATTCACATGTTACTATTCACCACGATTACTATTCACTCTAGTATCATTCACTTTCAGTATTCGGGACACTTTTTGTGTCTGGGTACTATTCATGGGGTACTATTCTCAAGTACTATTCACGGGGTACTATTCACCCAAAAATATATTTCTTTTCTCATTCAAATTATTTTTGGTACATTAATATTATTATTGAATTTTACTCTACAAAGCAAATGATCATGTTGACAATTTGGGCGTTATTGATTTCTGGATAAATTAAATTATAAATCTTTAAAATTTATCCTTGAACTTGTTTTATCAATTATTATGTCATTGTCATCATCCTCATGCTTATATTGTGATTAAAGTCATCTTTGCTTACGTGCATAGATGGACTTGGTATGATTATGACTAGGGATTATTCTCAGTATAATCATGACCGTAATGTGACGAATGATGTGGTGAAAGTCCTCATTGGCCTCGTAGTTCATTTATGGACAATTGTTGGTATGATTATGACCGTGGATTATTCTTGTATAATCATGACCATTGATGATTACATGAATATCCTCGGCCGTGATGCGAGGATGATTCGATTTTATTTATTGTCGAGTCTCAAATGATAAAGTTGATGAAAACTTTTTAAATCATAGAAGATAGTAGATTTTATGCTCTACTCAACTCTTCTAATGGATTGCTTATTTTCACCGCAGCTTGTTGATCTAAAACTTGTTGTCTATTGTATTCTATCGGTTGTTATATCATTGAAGGCTAAGGATAATTTATTCGCATTATCTTAGTCATAATATTTCTTCTTTGCTAGTTGAGCTCACCCTTTCTTTCATTGTTCTTTTTGAAAATGAGAATATAGCCGGGATGAGTCGGGGAATGGACTGATGGTCCAAGATAAGTGGCTTTAGTAGTCCTCACTATTCTGTGAAATAGTGTGACAATAATTGTAATGAGGACTCCATTGAGAGTGGATATTGTCTAGAAGACAATATTCTTGTTTAAACTCTCAGCTATGTTTTGTCGTATATCACCCGACAGTTGTATAATTAAGTTTGTATTTGATTTATATACCATGTATTTGGCGACTCAAGATGGGTGATGTATACCTTTTTTGGGGGCGTCACATTATGGATCTAACATCTATCAACCCATATCACTTATATAGACTACAAACAACATGTTTAAACACAAAATTATAACATTTAACAGAGGATTAAGGATCAGATTTTTGATTAGGTTTATTCCTTACTTTGATCAATGCTTGAGTCTGGGCTACTGATTTGTTATGAGTTATAGTGGAGCTTGATTTGGGACTGATACACAACTATATTTCGTGGGTCTTAGAGAGAGAAAGGATTGGATGAGTGTTTGTATAAAAATGAGGCTTGAATGTGATTTTTTCTCTCTCTCTTGATCCTTATACATGACTTGTATGCAATGGATTTGGTTTGAAAAGGGGCTGGATTGTAGGCACGTGGCTAAGCTTAGGGTAGTACACCAACTAAAGCATTAGCCAATTTGACAAGTTAGCTTCAATAATGCAAGAGGGGCATTTATGTCATTTAGCTTGTGATTTTATTGGCCATTTGGTAACTTGGCAAACTCTTAGGGTTTGACCTTTCTAACCCTTAGAGTTTAATCTTAAGGTTTTAAAAAAAATGAATTTCTAGTATTTTTATTTAGGGTTTAAAATAGTAAAAATTTAGTTTCTAAAAAAAATGGACAATTAGGGTTTCTTAATCATACTTAGTTTCCTAATTACATAGAACATGAAAAATTAGGTTTAGGATTTACAAATTATAATTAAGATCGCTAATTTAGTAATTTGAGCTTACTTCCTAAATAATAATTCGGGTTTCTAAATATTAATTAGGGTTTCCAATAATTAGGGTTTTCAAATATTAATTAGGGGTTCTCTAATTAACATTAAATTCTATAATACGCAACATAAATCATATAACACAATTACTACACAGTCTTGAATCTCCCATTTGAGTTTTAAAATAGTGTTAAACAAATTAATACTAGGGTTTTAGCATGATATACCATAATTGTCCAGCCATTATCAATCTATACATACAGTAAATATTTATAGCATTGAAATATAATTAATAGTATATTATTATTCTCATTCCTTGTTCAAAATCCGAATTAGGGTTTGATTCCATATCCGATTTATCTTGCATATATAACATTATTAATTAGGTTAAAAAATTAACTTAACTAATCAATAAATTCATATAATAAAATAATTATTATAATAATTCCAATAATCATTTCATATATTAATTAAATAATATATAATCATATTTTTAGGGAAAACAAATAATAAAAAATATTTTTACTACAAAATTAATTATAAAAATATAATTTATAATGGTCAATAATTCAAAAAAAATATTTATAATTATTCATGTAATAAATAAATTTTATTTATCACATAAATACATAAGTTTTACCTTATACCTATTCCCACATTTAAAATAAGAAAAAAATTATACGCAAAATTTATGATTTAATTATATAGAAAATGTCGGGTTATTACAACCCCAAGGCCTCTATTTATAGAGGGGGAGCCAAGCAGTGCACTGGGCACGCCTCGGGTGCCCCGAGCTCATGGACCCGCCTTGCCTCAAGTGCGTCAAGCACAAGCAATGTAATTCATTGAACTTTCAGAACTATAATTCGGGCATCCGATCGAGGTGTATAACACCTTTTTTGGAGTGATGTTGTCGAGAGCTACACAATGACATGGGATTAGAGGTTGTACGAAGTCAGGAAGATGGGAACATGCCCTTGGTCTTCAAGTCTTCAAATTCAATCCGGTGTGTTGTCTTGTGTAGTAGTCACTCGGGATTAGAGCAATTTTGTTCTTGTAGGACACTGCTATGTAGAATGTATGTTGAGCTGTGTTGAGACGGCACGCATGTAGGATCGAGGTGGAAAAATGATGATTTTGCCCTTTAACGGGGTTATCACCAGTTTGGGCTGATATATCAGTCGTTGCTCAGGGTTATCTCTGAGATTGGGCTGCTGTAAGTACTGAATGTCCTCAAGGTTATCTCTGAGGTGTGCCTGACCTCCCGGGGCTATCTCCAGGATTGGAACTAAGTGCCTCGGGGTTATCTCCGAGGTTGAAGCTGACTGCAAAGGTTGAAAGGAGTTGTTCCGGTTATCTCCTAATCGCACTGACTCCTGTCGGTGTTGTTTCGAGGTTGAACCAAACTCTCCCGGTGTTTTTTCTGGGATGAAACTGAATATCTTGGGGTTATCTCTGAGATGAAAGTGCTTTCTCCGGTGTTATTTCTGGAACTTGAACTGCATCCCTCGGGATTATCTCCGAGGTTGAAACTGGAACCCCCAGGGTTATCTCCGGTATGGGACTTATTATCTCGAGGTTATCTCGAGATGGTAAGAACTGAGTGTCCCAGGGTTATCTCAGGGATTGAGTTGAGCTGTCCTCCAGGGTTATATCTGAAAGACGATTCTGCCCTCCTGTAATATTATTAATAAGAGTGCAAAAAATTTCGAGTGTCTACAAACTATCATGGTTAAGTATATAAGTGTATACAGTTTGTGTATTGTGATTTTATATGTACAATTTGTGGATACGGGTCAACTATTGATCAGAATAAGTAGTAACTTTAGAAAACCCTACAGTTATGTTGAGAACATCAAGGTTAAGTTAGTAAACCCTAATGAGTGGTTAGAAACCCTAATGATTTGTTTAGAAACCCTAAAATCAGTCCTGAGAATCTGAAACCCTAAATTGGGAGCTCAAATGTTAAGTATAAAGACTTAAGGATTTTAAGTTATGGGATATATGTGAATTGTCTAATTTGCCTTTCAAATTATAGGAGAAATTACAAAAATACCCTTAGTGAGTGCAAAATGACCAAAATGCCCTTTTACTTAAAACTTAAGTAAAAGATTTGTGAAATCTTGGTGACTCATCACCACTTGTTTATCCCATGTGCTCAAATCCTCACAAATCTGATATTTGTTGCCACCTAGCAACATTAGATACATGAATCAAAGATAAAGATTTTAAGTTAAGTACAAATCTTACTTTACTTACCCTACTCGCTAAGACCTTCTCTCTCTATAATTTTCGAAATGGGGAGTGAGAGAGAGTGAGAAATTAAGCTAAGAACACTTCATAGCTTTCCAATCAAATTCAAAGGATCAGATTCAAGAAATCAAAGCATAAAGGTATAAACACTAACTTTTGTAAATCCTTGTGATTTGATGTTATATGTTGTTGTTAGACGTTTAGAGTTTTGTTAAATGATGTTATTTAGTGATCTAAGATGTTACATCAAGGATCCAGAACATCTAGATGCAAGAAAATCAAGTATTTAGCAACTGACCAAGAACCCTAAAATATGGCCTGACAGCCATATGTCAGGGCTCATAGATCTCAACCTGTTAATTGTTAGGTGTGTTTTATGTTATATATTTGTTCTATGCCATGAAAAGAGTAGACTTGAAGTGGAATCAAGTGCATGCCATGTCCAGATCTCAAGTTATAAGTGGTCAAACCTAGTTGACTGACCATGGAAAACTGGAATCTGGGCAACCCAGATTTTCCAGGAAGTCTGACAAACATTTTTTAAGGCCTTTGATCTTGCAACTGTTAAATGATTAGTCCATGTTTGTGTATAGATGTTGTAGTCTGACATATGGACTATACAATCAAGCCTTTAGAACACTTAGATCTTACATAGAATCAAAGATATGAGCGGTCAAACTAGGGTTGACCAACTGTCTGGGAAGAATTCTGGAAAACCCATAATATATTGTCAAGAACAAGATTTCTGACAAGGTTTGACCGGCCTTGATCTTTCACATGTGATGTTGTTAGACTGATCTAATTTATTATAAATGTTCCTTGACATATGGACTATAAGTGTGAACCAGAATACAAGATATGAAGCTTGGAAAAAAGCACCATGAACTGTTCTTCATTTCTGGGTTATTTCTGGGTAACCCAGAAATGAAGAACAACCTCCGACAATAACTTTCAGAGATTATATCTCTCAGTTGTGATGTAGTTTGGCCATGAGAATTGTTTGGGGTTGTAGTATTACATAAGTACTACAATCATAACATTTTAGCAGCCCAGAAAACTTAAATATCAAATATCTAACGAGGGTCAAAGTAGACACCCGGATAAATGACATGAAGGTTCTTGAAGGTCTCAAGAACACCTATATCGACAGTTTTATCGCTATAGCCAACTTTAGCGACATTTTATTTATAAAATTAATTATTTTATTAAATAATTAGAGAAAATGATTTTTAATTATGAAAAAATCATTATAAATTCAAAAAATTATTTTAAAGCCTAAAAATGGATTTTTAATAATTTGTAATATATTTCATTAATATTTTAATATTAATGGTATTTAATTTATTTAATTATATTATAAATAAATTACTTTAAAATGATTTTAATACTTGAAAAATCATTTAAAATTATATTAAAGTGTTAGAAAATATTTTAAGTTATTTATAATCACTTTTAATATTTTGTGATAAATTTCATTAATAAATTAATATTAATGATAATTAATTTATTTAATAAATATATTAAATAAATTATGGAAAATAGAATTAATGATTTAAAAATCATATAAAAATGATTTAAAGGTTATAAAAATATTTTTAAGTTATAAAATATAATTTTTAATATTTTGTCATGAAATACATTAATATTTTAATATTAATGGTATTTAGTTAATAATGGTTTTAAATACTTTAAAATCATTTAAAGGCAATAATAAAGTATTAAAATACTATGAGATATTATAAATAATTTATAATATTATGTTGTATATTTCATTAATATTTGATATTAAATAAATATTAATAATAATGGAATTAAGTGGTATTTAAATCATATAAATATGATATTAATGATTGAAAAATCATGATAAATGATAATAATTATTTAAAAATTATTTTGAGCTATGGAAAAATATTTTGACTAATAATAAAATTATCTAAGATAATTGTTAAGCGTTTAAGCAGAGTCTTAAGGAAAATAGGCTCGATGATTATCCAGCTAGGCCGTTGGGATGTCAAATTACACTACAAGAAATCAGACAAAAAATGACGCTAAAATTTGTCACATAAAATTCATTTTTCGTCACTAAAACATTTGGTGATGATTGTTAATCGTCACCGTATGAGCGTGATATTAGGTATATTTGACACTATTTGATGTCGTCACTAAATGTTTTAACTTATGGTGACGATCTACATCATTGTCACTATTATTAATTACTTTTAGTGACGTTAATAATAAGTCACTATTTGAATGAAACTTTCAATCACTCTATATTATGTTTCATCATCAAAACTTGGTGCATTAAATGACAAAAATCATTTTCGTCATTAAATGATATTGTTTTAGTGACAAAAATATGTTACTCTATTTAAATCATCTAATTTTAATGACGACAATATATTATATATTTATGATTATTCTTTTGTCGTATTATTGTGTTTATCGTCACCAAAAATAAGAAAATAAATGACGACAGAACAATTCGTCACCTAATAATATATTTAACATGACAATTATGTCGTTGTCATTTCATATTTTAAATAATATTACAAAATAATTTGTCACAAAAGAGTTATTTTTTGAGACACATTTTTTAATGTCATTAATTGAATACTTATGGTGACGACGATACATCTCGTCACAAAAGAGTTACTAATAGTGACAAAAATTAGTTGTTGTGACTAAATGAATATATAATGTTGACGATATACACAGTCAAATACAACATGTCACAACACAGTCAAATAAGTAACATGTCACAACACAAAATCAAATACAACATGTCATATATAAATCACAAATAGCATTATAGTAGCATTAAGCAAAAAGATATAGAATGGTTCTTGTACATCAACAAGCTAGTAGGGTTATCACATCCACAATACATCAAAATTTCCAAATCTTTCCAAATTATATTTGAAATCCAAAATATCCTTCACATCCATCTCGCTTCCCAACAATCATGCATCACCAAATTCTAAGATACCCAAGGCGAAGCTCGATCTGGATGTATGTACCTGCTCCAAACTCGAACTCGACAAGCAACAAATGAGGCACATCGATGATCTTTGTTCTCACTACAAGCAAACATCAATCGCATATAATTTCAAGAGATTAGCTCAATACAAATCTTGCACACCACTAAATCTAAATAGTGCAAGAACACTTAGCATACCACTTTGCACACAAGTCCTCTAAACAAATCTAAACCTCAAGATAAAAAAGCCACCAAGGAACACTATATTGATATCATGCAAGACCATATGGAAAATATTTCTTCTATTATATTTCTATACCAAAGAAGAAGAAAATTTAGAGTATATAAATGATTAAGTAGCAATCTTTAGCGAAGTGGGAGAATATAAGAGCAAAAAGAGCATGGAAAAGGACTATTTTTAAAGGATAAAATAGTGATATGATTACTAATCCATAGACTATATAGTCCATGGGATTGAAGCATGAAGCTAATAAAGAGTATTGAAAATCGTCATATTCCATTAGGCCCATAAAACAAAATAAGTCAAGAATACTGATTTTGCTTGTTAATGATGATGTTTATTATCAAACACGATTAAGTATACTATATGTTTAATCCAGCACAACTTGACAAGAATGATAGAAAGGATGGTTACTCATCAACTTGTATGTATATCTATATATACAAGGGATGATCACCAGTCATCAAGATCATACTCAGCAACCTAAAAGCAAAAAACTGTCAAAGAAGACGAACATAATTTTTTGGATTTTTTTTCAATAATAAACTTTAAAATTAAGATTTATTACTTCAAAAATTATTGACAAATAATGAAGAAACTCAATATTCAAGAAAAAAAAGTTAATAACAAAAGTAGGACTCTCATTTCCGCATTTAATGAAGTACAATATTACAATAATTAGCTACCTTCAACTTTATTACGACCACGCCATCATCGACAAAGAAGCCAAGGTGTATTTTTTGAACATAAACTATTTAAAAACCTGCCTCGCCATCGCTTCTGAACCCATAATTCACAATATTTACTTATCTTGATAATGAAATCAAGACTACACAAAAAATTGTGTCTAGTTTTTCTATCATATAGGCTACTATTTACTCAAAGATGCTAACATTCAATTCTAGTTCAAGGCAAAACAATAAATATAGGTGATTAAAAAAATCATTTAGAAATAAGAAAAGTTGCAATCAAGTTATCATTTGGTAAAGTACACTCACCCATACCGAAGTAATTCCAGAAACCTCTTTGAAATGTGTGACAACCTTCCTGAGAAGTGTTCAGACAGTTGTCAATAAAAAAAGATGCATGTACTTTTAATTCAAAAGAAGATTTCTAAAAAAAGATTCATGTACATTTTATCCTTGTAACATGATATGGGTTTGTTTTTAAGAGGAGTTTATCCTTGTAACCTGTCTTTAAAACCATAGACGCAATCCTAAAAGAGACAAAATTCATATCATGGCCTAAGTGAGTAGAACAAATACCAGCTAACCAAAGAAAAAAATCAGATGAATAGAAGGCTTTAAATAAAAAAATCATTTAAATAAAAGACTTCTGCAAACGAAACAAATCATTTAAATAAAAAATAGATATCCACTAAGACTGAGGTAGAGAATATATACTATAAGCAAGACTCCAAGCTGTGATTTCATAGCTGACCAATTTATTGCCATTCGAATAGAAGAGTAGAAGGCAAAGGTCAAGATAATGTCTAGAGCACTATCATTAATTGCTCAGATTTCCCTACATACCCCAGTACTTTCCGGCATGCTCCTTTTTGTCTTTCTTTTATACTTCAAAGTTCAGAATATGTCTTTCAATCTTTTAATAATTAACTTCTTATCATATGACATTCCTATCTCTTCCTGCAGAGCCATTTTTCCTCCTTCACCTCACGTTTGTTATCATTTGTATACCTCACTCTTTTATGATCCTTTAACCCTGAAAAAAGAAAGCAGGATGGCATAGTTGCAATTGCCAAACCTATTGTCTAGTTCTGCATATAGTACAGTAGAGTTTATGCACTAAAAATCTAAACTTCAACTTCTAAATCCCCCCTCCCGGCTTGTGTATATTGTATGTTGACATGTTAAAAACTACTTTTTATGTCAATATCAGTAAAAGTTCAAAGGATGATCTTCTTCTTGCAATGAAAAGTTTTCAAAACTGATAATTATCATCAAATTCTAACATTTATAGCAATATACACAACTACATAATTATAGACTTATCTTTGTCAATCAAATTTGCTCAAACAAAAAGAGTCCACAAATCCTTTTAGTAATTCCCAGTTGCAATATTTTTTTGTACCACCATACAAAATTTTAAACAAATACAATACCCACATATTTATGTGACTATTCCATTGCTTTATTCCCAAAATGTTAGAATTCCAATATGATAAAAACCACAATTGGATTAAAAGGCATAAAATATTGAGATTAGACCAATCAAGTGTAATTTTTAAACTCTACCCAAGTCATTATATAATGGCTCAAGGGTGGAGGAATCACCTGTACTGCACTCCGAGCTTGATTCCAAACGAAACGTCAACGCTGCCAGCAGCTTCAGCAATGGTGAAATACTTAAAAGGGTCATCAACAACGTACTTAAAAGGCCTAATCCCAGCTTCTCTGACCAGACCCAGAAGCTGCCTCATACAAATCTCCCTATGTTCATCCTTCGAAATCTCAATTGGAGTTTGAAGATCAGGCCTTGACTTGAAAAATTCATATACTCTCTCTTGCAAGTCCTTGTGTTTTCCCCTCATGTATGAAGATAGATGTGGGGTGCTCACGTTAAGCTTCGCACGGGCCACGCAGGTTAGCAGCTGGATGTCAAGGCGGTGATCAGATTTGGGTGATGCCGGATTGAGGTGTAGAGTGAGGCGATTTATTCTTCTGGTGATGGGTTGATCTTCATGATCCTCCACTGTTGAATTGGAATTGGGTGACGCCATTTTTCAATTTGTTTCAGCACTTCTATATATATATATATATCTGTATTACATTAGAAAAAAATATAGAGATAGATGGGTGTGGATTGTGGAGGGAAGGAGATGAATGATGTAGCTTGCATAGAATCTCTTACCTGCATCCACGTGTCATCTATGACCCGCTCTGGAGATGTCTCAGGTGAATGCAAGGGAGGTGGTAAGGGTGAATCAATTTAGAACAATCACCAGCCCTCTGCCAACTACCAGTATAGCTCCAGCATTGTTTGCCATCCTTGTAAGCATATTCTTTAAAGGTGGAAGTTCACCCACAAATTAGTATATTGATTTCAAAATGAGAGAACATTTAAATAACAGAGTTACAAAATTGCATCACAACTAGAGACAACCACTCTCTTGTGCAGGAATTATGATAAGGAAATTATTAGGATAGTATTACATTTAATTAACACCAATGTAGATCAGATTGTGCAACAGGGATGCTGTTTTACTACTCAAAGGTGAACAGATGACGTGAATTTGTCCAAAGATGAAGTAGACAACCTTTTCTTGTGAAAAGATAGATAGGAGCTTAGGATAGGGCTATGTTCTTGAAGCAACCGTTAATATACTGTCCACTAGGATTATCAGATAGTAAGAAATCTGGAACACCAACAATAATGAGTTACCTCAGATGAAATTGAACTTTAAATCAATTTAATGAAGCTACACCCAATTGTCATTCCATAAAATCAAAACACCTGTTGTTAATCAACAAAGAAAATACCAACATATGCATCCAAATACTGATTCCCTTGTAGTTTCCCTTGCAGAAACAAATACACAAATACTGATTCAATTGGAAGCTACTATGCTAGCATGAATAAATCACATACATGAACATAATAAGGGTATTATGATTAGTAAAACACATATTGTACCAGAAACCCAAAGAAACTCAATAAGTAATTAGAAAATCAAGGTGCCTCTTGCCAGGAACCCCTCCATAAATTATTTTTTCTTAATTTAACATATACTAAGATAACATGTATACACAGAGTTAGAACTGGAATAAGACGAAATATTCGTTCAACCTCAAATATTCTTCAAAAGTGATGGCCTTTCACATAAATTTGAACTAAAAAGGCTAAACAAAAACACACAGAACCTACAAAGCAAAGAATTAAAAAAAACCCTGGTAGAATTCAAGGAATTAAGAGTTGGTGAACCGTAGCATAGGTTGCAGATACGGAGCAAACAAATTAATTTAGTTTTGAGATTAAATCAAAAAGAGATTCATAACAAATAAAAATTATAATTTTAAGTTAACGCTTATTCAATACAATTATTCATAGCTCACCAACAAATTCATTCCAATGAATTCCATATCCACACAACACACGTAGCATAGAGTTGGTGAATAAATAGCATAGGAAAACTAAAAATCAAAAATCTTTTTGAATCCTAGCTTTTAAATAAAACCCAAAACCAAAATCAATTAAAACAAAAAATTCCCAAATTTAGACCTGCAAAAAAACCCAAAATAAAAATCACATAAAAAAATCCCAAAAATCAAATCAAATCAACAACAAATGCAATAATTTTCATAGAAATCAAACAAAAGACAATTAAAAACAAACCCAATTCAAGAATTGCAGCATTCTTCATCATATTGAACGAAATCCTAGATTTCCCTCCAGAACAAGCAATCAATGCGAAACAATCTGTCCAATTGAAAGCCTTTGAATAAGAGAAAGCTTTCTTGCTGGGATCTAAGACTGAGGAATTGATTTGAGATTTGAGACTTGAATTGGAGAGAGTTCACACTTCAAGGG
Source organism: Panax quinquefolius (assembly GCA_020205615.1). Lineage (NCBI taxonomy): Eukaryota > Viridiplantae > Streptophyta > Magnoliopsida > Apiales > Araliaceae > Panax > Panax quinquefolius. The sequence continues at coordinate 57,008,118 of CM035173.1, forward strand.
GTCTGATCAGTGGTTCTCAGTGTTACTTCTTCGTTCCTGATCAACAAGACTCTCATCATCATTTTTCGGTTCCTCGACCGTTTCATCCAATTTCTCCGTCGTACAACTGTTGTTACTACCAAAAGAGAAAAGACGACGTCCTGCTCGAAATGGGCGTGGCTAGGGTAAAATATGAGTGAATCAGAATATGTGAATTCAGATAATAATAATAATAGTATAAAATTATTATTTTTTAAATATTAATATTCGGTTATTCGGGTACCCGAATTATCTATTTTTTAAAACCAAATCGAAATCGAATAATGAGCAATAAATCGGATATAACCGAAATAAGAAAAAAAAACTGAAAACTGAAATAATTCGGTTAAAAAAGTTCAGTTCGGTTTGGTAGTTAGATTTTATCCGTTTTTTGCTCACTCCTACCGACTCCCACGCCTCCGTGTTTTTTAACACTTTGTTTCTGAGTTTTGAATAGAAAAGAAAAAAACAAAAAACTTAAATTAGAATAGAAAAGAAAAGAATAGAAAATTTGAAGTTTTCCTTTTTTTGTTTCGAATATTTAATAGAAAAGAATAGAAAATTTAAAATTGAGGACATGAGTTGTAATTTAAAATTTATTATATTAAAAATTGAGGATAATATGAGAATTATAAAATATTACTTATTCTAATTTCTTTTCCGTCCAAATCAAAGTTATTTTTGGACGAAAAACTTTAATGAGAAAAAGTGGCCAAGTTTTCTATCCATTTCTTTTCTTTTCCGTTTATTAAAAAACTTAAAAACATAAGAATTGGAAAGAAAACTTAACTTTTCTATCCATTTCTTTTCTTTTCTGTCCATTTTAAAACTCAGAAACAGAGCGTAAAAGAGGATTTTAGGATTTTTGAAAAGAGAATTTTGCTCCTTGTTTTTTTACATACATAACGTTTTTTTTTAAAAAAAATGTTATTTATTGAAAACCAAAAATTTCCCTTATAAATACACAACGTTTTTTTATATGTATATACAACATTTTGTTAAAAATTGTTGTAAAAAAAATACTACAACGCTTTTTATAAAAACGTCATCTTTTAAGTGTTGTCTTTTAATGGTTTTGTACTAGTGATGTTATGCGCAGTACTGCATAAATTCTTGGGTTTTACTGAAAGGCACTATAACAAGACTGCATACCATTCCTCAGTTGCTGAGATTCCCTTTGAAGTGATGTTTGGCAAAACACCTGGCCCTTTCTATTGCCACTTACATTCTAGATACTACACAATTAGAAGTTTTGGATGTTTCCCTCTAAGAAAGAGATGTCAAACTGCAATTAGAACAACTACTAATTATCAATTCAATTCAAAATCCAGAAACATACCTAAAATGTCAAATAATTTCTACCATCAATTTGGGATTATTAAAAATTGATAATGGAGGTTCTTGACTAAATGGAGGCTGCTAATGATGAAAAGAAGACCGGTGTTGTCGCTTGGATACAAGAAAATTTTGCCTCCATATAAAAATGTGACGCTATTGCATACTTTGTCTCTAAATATAAGAATTTATGACGAACCAGTGTTGTCACTTATCCACTCATCTAATTAGTGACGAACTAGTATCTCGTCATATAAAATTGGTATTTATGACAATATGAATTGTCATAAATTATTATTTTTCCGTCTTTAAAAAATTTCCCTCCAAAATTTTTCAGAAAAATTTTGCCTCCAAATAAAATTGTGACGATATTATGTACTTTGTCACTAAATATAAGAATTTATGACGAACCATTTTTGTCACTTATCCACTCATCTAATTAGTGACGCATTATTATCTCGTCATATAAAATTGATATTTATGACAATACAAATTTTTATAAATTAATATTTTTTCGTCTTTAAAAAATTTCCCTCCAAAATTTTTCAGAAAAATTTTGCCTCCAAATAAAATTGTGACGATATTACATATTTTGTCACTAAATATAAGAATTTATAACGAACGATTTTTGTCACTTATCCACGCATCTAATTAGTGACGCACTATTATTTTGTCATATAAAATTGGTATTTATGACAATACAGAATGTCATAAATTATTGTTTTTTCGTCATTAAAAAAGTTCCCTCCAAAATTTCCCTCTAAAGTTTTGCCTCCAAATAAAATTGTGACGAATTTGTATTTGGCATCACTAAATGTTAACATTAGTGACGAAAGCACATTGTCACTAAATTTTACAAATAATTAATGACAAAGTATTATGTTATCATTAAAAGAAATATTTTGTGACAATAAATATTGTCATCAATTATTACAAAATGTCACTAAAATGTTTCTCTCCAAAATTTTGGTGCGAAATTCTGCCTCCAAAATAACTTGTGACGAAATTTTGTTAATCGTCATCAAATCTGTAAATTAGTGACGATATAAATGATTAATAGTAACAAAAGTAAAAGTCGTCACAAAAGCAAAAGTTTTAGTGACGATTATGAATTTCGTAATTATTAATTAACAAATTGTGACAAAATTTTTGTCATAAAATGTGTGATTTCTTGTAGTATTAGTACCGAACTCAACTCAGACTGAAATAGTTTGACTTGAGGTTGGGTCTTATGTGTTTTATAGACCATTAGGGATATGTGATTATATGTTTAGGTTATTTTATAAATGTAATTAACAGTGTTATAATGTGATGGTATTATTCTAATATTGGAGACCGGTATTAATAATATTAGGTCTTCAGATGAAGCTATATAGACTGTATAGCAGTAGTCAGTGATTCAGGCAAGTTCTCTCTAACTCAACCCTGAGTTATGATTTCTTCAACTGTGCTTGTGGTTAATTATTGTTGATTATATCAAGTTTATAATTTGTTGATTCGCACATTGTGCATATTGCATGTGTTCATCGGGTATGAAAGGCTGATCACCTTCATTACTGTAACGATCGAGAAATTTGTAATTTAATTTAAATATTTATTAAATTAAATAAATATTTTAAATAATTTATTTATTGAGGAAAATAAATAATTGATGAATTGTGGTGAATCAATTTAGTAACTAAATTGATTAATGTTAATTAAATTGAGTATTGATAATTTTATTTGAAGGATTTAATTTAAGGAAATAATTAAATTAAATTAATTGTTTAATTTAAAGGAAATAAATAAATTAAACAAGGTGACTCTAATCTATTAATTAAATTAGATATATAATTATTTAATTATTTATTATAAGCATGGTTATAATAAGAATATAATTATTATAATTATAAATTATAAGCTATTAAAATGGGTTACATGTGTGACAAGTGTAATTATATAATATAAATATTATTTAAATAATCTTGTATGGGGAATTAGTGTGTAACCAAACATAGCCTTATGGCTTTTGGGTTATTTTGACTGACGCAAACTTTTGGCTTATTTTACCTGACGTTAGTGGGAGTCAGTTTATAATTCCTAAGCGTCGTATTTTTCCCTAAGGCTAGTTCATAGTTTATTTCGTATTGTATCCTAAGCTAAGAGGTAACACAGAGTGTGACAGAAGTTCAGTGGCTTTGAAGAGAGAATTCTCTGAGGTTTCAAGAGGAAGGAGAGGATTGCTAAACCTTATTCTCATCTTTTGCTAGCATATAATCAAGGATTAAAGGTATACTCTATTCCTATTTTTATTTTTAGTTTTGGTAATATATGTATATATATCTTCTTGGTATAATTTGGAAATCACGTGAATTATGATAGATATATGTTCATATAGGTTTGCAAAACTCTGTTAATCATCATGTATATTTGTTATTTGTTATCAAATTCGTAAAAATTGGGTGTAGGAAGAAAAAGGAAAATCACAGTGTTTATGTTCATATAAAATGGCCTTAGAAAGTACCAAATTTCATGTCCAATATGTGATGTAATCTGTAATTTGTTGGTGGATTGTGATAATATATTATGAAACGAAATCGGCGTAGTTCGAATCATGTCAAATGATTAAGAAACGAATTCGTGGTGATGGAATTCGTTAAAAGTATAAAATGAGAAAATTTGGGAAAATATAGTTTTGATTCTTCAAAATGATGTTTATGAAATGTTTTTGTATATAGAATGGTGTTTAGCATGTATAACTATAATATGACAAAGTGTTAGATGCTAAAGTTGGGAGATTTTCTGTAAAATTGGGATTTTTTGGCCAAAGCAGAGTCTAATTTTGAGCTTCTGTAAAAATTGAACCCGAGGCATCACATGGGCGCCTTACATATGGTATGGGCGCTGGTGCTGCACGCAGCGTGGTGCCATGCTTACTTACCAGTGTATTATCGCACTACGATCGTCTGAGTAGCCAATCACGAGCAGATGAAGTCTCATTAATTGCAGGTCGTGCGTAACGGACTTGGGTTAGTTTAGCATGCATGTTAAGGATATTAAAACATAAAGTGGACTACGATAATAGATTGTAAGGGTTGTAATACAAAGTGTAAAAGAGTTTTAGGTGATTGTTAATTGAGTTATATAATGAAATTAAAAGTGATGTTTTCAAAAGTTAGAAATGAACGAGTAAGTTATGTTGGCTCGTAATGCGATTTCAGATTCGTTAAATATGTTAACCTAAATGGTTAGGTACTAGGTTAGGGTTATGACCTAAATGATGGTTTAATATCCATAGTGTTAATATTCATACAACTAATTATTGTTACGATTATAATGATATGTGTAGGGTAATTGGAGATTATTTTACACTTGTGTAGCTTACAAACAAGGCAAGTTCCTAAACCTTAACTCTTTATATTGAGCAAGCTTTCTAACTTCATTCTTTTCATATTGAATGCATGTTCCCATTCCTAAATCGTTATTGTACAAGTTCCTATCATTCTTGTAAGGTTGAACAAGCCTAGCTTATCTTGAGTATGTTTGTGCAAGCACTTGTAACCTAATTCATTACATCGAGCGAGCTTTACTTTCTTTAATATCATTCGAAGCATATATTGTTCTAATACATTGATTCATAGAAGATTGTTCTAAACTACTTTGAATATAGCACTTTGCATGTATATCATGTTATTCAATTATATATATTATTGATATCCGATCTTTGACTTTGATAGCCTTGTTCAGTTATACATTCTTGTATTAAACCTTTATTGATGGAAATTGAATAGTGTTCTAAAATTCTAGAAACACTGATAAGCTAGTTCCAAACTAAACTTTCTTTAGTGCGAAAATTCTAAAATCAAGCTGAGACGAACAACCCTAACATAGGGGATTTTTGTACGTGTAACGTTTAGATGTTTGTGCATAATACATGGTACAAAAGGTGTATCCCCCTAAGTACGCTAAGAAGGGTCTGTACAGTCTAATGACTGTTAAGGTTAAGGTAATAATACCTATTTACCGAAGACATAGTTCATGGTCTTAAAGGGTTGTTCACTCTCATGTTGCTATCATTACTACTTTCTATATCAGTGAGCAATTGTTTGCTCACTCTTGCAATTAACACTTCAGCTAAAGTGAAGAAAGTTGATGAGCCATCCACTAGCAAAGGAAAGGGCAAATTGTCTAAGTGCTAAAGACTTATGAAAATTTTATCTTAATGAATTGTGTTAAAGACTTGTTTTAATATATGATGTATTCCGTAAACTGATGTAATAATTTTAAGGTTAGATTACCTGGGATTTATTTTGAGATGATGATGTAACCCTTTAATGGGAAAGATGATTGTTTAAGTTATTTAAATTACGTCTTTATCCTTTGATTATGGGTAGTTAGATGTAATATTTTGGATAGTGAACACCAAATCCTGTGGGAATGGAGTACCTGGATTTGGGGGTGTCACAATTACCATCTGTTCCAGTTCTATTAAATGTAGTTGTTAATAAATTAATAAAATCCTGCATTGGGTTAATCAGTCTCACTTTTTGTTGGTTCTCATTATGAGATTCCGCTTCTTGGTTTCGTTGTCTTCTTCTTGGCGGCATTTTTTTGTTTACATAAATAAAGCTTCATTATTATTTATCGCTCTCAATTTGATTATTAATCAACCATCAATAATAACTTAAACTCATTGCAAAAGATATTTAATAAGCTTCATTATATTTAAATGTTTTCTTTCTTGTAGTATATACTACAACCACTACACCAAAATAGGGATGTAGCGAAGGAAATTATGTGAAGGAATTTATTCCTTCACATGAGGAGTTGTTTAGCGAAGGAACAGTGAAGAAAAAATATTTAGTCACAATATAGTTATTAGTGAAAGAAAAAATTATTCACAATTTAGATTTTTTCTTTCGCAAAATTGAGATAATAGAAGGATGTTTAGCGCCAATTTTTGATGAAAATTTGTGAAGAAAAATATTATTAATGAAGAAATTATTACTCGCTATATATTATTAGTGAGAGATTTTTTGCGAGAGATAAAATTAGTCACTATTTTATTAAAATAATTTTTTTAAAATTATTTATAATGAATATAAATTGTATTATATATAAATAGATAAAAAAATTTACAATAGTAAATTTTCTTTCAATAACACTTTTTAAAATAACTTATAATATCAATTATTTTTTTAATAAACTATAAAATAAATCTATCTAACAAAATAAAAATCATTTTAAATTTTTCGCTCACCCTAATAAATTATCTGATTTGGATAAATCCTATTGTCCATGTTTTTATATACAATATCGATGGTTCCAAGATAAGTTTGGACGAGTCTTGATATATATAGACCTAACCTTTTTCAAAGCAAGTCGACTTCAATCAATCCATCTCCCACAAAATGACTCAAGATGTGGAAATGAAAGAGCTTCGAGCGCCTTCCAATTCTGTTACATCCACTACTCCTTCCCCTTTTCAGCGTAAGAATGTCTGAAATTTTTCACTTTTTCAAGGGTTGGGTTTATCAATAACTGATGAATGCTCCGTTGAAATTAGGGATTTTCAGATTTGAAGGAGATTGTGTCGCTAATTGAGGCTGGTGCTTATGCCCAGGATATCCGTCGGATTCTTCGAGTTGTTCGCTTAACTATAGCATTGAGGAAGAAGCTGAAGGCGTCTGTGATTTCTCACTTCCTGAGTTTTGTCCTACTTCCTAGATCAGAGCATACAAGAATACAAGAAGAGATGGGAACTAACAAGTAAATTGGTGGGAAGTAGAAAGCAATTGCAACAAGAAGGATTACACTTGTTCATCACCAAGTTAGAAATAGTGTTTGCTAAGTTTTATTGAAAAGGTATGTAAGCTTCCTTAGTAAATTCATGGAAATTTAGTAATTGTTCACTGTTATTGCCATGTTAGGTTGTGGGATGTTATTTGAATGGTGGGATCATATGGAGTCAGAGGATATAAGAAGAATTTTGAAAGGAGATGGCATGATTACATGTTTAAAATCCATGAAAAATCTGACTTTACATGCTATGCATATTACATGTTGGATAAAATGGTTCAAAGAGACTATTATGCTAAATCATGAGAATTGGCTAATGTTCGGGCCAGGATAGTATATTTACATGAATTATAAGATAACTAAAGTTGTTTCAGTGTATTAAATCAAGTTTAACATGAGTTTTATAGATTTTCTATCAAATTGGGTGAAACCAAAATCTGTGATGTTTGAATACTTTTGTCCATCTGTTTTATACCATAAAGATGTTGGTAAGAATGAAATTCTAATGTAATATGTACCTTGTAATAAAGTCTAGAGGTAGGAACAAGTTTTGTGTTAATTGGAATGAACCAAAAAGAAGTTAAAACGAATTTTATAGTGAATGGTTTAGTAAAACATGTTAGAAATCAAAAACTAGTTTGGCTGCTGACCTTAAAAGAAAAATTCGGGGCTACCTAGACTTTCTAGAAAATTTTGGGTTTTTGGGGATGTGTAGTACACTGAATAAGCTTTTCATAGACTCCGAAACGGATTAATTCCGATTTTAGAGCAAGGAGTTATGACAGTTCAAAGTAGTCGCGTCGAATCTGCCAAAAATTTGGAAAACAGATTCGAAGAAGTCCCTTACACGAATTTTTTGGAATTCTATGTTTTGAATTTGGAAATGATCAAAGAATGAAAGTTGTAGCCTCGGAAGTTAGCTTCGCGTGGGCTCACGAATCGCTCAAAAATGTTTTGAAACGAATTAGCGAGAGAGGATAAAGCTGGAAAAAAATTTAAAATTGCTATGAACGTCAATTTTTGGCACGCTGTTTAGACTACTTAACAAGCCCGAAAGGAGAGGTTAGTATTTCTTAAAAATAGTCTTGTATGCCATGAAAAAACATAATAAAAACGCCTTACGATTAGATAAGTAGATTGCAAGTTATTAAGCCGCGAAGTGGGTGTCAAAGGTGAGGGGCTGCTGCCTTGTGGCAGCAGCAGATAGCAACAGCCATGGGCTGTTCAGCGTGCGATTTTTCTGCAATGCTTTTGGGTGGTTTTGTGGCTGTTTAACATGTAGCAAAACACCGAGAGAGATGTATAGATATTATATAATGTTTATATATCGCGAAAACTCATTTTAAATGTAAAGAAAGCGATATAAATGTAATGTAAACGTAAGTTTTCATTACTATGCGGGCGTAATTCGGGAAATGATATGTAAAAAGTATATGTAGCATAACTTTCTTGTTTGCTTGATTTATTTTTTTGGTAGGCTTATTGGGATTGGACATGGGATGAATTGGTAGCTTATGATCTTCCAGCTACATTTAGTATGTCAATGATCAAACAGGACAGAAACTGAATTATGTTGGGCATTCCCTGGTAATTTTATGCTATGATTCTGTTGTTTCTTTTGCTCCTAGAGCCTCTCAATTGATAGTGGCTATGTTAACTTCTTTGATATATCCTTTGTAGGGAACATTGATAGCTCTGGCTTCATTCTCGAAAGGGCAGCTTGTAAGCACGATAAGGTCAGCTGCACTTCTTAGCCCAATTGCTTATGTCGATCAGATGACCTCTCCACTAGCAAGAAACGCTGCTGATAACTTTCTTGCCGAAGTATGAACTGTTCTTTTTCTTTTTCTCACTCTATGTTTACAGTGTTGCATAGGGTATATAAGTTTGAAAATCATTTTTTGGTTTTATTCTTACAGGCTTTGAAGTGGTTGGGCATTCATGAATTTAATCCAAGGGGGTAAGAGTCTAGTCATTTCTCCCCAGTCAACTTTCTCATCTCATTACTGTTTTGAGTTTAAGAATCTAGAAAATTTTTGCCACTATCACGAACACTTTGAGATAAATAATAATATGGTATGTTTACATTTAGACTTGCCAAAATTAGGAGGTTGAAAATAAATAAGAGTATGAAACTTCTCAGATTCCCAAACTGGCCATTGTGCTCAAATGTAGTTAGAATTTGGTCTCTATTTTTTTTGCGAATCCATTTAGAAAATAAATGATAATAAATCAAACTTGGCGACTGAGATTTGTGACAATGAATTTTTCTCCCAATTTGTCTAGTGCTGATGTAATCATTCTTCTCAATGATCTCTGTGCAAAACCAGGTGTTAACTGCACAAACTTGCTCACTTCTTTCATAGGTAATCAAAGTTTTTATTTGTCCTTGACCTTGAAAGTTCTAGCTTCTATTAGTGAAGTAAAGTGTAGAATAACTATAGGTCAGAATTGTTTCCTGAACTCCTCAGTAGTCGGGTTTTTTCTGGAACACGAGCCTCAGTCAACATCAACAAAGAACATGATTCATGTGGGTCAGAGTAAGTATCTCTTAAGTTTGTGTTCTACAGTGCATTAATGCTCTAAATGGCTCTGGCAAAGAACACTTGGTAGTTGATACCTTGTAGTGATTTGAAAGGTCTTGATAGAAAGAAAATTAGTTGGCTGAGCTATTATGGACAGTGATTAGAGAAGGAACTATAAAAATGTACGATTACGGAGATGATGATGAGAACAAGAAACATTATGGGCAGGCAACCCTATGACATGACAAGCATTCCAAATGATCTTCCCCTGTTCCTTGCAAATGGAGGGACGGATGCACTTTCTGATGTCAACGACGTGCAGTGCTTGCACGACACCCTTAAAAATCACGACGAGGACAAGTTGGTGTTTGAATACAGAGAGGATTACGCTCATGCAGATTATGTCATGGTTGTCAATGCTAGGCAAGCTGTGTATGATCCTCTCATGGCTTTCTTTAGGCTTCAATGACAACATCATCCATCCATCCATTAAGCAGTCTGAAATTTTCTTTTGTGTCCATAGATTAGTAATCTTTTCTTCTTTTATTCTTCTGTCATTTGATTTTTATTGTTAATAATTATACTACTCCAAAAGTAACTACAACTTTAATTCACATAAATGAAAGTGTATACATTCCCTTATTGTGACTTCTTATTTTAGTTAATAAATTTTGTAGGTACTATGGTCCTTGGGAGACCAAGATACAAATACAATAACAAATTTTGTAGTTATTGTGATTCGAGTATTATGATCTATTTATATGTGAAGTTTTAATTTTATTAGCTCTTTAAGCATTAGCTTATCAATTAGTTTGAAAAAAGTATGGCAATATTTATATTTACTTGAAATATATATTTAATATTTCTTATAGAGATTAATAATAATAATAAATATGAAATCAATTATTTAAAAATTAATTATAATTTTCAATGAATTTTGATTATTTAGCAATTAATTTTTTATTTACAAATTTATAATTTGTGAAGGAAATTTTCTCTCACTAATTTGAAGAAAGATTCTCCATTTATAATTAGTGAAGGAAAATATTCTCTCGTTAAATAAATTTGTTCTTCACAATATATTATTTGTGAAGGAATTAAGTTATTCACTAATTTTAAATAGTCCTTCTTAAAATATTATTTGTGAAGGAACCCAATCTTTCACTAAATAACAATATTCCATTACCAAATATAATTTGTGAATAAAAAAGTTATTCACAATATATCCTTCACAAAAAATATTTAGTTACTAATTAGCGAAGGATACCCAATCATGCGGAGGAGGTCTAATCGAAAGAAGAATCGTGTGAAGAAAATATTTCTTCACAATAAATCACTTATGAGTGATATAGTAGGTCTTGTGAAGGATTTGTCCTTCACTAGAGGCCATTTTTGGTGTAGTGAACATTCGTCATTACATAGCTTCAACTATTTACATTACTTTCCCGCGATTGATATCCAAAAGTTGGGAATTACAAAAGACTACCCTTTGATTATACAAAAGAGGGTTTTTGTGACAACCCGAGAATTTAGACAATTTAATAAAATCTTAAAAGGTTGAAAAGAGGTTAAATAATAGACCTAGACATAAAATAAGTGTATGAATTTGACATTTCTGAGAAGGAATTTTATTGATTTTAAAAAATTTTGGTGAAGGCTTACTAGGGTTAAGTGTATAAGGGTATATGAATTGCTGTATGTGGTTTATGTGTATAGAATTGTGGTTTACGATCAACTATTGATCAGATAAATTGTAACTTTAGCAAACCCTAAAGTTGTATTAAGAAGATGGTTGATAGGTTAGAAAACTTTAACGATTGATAAGAAACCCTAATACCGACTCTGGAAACCCTAATTTCAGTACCGGGAATCTGAAACCGTAATTCAAAATATTGAAACCCTAATTTGGGAGTTCAATGTATAATTGTAAAGGCTTATGTATTTATGATTATATACTTAATTAGGGTAAAACCTAACAAATTGTTAGAAAATCCTAATTCATAAATTAGAAACCCTAATTACTGGATTAAAAACCCTAATGTATAATTAGGGAAAACCTAATTATTAATTTAACAATTTTAATGTTAATTAGGAAACATTAATCCTAGTTAGCTAGCCCTAATGTGATTAGAAAATTTTAAGACAATTAGGAAATCCTAATTATAATTTAGAAATCTTAATTTTCTATTTTTAAAACCTAATTAGAAAATGCTAAAAATTTATTTTTTTAAAAAATATTAGGGTTAAACCCTAAGGGTCAAACCCTAAGATCATATCATGTTACAAAAGTAAGATCTAAGCTCAAGAACAAGCTGTCAGAGATGTTCTTCATTTTCTGGGTTACCCAGAAATGAAGAACAGTTAGACTGGCTAGTTTTGGGCTTCCACAACTTGTTGTTCGTGTAATGTTTTTGTGATTTAATGCTTCCAGGTTGTATCCAGCATGTAAATGAAGAGATCTAACACATAAAACACATAAAAACAACACATCAAGCAGATATTGTCCGGTCAAACCATGTCAGAAGACACGTTCATCAGTTTTCTAGGTTACCCAGAAAACTGCTTTCGTGATCATGCTGCTTGGTTTGACCGTCCACTAAATCCTACATATTTAATGTTTTAGTGATATAAAGACACTAGCATATAATCGAAACATCATACTACAACTTAGACGCAAGAAACATAACAAAACATCAAACCACTGCTAGATCCGAGCCCATAAAGATCTTGTCAGAGCCTTCTGGGCACGTTCTGGGTTTTTCAGAAAACTAAAAGTCATGGTCGGTCAACTATGTTTGAACAACCATACCTTTAAATCTGTACATGCTCTAGGCTTGATTCGAGTTCTAGAACAGAGATCTCATAGCATACTACAACTACAAACTTTCAAAACACAAAAATTATTAACGATCACTGATCTATGAGGTTTGACATTCGTTGTCAGACAACATAAAAAAATTTCTAGATTTTGAAAAACATCAAATCCGAGCCTATAGATGTTATGGATCTAACATCTATCAACCCAGATCACTTATATAGACTACAAACAACATGTTTAAACACAAAATCATAACATTTAACAGAGGATCAAGGATCAGATTTTTGATTAGGTTTATACGTTACTTTGATTAATGCTTGAATCTGGGCTACTGATTTGTTATGAGTGATAGTGGGGCTTGATTTGGGACTGATACACAACTATATTTCGCGGCTCTTAAAGAGAGAAAGGATTGGATGAGTGTTTGTATAAAAATGAGGCTTGAATGTGATTTTCTCTCTCTCTCTCTTGATCCTTATATATGACTTGTATGCAATGGATTTGGTTGGGAAAGGGGCTGAATTATAGTCACATGGCTAAGCTTAGGGTAGTTCACCAACTAAAGCATTAGCCAATTTGACAAGTTCGCTTCAATAATGCAAGAGGGGCATTTATGTCATTTAACTTGTGATTTTAATGGCCATTTGGTAACTTGGCAAACCCTTAGGGTTTGACCCTTAGGGTTTAACCCTAATGTGATGCCCCCAAAATAGGTATACATCACCCATCTTGAGTCGCTAGAAAATACACTACTGACAACTTCATTTATACAACTGTCATGCAAAATACGACGATATGTATATTGTGAGTTTAAATACAAATATATATACCAACTCTGACTCATGTCACAATTGCACCTTACATAAAGGTAAAGTCAATAACTTTTTTAGAAATTAAAATCTTTGGGAAGTGCTCAAGGAAACCTTTGTACATTGGAGGCCATGCGTCTAGGTTATGATAGATATCATATGTCCACAGAATTATCCTTGGTTGACCCAATAGTCCCCAAAGAAAAACGAGAAGATTACTATCATGTTCCTTCCAATGGTGAGTCTTCTCTTGATATATAACTATCTCCACTGTCTGCAATTGAGAACTATATTTTAACCAAACTCAAAGAAGTTTGTATTTGATTTTTGTACCATGTATTTGGCGACCCAAGATGGGTGATGTATACCTGTTTTGGGGGCATCACACTAAAGATAATTAAATTATCAATAGCCTTCGTCAGTAATAAATCAGAGATTTAGAACATATGGTAGATGATAAAACTTTTCAACCATAGTTGCAGCGGAACGAGCAATCCATTAGAAGAGTCAAATAGACCATAAAGTCTATTATCTTCTCCACATTAAAAGTCCACCAACAATGTTTTATCCCTGTAACATCAATCAACAGTTCCTTTCCACAATCATATGAATAACTCATAATCATAATTGTAATTCTAAATCCCTCTTCGCACCCAGGACGAAGATAATTTTCATCACATATCTTTACCTGAAACATCAAAGATCATGGTTATACCAAATCACAGTTCCTATTTATAATCATACTTAATAAATTCATCTTTGCACTACAGGCCAAAGATATTCATTATCATTTCATCTTTGCACTACAGGCCGAAGATATACAACTGTATTTTAGAAGAGTCAAGTAGAGCATGATATCTACTATCTTCTACGAATTTAAAAGTTTATTATCAATATTTTATCGCTGAGACTCAACTTAATAAATAATCCACATCATCGAATCACCCCTGCACTACGGCCAAGGATATTCGTTAATATCACATCCATGAATTATCCATGCACTACGGGCCAAGGATATTCATTATTATCACATCCATGAATTAATATTTCATTGCTGAGACTCAGCTCAATAATTAATCCACATCATCGAATCATCCTTGCACTACAGGCCAATGATATTCGTTAATATCACATCCATGAATTATCCATGCACTACGGGCCAAGGATATTCATTTTTATCACATCCATGAATTAATATTTCATTCTTTGAGACTCATTTCAATAATTAATCCACATCATCGAATCATCCCCGCACTACGTGCCGAGGATATTCATTAAGATATCACGACCACGAATTATCTATGCACTACGGGCCAAAGATAATCGTGTTTTCATCAACGGTCATGATCATGCCATAAAAAATTCATCTTTGCACCCTTGGCCGAAGAGAATCCATGTCCATAATCATACCAAAAACTGTTCATCAATGCACTACGGGCCAATGAGGACTTTTACCACATCATTTATAACATTACGGTCATGATTATACCGAATAATCCCTGGTCATAGTCATAAGAAGTCCATCTATGCACTACAGGCCACAGATGACTTTCATCATAATATAAGCATGAGGATAATGACAATGATATAAAGAATCAAACAAATGAGATAAAGGATAAAAATTAAACATTTATAATACAATTTATTCAGCGTTCAATAATAACCAAATGTTATTAATCACTTAATAATCTCATAATATAATATCATTAATATTATAACAATATTTTAATCATTTCTTAAACTTATAAACAATTTATTTTAATTGTTTACACTTTACTAATTAATGCATTTAATCATCCTAAAATGCCAAACTCATAAGATTTCATCATCAATAAACCAAAACTCTCATCACAAATCTGCATATACCTTATATAGGATTTCCAAGCCATAAAATCCTATTTTCCAATTTTTTTTACTTCACATAACATATTTAATTCATTTACTCATAACTAGTTCATTTTCATGAAAACTACCAAATCAGTCCCAAAAATATTTCTTTTCTAGGATTTAGCAGAATATAGTCTCATATTAAACATATATTTTTCTCAGAATTTTAAAAATTCATTTACTATTTTTCATATGGCCAAAACTGCCGAATATTTAGACATTTTTTATAAAATGTACTTTTGTCCAAAAATTCCAAAATTTACACGGTATACTTCTGTTATATACCTGTACTCCCAATAAACATTTCACCAATTTTGGAGTTAACCACAAGGAGTTATAAGGGTTTACTTTTAAAATAGTCTTTTCTCATAAAATTCACAACTCTTAATCTATACATTCAAAAATCGCCATTTTTGAACACAATATAGAAAACTCATCAAATTATCATTTTAATTTTTTTCAGAATTTTTGAGGGTCAGAAAAATTACAAAACTGCCCCTGGCAGAAACCCTTTACTTATAACGGTTGAACGAAAATAATATTCATACGAATATGAAAAATAATATTTCTTCAGAATATGAAAAATATAATAACCTTTACGAGTATTGAAAGAAAATAACTCTCTTCATGAATACAAAAGAAATAATACTCCTTACCACAATAATAATATCCCTTACGAATATTGAACGAAAATAATATTCCTTACGAATATTAAACGAAAATAATATTCCTTAAGAATATTAAACGAAAACAATGAATATTGAGCGATAATAATATTCATAGGAATAAGAAAATAATTTCTCTTGAATATGAAATAAATAATAATCCTTACGAGTATAGAATTCAAATCCGAAATGAAATAATAGTTCTTACATACTACAGTATGAAAGAAAATATTATTTCAAGTGAATATTGAACAAAAATAACATCTTTTACCTTGAAAAGAAGAGTATTCCAACTGGTATAGCGGATATATTCTTGAAGAAAACTTTCACTATTTGTTTACACTCAAAGCTTTCTAAAACTTTAAAGAAATATGCTCAATATTATAGAAGAAGAATTCTCCGATTCTAGTGTGATTTTTAATTCTAAATAAGCATCCTATTTATAGGAGAATGGAAATGATACTATTTAGAAAATAACCACAGACGCACAGTAATTTCAATTCACGGCCGAAGAATCGATCGAATTCTGAAAAAAAATTTGATTTATTATGCTGCACTATGCAAGAAAATATTCTATTAAAAAAAAATTTTAAATAAAATATAATATATTCTATTTATAATCTAATAAAACAAATAACTTTATAAAAAGTATTCTGTTTTATATAAAAAGTTTTCTGTTTTATTATCTTTATAATAATAATAAAAACAAAATTTATAATATATATATATATATATATATATATATATATATAGTACTCCTCCCATTTACACCAACTTCCCCCCCCCCAATTTCCAAAGTCAAATTTTCAACACACATGGGCCCCACATGTGGCCCCCATATATGCCCCCCACATGTGGGCCCCACCTTTATTATATTAAATAATTTTCTACCGATTATTTTGAAAAATGGGTAAATAGGGGTCCATAAAATAAGCAAAATTTACATCAAATACTTCATAAAATTGACCTCAATATTTTTAACAACATTTTCATTTTGAATTTTTGAATTTTTAACACAAAATTAGTAAGAATAGCATAAGTCAACTGTTGACTTTTTGACCAAAAAGTTAACCCCGACAAATTTTGTGTTTATAGTCTATTCTTACTAATATCATCATTCTAGACTCAAATATCACGTCCGTGTCTCCAAATTCAACTCCGAGCTCAAATTCGATTTTTAATAACATTTATTCATTATTATTATAACTCGCAATATTAACAACCAGGTCGTTCCCAGGAAAATGGGGCTTTCTAATAAAGATTTCTCCTTATTGGCGCGCAATTAGGTGACCAAACCTCTCCTTGATAGAACTTCTAGACATTATTAATTATGCAAATAATAATATGAATAACTGTATCGTCTCAATTATTGATTTAATAATATAAAATATTATGACAATAATTGAATAAAACTGAGTGACATCTCACGTAAGCATTAATAATCAATCTTGTGTCTTCTTATATGCAACCACGCCAGACATCTTGTACTTTTACCATCGATTATTTTATGACAACTTGTTTACTTTGCAAAATTTTCAAATATCACCCTTAACTTTAACCTTTTATCAATTTAGGCATTTACTAAATAAAATAATAATTATAAGAAAATTGAGTACTTTCATTTCATAAATTTCGGGGTCTCACACCTAAGGTTTTAAAAAAAATGAATTTCTAGTATTTTTATTTAGGGTTTAAAATAGTAAAAATTTAGTTTCTAAAAAAATTGACAATTAGGGTTTCTTAATCATACTTAGTTTTCTAATTACATAGAACATGAAAAATTAGGTTTGGGCTTTAGAAAATATAATTAAGATCGCTAATTTAGCAATTAGGGCTTATAATTTGATAATTAGGGATCCTCAATAATAATTAGGGTTTCTAAATATTAATTAGGGTTTCCAATAATTAGGGTTTTTAAATATTAATTAGGGGTTCTCTAATTAACATTAAATTCAATAATACGCAACATAAATCATATAACACAATTACTATACACTCTTGAATCCCCCATTTGAGTTTTAAAATAGGGTTAAACAAATTAATACTAGGGTTTTAGCATGATATACTATAATTTACCAACCATTATCGATTACTATACATACAATACATATTTATAGCACTTAAATATAATTAATAGTATATTATTATTCTCATTCCTTGTTTAAAATCTAGAATTAGGGTTTGGATTCCATAAATTTGATTTATCTTGCATATATAATATTATTAATTAAGTTAAAATAATTAACTTAACTAATCAATAAATTCATAAAATAAAATAATTATTATAATAATTTCAATAATCATTTCATATATTATTTAAATAATATATAATCATATTTTCGTGGAAAACAAATAATAAAAATATTTTTACTACAAAAATAATTCTAAAAAATTATTTATAATTATTCATGTAATTAATAAATTTTTATTTATCACATAAATACATAAGCTTTACCTTATACATATTCCCACCTTTAAAATAAGAAAAATTTATACGCAAAATTTCTGATTTAATTATATAGAAAATATCGGGTTATTACAACCCCAAGCCCTCTATTTATAGAGGGGGGAGCATGATGTGTACATCTGGCTGGCATGATACACACTGCTTGGCGCCAGTCTCCCGGCTCAAGTGGGTCCCGCTGTCTCAAAGTACGTGCACGCATGCAACGTGATGTCCACTCAAACTTTTAGAACTTCAATCCGACCATCTGATCGAGGTGTATAACACCTTTTTTGGAGTGATGTTGTCGAGAGCTACACAATGACATGGGATTAGAGGTTGTACGAAGTCAGGAAGATGTGCCCATGCCCTTGGTCTTCAAGTCTTCAAATTCAATCCGGTGTGTTGTCTTGTGTAGTAGTCACTCGGGATTAGAGCTATTTGGTTCTTATAGGACACTGCTATTTAGAATGTATGTTGAGCTGTGTTGAGACGGCACGAATGTAGGATCGAGGTGGAAAAATGATGATTTTGCCCCTTACCGGGGTTATCATCGGTTTGGGCTGATATAGCAGTCGTTGCTCAGGGTTATCTATGAGATTGGGCTGCTGTAAGTACTGAATGTCCTCAAGGTTATTTTTGAGGTATGCATGACCTCCCAGGGCTATCTCCGGGACTAGAACTGAGTGCCTCGGGGTTATCTCTGAGGTTGAAGCTGACTGCAAAGGTTGAAAGGAGTTTTTTCAGGGTTATCTCCGGAACTGCACCTGGACTCCTCGGTGTTGTTTCTGAGGTTAGAAATGAAACTCCTGGTGTTTTTTCTGGGATGAAACTGAATATCTTGGGGTTATCTCCGAGATGAAAGAGCTTTCTCCGGTGTTATTTCTGGAACTTGAACTGCATCCCTCGGGATTATCTTCGAGGTTAAAACTGGAACCCCCAGGGTTATCTCCGGTATGGGACTTATTATCTCGAGGTTATCTCGAGATGGTAAGAACTGAGTGTCCCAGGGTTATCTCAGGGATTGAGTTGAGCTGTCCTCCAGGGTTATCTCTGAAAGACGATTCCGCCCTCCTGCAATGTTAGTAACAAGAGTGCAAAAAATTTTGAGTGTCTACAAACTATCATGGTTAAGTATATAAGTGTATACGGTTTGTGTATTATGATTTTGTATGTACAATTTGTGGATAAGGATCAAATATTGATCAGAATAAGTAGCAACTTTAGAAAAACCTATAGTTATGTTGTGAACATCAAGGTTAAGTTAGTAAACCCTAATGAGTTGTTAGAAACCCTAACGATTTGTTCGGAAACCCTAAAATCGGTCTCGGGAATCCGAAACCCTAAATTGGGAGCTCAAATGTTAAGTATAAAGACTTAAGGATTTTAAGTTATGGGATATATGTGAATTGTCTAATTTGCCTTTCAAATTATAGGGGAAATTACAAAAATACCCTTAGTGAGTGCGAAATGATAAAAATGCCTTTTACTTAAAACTTAAGTAAAAGATTTGTGAAATCTTAGTGACTCATCACCACTTGTTTATCCCATGTGCTCAAATCCTCACAAATCTGATATTTGTTGCCACCTAGCAACATTAGATACATGAATCAAAGATAAGGATTTTAAGTTAAGTAAAAATCTTACTTTACTTACCCTACATGCCA
This sequence comes from Panax quinquefolius, assembly GCA_020205615.1. Classification (NCBI taxonomy): domain Eukaryota; kingdom Viridiplantae; phylum Streptophyta; class Magnoliopsida; order Apiales; family Araliaceae; genus Panax; species Panax quinquefolius. The sequence continues at coordinate 57,028,063 of CM035173.1, forward strand.
AGACCTTCTCTCTTTATAATTTTCGAAATGGGGAGTGAGAGAGAGTGAGAAATTAATCTAAGAACACTTCATAGCTTTCCAATATTAGATTCAAAGGATCAGATTCAAGAAATCAAAGCATAAAGCTATAAACCCTAACTTTTGTAAATCCTTGTGATTTGATGTTATATGTTGTTGTTAGATGTTTAGAGTTATGTTAAATGATGTTATTTAGTGATCTAAGATGTTACATCAAGGATCCAGAACATCTAGATGCAAGAAAATCAAGTATTTAGCAACTGACCAAGAACTCTAAAATATGGCCTGACAGCCATATGTCAGGGCTCATAGATCTCAAGCGGATTACTTCAACCGTTGGAAATACCGGAATGGAAGTGGGAGCACATCACAATGGATTTTGTGATAAGTCTTCCAACGACTCAGAAAGGATACGATGCGATATGGGTAATAGTGGACAGATTGACAAAATCTGCACACTTCTTGCCAATAAAGATTAGATTTAATCTTGATCAGCTAGTGAAGCTATACGTTAAGGAGATCGTCTCAAGACATGGAGTTCCAGTGTCAATTGTATCAGACAGAGATCCGAGGTTCACTTCAAATTTCTGGAAGAAACTTCAAGAATGCATGGGAACACAACTAAAGATGAGCACAACATACCATCCGCAAACAGATGGGCAAAGCGAACGAACGATCCAGACGTTAGAAGATATGTTTAGAGCGTGCATCATGGATTTCAAAGGAAACTGGGATGATCATCTACCGTTGGTGGAATTTGCATACAACAACAGTTACCATGCAAGCATTGGTATGCCAACATCATCTGAGCGTTATCTGGCGAAATGCGAGAACTCCACTATCTTTGGGATGAAGTTGGTGAGCGTCAACTCGTTAGGCGAAGAACCGATGCAATGAGATCGTTGAAGTTGTTAAACTCATCGAGAGCAAGATTGGTAGTACTTTCAAGATCGACGAGAAAAAGTATCTTTGATCAACACAGCAGAGAGTCGTGAGTTTGAAGCGGGAAGTTTCGTGTTCCTGAAAGTTTCTCCTTGGAAGGGGAAAATTCATTTTGGCAAGAAAGGAAAACTCAGCCCAAGGTTTATTAGTCCTTTTGAAATTCTACGCAGAGTGGGAGAGGTGGCTTATGAGGTAGCTTTACCTTCAGAATTAGAGCATGTGCACAACGTTTTTCATGTGTCGGTGTTGCGACTATATAAACCCGATTACAAGCATGTGATCGAGTATAAACCTTTGCAGTTCAGTAAAGATTTGTCTTACGAAGAGATTCTTATCCAGATAGTCGACAGGAAAGAACAAGTGCTCAGGAATAAAGTGATACATTCTGTGAAGGTAATATGGAGGAACCACAATGTCGAAGAGACTACGTGGGAGCTCGAAGCTGATATGATGAAGAATTATCCTGTGTTATTTGTTTAGTCTGTGTCTTCAATTCTGGGGACAGAATCTTTGTAAGTAGAGGAGAATGTGACGATTTGAATGTTTGAATTGTGATTCTGGGGACAGAATCCTTGTAAGAGGGAAGGATGTAACGATTCGAAAGTTCAAAGTGTAATATTAAATATTTATTGAATAATATAAATATTTATTTGATGTGTCTATTGGTGAATTGATGAAATAAATATTTATTTGATGTGATGGTTGTGAATCTAAATTTATTAGAGAAATTTTCTAAATTAAATTAATTTATAATTTAGAGGTTTGTATTATATCATGATGTGTTATATTGTTGTATTGATTTAATAATTTAGATGGTATATTAAATTATTAAATAAAGTTATAATGAAAATTATAATTTGGTGATATTTGCTAAAAGGCTATATTTAATTAAAATATAGTATGTGATTAATTTAATGGGTTAATGTTGGATATGAAAATCCAAATAAATAGTATGTGATTATAATTTTAAACTAAAGTGTTTATTAAAATAAATTAAAAAGGATTTAAATTAGTTTTTTTCGAAAACAAGGCTTAATATATTAATTCTTTAAAATTTAAATGTTTTTGCCAAACAAAGCCTTAAGGCTTTTGAAATTCTAATTTTTGAATTTTAATAAAATAAATAAAATAATAAGTATAATATAATTATAATATATACGTTAGTTTTGTAACTGCCATTTTAATTAAGTTGGCATATTAAGACTATCTGTTTATTTCCTACGCTGGCTATCAGTTGATTTTTGGCTTAGCTTTTGTTTACTATACGCGTTCTAGTGGCTGAGTTTTATGTGAGTTGAGAGAATTTGAGAGAGAAGGATTTCAGAACATTTTGCAGTGTTTATCAAAAAGGATTGCAAGCAATTTGAAGATACTTCTTATACAACTCTAATATATATATATATATATATATATATATATGTGTGTGTGTGTGTGTGTGTGTGTGTGTGTATATATATATATATATATATACATATGTGAACTACGACAAAGTTTTGCTATGCTCTGTGAATTCTATTTCTTCCGAATTGTTGTTATGTAACTAAGTTATGGTGGTTATACATGCTTATAATGATAGAGTTTATGTTTAAACAATAATTGCATGCTAATTTGGTTCTGATGAAGAAAATTTGTGACAGTGTATGTTTGTATGTATTTTTTTCATATGGCTCATGTAAGTACCAATTTTGATGGCCAATTTATATGTTAAACTGTAAATTGAGTCTTGTGTATGGTAATCCATTAAGAAACGAACATAACATAATTCGAATGAAGTGATTTGGCCAAGTATAGAGATTATAGTGATGAATTTTGTAAATAATGTCAAGAAAATTGAGTTTTTCATTAAAACATGAAAATTGAGAAATTAAAATAGTTTTAGTTGTTGTTAAATTGTGTTGAGTGGTTGAATATGTTAGCAATCATGTTTATGATAGTTGTATATTTACTTTATGTGTTATTATCACTGCTTGGTGGGTGAAGTCTTTGCATAAGCGGTGTCATGACACTTTCCTTGCCTTTAGCGCCACCGCCACCGATAAAAAGATAAAACGGCGAGGCCGCCCATTGCTTGATTTCGAACAATGAAGTCTGCTAATTCTACAGACTTCAGTTGTTCAATGTAGCATAACTTAAGGTTGTGGTAATGTGTCCATCATGTAACAACAAGGCTAAAATAGAGTTGTGTTATGTGGTTAGTGAATTCAAAGTTGTAAAAATGATTAGTAAATCAAGAACGTGTTATGTGATAACTTAGTATACACAATGAACGTTAGATAAGTGTTGCGAAGTATAACACTTGGAATTTCTGAAATGTAAGTGGTAATGAAAGACTTGTGCTTCAATGATAAGTTTAGATAGAAGTGTACATGTTTTGGTATGTTAGCATATCTAATAGGTATTGTGGTTCTAAAATTATATGTAGGTGATCGTGAGTTTAATTTTATAGCTTACGCTCAAGGCAAGTTTCTAAACCCTATCTTCTTACATTGAGAAAGTTTTCTAACTCTACACTTTCGTTGAGTTAGTTCTATTATTACATTGTGTAACTTTATTCTTTTGATTGAGCAAGCTTTTTATCTTAATTGTTATTGAATAAGTCAATTGTTCCTAAAATTTCTTTCGAGCAAACTTTAACTCTAATGTTATTTGAAATTCTCATTTGGTTGATTCATTCTAACTTGTTTATAGTTAAGCAAGTTTCTTAAGTTCTATTCTTGTATAATAAACGCAGTTTCTGAACTCTTGTCTCTATTATTGAACTGTTTTAATTCTTTGCATGAGTTAATAACATGTTGGGAAAGTTTTTAGTTTCCAGCTTGCTATCAGTTGATGTTCGTTCAGTAATATCATTTCTAATGTTATAAGACTCTAACCTTAGCTTATTTACTATTCAAGCAAAGGTTAACCATTTTATTTATTTTTTTGAATACTTATGCTCTATAGTTATTTCAAGCATGAGTTTAATATGTATAATCAGTTCACTATAATTCTCAATTGTTCTATATTTGTTGTTATTAAACAATTGTTGTGTTATCAAACGCTATTGATTCAACTAGTTCACTAGTTGCGTTAAACTTCAAATTACCCTTGAAAGCTTATCCAAACCAAACTTTCTTTGGTGCGGACTTGTACTCTAAATACTGAGATGAACAACCCTATTATTATTAGGGGATAATTTATGCTTAGCGTTGAAATGTTTGTGCACAATACATTGTACGAAGGGCTGATCCCCCTAAGTACGAGGAGTCCTTATAGTCATATGACTGTTAAAGTTGGAGTTCAAAGATTACTCACAACTGTGGACATAGTTCATGGTCTTATGACCCTCAGTTATATATATTCCATATTTTGGATTCCAGTTTCTGATTATCATTGTTAGAGTACTATTCAGTCTTGATGAGCATATTGTTGGCAATTATTATTATTATTATTCTGTTGATTCATTGTTATATCCAGTGGGCAATTGTTTTGCTCACTCTTGCATATTTATATACTCATTGCAGCTAAGGTTGAGAAGGTAGATGAGCCTTCAACTAGCAAAGGAAAAGGGAAAAATGTACAAGTGATGCATAATTGTAATTTTATTTATTATGATGATCATAGACTTTTTAATAATGATGTAATGTAATTATCTATTTCCGCACTTGAATGATGTTTAAAGGTTAGATAACCTGGGATGTTTTTTAACTTAATGATGTAACCCTATTTAAGGGGATGATTTATGATTTGAATATTATTTATTTGGGTAGATAGTGTGAATGTATGGATAGTGAGCACCAAATCTTGTGGGAATGAAGTACCTAGATTTGGGGGTGTCACATGTTGGTATCAAAGTTTTAGGTTATGAACCTTAGGTGGGGGGAAAGCCTTAGGAAGTAACCTTTGAAAAGATAGTGATGATATACTCTTTTCGAGTTTTAGGAAAGAGGAAGTACTAAAATACTTATGTGCTTATGTGATTACAACTTATGTGCTCGTGAGTGTCGAGTAGTAATGATTAGTAATTAAAACTTCAAATTTGGTTGACAGGATGGCTAATGTAGGAGGATCCAGTCAGGCTAGAGAGGAGGAGCCTCGGGATATTCAGGTGATTTGGGAACAACTACTGCCACGGGAAATAGTTTCGTCGGTCACAGTAGTTGAGCAGGAGAGAGTACCTGATGAGGATGATGAGATAGAGACGGACGAGGAGGACCCCGTGGAGCTATAACAGCCAGATGAGGAGGACGAGGAGGATGAGCTTCCACTTAACTCGATAGATGCCCGTATGTACGACGAGGTGTATGACCGCAATGTGGAACTTCAAGACACCGTCGAGGAGTTACAAGAGATAGTAGCTGAACAACAGACCTCGATGGCACAGAAGGACGACGAGATCCAGGATCGAGAAGAACGACTGAACAACGTTGAAGAGAAACTGGTCCACATTGAAGGAGAGAACGAGCGAATAAAAGCAGAGATTGCAGAGTTGAAGAACAAGTTGAAAGAAGAATCTACAAAAAGGGCAAGAGCCGAAGACGCGTACAGTGAAACTTATCAACGAGCCGGAATGGTAGAGAGAGAGACGCACAAGCAAAGAGGATGAAGATGGAAGAGATAAACAACGTATTCAACACCGTGATCAATTGAGCTCAAGATCGAGTCATGGGTTATCCGATTCAGTTTGAAACGCTACCATCATACATATTGGATCGCCGAACAATGTTTCGAATTATGGAGGAAGAGCGTCATAAGGCTACGCAATATCTTAGTAGGACATTGTACAGAATGTAATTGAAAGGTGATTAGAAAATAAATGAGATGTAAATCTCGGGTATGATATAACCAATGGGATAGATGATGATGTTGTCCTGCAACTGTTATAGTTCAGGAAAAGTAATGGAAATAGCAGTGATGCTATTATTTTGATGTTTTTTTTAAAGATGATGAATGAATAAAAGTTATTGTTTTATTCAAAGTGTTAAGTGTTATGTGATAAACTTTTATGATGTGCAACTTAAGTATATAATACTTAAAAGGTGGAATAAAAGATAATGGATGTATTTTAACAGAAAATGCCTCCAAGACGTCAACCACCAGGACAGAGAACCACTGAGGAAACCAACAACAACAACAATGTGGAAGGAAACCCTGTTCAGCAGCTAGTGACGTTACTGACGGGTGCTTTGCAGAATCAACCTCAAAATCAAGGTACAACATTAAAGGATTTCAAGGCGGTTGGACCACCAGAATTTCGTGGAACCATGAACTCGGTTGAGGCACAGACCTGGGTCATGGAGATGGAGAAAGTGTTCGATGTTGCGAGAGTAGGGGAGGATCAAAAGATTTCTTTTGCAACATTTATGTTGAATACAGAGGCTATTTATTGGTGGCAGACCAATAAAAACCGAGGAGGTCAAGGGATTATGTCTTGGGAAAGGTTTAAGGAGATGTTCTTTGAGACCTATTTTCCAGAAAGTTAAAAGAGTCAGCTAGAAGTATAGTTTTTGGAATTGAAGCAGGGAACGATGTCGGTGTCTGAGTATGCCGCAAAATTCAACGAGTTGGCGAGGTTTGCGCTATATCAAGTCAGCACAGACGAGTGCAAGGCGAAGAGGTTTGAACAGGGATTGAAGCCCTGGTTGTACAGTAGGGTTTCCCTGTTCCAGTTGAAGACGTTTGCAGTAGTGATGGAGAAGGCGATTCTCGCTGAGAGTGGAGGCGAGGCTGTAACAAAACACAATCAAGAGCAGAGAAAGAAGAAGAGTGAAGGTGAAGCTAAGAATGGTGGTGGTGGTAACGGTGGAAATGGCAACAACAATTTGAAGAGGAAGTGGAATGCGAATGGGGGAGCTGGAAATCAACAAAGAAACCATCAAAATAAGAAGTTCGAAGCATGCGCTACGTGTGGGAAGTTTCACAAGGGTGTGTGCTTGATGGGGAAACGAGTATGCTTCAATTGTGGCCAGGAGGGTCATATCGCCCCAAATTGCACTCAAGCTAAGAAGAACGTTTGCTTCACGTGCGGGTCCAATGATCACTTTGCTCGTGAATGTCCTAAGAAGAGATCTGGTGAGGCAAATGGAAGCAAGGGAAATACTAGTGGAGGTGCGCTGGCTATTGCAGGACCAACATCAATAAATAAGCCCACAGCCAGAACCTTCAACATGACGGTGCAGGACGCGGTGCAATCAAAAGATGTCGTGTCAATTATTATCCCAATCAATGATATAAATGCATATGTATTATTTGATTTGGGTGCTACTTGCTCATTTATATCTAATGAATTATCTAGGAGGTTAGAAATACCTTGTGAAGAGTTGAAATTCCCTTTAAACATAGAAATTGTGAACAGGGAAGTGATTCCTGTTAGGTTCGTATACAAGAACTGTAGGATGAATATTAAGGGGAATGTTATGAAAGTAGATTTAATCCTGATAAAACTCGGAGAGTTCGATGTTATTTTGGGAATGGATTGGCTGTTCAATTATGGAGCAATAATTGATTGCCAAAAGAAGTGTAAAACCTTATGACTCATGTCGGTAGTTTTCATGGTAGCAAATCGCTTTAGACAAATGAAATGTCCTGGATGATGATGCGAGCCAAGAAGTTATTGAGTCAGGGCTGTGTAGGGTATTTAGCTTACATAGTCGATACTCAAAAGGAGAAGGGTATGAAATTGGAGGAAATACCAGTGGTTAGGGATTTCATAGATGTGTTTCCAGGGGATTTGTCAGGACTTCTGTCTGAACGAGAAATCGAGTTCGTGATCGACTTAGCGCCAGGAACCGCTCCTATATCGAAGGTCCCATATAGAATGGCTCCGGTGGAGATGAAAGAACTAATGGTGCAACTGCAAGAACTGTTAGATAAGAAGTACATTCAGCCAAGTGTGTCACCGTGGGGAGCACTGGTGTTATTCGTGAAAAAAGAAGGATGGGTTAATGTGTCTTTGCATTGATTATAGGGAATTGAACAAAGTCACTATTAAGAACAAATATCCATTGCCAAGAATAGATGACTTGTTTGATCAATTGAAGGGTGCTAGATATTTCTCGAAAATAGATTTGAGAAGTGGATATCACCAATTGAAAGTAAGGAAGGAGGATGTCATCAAGAAGGCGGCATTTCCTAACTCGGTATGGACATTACTGAATTTTAGTGATGTCATTTGGTTTGACAAACGCCTACAGCTGCGTTCATGGATTTGATGAACAGGGTGTTTAAACCATTTTTAGACAAGTTTATGGTGGTATTTATCGATGATATTCTGGTGTACTCTAAAACTCAGGAGGAACACGTGGAACACTTACGTCTGACATTGGAGATGCTAAGAAAGGAAAATTTGTACGCAAAATTCTCTAAATGTGAATTTTCGCTGGAACTTGTACAATTTCTTGGGCATGTAATTGATAAGGATGGGATTTCGGTGGATCCATCAAAAGTCAAACCTGTGATAAATTGGAAACAACCAAGAACTCCATCAGAAGTGAGAAGTTTCTTGGGATTAGCAGGCTATTATAGACGGTTTATCCAAGATTTTTCCAAGATTGCCACTCCATTGACAAATTTGACAAAAAAATCTATAAAAATTTGTTTGGACGGAAAAGTGTGAGGAAAGTTTTCAAGAACTGAAGAAGAAGTTAAGTGTGGCACCTGTGTTGTCGTTACAAGATAATACAGGAAACTTTGTTGTGTATAGTGATGCTTCACACAAAGGACTGGGTTGTGTCCTTATGCAGATGACAAGGTTATTGCGTATGCATCAAGGCAACTGAAAGACTACGAAAAAGGGTATCTGACTCATGATTTAGAGTTGGCGGCGGTTGTGTTTGCACTGAAGATATGGAGACACTATCTCTACGGAGAGAAATGTGAGAACTACACAGACCATAAAAGTCTGAAATGTGATGATCATCTACCGTTGGTGGAATTTTCATACAACAATAGTTACCATGCAAGCATTGTTATTCCGCCGTACGAGGTGTTATACGGCAGGAAATGCAAAACTCCACTATGCTGGCATGAAGTTGGTGAACGTCAACTGTTAGGCCAAGAACTGGTACAGCAGACCGTTGAAGTTGTTAAACTCATCAGATCAAGACTGGTAGCTGCTTAAGATCGACAAAAAAAGTGTGTTGATCAACACAGGCAGAGTCGTGAGTTTGAAGCAGGAAGTTTCGTGTTCTTGAAAGTTTCTCCTTGGAAGGGGAAAATTCGTTTTGGCAAGAAAGGAAAACTCAGCCCAAGGTTTATTGGACCTTTCAAAATTCTACGCAGAGTGGAAGAGGTGGCTTATGAGGTAGCTTTACCTCCAGAATTAGAGCATGTGCACAATGTTTTTCATGTGTCGGTGTTGCAACCATATAAACCCGATTACAAGCATGTGATCGAGTATGAACCGTTGCAGTTCAGTTAAGATTTGTCTTACGAAGAGATTCCTATCTAGATAGTCGAAAGGAAAGAACAAGTGCTCAGGGATAAAGTGATACCTTCTATGAAGGTAATATGGAGGAACCACAATGTCGAAGAGGCTACGTGGGAACTCGAAGCTGATATGATGAAGAATTACCCTGAGTTATTTGTTTAGTACATGTCTTCGATTACGGGGATGAATCTTTGTAAAGAGGGGGAGAATGTGACGATTTGAATGTTTGAATTGTGATTCTGGGGACAAAATCCTTGTAAGGAGGGAAGGATGTAACGATCCGAAAGTTCAAAGTGTAATATTAAATATTTATTGAATAATATAAATATTTATTTGATGTGTCTATTGGTGAATTGATGAAATAAATATTTATTTGATGTGATGGTTGTGAATCTAAATTTATTAGAGAAATTTTCTAAATTATATTAATTTATAATTTAGAGGTTTGTATTATATCATGAGGTGTTATATTGTTGTGTTGATTTAATAATTTAGATGGTATATTAAATTATTAAATAAAGTTATAATGAAAATTATAATTTGGTGATATTTGCTAAAAGGCTATATCTAATTAAAATATAGTATGTGATTAATTTAATGGGTTAATGTTGGATATAAAAATCCAAATAAATAGTATGTAATTATAATTATAAACTAAAGTGTTTATTAAAATAAATTAAAAAAAATTTAAATTAGTTTTTGTCAAACAAGGCTTAATATATTAATTCTTTAAAAATTAAAAGGTTTTGCCAAACAAAGCCTTATGGCTTTTGAAATTCTAATTTTTGAATTTTAATAAAATAAATAAAATAATAAGTATAATATAATTATAATATATACGTTTATTTTGTAACTGCCATTTTAATTAAGTTGGCGTATTAAGATTATCAGTTTATTTCCTACGCTGGCTATTAGTTGGTTTTTGGCTTAGCTTTTGTTTACTATACGCACTCTAGTGGCTGAGTTTTGTGTGAGTTGAGAGAATTTGAGAGAGAAGGATTTCAGAGCATTTTGCAGTGTTTATCAAAAAGGATTTCAAGCAATTTGAAGGTACTTCTTATACAACCCTAATATATATATGTATATGTCTACATATGTGAACTACGACAAAGTTTTGTTATGCTCTGTGAATTCTATTTCTTCCGAATTGTTGTTATGTAACTAAGTTATGGTGGTTATACATGCTTATAATGATAGAGTTTATGTTTAAACAATAATTGCATGCTAATTTCGGTTTATTGTAGAAGAAAATTTGTGACAGTGTATGTTTGTATGTATTTTTTTCATATGGCTCATGTAAGTACCAATTTTGATGGCCAATTTATATGTTAAACTATAAATTGAGTCTTGTGTATGGTAGTTCATTAAGAAACCAACATAACGTAATTCGAATGATGTGATTTGGCCAAGTATAGAGATTATAGTGATGAATTTTGTAAAGGATGTTAAGAAAATTGAGTTTTTCATGAAAACATGAAAATTGAGAAATTAAAATAGTTTTAGTTGTTGTTAAATTGTGCTAAGTGGTTGAATATGTTAGCAATCATGTTTATGATAGTTGTATATTTATTTTACGTGTTATTATCACTGCTTGGTGGGTGAAATTCGTGTTAGTTGGCTTAAGAAAAGTGTCATAGCTCTGTTCTACAAACTAAAGTCTCATAGAGAAGCTGGCACGCACATGACCCTTAAGCGCAGAACAATGACGCTTGCCATGCTACCGCCACCTAGTATAAAATTAAGCGCAATTGCCAGCCTTGATGCCGATTCGAACAATGAAGTCTGCTAATTCCGCATACTTTGGTCGTTCAATGTAGCTTAACTTAAGGTTGTGGTAATGTGTCCAACATGTAACAACAAGGCTAAAACAGAGTTGTGTTATGTGGTTAGTGAATTCAAAGTTGCAAAAATGATTAGTAAATCGAGAACACGTTATGTGATAACTTAGTATACACAATGAACGTTACTTAAGTGTTGCGAAGTATAACACTTGGAATTTCTGAAATGTAAGTGGTAATGAAAGACTTGTGCTTCAATGATAAGTTTAGATAGAAGTGTACATGTTTTGGTATGTTAGCATATCTAATAGGTATTGTGGTTCTAAAATTATATGTAGGTGATCGTGAGTTTAATTTTATAGCTTACGCTCAAGGCAAGTTTCTAAACCCTATCTTTTTACATTGAGAAAGTTTTCTAACTCTACATTTTCGTTGAGTTAGTTCTATTATTAAATTGTGTAACTTTATTCTTTTGATTGAGCAAGCTTTTTATCTTAACTGTTATTGAATAAATCAATTGTTCCTAAAATTTCATTCGAGCAAACTTTAACTCTAATGTTATTTGAAATTCTCATTTGGTTGATTCATTTTAACTTGTTTATAGTTAAGCAAGTTTCTTAAGTTCTACTCTTGTATAATGAACGCAATTTCTGAACTCTTGTCTCTATTATTAAACTGTTTTAATTCTTTGCATGAGTTAATACCATGTTGGGCAAGTTTTTAGTTTCCAACTTGTTATCAGTTGATGTTCGTTCAGTAATTTCATTTCTAATGTTATAAGACTCTAACCTTAGCTTATTTACTGTTCAAGCAAAGGTTAACTATTTTATTCATTTTGTTGAATACTTATGCTCTATAGTTATTTTAAGCATGAGTTTAATATGTATAATCATATCACTATAATTCTCAATTGTTCTATGTTATGTTGTTATTAAACAACTGTTGTGCTATCAAATGCTATTGATTCAACTAGTCCTCTAGTTGATGTTCGTTAAACTTCAAATTACCATTGAAAGCTTATCCAAACCAAACTTTCTTTGGCGTAGACTTGTACTCTAAATATTGAGATGAACAACCCTATTAGTATTAGGGGATAATTTACGCTTAGCGTTGAAATGTTTGTGCACAATACATTGTACGAAGGGCTGATCCCTTTAAGTATGAGGAGTCCTTATAGTCTTATAACTGTTAAAGTTGGAGTTAAAAGATTACTCGCAACTGTGGACATAGTTCATGGTCTTATGACTCTCAGTTATATGTATTCCATATTTTGGATTCCAGTTTCTGATTATCATTGTTAGAGTACTATTCAGTCTTGATGAGCCTATTGTTGGCAAATATTATTATTATTCTTCTGTTGATTCATTGTTATATCCAGTGGGCAATTGTTTTGCTAACTCTTGCATATTTATATACTCATTGCAGCTAAGGTTGAGAAGGTAGATGAGCCTTCAACTAGCAAAGAAAAGGGAAAAATGTACAATTGATGCAGACTTGTAATTTTTTTTTATTATGATGATCCTAGACTTTTTAATAATGATGTAATGTAGTTATCTATTTTCGCACGTGAATGATGTTTAAAGGTTAGATTACCTAGGATGTTTTTGAACTTAATGATGTAACCCTATTTAAGGGGAGGATTTATGATTTGAATATTATTTATTTGGGTAGATAGTGTGAATGTATAGATAGTGAGCACCAAATCTTGTGGGAATGAAGTACCTAGATTTGGGGGTGTCACAAGACTTAATTAGAGGAATTCATATTTCTGAAAATCAAATACCTCATGGTATTTATGAAACAATTACTCCTCAAAACAGAAGACCTTATAGTCCAACTGCTAGTGATATGAATTTTTAATGTTAATGGATTTTTCTCCTAATAGTAAAATTCGTCAATGTTTAAACCAGAAGTTTATGCAGGATAAATACCAGAACTTTAGAAATTGGTATTTTAAAAATCATGATAATAAAAAACAAGCAGATATTAAAGCTAATTATTATGCTTATCTGAATAAAAACCAGTGTATTTTATCATTTACTAAATGGTATTATGATTTTGTTTCAAAGTCTGATTTTTACACTGAAAGTCAACTGAATGTGTTAACCGAAATTCAAAATGATTGGATTACCACAAGTGGTAACATTATTCAATCTATTCATCCCCCTCCTAAGTCTCTTGAACTTAGCCCAGGGAATGAAAATTTAAAACCCTTAGTTATCAATCCGTATGTGGATATATCTGAGATACCCCATCAACAAGAAGAGGTAAAAATAAAAGATATTTTACTCTTGTCTAAACAGAATAATTATACTAATTTATTCCTTCAAACTGTAGGAAAATAATTAACCAGGATAGAAGAACAAATAATTTATATTACTGATAATTGCCAAGTTGTTCCTCAAAAAATTGATCTCATACCTGTAACCATTAAGCCACATTTAGAAGTTAGTAATTTTAAAGTGAAATTTTCTAAAGCTGATAATGAAACGGGACCTGAAGTTACTGTTCTCACGATTTTTTTGAACCTTTTCTCCTTCTAATCTTCATAACTTGAGTTATACACATACAAATTAGTCCATTTTCGATTCTATGGATTCGTAATTCATAGAACTACAACATACTAGAATTATAACAATTTATAAAAATATTAACCAACCTAAAATTTGACCCAAAATACATGTCCATACACTATTTTCATGTTTTAACATCTCTAGCGAAATCGAACACCACGAACTTGTTTCTTAACCATTTCTATTCATTCAACTTTCGTTATTTTCGTAATTCAATATACTAACAATATCTAGCACCAATTTCAGATTCTATTCATGAACTAACTAACAATTTTGACTCCAAAATAAGTCGTATCATATATATAACCAAAAACTAAATTTCTTCTTTTAAAACATAATCACATGAACCTAATTACTGAAAACTCAATTATAGAACAAATTATACATATCTAAGAATATATATATTCCAATTTCTTGACAAATCCTCCACCAAAATTCATTTATAAAGAAAAACTCAAGAAATCAAAAACTAGAGTTTTAGGGCTAGGTTATTACCTTTGATTAGCCATAAAGCTTAAACAATCTTCTTGTTTCTTCATTTGATTCTCACAAAGCACATTCTTCTAAATTTAGCAAAGGATTTCTTCTCTTTCTCTTTCATTTTCTCTCCTATTCTTTGTTCTTCCTCCCTTCTCAGGCTTAGGCCAAAACTTCTTACATAAAATAAAACAAATGCAAGAATAAACATAAAACGTATAAAACAATCATAATAATAAATATACTAATTATGTAATATTTATTATGTTATATTTTATTATTAATTTTTTTTAATTCAAAAGCTATAAGGCTTTGTTTGGCAAAACTAATTAAAATGAAGACTTAATCATTCCTTAAGCCTTGTTTGGCAAAACAAGATTAAAATAAGAATTTAAAAAGCTCTAAGGCTTTGTTTGGTAAAACCAAATTAAAACTCTTTTAATCTATTCTCATAAGTCATATCTATTGTCACACTTTATTTAAATAAATTCCCATATTCAAATTAAATTAAATCTAATAACAATTTATTAAATTCATTTACCACATAAACCAATACAATAAAATTATAATTTTTATTATAATTATAATTTTATTTAATAAACTAACACATCACTTTAATTACAAAAATCAAAGTAAATAACATTATAACAAACCATATAATCCTTAATAACTCTCTAATTTAGTTATTGAGTTAAATTAGAGTATTATCTCATAAATTTAATTCATCACTCTTTTATCTTAATTAAGTTAATTTTATAACTCATGAATTATTTACTTACTAATAAATAATCCAACAAATATCTACTAAACAACAAACACATCAATTAAAAATATTTATTTAATTCAATAAATATTTGAAATTATAAATAAAATTCTGGATTGTTACATTCTTCCCACCTTATAAGGATTCCGTCCTCGGAATCACCGAAACCCTACATTCCTCAGGTTTTTTTTATCAAATCTCTTCGTCGAATAACTTCAACACATTACCTTAATATAGGTTTTATTCCTACTCCCACCATTCTTCATAATAAATTATTGTAAGTTTTATTTCATAACTTTCACTTGAACTCAATTATATTTTGAGTATTATATATTCTTTAAACCATTCATTTCCTTTTCTAAGGATCGTTATTATTAACACTCGGGATATTACATTCACCCATTCTTCTAAGAATTTCGTCCTCGAAATTTTATTTATTAATCTTCATTCATTTAATCTATCAAAATAGATTTTATGTTAATACTTTATTCATTCATTGGGTTCTATAACCATTTCTTTCCACAAAGATCTTTCTACAATTATTAAACTTTTCTATTAAAAGTTTTACATTATTCTTTGATAACTCATCTCCTCCTCATTTCAAAATTTCTTTTCTCACTTATTCAATATATTCATCATTCAGTGTCGCATTCTACGACTCACTTCTTTCTAAGGAATATCATCCTTACCACATTCGCCTTTTAGAATAGAAAGAATCTTCCACAATTGCTCAATAATTGGGAAGCAGTATGAATAACTCAGGAATTTAAAAGATTCCAAATCATGCTGAGTGGTCACAAGACCTTGAACTATGTCCATGGTTATAAGTACTCTTTCAACTTAAACCTTAACAATCATTAGACTATAGGGACTCCCGTACTTAGGGTGTTAAGCCCTTCGTACGATGTATTGTGCACAAACATCTAAACGCATCGCATAAAATAATTCTTTCATAATAGAGTTGTTCTTCTCAGTTTTTAGAGATGTAACTGAGGGTCACAAGACCACGAACTATGTCTACAGTTACAAGTAATCTTTCAACTTTAACCTTAATAGTAATACTGCAGGGACTCCCAGTACTTAGGGTGATCAGCCCTTCGTACCATGTATTGTGCACAAACATCTAAATGCCTCCGCGTAATCCCCTATAAAAGGGTTGTTCATCTCAGCTTTTCAACATCTGAATCTGCACTGTGTAATCCCCTATAAAAGGGTTGTTCATCTCAGCTTTTCAACATTTGAATCCGCACCAAAACAATGTGGTTTGGCATAACTTCTCAAGAAACGCTTGAATTTCATGAACATCTTTTAATATTCGTCTAGCTGAATCAAATAGCATAGACTTCTACAACAATTCAGACATCAATCAAAATATACATATATATATATATATATATATATTCTCTTATCCTAAAGAAATCTCAAAAAATCTTTTTATGGCGTCATGATTATGACGTTTTCATACTACATCTCACCATAGTGGGCTGACGATCATATGATCACATCCAACACCAGGTTCCATTGCATTGATGACTCCATCGTTTATCATATCACCCAATACATATAGTTAAAATATATTTTGAAAATTTAAAAATCATTTTTTTATCTAGCCGAAACAAACAGCATAGATACGCGAATAATAGCATTGTTTTAAAAATTCTTTGGTTCACTAGTGTGATCCAACATTTTTCAAAAATCAAAAGTACAACCATCAGCACGAAATCAATAAATCTCAAAAGTCTAGCATAGCTAGTAGATTTAGAATATCCAGGTATCCATCAACTTCAATCTTCCTATACCCCCAATATAGTTCATCAAACTTACTACACATTGGAAGTTAAGGAACTTGCCACAATAATATGAGTTTAAAAATTTATCCTAGTCAGACCATAGGCGTCCATTCGCTGAGGGGTTCCAAACATACCATATTATTATGAGTCACGAACATACCATATGCATTAGTTTTAAGAACCGCACCTAATCTTAATAGTTTCTAACTATCAAACATACACATGAGAAAAGAATCATCTTTTCGCCACATATACATTGATAGCACGACACCAACATTCCAATGATTATCAATGTGATAAACTGAGTGCAAGCACAAAACCCTCGCCCATACAAAGATTTGTACAACTCAGCCATCACATGAGTCCTCAATTGAAATCCCACCTAACTCTATCTTACTCTTAACTTGCTCTTTGCTCGATACGAATTCCTCGTATCACATTATCTATAACTCCTCATGAGTTTATCTTGTACTATTTCATAATACATCATCTTCATAGCATCAAGCTATAATTATTCAAACATTACAGACTATCTTTCTTTTATAACTTAAACAGATCACGTCGTGATCTTATTCTATAATTATCTCCCTTAAAATTCTTTTCTTAACTCATGATCGTTTTGTTTTACGATCCTCTTTCTTTCCTTTTTTATCATTTATGATTTGATTTATGCTTTTAATCTTACAGACTTTATCTATTCATCATTATTCATTATATTGGCTATTGGAGTTAGGTAACTCCCATTTCTTATCTTTATATCTTTTCAAAATTTTTCTTTGAATTTTCTTGTTTATATAACACTTCTTTCTTTAACAATTTCTAACTTCATTTACATTACTTAACATTTCATTCGAGTTCCACATTTTCATCATACGTATGCATTTTTTATACTCGGTACACATCGAGTCTCTAACAGTTTCAATATGGTACGCTGAGTGGTTTCCCACAAATAACCAATAAACTAGGTTCCGAGTTGCTAGTTCGTATATACCTCCACTCTATGAAGGAATCGTTTAGCCCAGATACCATACATCAACTACTAAAGAGTACAATTGTACCATACTTAAAAATAACTTTTTATTCTTAACTTCTTTATCATTCTCTTCTTATAGACATCACCTTACATCCTTATTATTGGAGTTGGGTAACCCAACATTCATATTCCTTATAACTCTGCGAGATTCTTCTTTGAATACTTTCATGCATGTTTTAATCCCTCCTTTATAAATTTCTTAAATTATTTCTTATTATTCAAACTCTATTTGAGCATATTCTTTCATTATCTTCATCTTCCCTCTCTAAGGTTATAGCTACGGTATTCTACCTAAGGTTTATAACCTCATGACTTTGATACCAACCGTATCAATTCCCCCAAATTCATACAATTTAATTCTCAACTTCGGTTGTTAATAACACATCTACCTTCTGATTTTACATCATTATTCGATGTTAAATTTTATAAAATGCGGAATAATTTAAACTTTTATATCTTCTTGCTTTAATTCTCTAAATCAAAACCTTTATCATCTACATGTCTTTTAATCAATCTTATTTTATGATTCGCTTTATCACTGTTATTATATAAAATTTTACATTTTAATCCGATAACCTTTACATATCAAATAACTCTAACTTTAGTTTTACAACTCAAAATAAAACTATACATCATAAAACATTTAGTACATCTCATGAATCTTAGTCATGGTATAAAGAAATAACAACTTTAGCTAAAATATTAATCTTCGTGTATTATTTCTGATCCACGTCATTCAAGTAGCACATAGTGTTACCTTCAATCCTTAACCTACAAAAATGGTTATTTGCAAGGTTGAGCTCAACAGCCCATCAAATCTAACAGTTTTCATGCATCACGTAGCACATAATAACATGCTCAACATATATCTCATAAACATTGGACTAACATTGTGAAACCCCAAATTTTATGAACAAAGATTTAAATTTCTCGAAATATTTTTTTTCAAAATTATGGTGTGGATTTGATATAATGTTACAGTTGTGGGTAATATTTATAAATTTTGAAAAGTATGCAAGTTGTTATATAATATTCGATTGGTCATGGAATATTCTTTTTATCGGGGAATATCCGTACGACGACACAATCATTGGTGGACCCCACAACAAAATTATTGTCGGATTGAGAAAACGACAAAAATATTTTTATGAAAATAACGGCGGAAGTTTTACAGTTAAAACTGTTGAACTACTCGATAGTAAAAGTACAGTAATACGTGTGGTTGCATAGTAGCACACGGTATTGATTATTGATGCTTACGTGAGAAGTCACTTAGTTTTGTTCAATTATTGCTTCAGTAATTGTTGCATAGTATCTCATGTTATTTGATTCAACTATTGTCGATATTTTATATATTATTAAATTAATAATTGAGATGATAGAGTTATTAATATCATTATTTGCAATATTAACGATGTCTTGAAGTTCTGCCAAGGAGAGGTTTGGTCACCTAATTACGCGCCAATAGGGAGAAATCCTTATTGGAAAGCCCCTTCTTTCCGGAATGACACGTCGATTAATATTGTGAATTATAATAATGATGATAAATGTTGTTAAATATATTGAGGTGTCTTTTTATGAAGTCACGGAGGTTTGTATATATATATATATTATATATATAAATTTTGTTTTATTAGTATTATTAAGGTAATAAAACGGAAAAGCTTTTTATATAAAAAATGTAATACTTTTATAAAGTTATTTGTTTTATTAGATAATAATTAGAATATATTATATTTTATTATGCATAGTGTTGCATAAAGGCCCGTATAGTATTTTGCATTGTAAAATCTTTTTATATAAAATGTAATACTTTTATAAAGTTATTTGTTTTATTAGATAATAATTAGAATATATTATATTTTATTATGCAAGGTGTTGCATAAAGTACATAGATAGTATTTTGCATTGTAAATTTTTTTATATAAAATGAATACTTTTATAAAGTTATTCGTTTTATTAGATTATAAATATAATATATTATATTTTATTTAAAAGATTTTGTTTTATTAGAATATTTTATTTATAATTTATAGTAAATCAATATGGATCGTCTGCTTAAAAGTAAATCAATCTGGACCGTTTATGAATTAGTTACTATTCACCCATTCTCCTATAAATAAAGCTCATTCCTTCATTATTTCTTACGAATTCACTGAAACTCTAGAGAGAGAAAGAAGAAAAGTATTCTGCTACTTCACTACTCCTATATCCAGTTTCTTCTAAGGTAAGGGGTATTATTCTTTCGTATTCATGAAGAGAATTATTTTATTTCAATGCTTGTAAGTGGTATTATTCTTTCGTATTCATGAAGAGAATTATTTTCTTTCAATACTTGTAAGGGTTATTATTCTTTCGTATTTATGAAGAGAAATATTTTCTTTCAATACTTGTAAGGGGTATTATTCTTTCGTATTCATGAAGAGAATTATTTTCTTTCAATACTTGTAAGGGGTATTATTCTTTCGTATTCATAAAGATAATTATTTTCTTTCAATACTTGTAAGGGATATTATTTCTTTCGTATTCATGAAGAAAACTTCTGTTATTCTATTCTTTATTATTCTGTTAGAATAACCTGTATATGCGAGCTACCCTATACTTAGTGAAATTCTTCTGTTATTCCATTCTTTATTATTATGTTGGAATAACCTGTATATGCGAAGTACCGCATACATGGTGAAATTCTTCTGCTATTCCATTCTTTATTATTCTATTGGAATATCTTGTCGGTGCGTATTACGCCTGACCTGGTTCCATTAATTATTATTATGTTAGAATAACCTGTCTGTGCGGTCTATCGCATGCATGGTGATTTCTGTTGTTATTCCATTCTTTATTATTCTGTTGAATATCCCGTCGATCTAATTTCACCGACAGTGTTCAGTTCCTTTATTATTATTATGTTTAATATCCTCGTCTGCGCATTTACACATGACCGGTTCCGCTTCTTTATTATTCTATTGGGAATAACTCGTTATGCATGCGGCTATCGCACTCACGGTGAATCCTTCATTATTCCATTCTTTATTATTTTGTTGAATAACTCTGCCATGTGGATTACCACATGCATGGTGAATGATCCTTTGTATTCATTTCTTATTAAATTGTGGAAATGATCTGTATACGTGGATTACCGCATGGTGGGCAAAAATCCATTTTCAGTTTCATATATTCTATTATACTAAGTTGGTTAAAGTTTTGACTTCTATACTCCATGAAATTAGTGGAATATCCTTGATATTTGCACTTCATCCAAAGATCTTTCATGGAAATATTCTTCCGAGCATTCTTGAATTTTACTCTACAAAGCAAGATCATGTTGACAATTTGACGTTATTGAATTCTCGATAAATTAATTCTTGAACTTGTTTTATTGGATTCTTATATCATTGTCATCATCCTCATGCTTATATTATGTTGAAAGTCATCTGTCAGGCTTGTTATGCATAGATGGACTTGGTATGATTATGACCGTGGATTATTCTTGTATAATCATGAATCGTAATGTTATAAATGATGTGATAAAAGTCCTCATTGGCCCGTAGTGCATCGATGGATAGTTGTTGGTATGATCATGACCATCGATGAATACACGAATATCCTCGGCCCGTAGTGCATGGATAATTTATGGTTGTGATACTAATGAATATCCTCGGGTCAGAAAAGTGTGATGATGTGGATTATTTATTGTCGAGTCTCAAATGATAAAAGTGATGAAAACCTTTTAAATCATAAAAGATAGTAGATTTTATTCTCTACTCGACTCTTTTAATGGATTGCTTGTTCCGCTGTAGTTAAACTTGATGTTTGTTATATTTTATCAGTTTAACATTGTTGAAGATTAATGATAATTTATTCTACATTATGTTAGTCATAATATTTCTTACTGGGCTAGTTGAGCTCACCCATTTCTTTCTATGTTCTCTTCAGGAAATGAAAATGTAGTTGGGACTAGTCGGGGAACGGAGTGACGGTCCAGATGATAGTATTAGTAGTCCTCACTATTCTGTTAAATAGTGTGACAATAAATGTAATGAGGACTCCTTTGAGTGTGGATATTCTCTAGATGACAATATTTGTATTAAAACTCACAAATGTTTTGTTGTTGATATTAAAGATTGTATTAAGTTGTATTTGATTTTGTACCATGTATTTGGCGACTCAAGATAGGTGATGTATACCTATTTTGGGGCGCACAATTAGTATCAAAGCTTAGGATATGATCCCAAGCTAAGATGTGAGACAAGAACTAGGAGGGAGAGACGGGAATTCTTTCGCTAGTATGACCTACCTATGTTTATTTGGTATTATATTGGCTCACGTAGTATAGGAATAATATGTGATATGTCAATTAACCCTTTTTTTGTGACAGTGTTTGAAAATGGCATCTGAAAATGTTGAGGTAAGCAATGGAGCAAAATAATATGACCGTATCGCAGTACGAGGCTAAGTTTGCAGAGTTATCCCGGTTTGCATCCCATTTGGTCGATAATGAGGAGCGAATAACGCTAATGTTTCTAAGAGGTTTGAAACCTGATATTCGTCAATACCTCATTTCTCATAAACTTTGTTTATATTCATATGTTGTGAATAGGGCTCAGTTATTGGAGCGCGGTAATGAGTTAGCACAACCAAAAGGTAACGACCAACAACACGATAATAATCATACTAGTGGCAACGGCCATCTCTAACAATGATGACCATCGGGGGAATTATCATGCTAAGAATGGTAACCACTTCTGTGGTAATCACGGCCAAGATAATAGAAGTGGAAATTTCAAGAAGAGAAGGTCATTTAGCTCGATTTTGTCAGATAGTGAAGTTAAGTCCAAATTTCTGACGGTGGCACCAAAGGCGATACACGCATAAAACAAAGTCTCTGGGTTTCAGAAGAGCGCTTTTCGTGACTTCTCAAAAGAGAGTAACCCAAACGGTTAGCACGAAGTTAGTTAATTATAAATTTTTGCAAAGTCTATACCTTATTAGATACCAGTTCTGCCCATTCTTTTATCTCTCTTGCTTGCGTTCAATGTTTAAATTTGACTACGGAGAAATTAGACTTTGATTTATCTGTTGAAACTCCGTTGGGAAAAACCTTCATAACATCCACGGTTTATAAGCCTTGTTTGATTCAAATCGACACTTTCATGTTACTTGTCGATCTTATCTCTTTGAGAATACTGGCCTTTGACGTGATTTTAGAAATCGACTGGTTAACTACTCATCGTGCTAAAATTGATTATTTTCGTAAGGTTGTTAGTTTTTATATTCCTAACCAACCTGTTATACAAATTCAAGCAACCAAACCACTAAAGTCAATCACTGTTATATCAAGCCATAAGTAAAGAGCCCCGAGCCTTTATCTGGTGACTTCCATGTGTGGAATGCACCGAAGCCAGACTTTCTGTAGGAGACATCATGAATAACGGTGGCAAGTTGATAGGTATCAATGTGACATGTTATCCAAGTCTTGGTTGAGGGTCACAGTTTTAAATGATATTTTTATTGTTAATAAATTTCCTGACGTATTCCTGAAGACTTCTTGGCCTACCCCAGAGCGTGAAATCAAATTTTGTACTGACCCCAGTACAAAACCCCATTTCTAAAACCCTTAAATATTTCTTCAACTAAAACGAACGTAACATGCGCTAAAGACGTTGGCTCGATCTGTTGAAGATTACGATCGTACCATTCAATACCATCGTGGAAAAGCGAACGTGGTAGCTGACGCGTTGAGTAGAAGATCGTATGCGATTACGAGTGTGACGTTGTTAACACAAAGACCCATTTCGTATAACTTACAAATGATGAAGATAGAGTTAAAGACTCTAGGTACCCACGTGAAGATAACGAATATACGAGTAGAATCGACTTTAATCGATAAAGTTAAAGCCGCCAAGCTACATACTCAAAGTCGATGAATGTGAAGAAGAAGGTTCAAGAGGGCATTATTCTAGAAGCAAGAATCGATGAAGAGAGGAAATCTCAACCCTCGATTTTAATTGCCCATTTGAAATCCTCGATCGAGTAGGAACCGTGGCCTATAGACTCGCTTTTACCGCCAAATATGTCATGCGTGTTCATAACGCTTATCACGCATCGATGTTACGTAAATATGTGGATGACCCAACCACATTATTGATTTAGAACCGGACGAGATAAGCGGATAATTTAACGTATTTAATATGTACCGTGTTAAAATCTTCTAAGAATATATTTTACGCTAAAAGGTTATACCTCAAGAGTTAGAATCAAATTAACTCAAGGTATCCTCATCTCTTCTAAGATACCAGTATCATACGTAAATTTCGAGGGGCTAAATTTCATAAGGAGGGAGATTGTGAAACCCCAAATTTTATGAACAAAGATTTAAATTTCTCTCAAATATTTTTTTCAAAATTATGGTGTGGATTTGATATAATGTTATAGTTGTGGGTAATATTTATAAATTTTGCAAAGTATGCAAGTTGTTATATAATATTCAATTGGTCTGGGAATATTCTTTTTATCGGGAATATCCGACGATTTACTGGCGCAATCATTATCAGGACCCCATAAATGAATTATTGTTTGATTGAGAAAACGACAAAAATATTTTTATGAAAATAACGACGGAAGTTTTACCGTTAAAACCGCTTGAACTACTCTTGTAGTAAAAAAGTACAAAGAATACGCTGGGTTGCATAAGTAGCACACGGTATTGATTATCGATGCTTACGTGAGAAGTCACTCGCTTTTGTTCAATTATTGCTTCAAGAATTGTTGCATAAGATCTCACGTTATTTGATTCAATTATTGTCGATATTTTATATATTATTAAATCAATAATTGAGATGACAGTAGTTATTAATATTATTATTTGCAATATTAACGATGCTAGAAGTTCTCGCCAAGGAGAGGTTTGGTCACCTAATCGCTCCGCCAATAGGAGAAATCCTTATTGAAAGCCCCTCTTCCCTACGACCACGGTCGATTAATATTGTGAATTATAATAATGATGATAAATATTGTTAAATATATTGAGGTGTCTTTTTATGAAGTCATATATATATATATATATATATATATATATATAAATTTTGTTTTATTAGTATTATTAATGTAATAAAATGAAAAAGCTTTTTATATAAAAATGTAATACTTTTATAAAGTTATTTGTTTTATTAGACAATAATTAGAATATATTATATTTTATTATGCATAGTGCATAAGTGCTGCGTAGTGTAAATCTAAAAAGCTTTTATATAAAAATGTAATACTTTTATAAAGTTATTTGTTTTATTAGACAATAATTATAATATATTATATTTTATTATGCATAGTGTTTGTATAAAGTACTCAGCATAAGATTTTTACATAGTAGTAAAATTTTTTATATAAAATGTAATACTTTTATAAAGTTATTCGTTTTATTAGATTATAAATAGAATATATTATATTTTATTTAAAAGATTTTGTTTTATTAGAATATTTTATTTATAATGCATAGTAAATCAATATGGACCGTCTGCTTAAAAAGTAAATCAATCTGAACTGCTCATGAATTAGTTACTATTCAAATTTCCATTCTCCTATAAATAGAAGCTCATTCCTTCATTATTTCTTATGAATTCACCTGAAACTCTGAGAGAGAAACTATAGAGAGAAAGAAGAAAAGTATTCTCTACTTCACTACCTCCTATATCCAGCTTTCTTCTAAGGTAAGGGTATTATTCTTTCGTATTCATGAAGAGAATTATTTTCTTTCAATACTTGTAAGGGGTATTATTCTTTCGTATTCATGAAGAGAATTATTTTCTTTCAATACTTGTAAGGGGTATTATTCTTTCGTATTCATGAAGAGAATTATTTTCTTTCAATACTTGTAAGGGATATTATTTCTTTCATATTCATGAAGAGAACTTCTGTTATTCCATTCTTTATTATTCTGTTAGAATAACCTGTATACGTGGGCTACCCTATACTTAGTGAAATTCTTCTGTTATTCCATTCTTTATTATTATGTTGGAATAACCTGTATATGCAAAGTACCGCATACATGGTGAAATTCTTCTGTTATTCCATTCTTTATTATTCTATTGGAATATCCTGTCGGTGTGTATTAATTATTATTATGTTGGAATAACTCGTCTGTAAGGTCTACCTGCGCATGGTGATTTCGTTGTTATTCCATTCTTTATTATTCTCATTGGAATATCCCGCGGTTGCAAATTTTTTGCTCGACTCGGTCCGTTCTTTATTATTATTATGTCGAATATCTTGTCTGCGCATTTACACATGACCGTTCCATTCTTTATTATTCTGCTGGAAATAACCTCGTCTGCATGCGATTCTATCGCATGCACGCATGGTGAATCCTTCCGTTATTCCATTCTTTATTATTCTATTGAATAACTCGTCATGTGGATTTCCACATGCACGGTGAATGATCCTTTGTATTCATTCCTTATTAAATTGTGGAAATGATCTCAGATATCGTGGAATACCGCATGGCGGTAAAAATCCATTTTCGCTTTCATATATTCTATTATACTCAAATGGTTAAAGTTTTGACTTTATACTCCATGAAATTAGTGGAATATCCTCGATATTTGCGCTTCATCCAAAGATCTTTTCATGGAAATATTCTTCCGAGCATTCTTGAATTTTACTCTACAAAGCAAAGATCATGTTGACAATTTGGACGTTATTGAATTCTCGGATAAATTAATTCTTGAACTTGTTTTATTGGATTCTTATATCATTGTCATCATCCTCATGCTTATATTATGTTGAAAGTCATCTCGTGGGTCCGTTGTGCATAGATGGACTTGGTATGATTATGACCAGGGATTATTCGGTATAATCATGACCGTAATGTTACAAATGATGTGATAAAAGTCCTAATTGGCCCGTAGTGCATTTATGGACAGTTGTTGGCATGATCATGACCTTTGATGAATACACGAATATCCTCGGCCCGTAGTGCATGGATAATTTGTGGTTGTGATACTAATGAATATCCTCGGTCAGAAAAGTGGGATGATGTGGATTATTTATTGTCGAGTCTCAACAATAAAAGTGATGAAAACCTTTTTAAATCATAAAAGATAGTAGATTTTATTCTCTACTTGACTCTTTTAATGGATTGCTTGTTCACCGCAGCTTAAACTTGATGTTTGTTATATTTTATCGCTTTAACATTGTTGAAGACTAATGATAATTTATTCTACATTATCTTAGTCATAATATTTCTTCTTTGGGCTAGTTGAGCTCACCCCTCTTTTTTCACCGTTCTCTTCGTGAAATGAGAACGTAGCCGGACTAGCTCGGGGAACAGAGTGACGGTCCAGATGATAGTATTAGTAGTCCTCACTATTCTATTAAATAGTGTGACAATAAATGTAATGAGGACTCCTTTGAATTTGGATATTGTCTAGATTACAATATTCTTATTAAAAATCTCAGTTTATGTTTTGCCGTATTTTACATGACAGTTGTATTATTAAGTTGTATTTGTATTTTTGTATCATATATTTGGTGACTCAAGATGGGTGATGTATACCTATTTTGGGGGTGTCACAAACATAACATACATGCTACAGTTCATATAACAAATATAAAGATTGAGTTCCTTACTCAATCAGCATGCTTTACTCAATGAACATAGTCATAAATTGACTTTAATGTTTCATACTTTCAACATATATATTACACATGCTATTTGCAATAAAGATTGAAAATTGTTCATCATCAAGTTCACATTTCAAATAGGAACTAAAAGACCTGCCTTGATCGTTGTTTACCAATAACAGTTTAACAGCTTACAGATATTTGCACTTCACGTGCCCTACACAATTATATAATCATTCACATTAACTATTAGTCACATAGCAATGCATAGTAGTTGTAATGTAAACTTTACTCTACGTCTCATAACCCTTCCTATCATAAATACACAATGTTCAAATTGATTGTGTTAACTTTCAACTTATATCTCACTGTATTTCATATTCGAAGTTCATTCAAGTGTTTAAGTCTTGCTAGGAATCATTATTGGTTTTATATTAAACCCATTTCATACCTTATAATGTTCATTTCATTTGACTTAAAACACTTTTTACGTTCATTAACATTTGTTATCGCTGTTTCGACGCTCATTCGTCATACATACACTTGATTTGTCTCTCTTGTGTGTGATTAGTATGCGTATACAACTTATCTAATATATCATTTATTAATGTTAAGCATCATTATACTTCATAATATTCATGTTCTATAACTAAGAACAATATCTTTTACCATCAAGAGCACTACACTTGCATACGTGCATGCCCGACGCCCTTTTATTGTCCCTAAAAACACAACAGTCCTAAAAATAACCATTTTTACCCTTGTTCCCGACCTCAAATTGAAACACTTAAAGCATAAAAGTTGTAGGTTTATTCGTTCTCGTTCCGGATCATTTTGAATCGCCTGAATCGGAGTTCGTATGAAAAAGTTATGCTTATTTTACTAAATCAAGTCAAAATAGTCACACCTGACATACTTTGGGCGCAGCTACGCCCAATTAAGCCTTGGGCATAGCGCAGCTGTGCCCCAAATTACTTAGGGCACAGCGCAGTTGTGCCCATTAGAAGAAATGGGACCTGAAGTTACTGTTCTCACTATTTTTTTTGAACCTTTTCTCTTTCTAATCTTCATAACTTGAGTTATACACATCCAAATTAGTCCGTTTTCGATTCTATGGATTCGTAATTCATAAAACTACAACATACTAGAATTATAACAATTTATAAAAACATTAACCAACCTAAAATTTGACCCAAAACACATGTTCATACACTATTTTCAGGTTTTAACATCTCTAGCGAAATCGAACACCACGAACTTGTTTATTAACTATTTTGATTCATTCAACTTTCGATGTTTTCGTAATTCAATATACTAAAAATATCTAGCACCAATTACAGACTCTATTCATGAACTAACTAACAATTTTGACTCCAAAATAAGTCGTATCATATATATAATCAAAAACTAAATTTCTTCTTTTAAAACATAATCATACGAACCTAATTACTAAAAACTCAATTATAGAACAAATTATACATATCTAAGAATATATATAATCCAATTTCTTGACAAATCCTCCACCAAAATTCATTTATAAAGAAAAACTCAAGAAATCAAAAACTAGAGTTTTAGGGCTAGGTTATTACCTTTGATTAGCCATAAAGCTTAAACAATCTTCTTTTTTCTTCTTTTGATTCTCACAAAGCACATTCTTCTCAATTTAGCAAAGGATTTCTTCTCTTTCTCTCTCAATTTCTCTCCTATTCTTTGTTCTTCCTCCCTTCTCAGGCTTAGGCCATAACTTCTTACGTAAAATAAAACAAATGCAAGAATAAACATAAAATGTATAAAACAGTCATAATAATAAATATACTAATTATATAATATTTATTATGTTATATTTTATTATTAATTTTTTTTAATTCAAAAGTCATAAGGCTTTTTTTGGCAAAACCAATTAAAATAATGACTTAATCATTCCTTAAGCCTTGTTTGGCAAAACAAGATTAAAATAAGAATTTAAAAGGATCTAAGGCTTTGTTTGGTAAAACCAAATTAAAACTCTTTTAATCTATTTTCATAAGTCATATTTATTGTCACAGCTTATTTAAATAAATTCCCATATTCAAATTAAATTAAATCTAATAACAATTTATTAAATCCATTTATCACATAAACTAATACAATACAATAAAATTATAATTATAATTTTATTTAATAAATTAACACATCACTTTAATTACAAAAATCAAATTAAATAACATTATAACAAACCATATAATCATTAATAACTCTCTAATTTAGTTATTAAGTTAAATTAGAGTATTATATCATAAATTTAATTCATCACTCTTTTATCTTAATTAAGTTAATTTCTATAACTCATGAATTATTTACTTACTAATAAATAATCCAACAAATATCTACTAAACAACAAACACATCAATTAAAAATATTTATTTAATTCAATAAATATTTGAAATTATAAATAAAATTCTAGATTGTTACATTATCCACCAATTTTTGACTCAAAAGCAACCATTTTCTTGACATTTCTAAGAAATTGCAAAATTTAGGAATCAAGAGCTTATATGTTAGTATTATTGCCTCTTGACTACTTGATTGGCTAACTACTGCTCTTCAATCCTCCAATCTCAGATTGCTCTCACTAATAGCAATTCACTCTTAATAGGAAACTTATCTGAACTTAGCAAATTGAACTTAGAAGAGAGAGTCTTCCATTTATAGGGAATTCAATACCCATACCAAAGCTCTATCCACTGATTTTATTTAGCAAGAAGAAGAAGAAAACGGTGGACAATTATGGTTTGGTAGAATAGTGGCAATTCACTGTTGAGGCCACTCCCCACTCATCATTACCACTAATTGAAATCTCATAGATTAACATTATTGGAGTAGCATAGGCCAATGGTCTATTACACGGTTGTTAATTATTTGGGACAATAAAAATGGGACAAACCACATTACTTCCTTACTTACTAGTAAAATGGTCCACATTCTACTAAAGTAAATTCCTTTTGGGCTTTTAAATCAATTATAATGACCTAACATTACTACATTAAATAAATTTATGGACACATATATACACATATACATGTACCTGCCCCCATATAAGAAGTATACCTATATTTTAAATTTACACCAATATAATCTTATATCCTAGGTACATTGAGCTAGTCTAAATAATGTTTTAATTGGGCTAAATATAATTTAGTTGGGTATTCTCAACCCATTTTTCCCTATCACACATACCTATCACAATTATCAATATCAATCATTTATTCTCTTTCCATTAATTCTCTTTTAATAATTCCAGTTAAATCCTTTAGTCTAGTTTAGCTTTAATACTCATGTCACACAAGGCTCATTTATCCCACTTGCTAGAGTTATATAACTTAAGCTCATAATCTCAACAATAAAATATTAGGGGTCTAGGACACATTTGGCTCATCCCCAATTCCATGTTATTTTAATATTCATTTAATATAAAGTTTGTGTGACACACTTTACCTTAATGCTAAATTATTTAGTTTATTTTAAATAGTTTCACACTTGTAATATATAGAACTACAATAATAGGTTGTATGAATTTTATACTCATAACACCTTTATTTTAAGATAACCATTTCCTTAGAATAATTAATGTGTACAAAACTAATTATTATATTATACTTCTTCAATTCCTTTTCTTCCATAAATTGCCCCAACACATTTTTTAGTTAGCCATAACTTAAATATTAACTTAATGCATAAATCTCTAACCAATATTTATTTATAATTATATTGGTTCTCTTTTATTAATCACTTATCTTTCAAATATTAACCCTTTTATATATTACAATACTATGTAATATATTTAAAATATCAAATTTTAATTAACATATTCCTTTTATCCTCATTATGTAAAACACATATATTAATTCACCGTCTTATGTAAGTGAATTAACTTTTTATTCAATTTACTATCATGCCACTGCTACGCAAAGCTTTATAACATAATATTCCATAATATTGCTTAATTAACCAATATTTATTCTGGGTTAATTAATTAACTCTCATTCAAATCATGTTTTGCTAACTTAATCCATTCATGGACAACTTAATCACCAATTATGACTTTTATTACACACATTAATCATTAATATACATGTCTTGAAATTCAAATATCACAAACTCACTCAAAGCTTTCTGCAGACCCAAGACAAATTGTCTTTCAGGTCATAAGCTTAGAGTGGCACTATGCTACCACTACAAGTTCGGACGCAGACAAGTTCTGCTATTACAGAACCATAATCTAAATACATAAATACTTTGAACATGCTTTTAAATTGTTGACTCGTCATACTAGTTAACCAACATCAATTACTCTCTCCTTCACTGATTTAGAGATTAATTTCAATTCACTAATTTAGATATTACCTTCAAGTTCAAATTTTATCCTCTTTAATAGTCTAATCAACAATAAAAATCTCATTTATGAATTTTTTCCACCAATACCGTAAAATTCAAAATATATAACACATATATATTCTTATTCAAACCTGACACATCCTATAATAAGAATTTTATTTATTAAATTCTTATTTTCATTATTTCTAAAAATTTGGGTTATCACATTAGTGATCCTCTTTAATCAAGTCTTAATTAGTGACTTGTTTGATTTTTTGTGAATCGTTATTGTTGTACTAGTTCTTAGTGAACATGTGGTTAATTATAACGTCATCCTTACTCTTGGAGTAGAGGAGATGACTAGGAGACTTTTGTGCCCCGGACCTCTTAAAAAAATTATGTTATCTTTAATATTTGTACTTTTACTTTTCAGTCACTCTACGTTTTATCTCTGTGACTAGTTTCTACAATTTATACTAAATTTATAACTGAGATTTTCTATTAATCTTTGAAGTGGATTTCAAACATATATTCTGTTGTGTTTAACTCAATAAAATTAACTTGTTTAACTGATTTGGTAATATACCTTTAAAAATAAAATTTTAAAGAACCAACCCCCTTTTATATCCCTGTGTGCTAGTGGGAATAACAAATAAAAAAATACCTTCCTTTCTCTTAATTAACAGGTTCAGATTCCTTTTGAATAATTTACAAATTTGAATAATATTTAATTTTTATAAATTTGGATAGTAGTTAATTATACTAATTTGGATACCAAATATAAAAATTGAACCAAAAAATTGTAAAACTAAGTTTGTGCTTGTAATTATACAAGCTCACCAATCTCGAGCGAAGCACGAGCACATGAATAATGATTTATTATATTGTTAAATGAATAAATATTTAATTAAAATTTTGAGAAGATAATTGTCGTTATTATATAAATTATTAAATATTTGTTTAAACACTATATTATTGAATTATATATTATAGATTCCTTTGATAAAATATTAAGCTTAACATTTGAATGAAGTGCATATTTATTTAGTTATAATTATGAGAAAATAATTATTTTAATTTTATTTAAATTTATAATAAAATTCTATATTAGTGCTTATATTGTCAAAATTTGCTTTAAATTTTAATATGAATAGAAGTATGAAATTCAAGCTTTAATAAGTATTAATTTAGTCATGACATTTAATTAGTAATTAAAAGTCCAATAATAATCTAAAAGGGGGGTTGAATAGATTATTACAGATTTAAAAATTATCTAAGGCCTTTTTGAATAATTAATTTGCATTGTTAGAAATTAATATGCAAGACAGTAAAAATTCAATCACACAATGCACATAGATTTGTCTGGTTCACAACATACATACCGGATATGCTGCTATGTCCAGTCTCAAGCTCATCTCCAGGACTTGAGATCCTATTACTATCAGTAATAAATACTCCTTCAATGGGCAGAGAAGCCTTTACAAAGTTTTATAGACAAACTTCCAACTATTTCTAACTAATCTATCTTGGATAGCAAGTTCCCAGCTCCCTCCTCAAGCTTAGTTGTACTTCTTTTGAGTTTAGTTTTATTCTATGATCTGGTCTTGAAACAACAACCTCTTCCTCACCTCACAAGTACACTAGAGACCCAACTTCCCGCTGACCTCTCTAAGACTCTGGTCTTGGTCGAAGAATTACCCGTCTTTCTCACAAGTACATAAAATAAACTAACTCTGATCTTTTCTCTTTTTACAAATGAGTTTACAACAATGTGCTTCTTAAATAAGCAGATAAAAATTTAGTACAGATTGATGCTTCTTAAATAAGCAGATATCAATTAAAGAGAATATATATATTAAAAGTTCAAAGACTTTTATACTTGAGAAAATATACTTCTTTGTAAGTAATTTATGCTTTGATCAAATAGTGCTTCTGTGTAAGAAAATATGTAAATTATGAATTGTTATAAAAGTTTAAATAACTTTTATATTTTTTGTGAAAAGTGCTTCTTGAATAAGTAAGTAGATCAATTTTAGCTTTTACTCAAAAATGCTTCTGTTTAAGCAGATATATAATTTTAATGCAATTTATAAAGAATTATTTAAAATAAAGAGTGTTTTTCTATGAAATAAAAATATTTGTTTCTCAGATATTCTTTAACAAGTATTATGTGAATGATTTGTATGTATTAATACTTGTATATAAAAGAATAAATCAATTTAAACAATATACATTAAGTATAATAATTAAATCAGTTAAGCACAAACTGATATAACAAATATTATTATTTAACTCAAATAATATAAAACAATATTTTATCTATTATGTGATTGTATAAATAAAGTCACTTGGTACTATAAGAAATCGTACGGTTCGATTCCCTCACTTAAGAGGAATATCTCCGTAGCCTTGCGGCGTCTAAGTACGATAAAATTTATATTTTCACAATTAATATTTATATAAATATTTTCAATAGATCACTACGATTCTCAAATCTGGTTCGGATGATTCCTCTTTTTGGAGGAATATCTCAGTGTTGTTTTGAGCTATTAAGTGTCGTATCTATTTTATGATATTTATATAAATAATATCAATAAATAGTTACTGAAGACTATAAGTAATCGTACGGTTCGAATTCATCTCTGTAGAGGTGTATTTCCGTAGCCTTGCGGCACCCAAGTATCCTTTTATTTGATAAATAGATGAAATTTAGATATATAAAATTGTGTATAATAATGTATATTCGTATATCTATAACTATAAATAAGCAAGAGATAATTCAAATAAATTAAATCAAACAACGTATCTCAATATGCTTAGACCAATTTTCTCTTCTCAAATGATTAGAACTTTGATAAGAAGAGAGAGAGAAAGCTTCTTAGAGAGAGAGTATATAGGAGAGAAATAAACTTTTCTTTTCAAGTGAATTGGCAAATTGAAAATAAAAGAAAGGCCTTCTATTTATAGATTTTTGAGATTGGGGGCAAAGTGGTAATTTTGAAATTTGTTTTTAAGATCAATGGCTAGGATTGCTTGGATTTAAAATGAATGGCTCGGATAAAAATTAATAGACACGGATTGCCAACAAAGCTGATGAATTCAAAAAAGAAATTGCATATTGATCATTAAATGCCCATGGCAATTCAGTCAAAGCAATCCTTAATATAGCAATTTAACCAAAAACGTGTGGACCCAAGAGAGAGAAAATTAACCAGCACATGCTCCAAAAATCATGTCCCATAAAGATTGACTTCATTTCAAATTCTCAGCTTTTAAACTTTGGTCAAAAGCTTCATTAAATGGTCTTCTATATATATATAATTATATACACACACACACATTTAATGAATACATATATATATATATATATATATACTGATATAAGTATACATATATATAATACATAAGACATAACATATGTATATATATATTTATGCATGCAATAAAATAATTTTTTGCCCGATTTTCAAATAACTTAAAATAATTTTTAAAATCTTTAAATAATAAAATTAATTTGAGAATAAATAGAAAATGCCTATATGTCAAATTTTTTTTAATCAAAATCTCCATCTTCTTTTCAAATTCGATCAAACAAGCGTTTGATAATCAACATATGACTTTTGTCCCAAAATGCATGTTGTAGACACTCAAAATTTTGCATTCCTGTTACTAACATTGCAGGAGGGCAGAATCGCGTTTCAGAGATAACCCTGAAGGACAAAGCAGCTCCAATTCTGGAGACAACCTCGGAATGATCAGTCTTACCATCTCGGAGACAACCCCGAGATACCCAGTTCCAGTCCTGGAGACTACCCCGGGAGTTTCAGTTTCAACCTCGGAGACAACCCCGAGGAGTGCATTTTTAGTTCCGGAGATAACCCCAGAATCATCAGTTTTCCATCTCAGAGACAACCTTGAGATACTCAGTCCCGGAGACAATCCCAGGAGTTTCAGTTCCAACCTCGGAGACAACCCCAAGGAGTGCATTTGTAGTTCCGGAGATAACCCTGGAAAAGCTCATCTCAACCTTTGCAGTCAGCTTCAACCTCGAAGATAATCCTGAGACACTCAGTTCCAACCCCAGAGACAACCCCGGGAGGTCAAGCACACCTCAGAGACAACCCTGAGGACCTTCAGTACTCACAGCACCCCAATCTCAGAGATAACCTTGAGCAACGACTGCTACATTAGCCTCAACCGGAGATAACCCCGATGAGGGGCAAAATTGTCATTTTGCCACCTCGATCCCGCATTGCGTCGTCTTAATAACATTTCAACATAAATTCTACACAGCAAAGTCTTACAAGAACCAGAGCTCCAATCCCGAGTGATTATTACACAATACAGCACACCGGATATAATTTGAAGCCTAAAGACCTGGGCATGGTCCCACCTTCCTAACTTTGTACAACCTCTAATCCCATGTCATTTGTTTAACTCTCAACAATAGCATTCCGAAAAAGGTCTT
Organism: Panax quinquefolius; assembly: GCA_020205615.1. Taxonomy (NCBI): domain Eukaryota; kingdom Viridiplantae; phylum Streptophyta; class Magnoliopsida; order Apiales; family Araliaceae; genus Panax; species Panax quinquefolius. The sequence continues at coordinate 57,064,280 of CM035173.1, forward strand.
ATACACCTCAATCGGATGCCCGGATTGAAGTTCTGAAAGTTCAAGCGGACATCACGTTGCATGCATGCACATACTTCGAGACAACGGGACCCAAGAATGCCCGATGACCCCGGCAAAATTAGTAGTGCATCTCATGGTCGCCATTGTACACTCGCTGCTCCCCCTTTATAAATAGAGGTCTTGGGGTGGCCATTTTATAGAGAAAAAAGGCGAGGAAGCCCTGTCCAATTTACTCTATACACACTATAAACTGAGTGCTTTCTCATTTCAAACATTTGTTAGCTTAAATTTTGTTATATTTTCCTGGTGAAAACTGAGTGTTCATACATTTAAAGCTATTGAAGTCTTCTTCTGCAGTCCACTATAAGCCTTCTTTCATTTCTTAAAGCCTTTCTCCACATTCTGCCCACACAGTTATTCACGTTGAAAGTCGTGTTGTGTGCGTATGCCCGCACTTTGGTCAGTAGCTTTTATTTCTTTTGTATATACATATATATATATATTTGTACTAACATTATCGAGTTTTGCCTCGATTGAGCTTGGACTCACGTTCGGAGCGTTTATTGCTTATATATATATATATACTTATATATAAACTGTTGTCGAACTCTGTTCGATGAGCCTGGATTTACATCTGGAGCGTTTAATGCTTTTATATATATATATATATAAATACTTATATATATTATTATCATCAAACTCTGTTTGATTGAGCCTAGATAAAATATCCAGTGTGTTTACCGCTTTTATGTATATATATCGCCGAACTGACGAACCGAGCCTGGATCGATATATATCCAGTTTATTTACAGATTATATATATATATATATATATATATATATATATATATCAGACCTGGAGTTTACTTCGTGGCCTTTTACTGCTTTCTTTACATTTAGTCTCGCCTGGAGTTTATTTTATGGCGGTTGATCGCTTTTACTGCTTTATTTATATTTCGTCCCACCTGGAGTTTACTTCGTGGCGGTTGATCGTCTTTATATATATATATATATATATATATATATATATATATATTGTGACGTCCCCAAATCCAGGTTACCTGACTCCCGAGTTTGGTGCTCACGATCCACAATATAAATAACATATAACTACCCATTTAATTATGAATAGACATATAAACCACATTAACCGATATAGTTAATACATTCGTCCCAGGTTATCTAACCTTTATATGACAAACATACCCTTTAGATATACAAAAAGGGTTTACAAATACAACATAATATATATATGTTAAACATAACTTTCACAAAGATATAGCACCTTTTGCCTTTTTATCTTCACAAATCTCTAAATTCTTCGTCCCCTAAATTTGAAATGTTTTATTTAGCAAGGGTGAGCAAAAAATTTGCCCCGCAAGTTAAGATATACAATAAATGTATAAAAATCAAGACAACAAACTATCTAATTCGATAGAATGACTCCAAAGTTCGGGAAAGTTTGAAATAGCTGAACAATTTGTTCTTCTCTAACTAATCTTCTCATAACCTATGCAACAAATTAACGAAAGTATACAATGCTTTCAAAGTTTCTACGATTTCTAATGAATAATCAAGAATCAATTCTACGTAATAGCAAAGTGGAATGTTTTCCAGATTTATGTTGAGTAGTCACAAGACCTTGAACTTATCTTCTCGGGTAGATATCAAAGATTTAATTTGATATATACCCAGTTGTATCAGATAACCATAAAGATTAAATCATACCCCTCTGCAAGTATAACAAGTGATCAGCTTTATTATACCCTTATATTATGCATAATACTTAATCATAGCACGCAGTAGTCGAATTTACGACCAATAAAATGTTCCCTTTATATAAAAGGTTGTTCTTCTCAGTCTCAGAATCAAGATTTTAATTTAACAACAAAATACTGTGATTTCAATTTCTAATTACTTCTCGATCTAGCCGAAATAATTGGCATCGTTCTGTCAATAATAATTGATTTCTATTTTTGAATCTATTAAGTTCTAACAAATGTTCGTCTAGCTAGAATAATTAGCTAAGACATTTCTCAACATAATTTTGACAATAAACATGAATTATTTATACTGTCAATTCTAGCTTCTACGGATATGAATATCCAACAACAGTTATTCTACAAATGTATATTTTTCGAATCAGTAATTTAATTTGAATTATTAAACATGCACTAACTACGAATAATCAACAATAAATTCTTAGACGTGGTATAATTAACAATAATTAACCACCATAATTGTGAGACCCCAAATTTTATGAATAAAGATTTAAATTTCTCAAAATATTTTTTTGAATATTATGGTGTGGATTTGATATAATGTTATTGTTGTGGGTAATATTTACAAATTTTGCAAAGTATGCAAGTTGTTATATAATATTCGATTGGTTGGGGAATATTCTTTTTATCGGGGAATATCCGTACGACGGCACAATCATTGGTGGACCCCACAACAGAAGTATTGTCGTAGTTAGAAAATGATGTAATTATCTTTTTATAAAAATAACTACGAAAGTGTTACCGTTAAAACTGTTGAACTACCCGTAGTAAAAAAAGTACGATGAATACGTGTGGTTGCATAGTAGCACAATCGTATTGATTATTGATGCTTACGTAAGAAGTCACCGGTTATACTCAATTATTGCTACAAAGAATTGTTGATCATATCTCTCATATTATTAATTCAATTATTATCACAAGATCATCATCAGATAATATGTTATATTATGAAATCAATAATTGAGACGACAAAGTTATTCATATTATTATTTGCGATATTGTCGATATGTCTAGAAGTTCATCGAGGAAAGGTTTGGTCACCTAATCATGCGCCAATAAGGAGAAAACCTTATAGGAAAGCCCCTCTTTTACTCGGAACGACACAGTTTGTTAAATATTGTGAATTATAATATTAATGATGAATAAGTTCATGTTGATTAAAGATGAAATTGATAGTTCCATTGTGTTGGAATTATTAGTGTTAGTGAAAATCGACATTTATTTCGATAATAATTGATGTCTGGAGGTTATATTGACCAATCGGGTAATTAACCGGATAAATGAGTAATTAATTGCTATTGATTCACATGATTATAACTATTTGTTCACATGTGTGTACTATTGATTCACATTCATGTACTATTAGGGGAGGTGGTGTAAGATTGATAATACTTGCATGACTAAGTTAAAAATGGAGGTATAGATGGAGGTACTATACTGTAATTCATATTTTCACATGTCTAGAACTATTGATTCACATGATTTACTATTGATTCACATGATTTACTATTAGGGGAGATGGTGCAAGTTTGATAATACTTGCAGGACTAAATTAAAAATGAAGAAAAAGAGGAAGGTATTATACTGTAATATTTCAAGCCCCAAAACGTGCAATTATAGAAAATATATTTTCCTATAAATAAAAGCTCATTCTTCCTTCATTTCTCACCAATTCACTAAAAATATAGAGCAATTATTATAGAGAGAAATTATAGAGAGAAAGAAGAAGAGAAGTCTGTTACCTCACTACTCTAGTATCCAGTCTTCTTCTGAGGTAAGGGGTATTATTTCTTTCTTATTCATGAAGAGAGCTATTGTTATTCCATTCTTTATTATTTTGTTGGAATAAATCAGATACGCGATCTCTAGTATACATGGTGAAATTCTTCTCATTATTCCATTCTTTATTATTATGTTGAATAACTCATGCATCTGTCAAGTACCGCATACATGGTGAAATTCTTCATTACTCCATTCTTTATTATTATGTTGGATTAACTCTGCCTATGCTTTAATCGCATACATGGTGAAATTCTTCATTTATTCCATTCTTTATTATTCTCGCTGAATAACTCGTCTGCATGCTGATCTATCGCATTCTTGTGAATTTTGTTTTTATTCCATTCTTTATTATTCATTTGGAATATCCATGCATGCGGATTACGCATGACTCGTTCCATTCTTTATTATTACATTGGAATATACATGTTCGCGCGGATTACGCATGACACAGTTCCATTCTTTATTATTCTGTTGGGAATAACTCGTCATATGCGGTCTATCGCATGCCCTGGTGAATTCTTCAGTTATTCCATTCTTTATTATTCTGTTGGAATAACCTGTCTATGTGAATTACCGCATGCATGGTGAATGACCTTTCGTATTCATTCTTTATTAAATTGTAGAAATGATCTGTCTATGTGGATTACCGCATGGCGGGTGAAAATCCATTTGCAATTTCGTATATTCTATTATACTCGTATGAGATATCATTTCTTTTGCACTCATCATGGAATATCATTTTCTTTGATATTTTTCTTTTACGAGTTACTATTCATGAGTTACTATTCACCCAATTACTATTCATTCTAGTATTATTCACTCGGGTATTCGGGACACTTTTCGTGCCGAAGTACTATTCACAAGTTACTATTCACAGGTTACTATTCACCCGATTACTATTCACTCTAGTATCATTCACGGGATACTATTCCCGAACTACTATTTACGGGGTACTATTTACGGGGTACTATTCACCCAAAAAATATATTTCTTTTCTATCCAAATTATTTTTGGTACATGAATATTATTCTTGAATTTTACTCCATAAAGCAGTATCATGTTGACAATTTGGACGTTATTGATTTCTGGATAAATTAAATTATAAATCTTTAAAATTTATCCTTGAACTTGTTTTATTGAATTATTATGTCATTGTCATCATCCTCATGCTTATATTGTGATGAAAGTCATCTTTGGCTTACGTGCATAGATGGACTTGGTATGATTATGACCAGGGATTATTCAGTATAATCATGACCGTAATGTGACGAATGATGTGGTGAAATTCCTTAGTGGCCTGTAGTGCATTGATGGACAGTTTTTGGTATGATTATGACCAGGGATTATTCGGTATAGTCATGACCATTGATGATTACATGAATATCCTTGGCCATGGTGCAGGGATGATTCGATTTTATTTATTAAGCTGAGTCTCAGAGATAAAGTTGATGAAAAACTTTTTAAATCATAGAAGATAGTAGATTTTATGCTCTACTTGACTCTTCTAATGGATTGCTTATTTTCGCTGCAGTTGTTAATCTAAAACTTGTTGTCTATTGTATTCTATCAGTTGTTATACTGTTGAAGGCTAAGGATAATTTATTCTGCATTATCTTAGTCATAATATTTCTTACTGGGCTAGTTGAGCTCACCCTTTTCTTTCATTGTTCTTTTTAGAAAATGAGAATATAGCTGGGATGAGTCGGGGAATGGACTGATGGTCCAAGATAAGTGGCTTTAGTAGTCCTCACTATTCTGTGAAATAGTGTGACAATAATTGTAATGAGGACTCCATTGAGAGTGGATATTGTCTAGAAGACAATATTCTTGTTTAAACTCTCAGCTATGTTTTGTCGTATTTTATACGACTGTTGTAAAATTAAGTTGTATTTGAAATTATGTACCATGTATCTGGCGACTCAAGATGGGTGATGTATACCTGTTTTGGGGGCATCACAGTTAGTATCAAATCTTAGGGATATGATCCCTGGCTGAGATGTGAGACAAGAACTAGGAGGGGAGAGACGGGGAATTCCTTCGCTAGTATGACCTACCTAAGTTTATTTGGTATTTAATTGGTCGGTCAGAATATAGGGGTATTATGTGATATGTCAATTAACCCTTGTTTTGTGACAGTGTTTGAAAATGGCATCTGAAAATGTTGAGATCAGCAATGAAGCACATGAGACCGTTAAGTCACCAACGCTCAATACCTAGGATAATGTGCAACAGGAAGACAATAATCCTCAGGTAAACAACAACACGATAATAATCATACCGGTGGCAACAGCCATCAGAACAATGATAACCATCATGGGGGAAATTATTATGCCAAGAATGGTAACCACTTCGGTGGTAATCATGGCCAAGATAATAGATGTGGAAATTTCAAGAAGAGAAGATTTAACGATGATGGGAAGACGTCAGCACTAGCACCTATTTTTAAGGAAGGAAAATGACCACCAATTGTATATGCTTCAAATGTAGAGGGGAGGGACATATCAGTCTAAACTGCGTGATGCAGTCCAAAGCATATTACAATTGTGGAAAAGAAGGTCACCTAGCCCGATTTTGTCGTGCACCAAAGTCAAGTCCAGCTGGGACGGTGGCACCAAAGGCGGATACGGACAAAACAAAGTCGGTGGTTTCAAGAAGAGCATTTTTTGTGACTTCTCAAAAAGCGAGTAACCCGAACGAAGTTAGCACGGGTTAGTTAATTATAAATTCTTGCAAAGTCTATACCTTATTAGATACCAGTTCTACCCATTCTTTTATCTCTCTTGCTTGTGCTCAACGTTTAAATTTGACTCCAGAGAAGTTAGACTTTGACTAATTGGTTGAAACTTCGTTAGTAGAAACCTTCGTTACGTCCACTATTTATTAATCTTGTTGATTCAAATCGACACTTTCACGTTACCTGTCGATCTTATCTCTTTGAAAATACTTGCCTTTGATATGATTTTAGGAACCGATTGGTTAACTACTCATCATGCTTTACGTAAGGTTGTTAGCTTTCATATTCCTAACCAACCTGTTATGCAAATTCAAGCAACCAAACCACTAGAGTCAATCACTGTCATATTAAGCCATAAGTAAAGAGCTCTGAGCCTTTCGCTGGTGTCTTCCTTGTGTGGAATTGTTGGGTAAAATCTAATTACGCACAACACGCAAGTATACATGGTCAACAAGTAATAAAGTGATAAGTTGAGTATCGTTTCCACAGAGAATTAGTTAACAAGAATTACCAAGTACTAAATATAACCAATTTAATCTTATTTAAACGAATGATTTAATAATTTAATTTAAAATAGTTAAATAAACTATTACTAACTATCCCTAGAATGAAACAAGATATTGAAGACTTGAGATTACAATTTCACTTATTGTTTCATTTAAGTCAACGCACTTCCTGTTAAGCCAAGTTATCTATACTGGATTGTTAATCAAGAACACGAAAGTAAAATATGGCCATCTCTCAATGCACCATATTCATATCAAATCAAATCCAGAGATGATAGAATCAAATTGAACACCCTAATTAACTAACCCACTATATCTCTATTTGAATTACCATTAAAAAGGGTTTAAGCACAAGTTCTTATTAGACTACATATGGCGTAAAGGCATATCTCTATCCTAAACACGAATCATGAATTCCATCTATACGGAAATCACAAACACATGCTATCATGATCAGATCTAAATTTATACTTCATCTCTCGAGTTCATATAGATTATCACGGTAATTGTTAGCTAGGAAATTAAGCAATTAAGTCCAAATCATAATAGACAATCCAAATATAGCTAATAAGACTAACAAAGAAGCATATCAAAGTAAACTACACAATAAGATCCATAGTAACCTCAAATAAAGAATTAGTTCATGATTATTGAATTAAAACTAAGAATCCACAATTGAATACACATTAAAAGACAAAGATAGAAGAAGATGAGAAGATATAATCTATTGTCTGTAGATTTGAAGCTCCCTCCTTGCTCATACTTTGAATCTTCAATGGTCTCCCAGTTGCTTCAATCTCCAAATATAATTAGAACTAGTGTTTTGATCTAATTTAATCTAATCTAATCTAATGGAATCATATTTCTCCTCTAATCTCCCCTCTAATCCTTGTTATTCTCCTCCTTTTATAAGCCTTTTTACATGTCTTTAAGTCCTCTTGGAAGTCCTTGAGTCAATTGGATCGAAACAATCCTTCTCGAACTCAAATTTGGCCAAAAAACGTCTTTTCTACGCATACCCATACAAGCGAGGGTTTAGGCTTGTCTGAGGGGCTCGCCTCGGCAAGCTATAATTACGTTTCATAGCTAGTATGTCATTTTGCATGGCATTTTGTGAAGGAAAAGCCTGCCCCGGCGGGGGTCCATTTTCTGTCACAGCGACCTCTGGTAAAACGGCCATAACTTTTGATCCGGGAGGAGTTATGGGGCCTGCCACCTATCAAAAATATCGACGAGCTCTACAACTTTCATTCTTTTAGGATTGAGAAATTTTGGCCGGAAGAAGGTTGAAATTGGGCTGGAGGTGATTGCTATGAAAATGGCTAACCAAAACAGCGAAGTTCGACGTCCGTTGGTACAAAGATCATAACTCTTGCATCCGAACTCCGATTATAATGATTCAAGATGTTTCGGAAAGCTACGAAGACACTCTACAATGTAAGCTAAGTTCCAAACCAACAACATGAAGTACACATGAAAGCCCAAATGATGTCCAGATTGCTTTTCTTTGCATTTTCCTTGTTTTTCCTTACCAATAGTCGCTCACACCGCTCCCAAACGTATAACCTACAAAATGAACACAAAATGCATGAAAAGTAACTAAGACACATGAATATAAGAAACTAATTCAAGTAAAAGATACCGGATAAGTGGATATAAAATCCACTTATCAAATACCCCCAAACTTAAACCGTTGCTTGTCCCCAAGCAACACAACATAATGCAATGCAATGCAATGAAATGAAACTAATCTATATGCCTATGAATCCAGCAGTATTCAATTTAATCAAATCTATTCACTCGGCCTTAGAGCAATCAAGCAAACACGACAATACTTCATATCAAAACCAATCAACAATTTCCTAGTCAATCATCAAGTCTTAAACTGTTATTACTAGTATAGTGCGTGTGTGCTCAATATCCATGCTAACTGATATAAAATCAAATTTAATACATAACAAGTCTCTTCGAAGGCATCATACAATGTAAACTCAGGAAATCCAAAAACAAGCTAGATCAAACTAAAATCAAACAATTACCAATATCGAGGGCCAACATGGGATACTTATGCTTTATTTTTCATCTACGGGGGCTTTTTGCTCTTATTTCCCATTTTATTCTCTCTTTTTTTTTCTTTTGGTTTATATACACATAGCTATACAATGTCTTATTCCCTTAGGCTTTTCAATGTTGTGACACCCAAAATCCGGGTACTTCCATTTCCGCAGGATTTGGTCTTCACTGTACAAATATCATCTATCTATCTACCCATAAATAAAAGCAAACCATGCAATAGATAGAATTAAATAAATAAATCTCCCCTTATGGGGTTACATCATCTGCATAAAATATAATCCCAGATCACTCTAACCTTAAACATCTGTACGGAATCATAAACAAATAACAAGTCTTAAACAATATCAAGTCTAAATATCATTACACAATAACAACAAGTCTTATTCATTTGTTAACCTTGCCCTTGCCTTTACTAGTGGAAGGCTCGTCTGATCTTTCGTTCTTAACTGCAATTTTATTATTATGCAAGAGTGAGCACGATTGCCCACAAGTATAAAAATATAACAAAGAAATAATAACATGTGAATAAATCAAAGGCTTCTGAAACATGAAAACTCAGCTTTTGAATCAAGAATGAATAACAAGAAACAAAAGAACTTCTGAGGGTCATAAGACCTTGAACTATGTCCTAGGTTGTCAAGTGTTTATACTTGAAACCTTTAATGACCATAAGACTATGGACTCTTCTTCTCGTATACTTAGAGGCGATCAACCCTTAGTACCATCATCAGTATTAATATCTTAATGCTAACGCATAAGTAATCCCCTATATAGCGTTGTTCATCTCAGTTTGACATTAGAGTCCGCACCAAAAGAAGTTTGGTTGGATAATTCATCAAGGGTTCTAAAATTTAGAACGCTCATCAACTATGGACTAGTCGAATCATTAAGGGTTCACTAGTCTAACAAAGTTCAACGAAGAATCGATAATTTAAAATTGAATAGCAATCTCAAAAGGTATACAATAGAATAATTATTGATAAGCGTAATCATACTTTGAAAGATTAATACATTTTAATATAATAAAATGTACTTGATCAATAATAACGAGAATTTTCTCGATGTAAAGAGACAACTTATAAACTCATAAAAAGATAACGACTAGGGTTAAGAAACTTGCCTCGTGCGTAGATTACACGTTAATTATACTCGTTCCTTGATTTAAATACTACATATCATTTACGTTCACAATACCAGTCAATTATAACGTACTAGTCATCACAAGTTCATTCTCTTTGTCTAACTTTGATTATGACCATACTTAGTCAAATTACTACATTCATTGACACACAATTTACACTTTATGAACAATAAGCTAACTATGTGTTTAATAATTAAATTCACACATAAATGTGTTATTGACATGTTAAGAATTTATTTGAACACTTCATTATATGTCTAACATGTTTTTATGTTCATTAGGTTAAGTTATTAACACATTGCTAGGCTTGAAAAATGAAAAATCTCATTTTTTTGGACAATCTGCTAAGTGGCACTGCGGCGTGGTCTTTGGCGTTGTGGCGCGATGGCGCTGCGGTACGATGGCGCTACGGTGCGATGGCATTGCGGCGCGAGTATTAAGGCATGGAGTTGGCACCGCGACGCGAGACTCCAGTTTCAGTTCTATAATTCGCAAAAATTGTAGATCATGGCCAAAAAACTCCAATTAACTTATTTTTACACGAATTTAGACATACTCAAACATAGTAATACACAAATAACTAATACTCAACCCTTCAAGCATGATTTTAACAAGTTAAAACACATAATTACAGAATTAAAACATGCAAATTTCACTGTTCTTGAAGGTTTTGAACATAAAACATGAAAATTAACACTATGGATTTGTTATAACACCAAATCCACCCATTCAAGTTTTGTTTTCTTCGTTTTAGCATGCATAATTATATACAAGTGGGAATTTTACAAAATAATTTATGTTTGATATATTAAATTCACGTATAAAGGCCCATATGGCCATATTCTATACTCAGAAACCATATAATCATAATATTATGAAACTGATGATATGGAACCATACAATATATATGAAAACATATTATAATAATATCTTAAAACATATATGCACATAATCCTTATTCTTTCCAATTGTACGAATTTAACAGAACTTGAAAGCCAAAACTTAAACAACGTAATTTGAAATTTGGGGAAGAAGAGTTTACCCTTGATTACTCTGCTTGGATTACACAGGTGGTGATAACAACTCCCAATTTCCTCACACTTCTTCTCCTTTAATCTTCTTGATTCTCAAAACTCTCTCTGTTTTTTTGCTTGCTGCACTTAGAAAATAAAAGACTTAAAAAAAAAAAAGAAGGAAAGTGTATATAATGAAGAATCGACGTTGTGGAGGGCCGGCCCACCCATCATGGGTTAACTGCTCCCAACCTCCACTAATGCCATGTTTGGCTAGCCTTAAAAAGGCTTATACCCAATTAATTTAATTAAACTTTTATCATATAGTTTAAATAATGTCACACCCCTTTATAAAATAACTCCAATATCTTATTTAATTTATTTTAAATAACATATAATAATTTCTCATTAATTCACATAGTCACATAATTAAATTTCTCATTTATTAATTTTGTCAAATTATTAAATCTCCAATTAATTACTAAATTAATTAAAATAACATTAGGCTTATTAAATATTTATTTTAATTCAATAAGCTCACATAATTACATACTTGAATAATAAAATTCTCCACATTAATTTAATAAATATAACACATATAATTAAATTAATCTACCATAACTTCATCAATTAATTATTTAATCTAATAATTAATTCATCAAAAAAATATTTATTTAATCCAATAAATATTAAAATTAAATTACAAAATCTCTATTGTCACATCTTTCCCCCCTTAAAAGGATTCTATCCTCAGAATCACAACTTAAACAATTCGTCCCGTTACATTCCCCCCCCCCCCTTTACAAAGATTTTGTCCCCAGAATCGCTTATAATAATCTACGTAAATAAATGAGGATAATTCTTCATCATATTCTCTTCGAGTTCCCATGTTGCTTCTTCAATTGTTGTGGTTCTCCAAATTACCTTAAAGCGTAAGGTATTACTTTATTTCTTAGAACTTGCTCTTTTCAATTGTAATAACCGAGCAGAATTTTTTCGTAAGATAAGTCTTTGTCAAAATGTAGGGGTTCATATTCAATCACGTTCTTGTAATCAGGTTTGTAAGGACGTAGAACTGAAACATGGAAAACATTGTGGACATTCTCTAGAGCTGGAGGTAAGGCTACCTCATAAGCAACTTCTCCGACCCTTCGCAGAACTTCAAAAGGTCCAATGAATCTTGGGCTTAATTTCCCTTTCTTTCCGAACCTGATCTTTCCCTTCCAAGGAGAGACCTTTAAGAACACATAACTTCCCGGTTCAAACTCAACATTCTTACGATGTGGATCGATGTATTTCTTCTATCTATCTTAGGCTGCTATCAATCTTGTTCGGATCACTTTGACTATTTCTGCTGTTTGTTGTACCAATTCCGGGCCTAGTAATTGTCTTTTCGCCAACTTCATCCCAAAGATAGCGGAGTTCGCACTTTTCGGTCAGATAACGCTCATAAGGCAAGATGCCAATACTAGCGTGGTAACTGTTGTTGTAGCTGAATTCTACGAGCGGTAGATAGTCATCCCAATTTCCTTTAAAGTCCATTATACAAGCTCTTAACATGTCTTCTAATGTCTAAATTATTCTTTCACTCTGTCCATCTGTCTGAGGGTGATATGCCGTGCTCATTCGTAACTGTGTACCCATGCATTCTTGTAGACAATTTTAGAAGTTCGACGTAAAGCATGGATCTCTATCTGAAACAATTGACATCGGAACTCCATGCCTTGAAACAATCTCTTTCACATATAACCTTGCCAACTGATCTAAGTTGAATCTGATTTTCATCAGAAGGAAGTGTGCGAATTTCGTCAATCGATCAACAATAACCCATACTGCGTCGTAGCCTTTCTGAGTTATCGGTAGGCCAACCACGAAATCCACCGTAATATGTTCCCATTTCCATTCTGGAATCTCTAAAGGTTGTAGTAACCCACTCGGCCTCTGATGTTCTGCCTTCACTTTCTGACATGTCAGGCACTTGGTAACACATTCTGTAACCTCTCGTTTCAAATTTGGCCACCAAAAATGTTGTCAAAGATCTTGGTACATCTTGATACTACCAGGGTGAATCGAATATCTTGAGTTGTAAGCCTCGCTCAAAATTTCTTCCTTAATCTCTGGTACTGGCGGTACCCAAATTCTACTCTCAAATCTTAGTATTCCTTCCTTATCCATCTTGAATCTTGATTCGGTTCCTTCGGATATCTTCTTTTTTACCATTTTACATTCGTCATCCTGAAGTTGAGCCTCCTTAACCTTGTCTAGTAGAGTTATACCAGATTACATCTGAAATAGCTTTTCATCAATCTCCATAGGACACTTCACTTCCAATTCCAACTTTTCCATTCATTGAAATTAACTCCTCCCGATCGGCCAAGATTATCGGTTTCCCCAACCCTTTCTACTTAAGGCGTCTTAGAACCACATTTGCCTTTACCCGGATGGTATAGAATCTCACAATCGTAGTCCTTAATTAACTCCAACCACCATCTTTGGCGCATGTTCAAGTCTTTCTGTAAAAATATATTTTAACTCTTTTGGTCTCAGATATATTTCACACTTCTCCCCATGTAGATAGTGCCTCCAGATTTTTAAAGCAAAACCACTGCAGCATTAACTCCAAGTCATGGGTCTGGATACCCTTCTCATAATCTTTCAGTTGTCGGGACACATACGCAATGACTCTGCCATTTTTCATAAGCACACAGCCAAGTCCTTTATGCGATACATCACTATAAACCATAAAATTTCTTGTATCATCCAGAAATACGTCTGCGAAATCTCTCACTACTGGTATCTCCTCTATTTTTGGATTCTCTTTACGACTATCGACTATGTAAGCTAGATATCCTACACAGCCTTGCCTTAACAACCTCTTGGCCTGCATCATCTTCAGATAACTCGCTTGTCTAGGGGAATTGCTACCATAAAACACAACCTTTGATTTGAGTCATAAGGTTAATATGCTTTTCCGGCAACAATTATCACCCCCATAATTGGATAACCATCCATACCCAAAATAACGTCAAATTCTCCAAGTCAAATAGGGATAAGATCTACGTTCATGATATTACCGTTAATATCCACTCTACAGTTCTTATGCACGTACTAAACAGGGATTATTTCTCTATTCGCAATTTCTATGTTCATGGGGTATTCTAACTCGTCCTTAAGCAATTCTAAGTTCTTAGCAAAGTCATCGGATATAAATGAGCAAGTAGCACCCGAATCAAATAATATATAAGCATTAATTTTATTGATCGGAATGATACCTGACACCACATCGCGAGACTGTACGGAATCCTGTATTGGCATGTTGAATGTTCTGGCGGTCGGTCGGTTGGTTGCAGTTGGTCCTGCGATAGTCAAAGTGTTTCCACCATTGTTTCCTCTATTCCCTCCTGATCCTGTCCCTCCAGATCCCTTCTTAGGACAATCTCTTGCAAGATGATCCTTTGAACCACAAGTGAAGCAGGCACCCTTCTTTGGGTTAGGACAGTTAGGTGTTATATGGCCTTCCTGACCACAATTGTAACACACTCGTTTTCACTTCATGCAAACTCCCAAATGACTTTTTTCATAGGTTGGGCACGCTTCGATCTTCTTCTTCTACCCTCCTTGTTGACTTCCAGCTGATGAGTTATCAGACCACTTCCTCTTCTGATTATGGATACCCCACATGCTACTACCACCAGTCTTGTTAATTCCTTCATTCTCACTCTTTTTCTTCTTCTGATCCTGATTATATTTAGTTACTGCATCGCTTCCACCTTCAGCGAGTATGGCCTTCTCTAACACTCCAGCAAAAGTGTTCAATTGGAACATTAACACCTTGCTATACAACCATGGCTTCAGTCCCTGTTCAAAACGTCTTGTCTTCCTCTCATCAGTATGTACTTGATATGTGGCGAACCTAGCCAACTCGTTGAACCTTGCCGCATAATCTGCTATGGACACACTCCCTTGTTTTAATTCCTGAAACTGAACTTCCATTTAGTTTTGCGAACTGGTCGGAAAATACATCTCGAAAAACATCTCCTTGAATCTCTCCCAGGTTATTACACCTTCTCCTCCCCATACTTTGTTTGCCTGCCACCAATAGCTAGCTTCAGACTTCAGCATGAATGTTGCATATGTGGTCTTCTGGTCTTCCCTTACTCTGGCGACGTCAAACACCTTCTCCATCTCCATAACCCATATTTGAGCTTCAATTGGGTTTATGGAACCTTTAAACTCTGTCGGTCCCACCGCCTTGAAATCCTTGAACGAGGTGTTTTGTGGAGCTTGAGGTTGATTGTTAATTGCTCCGGCTAATAGATTCACCAATTGCTGAACAGGGTTAGCATTGGCGTCGTTGTTGTTATTCATCGGTTCTTCTTGAGCTTGTTGACGGTTTTGTCTTCTTCTAGGCGGCATATTTCTATTAAGAATATACGCTTATTAGGTCTTTATTCAATCGCTTAAACATTTAAGCCTTAACTAAAACATTTAATCATAATTCACTTAACACATCAATTCAAATAAACTCTGTCATTTATTCAATGCAAAAGTTTTAACATCATACGATAGTATCACTGCTATTTACATCAACTATCCCGAGATAAAGAATCTACATGCAATCTTTCGAGAAGTAATCCTAATCGTCTAGAAAAATCACATGCTAGAAAAGAACAAGTAGTATTCGAATCAAATAACACAGAAGCATTTATATTGTTGATTGGGATAATACTTGCAACTACATCCCCTGATGTAACTGAATCTTGGATCGTCATATTAAAGGTGCGGGCCATCGGCCTACTCATTTGAGTCGGACCACTAATAGCTAACTTACCACTGTTAGTGCCCTTATTGTCATCCATCACCTTCTTCGGGCAATTCTTTGCCATGTGATTAGTTGATCCACATACGAAGCATCCGTGATTCTTCCTCGGACTTGGACAGTTAGGTGAAATATGCTCTTCTTGTCCACATTTATAGCACACTGCTTTACTTTAAGACAGACTCCTAAGTGAGTCTTCCCACAATTCTTACACGCTTCCATCCTCTTCTTAGGATCTCCTTACTTTACTCCAGTATTCCCAAAGTTAAAAGCCTTCCGCTTCTGCCCATTGGCACTCCTACTAGCTCCCTCGGTTTTTACTCCCCATCTACTTTATTATTATTATTCTTCTCTCTGTGGTATTGGCTTAAAGCCTCATTACCACACTCGGCAATTATTGCCTTCTCCAGAATGGTTCCAAATGAATTACTTTGAAACACTGATATCCGGCTATAGAGCCAGGGTTTCAAGCCCTGCTAGAATCTCCTCGCCTTCCTCACCTCCGTATCCACCTAATGTGGAGCAAATCTTGCCAGTTCATTGAACTTAGCAGCATATTTGGGAACAATCATATCCCCTTATTTCAGTTCTAAAAATCTCATCCCCATCCTACCCTGCATACTCATGGGGAAGTAGTTCTCGAAGAAGATCTCCTTGAACCGTGTCCACGTTGTATTCTCCACTCCAGCCCTAGCCTGGTTTGCCTCCCACCAGAAGTTCGTCTCTCCCTTCATCATGTATGTGGCAAAAGAAGTCTTCTGCCCCTTTTCAACATTTTCAATTACAAATGCCTTTTCAATCTCTTTTACCCATATTTGGGCTTCTATAGGGTTCGTAGTTCCTTTGAACTCTGGAGGATCTACACTCTTAAAATCCTTAAATGTAGAAGTACGTACTACTTTAGGATGGACATGTATATTAGCACCATTTTGATTAAAGGCAGCTGTAAATAAGTTAACAAACTTCTGCATCGGGTTAACCGATCCCCATTCTAGTTGAATTACATTAGCTTCCTGATTTTGTTGTCTTCTTCTTGGCGACATCTTTCTGTTAACATAAATAACACTTCATTATTACTTTCTTCTTATTAATTAGTCATTATTCATTTTTAAACAATAACTCAACTCATTGCACAACATGTTCAATAAAGTGCTTATATTGATATGCTTTTCTTCTTTGTAGTATAATACTACATCGTTCATCATTACACAGCCTTGGCTGATTACATTACTTTCCCGCAATTATTTTCCAAAAATTGGGATTTACAAAAGACTACCCTTTGATTATACAAAAGATGGTTTTACGTCACTACATAGATACACAATATTTACATATCTAAACCTACTCTAGTTACTAACTAGATTACATTTGCCTAGTGGCATTATCATAATCTGCATCGGCAAGACTTGCTACCACATCTCGACTAATAGTATGCCAAGTCTGCCCTGCCTCCACAGGATACTCAGCAACTTATAGCTGATAATCCTCATGAGAACTCCTATGAATATAGGACATCTTTCCAAATTTTTGCTTCTTGGCCTTTAGCTCCTCCCTAAGCTCAAATACCTCGTGTTTCAGCTCATGGACCTTTTCCTTTGACAACACCTTCTCATCATGCTCTACCTCCCAAAAAGTCTCCATGTCTTTCTTATCCTCTAGGATATCATGGATCTCCTCCTTTAATTCCTTTACTTCTTTCCCTAACTGAATATTCCTATCCAACATAGTCATGAACAATGCCTTCATTGACTCCCCCGGAGTCATCTCCTCTGTAGGTACTATCGTGTTAAACGATACTACCTCCACCTCCTCCTCTGACATACCATCAAACAAGTATGTAAATACTAAGTTCTCAGAATCTTCTGACTCAACCACCACCAGCAATGGCAACTCAGCTACGGGTGTAGCTAAAATCTCTATCTGGTTCACAGACTTTTCACTAACCACATGTATATCTCTATACATCATGTTATCTCCTGACATCTATAATAAAACAAATTATCTTGATTAGTAGACAACATTAGAATATTATAAACACAAATCACATTTAATGCATTTTATGGTTAACTTCATCTTTTAATTCTTCAACTCTTCTTAAGGTTATGGCCTAAGGTTCTTTCCCCCCATTAACTTTTATAACCTACAGCTCTGATACCAACCTATGACGCCCCCAAATCTGGGTATCTTCCAACCCGACAGATGGTGCTACACGGTGCTACTGTTCAAACATACAATTAATTAAAATACATCAAAATAGTGAATATGTCTTCTATATATTACATATTAATATTTTCGTTCCAAGGTTCTTTGTAACCATTACATATGTTCTTCATCATAGTATCAAATAAATACAAAATTCATACTATGCTATTACAAAGACAACTACTTGTCTACCTTAGCCTTTCTTTTATCCTTATTGGATCCTTCGATCCGTTCATTCTTAGCTGCATTCATGTGGTTCAAGCAAGGGTGAGCATAACTAGCTCAACAAGTATAACAATTTCATTTGAGAAATATGTTTGAATCATATGAATATATATCTTCTATAACTGAATCAATAGTTATGAAATACAATAGATAATTCAAAATAGCATTTCTCTTTTCTCTAAAATGGTTAATAACATTTGTTAAACCTTGCTTTTGGTCTAAGACCTTGAGCATTTCCTTATTTCTTTAAAAAGGACAACTCGGCACCAAGTCAGTAAGTCCGACATTTCTTATGAGCACGTCTAGGTGATCAGTCTATAGTACTCTATGTTGTACAACACTACTACATTAAATGTATCTACGTTTAAGTTTTGGCAACCTCACGTGCCTGTCGATTGGCGACAAAATATTTGTTTATTCATACTCAATCTTTCTTTGAATCCATACCAAAAAGTTGGCATAAGATAGAAACATCAAAATTATTTTAATAGATTAACATAAAATCCGCAAAATACATTAAGTCTAGCCGAAGGAATTGGCTTCGACTTCTTTGTACATCAATTCATGCGTAAGATACATGAATCATAAAGCTTGTCTAAAATAAGCATATACAAGGGTTTAGAAAACTTGCCTTTAGCATCTTCTATTGTTAATTCACTTCCCTTTTGAGTCTTTATAGATTCTACATCACATAATTACATAGCATACTACACTAGGTCATAAACAATCAACAAATATTGTTATTAACCTATCTTTTCCTTCTTCTCAGTCTAACTCTCCATTTGCTTACGTTATTATCATTCGTTAGTTTAGTTACCATTCATTACGGCTTTATTCATTCAATGTTTAAATATCCCATTTCAAGTAATCTCAAACATTCTTTCAAATGTGCCTACGGTTTAACGTTATTATTGAACTTACTTTGTGTTTATGTTTTCGTAACATTTCGTTAACTTTTAATAGTTAAGATTAAGGTTTTAATCATTCTTTATGATGTTACTTTAAGTTTAATTAAGGTCATAATTCACCTTCAATCAACTTACTTTTTCTTTGTATTCATTATCATTCTTCTCTACCTCTTACTTAGTACTGGCGTTGCGGCGCCAGTTTCCTTCTTATATGTCGTGTTGCAGTGCTACTCATCAGTGCCTGGGATCCGGGCATGGCGCTGCATCATCATGTTCATAGGTTTGGGTGACGCTGCAGCGCTGGCCCTGAGCCTTTGAATTTTTTTACGTTTTTCAATTCCAACCCTTTTCGAGCTTGTAACTTATTCGTTATAAGTCAGAATTGGCTAGTTCAAAATTCTATATCTCACATATCTTATATACTATGATTTTATTATGACGACTTACATTTCTGAATCCGTTAATATTGAATTCACTATTTAAATTCCTTATTACACGTTCGTTAAACATTTATGAACGTTCATATCTCGTTTCTTCATTTTAAGTCAGAATTCGACTATTCTTGAGTCCACAACTCTTAAATGCAAAGTTCTACGATACGCCATTGAAAACTAAGGTTTCCGAGTTAAACGGTGACTTTTGACTTTCATTTCAAGAATTTTACGATTTTGACGATTATCGTCTAATCTCGTAAATTTTGCCATAACTTTGTTACTTGAGATTTTTACTCCGTTCCAAAATGGATTCATTCCATTATCCATACATCCATCATACTACATAAACATATATCATCTAATCCTATATATGATAGTTTTAAACTTGTCTATCAACAACATAAGATAAATTTCCATGTGTTCTTCATTAGTTCATATTTCTATGATTATGATTCCACTTATAACATAGTTTATTAATGTTTAAGTCCACAAATAGCCATCCTTGTTACTTCTTATGATACATGCTCCACCAATATCCACTTCTCTATAAAAATTATAATTAAAGATATGAAGATTAAAGGTTAAAGATTCATTACCTTTGATGTTCTAGCTTTCTACTTCTTCTTCTTGGATTAGTTGAAATAACTCTCACTTCTCTCTCAATATTATTGCTCTAAGTGTTGGTGATTTTGAACAACAATAAATGACCAACATAAGCTTCCTATTTATAAGCTTTGCAAAGTGAGGGCAAAAGGGTCAAAACTACCCACATCCTTACTATCCAAAGCTTGCAAACAAAATATTCTCTCTTGCTTGGCCACCAGCCTACATGGGTTGCCCCATGGGCATCGGTTAGATCCACGGGTTTGGTTCTTTGTTCGGGCTTAGGTTTAATTAACTTTGGGCCTAACGTTTGGCTTGAATTTAATTATCTTTGGGCCTTAACATATATTACTTGGGCTTGCCAAATACATAACCAAATCCTACTAGTCCATTAAGAATGGTTTAAACTTTTAACGTATAATCGTCGTATTCTTCTTGTATACTAGTTCGTATAACATTCCTCATATACGTTATATTATCTTTCTTACATACTTGTACAATACCTCGTATTATACTTGTATCATTACCTCGTATAATAACTTTCTTATTATATGATCATCATTATTCAAATCTTCACTTTTCTTAACATTCTCGAACTTAGTACGCGGGCTAAAAACTGCGTTTGTCATAATTGAATTATTATTAGATAATTCATCCTTTCTTATCATTCTATCGTTACGTATTTCCCAGAAAATCTAAAATAATTCCCGAGCAGAAATGGATGAATAGTGTTTTTGGAGAATTTCTTGGAAAGCTTTTATTTTTGTCTTGGAAATTCAAACACCTTAATTCTAGCACTTAGCCAGAATACTACTACATTATTCCTCTTCTAGTTTATTCAAATAAAATTATTTTATATTATAATTTGGTTTTCTCGGTTGTTATAGTTCCATATCTTATGGATTGACATTTCTCTTTGAGGACTCAACCGTAGCTTAGATGGTCGCTGATTCTCCCATTTGTATGGGGAGACTAGGTAATTCCATCCCTTTGGTCTAAGCCGATGAGGTTTGGTTTAACCGCCCCACAGATGGTCGTCGATACTCTTTTGTATTGGGGAGATCAGGTAGTTCCACCTCTCATGGTTTGGTTTGTGTAACGCCCCGAAATTCGGTCTATCTTCACACCCGGATTTCGTACGTCACGATCCCATCTTCTTCCAAACATACATCATTATATAGCAAAATATAACAACATATACTCTCAAATCCTAGGTTCTAAAAACCTTATACCCTTTTTCATTACGAATAATGATAAATACATTATTCATTTCATCTTACAAGAGTGACTTTTATTCGCCACCAACGATACATAACAGTTATTCAAACTAATCTAAAGTTCATTTAACTTATTATATATTACAAGTCTTTGCTCAATCTTCTCGCTCATCCACATTCTGAATGGCACTTCATCTAGATACCGTCAGCTTGATCTTTACGGGATCCTTAAATTCTTCTAACATCGTACGCTGAAAATGTTTTTCATTTAAAGCAAGTGTGAGCATTCAATTGCCCAGCAAGTCATCACAGTTGAACAAACTATATGTTTGTTAAATTAATTTCTTATTCCTTACAGCTTTCTGGCAACTAAATGTCATACCTTGGGATTCATTCTTATTCGACTCACCTTCAGCTTTCATTAATCTTATTATCGTTCATTACGGCTTTCTTAATACCATTCGTATCTTACTTAATACTTTCGTTATCCCTTACTTGAACCCCATGTTCATTAGTCATTCTTATTGTCCAAGCCATACCGTTCGTTATATACTAAGACCATTCATTTATCGCAACAAATTATTTGCGTTACGCGGCCTATACGCTTCACACTTATCTCTCATTATCATGACATAACATCGAAATGTTATTCATTACCCTCGTCCACTCAATGTCTAAGGAATCACAACCATAGCAATCCTCACGTTAGCTCATCATGCACTACGGTCCCCGTGACATCGGTTATATAACTCGCGTTTAAATTACATCTTTTAATCTCGTTTAATCTTTCCGTTCAACCTTCATTTAAGGTTTAAATTACTTTCTTAAGTGTTACATTAGTTGAACATTATGTTCTTTATCTTCCCATACGCTTCCCCCCAAGAGTTGAAATGTTAAAAGCTCTTCTCCTGCTTTTTTTCTATCTTTTGGCCATATTTCCACTCTCCCTTCTATTTCTCATGCCGCGGCGCGAGTTTGCAGTACCCGGCTCTTTGGTCTAGCTCTTCCGCGCCACCTTACATGGCATGGTTGGCGCCACGGCGCCAAGCCTTAATTCTTGATAATTTCTTTTAAGTGTTAACTTCATTTTGAGACGCTACTTACCGATCTCATAACTCCTTCGTTATAACTCCGAATGGGGTCATTCCAAAGCCATTCTCTTCCTTATCTTACGTACTTCAATCACCCATAAATAGAACTTCATTCTAAATCTGTTAACATGCCATTCAATTGGCTTGATTTTCACCCTTTGTTTATTTTATGTTTTTAACGCTCTTTGTTTGTTCGCCCGTAATTCGGTCATCCGAATTTAGAATTTGTTCGTTCTTGAGTCCCCGACTTACGTTTTCTATGTCCTCTCACATTCTTATGAAACCCTACACGTTCAGGTTCATTTACTAACTTTCTAATTCTCATTTATCTTTTACAAAATTTTCGCCATAACTTCGTTATAGCTAAGTTTTAATCCTTTCTTTATGAACAATTCTACCGTTCCTAACCAAGAAATATGCATCTAACTTATACGCGATGGTTTTAAACATGTCCATCAACAACAAATATCCTGCGATGGTTTTAAATTTGTCCATCAACAATGTTCTTCGCATGTTCTTCGTGTTCTTCATTCGTTCTTCATTTTAATCAATATTTTGGATTATAATTTCACTTTTTATTGGAATTTAATGTTATAGAACATCATTCCTTACTTATTTCACCTACTTATTCATATAATCCACTCGGATCGTTCTAATTCATTACGAATCTTATACTTCCTTAAGAAATTTATAAACTAAACTTCAAATTCTTATTTTCTTTATTTCTCATGATTTCAACCATATGAAATCATCCCTAACATCATATACTTTTTATTCTTATTAATTTGTGTTTAAAACATATAAAACTTAAAGAAAATCTAACATAGAAGTTAGGTTTTAATACCTTTCCTCTTTATTTTTCATCCACTAGACAAAACCGACGATTTGCTAGCTTTTCCATTTCACGAATATTTTTGATTCGATCAATCATGCTCATACTCTTCCTCATCTCTCTCCATCCGAATCCTCTCTCTCTCTAGTGTAGGATTTTCCAAATTCCATTTAAATGAAATCTAGGTTCCTATTTATAGATTTTCCAAAGCTAGGGCAAAATAGTCATTTCACCCCTAACCTCCTTACTATTCACACCTCCATACTATTCATTACTTAAGTGTTAAGTTAACTTAGCCCTTAAGTCTACTTAGCCTTTAAGTTACGTGATTTCGTCTTTCGGGTTTTCGTCCGACAGTTTTAAAAACTGCGATTCTCGGAATCCAAATATTTTTGGATATTTCATCTTTCCTTTATCGATTAAATTTTATGTATTCTTCGGATTCCTAAAAAACTAAAAAACACTTTTTGGCGTTAAGCGTTTTCCTTCACGTTTTACCCTAACGTAGCTAAATGAATGAAAAGTACATAGCAGTACGTTTCATCATTTTTATTTTGTCCGATTTCTGCACGTTTTTCAAAAAAAACTTTTATCGGCTTACTTAACTTTTCATGATATATTATCGTCAAATCTTTCGACGAAATGTCATTTTGACATACCGAACTCACAGAACGGCTTAGGTTATTCAAACCCTAACCCTTAGGTTTCGTCGGGGGAATAGTGCCTATTTCGTCTTTTTCCCCAGAAATATTTTGTTCCCGAAATTTTTTTATTTTCGTCTTGAAAATTCTTACTCGTTCAATATAGATCGTAGCCAGAATCCTCCTAACTTATAATCATCCTCGGTTCTAGAACGATTAATAAACACATATCACATAATATTATTAATAAAAATTCATTTTATTAATAACTAATTCTTTAAACTTAAATTCTGGAAAATCCGAATTTCCGGGTCATTACACTCTTCCCCTCTTATAAAAATTCCGTCCTCAGAATTTCTTAAAACCACACCCATACCCGGGTCAACACATTCACCCCTTCTTCATAGAATTTCGTCCTCGAAATTTTAGCCTACCCATCTTCTCAACTTTTCGTCAAAGAAGTTCTTATCTTTTCATCATTCCTAACCTCCATAACCTATCAAGAATCATGAAGTAGAAAGAATAACGAGGAATATAAAATTTCCTTTTAAAACATTTCATACTTTTGCTGAGGGGTCAAATCGACCATGAACTCTTACTCGGTTTAACAGCATGACGTCGTAACCTTTCTTCCACGGTCAGTTTACAATCACAAAGAAGGCAAACTACCTCTTACCCATCGTATACCCCATTTCGGGATATGTTCACCTCAGACTTAATTATAAGATTCCGCACCAAAATAATTTGGTTTGGCACAACTTCTTCAAAGAAATCTCGATGACATACCATTTGTTTAGCCGAATCAAGTAGCTTAGACCATACCAATAAATTTGTTATCAACGTGAAACATTCGTCTAGTCAACTCAATTGACATCGATTACTTCTTTAAATTCTTTTCGAAATACATCAAAACATTTTATGACGTCATGATACCGTACTTTTCACAGTACGTTGAGGACTTCGTCAGTTTGTGACTTCGTCATTATACATCATACCATAGCAGGTTGTTGATCCTAAGATCACATCTAACACCAGGTTCATTTGCATTAATAACTCAATCCTTTTACCATCCTTGCATCAAATGCACCGATGATATAAAATTCATTTTGATATTTCAAATCAATTTCTGTCTAGCTGAAGCAATTAGCATAGACATACCAAGAATAACTCTTTTAAAAATCTTTTGGTTCCAAAAGTTGAACCAATTCTTTCCTTTTTCAAAATGTACATATCAGCATGAGTTCAATAAACTTTAAAATCTAGCATAGCTAGATGACTTGGAATATCCTATTCTCCATCTTCCTTCATTGTCTTACTGTGACAATACTTAATCTTCTCTAGCACCTTCAATACTAAGCCTACTAAAACTAACTTGTTTTCAGTCTAAACATCCCTCTACCTTAGTACAGTCCATCACCTTACCACACATTATGAGTTCAGGAACTTTCCACAATAATATGAGTTTAAGAACCCTCCCAGACAGACCATAAGCGTCCATTCGCTGAAAAGTTCAGAAACATACCATATCATTATGAGTCACGAACGTACCATAAGTATGAGTTTCAAGAACTCGTACCTACCTTATCGTTCTCTACCTATCAAGTATATATATGAGAAAAGATTCACCTTCTCGTCATATACATCTTGATAGCGCGACCAATTCCAATGATTATCACCGTAATAAGCTAAGCAAATTGTTACACCAAGCACAAACCTCTTTATACAAAGGTTCCTACAACTCAACCTATCACATGAGTCCTCAATTGAAATTTTACAACTCCTAAATCTCTCTTAACTTAATACGAATTTTCTTTAA
This sequence comes from Panax quinquefolius, assembly GCA_020205615.1. Classification (NCBI taxonomy): domain Eukaryota; kingdom Viridiplantae; phylum Streptophyta; class Magnoliopsida; order Apiales; family Araliaceae; genus Panax; species Panax quinquefolius. The sequence goes on from CM035173.1 coordinate 57,090,101, forward strand.
TTCATATACTATCCTTCACAACTCAATCTGAGTTCTTCTTCCTGTACTACTTTGTAGTATTATAAATCATTCATCGTTTAACACCTCACATGTTACTACGATTCACTATGATCACGTGGTGATCTTCTTATTCCTCTCTCTACGATTATAATCTTAGATACTCTTACCTAAGATTTATAACCTATCAGCTCTGATACCAATCTGTAACGCCTCGAAATCTGGTCTATCTTCACACCCGGATTTCGTACGTCACGATCCCATCTTCTTCTAAACATACATCATTATATAGCTAAATATAACAACATATACTCTCAAATCTCGGGTTCTAAAAACCTTATACCCTTTTTCATTACGAATAATGATAAATACATTATTCATTTCATCTTACAAGAGTGACTTTTATCCGCCACCAAGGATACATAACAGTTCTTCAAACTAATCTAAAGTTCATTTAACTTATTATATATTACAAATCTTTGCTCAATCTTCTCACTCATCCATATTCTGAATGGCACTTCATCTGGATACCGTCAGCTTGATCTTTATGGGATCCTTAAATTCTTCTAACATTGTACGCTGAAAATGTTTTTCATTTAAAGCAACTGTGAGCATTCAATTGCCCAGCAAGTCATCACAGTTGAACAAACATCTTCAAGAATTCAAACATTCTTTTAAGACTTCAATAACCGAACAAAGGTTATTATAAAGTAGCTTGAATAATAGGAATAATCTCGATTCCTATCATTTAAAATAATATTCACTTTTATTTTAAAATACTTTCATTCTTCTACCTTTTTCATACACATTATGTCTGGCTAGAATCATTAGCACAGACTTAACAATAACGGATCATGTATGAACAGATCATTCTCTTATTAAACAGTTAAATCACAGAATAGTTCATCTCATAGAAACACCGAAGTGTTCACACTGTGGCACAAGGCCTCATATGTTCTACCACTTTACACAAATATCGCACATTAGCACATAGACAGAACTTCTCAAGTTCAACATCTGAGAAGTTTAAGAAACTAGCATTCATTTGAAATATGAATGAAGTTAGAAAACTTGCCTTACGCACAGCTGCAGCTTACGCTGAACTGCTCATTCCAGTTCCTATGTAGCACATAAGAAAAACAACACATACACTAATTAGTCATGTATATTTGACTTATGCATTAGTTTGCTTAATTTTACTTCCTACGGTTCGCATTCTTGTAACCTAGGTTTACGCGACCACTTTCATTACCATTCTACGACTTCATGACATACAGAGATGTCTTACTTTTACGTTCTTCATCTTTGATGTTTTACATATTATCTTCTTCTTATTACTTCTCTAGGACTCAGCACACATCGCTTCTCTGCTAGTAGTCCATATGGTACTCTGAGTGGTTTCCCACAAACAAACAACAAACAAGTTCCTGTCTAATCTACACTGCCCATAACAGTGAGTTAGATCGGTTGCCAGTTTTGTATATACCTTCGCTCTCTGAAGGAATTGTTTAGCCCAGCTCCCATATGTCAACCATCAAAGGTTACGATTGCACCACAACTTAACTTATCTTAACTTATCCGAACTATTAAACTATATGTTTGTTAAATTAATTTCTTATTCCTTACGGCTTTCTGGCAACTAAATATCATACCTCGGGATTCATTCTTATACGACTCACCTTCGGCTTTCATTATTCTTATTATCGTTCATTACGGCTTTCTTAATACCATTCGTATCTTACTTAATACTTTTGTTATCCCTTACTTGAACCCCATGTTCATTAGTCATTCTTATTGTCCAAGCCATACCGTTCGTTGTATGCTAAGATCGTTCATTTATCGCAGCGATTATTAAGCGTATTACGCGTTATACGCTTCACACGTATCTCTCATTATCATGACATAACATCGAAATGTTATTCATTACCCTCGTCACTCAATGTCTAAGGAATCACAACCATAGCAATCCCTCACGTTCGTTCATTGCGACTACGATCCCCAGACATCGGTTATGTAACTCGCATTTAAAATTCTGTCTTTTAATCTCGTTTAATCTTTCTGTTCAACCTTCATTTAAGGTTTAAATTACTTGCTTAAGTGTTACATTAGTTGAACATTATGTTCTTTATCTTCCCATACGTTCCCCCCCTCCCCAAGAGTTGAGCAGTTAAAAGCTCTTCTCTGGCTTTTTCCTACACTCGCGCTGCGGTGCCACTCTCCCTTCTATTTCTCACTCCGCGGTATGAGTTTGCGATGCGGCTCCTTTGATCGTCTCAAGCCGCCTTTCACCTTCTTAGGCATGGTTGGCGCCACGGCGCCAAGCCCTAATTCTTTATAATTTCTTTTAAGTGTTAACTTCATTTTGAGACGCTACTTCCCGATCTCATAACTCCTTCATTATAACTCCGAATGAGGTCATTCCAAAGCTATTCTCTTCCTTATCTTACGTACTTCAATCCCCCTCAGACAGAACTTAATTCTGAATCCGTTAACGTGCCATTCGATTGGCTTGATCTTCACCCTTCGTTTATTTTATGTTTTTAACTCTCTTTGTTTATTCGTCCGTAATTCGGTCATCCGAACTCAGAATTTGTTCATTCTTGAGTCCTCGACTTACATTTTCTATGTCCTCTCATATTCTTATGAAACCCTACACATTCGGGTTCATTTACTAACTTTCTAATTCTCATTTATCTTTTACGAAATTTTTGCCATAACTTTGTTATAGCTAAGTTTTAATCCGTTCTTCATGAACGTTTCTACCGTTCCTAACCAAGAAATATGCATCTAACTTATATGCGATGGTTTTAAACATGTCCATCAACAACAAATATCCTACGATGGTTTTAAATTTGTCCATCAACAACGTTCTTCGCATGTTCTTCGTGTTCTTCGTTCGTTCTTCTTTTTAATCGATATTTTGGATTACAATTTCACTTTTTATTGGAATTTGATGTTATAGAACTTCATTCCTTACTTATTTCACCTACTTATTCATATAATCCACTCGGATCGTTCTAATTCATTACGAATCTTATACTTCCTTAAGAATTTTATAAACTAAACTTCAAATTCTTATTTTCTTTATTTCTCATGATTTCAACCATATGAAGTCATCCCTAACATCATATACTTCTTATTCTTATTAATCTGTGTTTAAAACATATAAAACTTAAAGAAAATCTAACATAGAAGTTAGGTTTTAATACCTTTCCTCTTTATTTTTCTTCCACTAGACAAAACCGACGATTTGCTAGCTTTTCCATTTCACAAACATTTTTTATTCGATCAATCATGCTCATGCTCTTCCTCATCTCTCTCCATCCGAATCCTCTCTCTCTCTCTCTCTAGTGTAGGATTTTCCAAATCCCATTTAAATGAAATCTAGCATCCTATTTATAGATTTTCCAAAGCTAGGGCAAAATAGTCATTTCACCCCTAACCTCCTTACTATTCACACCTCCATACTATTCATTACTTAAGTGTTAAGATAACTTAGCCCTTAAGTCTACTTAGCCTTTAAGTTACGTGATTCCATCTTTCGGGTTTTCGTCCAACAGTTTTAAAAATGCGATTCTCGGAATCCAAATATTTTTGGATATTTCGTCTTTCCTTTAACGATTAAATTTTATGTATTCTTCGGATTCCTGAAAAACTGAAAAACACTTTTTGGCGTTAAGCGTTTTCCTTCACATTTTACCCTAACGTAGCTAAATGAATGAAAAGTACATAGCAGTACGTTTCATCATTTTTATTTTGTCCAATTTCTACACGTTTTTCGAAAAAAACTTTTATCGACTTACTTAACTTTTCATGATATATTATCGTCAAATCTTTCGAAGAAATGTCATTTCGACGTACCGAACTCACAGAATGGCTTAGGTTATTCAAACCCTAACCCTTAGGTTTCGTCGGGTGAATAGTGCCTATTTCGTCTTTTTCCCCAGAAATATTTTGTTCCCGAAAATTTTTTATTTTCGTCTTGAAAATTCTTACTCGTTCAATATAGATCGTAGCCAGAATCCTCCTAACTTATAATCATCATCGGTTCTAGAATGATTAATAAACACATATCACATAATATTATTAATAAAAATTTATTTTATTAATAACTAATTCTTTAAACTTAAATTCTGGAAAATCCGAATTTCTGGGTCGTTACAGTTTGAAAGTGGAAAGATGGTCCCAGTACCATTAACAAGGTTTTTCATTTTTGGTAGGGGTGAGACCGCACCATGAATGGCTGCCTACATACTCCCAATAATGAGGGGAGATCAGGTCTGCGTAGTTCCAACCTAGCGTGACAAGGTTGAAAGTTATAGGTGGTAAAGAGGGTGTAGAGATTTTTTTTTATTTTTCTGTAGTTAGACATGACCATAAAAATGGCTGCCTACGTACTCCCATATATTGGGGAGATCAGGTCTTTGTAGTTTGCCCCTGATGGGACAAACTGAAGTTGTGAAATGTTTTATCCCTAGCGGGATAAACTGACGTTGTGAAAGGTTTATCCCTAGCGGGACAAACTGAAGTTGTGAAAGGCTTTATCCCTAGCGGGACAAACTGAAGTGGTGAGGATTGTATGTAGTGAGAAATGTTTTGAAAACCTGAACTGACTGGTGGATCTGATGATCCAAAACCAGGATGCTGGTTTGCAAGTAACTTCAGACATAGTACCGTTTCACAGTGTTTTAGTTAATGAGTTGGGGAAATTCCTCGTCATCCATCTCTTGTAATCTGAGGGCTCCTCCTGTCAATACCTCCTTGACAACAAACGAGCCTTCCCAGTTTGGGGCAAATTTTCCTTTAGATTGATCTTGGTTGTTAAGCCTTCTTTAAGACCAAGTCATATTCTTTGAACTATCATAGCCGGACTTTCTTGTTGTAGAATCGAGCGATCCTCTGTTGGTATCACTGACTATGGAAGATGGTTACGGCTCACCTTTTATCTATTAAAGACAATTGGTGGTACCGATCTTGTAACCATTGGTCTTCATCCAGCTAAATGTCTATCAACACTCTAAGGGATTCCATTTCCACCTCTATGGGGAGCACTGCTGTAACAATCTGAAAATTTAAATTATAATTTTAAATATTTATTGAATTATATAAATATTTAATTAATGTGTTTATTGTAGAATAAATATTTGTTTAATTTGATTTGATTTGATTTGATTATTTATTTGTTGAATAAATAATTAATGAGTTAAGGAAATTAATTATTATGAGATAATATTCTAATTTAATAATTAAGTTAGAGAGTTGATAGGGATTAAATGGATTATTATAATGTTCTTAATTTAATTTGATAATAAAAGTGTGACAATAAACTATGCTACAAATGAGTTATAAAATAAATTAAAGAAGTTTAATTCAGGTTTTTTTGCCAAACAAGGCTTAATGAATGTTAAGTCTTTAATTTAAATATGTTTTGCCAAACAAGGCATAATGATTTAATTGATTAGATTTTAAAGTAGTTAACCAAACAAGCCTTATGGCTTTTGATTTTTAAAAATAAGATAACTGATATCAATTATACATATAAATATATTATATAATTAATACTTATATTATTACCTATACGTTATATTTTAGTACGTAAGTTAGAATAGAGAAGAAGAACACAGAAGAAGAAAAAGAAGAGAAATTGAGAGAGACCTTGAGAGAATTCTAGAGAGGTTTGAGAGAAGAATTGGGGAAAAGAAAGCTTGTTGATTAAAAGGGAAAGTTATCATCTTCTAGAATTTGAGACAAGCTTTATTCAAATCCCTGTAATCCACGCAAACTCCCACCTTCCCTCCGGGTTTAGGTATAGGGACTATGTTGGATAGCCACTCAGTGTATGTTGATACCATGATGATACCGGCTCGAAATTATTTCATAATTTCTTCTTTGACTTCCAAACTCCACTCAGGTTTTAATCGTTGAGTTTCTGTTTGACTGGTTTGAATCCTTCTTGAATGGGAAGGCGATGGATGACGATGTCAGTTGATAAACCGACCATGTCTTCATGAGACCATGCAAACACATCCTGGAATTGGGTCAATATAGTAACCATGTCATTCCTTTGGTTTGGAGTAAGGTCCGTACCAATCTAGATTTGTTTGGGGTTTTCTGAGGTTCCAAGGTTAAAAGAGGTGGTTTGATCAAGATTTGGCTTGGGTTTATCTTCGACCCATTCTTTGATCTTTTGAGGTATCTTATAGTCCTCTTATTCAATCTCCATCAAGTCAGAGTCCAACTTCACATCAAAGTTGTAGTCTTTGTGAAGAATAGGCACCTCATCAGCAAGTTTAGGCATATCTAACTTTAGAGTCCTGAAATAAAATGCTTTCACTTAATATATGAAGCTATTTAATCATATAAAGTGTTAGCATGAAATGACAAAAACAACTGCTAATACTATGCAAAAAAAGTAAGCAGTTATTGCTATTTATATGGCAGAGGGAGTTTTTGCCCTTTTTACTCTTTTTGGCAAATGCAAGGAGTGCTGCTCCAATTGCCAAGGGTCAAGTCCTGGTGGACAGCTTCTGAATCAACAACCATTATGGGATTTAAGCTAAGCATGAGAAGATTCAATGGAAACAAAGAGATTAAAGAGAAGAGAAATAGCAAATCTGATTAAGCTATGCTCTAAAATGTGCTTCCAACTCAGTTCAGATCCAAAATCAAGACCAAAGTAGTATCCAATATTAATAAGCTATTAGATCTAGAGAAAGAAGCCAAAAGAGTAGAATATTGCTATGGAATCTCTCTAGCTCTATCAAACCCTAAAATAGCAAAAGTTAACTGATAAAATCTGTCTCTCATAACCAGCAAATACACCCTTATATGGAAAATATGCTACAACAATCTTAAATAAAAAGTCGCAAATTTTAATCGGTTTGATTGCAGTGCGGTCATGGCAGTAGTATAGGGAATTAAGCGCTGACGCCGTGTTCAGATTTTGTGATTCTCATGGTGCGAAAAGTCTTGCCGTTTAATTTGGCCCTCATGATGGGCGCGATCGCGCTGGCCTCTTCTGCTGCACTTTGTTGCATTGATGCTGTTGGTGTTCTACTGCTACACTATTGCTGCTAACTTCTTCTTTCTTCACTTGACTCTTCAATCTTCACTTAACTTCTGGACACCTTCTTCACATGCCTTAGTTCAGCTACAATCTTCACTCTATCCATTGTTCACCATGCCATGCCATTGCCATGTCATCGCCATGCCTTTGGAGTCTCCTTGATGTAACCTACAAAACAAACACAAAAAGCAATCAAACAATACTAAAAATACTTAAGTTTAAGCATAATTCTAGCAAGTTGATAGCCAATAAGTAGTTATAAAACCTACTTAGCACATTTCATGCTAAACAACAATTTAGTGATGAAAGAGTATAACGCTTTCGAAGTTTCAATAAGGTTCAATCGATTATTAATAGATAACAACACTACAACAACAAAGTGGGATATTCCCAAATTTTATGTTGAGCGATCCAAATGGATCATGAACTTCTTGAGTAAGTAACAAAGGTTCAACTCTGAATTACCCAGGTGTATCAGATAACCATAAAAATTAAATCATACCCCCCACAAGTACATAAAGTTATCAACTTCATTGTACCCTATATTATGCATAAAACCCAACTCACGCGCAAAGGTCGTATATCCGACCATAAATTTCCCTTTATATAAGGGTTGTTTATCTCAGTCTTACAACAAGAATTTGATTTAAAGAAATACTATAATTTCAACATCTAACATCTATCTCGATCCAGCCGAAATAATTGGAATTGATCTTTCAATAACAATTGAATTAAAACTTATCAAATTTCAATAAATATTCGTCTAGCCAAAATAATTAGCTAAGACATAGCTCAAAAACTATTCAATAATAGACATATATCAACTGCTCTATTTACAGTCAACAATAATACCTATAGATGCGAATAACCAACAATAGTTATTCACCAGTCACGCTTTTGAAATTTAAAACTTAATTTAAATTAATGAACTTGCACTAACTGTGAATTATCAACAATAAATCTCAGACGTGGTATAATCAGCAATAATTAACCACTACTATATTTGAAAAATAATAACTCGAGATTGAGTTAAAGAAACTTGCCTTAGCTGTTGACTAATACTACACAATATAAATTAGTTGTGTTTGAAAGACCTATAATCAATAATATAGGTCTCGCAATTAGCATAACATATCACAACACATAATATTTTTATTTAAAGTCACTATACCACTTAGACACGTAATCATGTAGTCACTACAATGTTTATAACCTATACAAACACTTATCAAGTCTAACTAGTTTAGTCTGGTTGGACTTCGATCTCAATTCTAGGTCTTGATTACCCTATCCAACAATTAACGAGTTTATTGGCAATAAAACTCTGTCTCAAAGCTTCAATATTAAATTAGATAATTCAAATATCATTCATAATATTTTTTGGAAGCTTAAAATAATTCTCAAATAATTATTATATTTAATTATAATTTTTCAAACACTAAAATCATTTTTAAATGATTTAAATACTGAATAATCCCATTATCATTAATATTTAAATAATATTAAAATATTAGTGAAATACTTGTCAAAATATTAAAGTTATTTATAATAACTCAAAATATTTTTAAAATACTAATATTCCCTAAAATGATTTTTAAAATATTTAAAATTATTTTTAACTAATTACCATTATTATTTAAATATTAATGTATTTTTTTATCAAAATATTAAAATTCATTTTTATAACTTAAAATATTTTTAAATCACTTATATCATTTTTTAAATGATTTTTAAATCAATAAAACCATTTTTAAATTATTTATTTAATATAATTATTAAATAAATCTAATATCATTAATATTAAATTATTGATGAAATTTATCTCAAAATATTAAAATTCATATTTTATAACTTCAAATATTTTTAACACTTTATTCTCATTTAAAATGATTTTAATATATAAAATCATTTTAAACTAATTTATTTAATACATTTATTAAAATATTTAATATCATTAATATTCAAATAAATACAAATATTAATGAAAAATATGTCAAATTATCAAAAGTTAATTTTTATAACTTAAAATAATTTTTAAAACTCATTTTGGAATTTTTAGAAATTTATTTCTATTTTTAATGATTTTTGGAAATTAATTATAACTAATTTTAATAAAACTGTCGCTAAAGCCTTTAGCGACAAAAACTGTCACTATAGGTGTTCTTCAGCCTCAAGAACACTCATAGTTAGTTGCTTGGTGCTCACTTTGACCAACTCAAATTCTCAGCTCATGATGTTTTTGCGCATGATAAGGTTCAGATCATGTAGTATTGATGTAATACTACATGTATCATCAACAATCAGGGTTATACAACATCACACCATGAAGATCTAAGCCTTCAAACTCATTGTCAGACCTGTTCTGGGTTTTCTGGGTTACCCAGAAACCTAGACAGTTTCAAGCAGGTACTTTCTAGCTCGATTATCTTGGGTTCTAGTTATTGATTAAGTGTTTAAATGGTTCAAACTTGTAGTCCTCATGTCAAAGAACAAATATACAACACTATTTTAGTCTAAATACATTACAATCACAAGATATGGCTTGGTCAAACCTTGTCAGAAACCGTGTTCTTGAGTTTTCTGGAAAATCCAAAAAACCAAAATCGTGCTCGGTCAACTCACTTTGACTGCTCACTACTTTGATCATGTTTGTTGTTTAAGTGATATAAGGCCATGAATCTATAGTCCATATAACAGAGTATAATATTGATAAAACAACATAAGCTAAACACATAACATCTGACAGATCAGTGCTCTTGAAAATCTTGTCAGACCTATCTGGGTAATTTCTGGGTTACCCAGAAACTCAAAGTCGTGGTTGGTCAACCCACTTTGACCATCAATATCTTGGAATCTAGACATGATATGAACATAATTCCAATTCGAGATTACACCCCTTATAGAATACTACAAGTCTATTACATCTAACAAGGCTAACAATTAACATGTATGAATCTATGGCCTCTGACATTTGCTTGTCAGTCCATAATTTAGGGTTCTTGATAGTTTTTTCAAAACTCAATTTTTAAGCAATTTGATGTTATGAATCTATAATATAACATCATGGATCACTAAATAACATCTTATAACATAAATTTAAACACATAAACACAACTTTTATCTTAGATACAAGATTAAACATAGGTCAGGGTTTATACCTCTCTTGAACACTCTTTGATCTAGGCTTTCCTCAACTGATCTTGGAGTGTCAGGGACTATTCTAGGAACTGATTTACTTAAGGATTTCGTGGCTTAGGTGTGAGAGATTTTAGCTAAGTGTTTGAGATACAAATGAGCTAGGTTTTTAGTTTTCTCTCTCTTTAATCTCTCATATATGATTCAATGTATCTATAACTTGCAAGGTGGCACTTGAAGATCAGATTCGGCTGAGATTTAGAGCACATGATGTATTCCAAATGTGGTGAGTCATTAGATTTGATAATATCTCTTAACTTAAAAGTTAAGTAAAGGGTATTTTGGTAATTTCACTTATGATTTTAAGGGTATATTAGTCAATTAACATCATTCCTTTTAATTATAACCCTTAGGGTTTGATAATTATAATTAAGGTTTGCTAATTAGGGTTTAGGGTTCTCAAATCAAAAATTAGGGTTCCTGAAATTACAATTAGGGTTCCCAACTGTTCGTTAGGGTTTTTTAATCACAGATTAGGGTTTCTAATCCACATTAGGGTTTACTAATGTTATACCTTATCTGGTCAATCATTGAACATTAATCTTATATTATACTAATACATACTCACAGATATAATTAGTATAACTATATTAACTATTGAATCCCTATCCGTAACTAGGGTTAGGGTTTTTATCAGCTATTTTACATAACCTCACACATATTACTCAATCAATACACAGTTTGACCATCTTGCTAAACTCGTATCACATATACTTAACATAATATTGATAATCAATATCAATATTAAATAAAAAAAGTATTCGCAAAAATTTGAATTGTTTAAAATTCTGGGGTTCTCACATATAATCTCCTCATTTCTTACAACTTCTCTTTGTCTATTATAGACATTACTAACATCTCCAGAATATCTCCTTACAATGAGTATTTAAACTAATTCCTTAATAATATATCTAAGTTTATCTCCTTATTGTCGTTACTACGTTCTCTCAGGTCATATCCTAAGGTATTCCTACCCTAGATCTATAACCTACTACTCTGATACCAAATTGTGATGCCCCCAAATTCTCTACATTTTCTATAGCAGATTTGGTGCTCACGTAAATATTCCTTAAAGTAATAATTCCTATGAATCCAAGATTCACAGTATTTATAGCAAATAGTAGTACTCGTCAGAATAATTATCTTAATTGAGTACCCTCACTTGGATGTACAGGTTTAGTATCTTAAAGATATTTCTTCCATATCAATAATTCTTATCTATCTGACCTCCATAGTATTAATGGTAGGGTTCTTGGAACTGAGAAGCACTACCTTAGTGCATCAGAGAATCCCAATGTCTGTTAATACTATTTCAGATGTATATTTCATATAGATACTGTACTCTTTTCTAATTTCATTAGAATGTAGAACTAAACACTAGAAACTAATAATACATTACACAATTAATATATCATTTCGTTAACTATTACATGTCTTAAGATTTCCTATCCACAAATACCAGAACCGATGGAATACATCCTTTCTATCTGCAAATGAAAAATATTTGCAAGAGTGAGCTACAGAAAGCTCAGCAAGTTTTGAATAAGTAACAATCATACCCATACTAAATCTGGATTCAATGAACATGGAGTTCAAAATTTTTCCACAAACACACACACACACACAAATATATATATATATACTGTCTGGATCTTAAGCTCACCCCTTATCTAACATACTTTGTCAATTTCCTTTAGCGACGATGATGTGATTCATTCATCACCGTCATATATATGTTGTCCGTTGCTAAAAGCTAAGACAACGGTTCTATATATAGCGACGGATCAAATCGTCGCCTGGTCCGTCGCTAAAGGGGGTGAGCAAGGTATGTTAGATAAGAGGTGAGCTTAAGATCCGGACCATATATATATATATATATATATATATATATATATATATATATATATATATATATATATATATATACGGAGGTTTATCTGCCAAACCCCGCACTTTACGAGTTGTGTCTGTCCTATAGACTTAGAAACCCGAGTTGATCCGCTTAACCAAACAACCTAGGAGTATACATATCATCATATCTTAATAACCCCCGGTCATTGCTATAAATGCCGGTACAAAAACCCCGGTTAGCATGTTACTACCGGTCATAATAGTGTCAGTATATATGTTTGTACCAAACTGTAAGAACCGAGAATTTCAGGAACAAATAATTGTTTCAATATAATAAGAAAATGAATATTTATTTGTATATAAATATTGATGTGTAGTGAGATGGGTAGTTCAATTAATTCAAATTGAATTTATAAGTATGGAGTTGTGATGAGAATTGAGAAATGCCTTGTGTGGCCTGCGAATGGAAATTTAAGTGGAAAGAATAATTAGTTAATATAATATTATTAATTAATTTACATTATGAATAATATTAATGAAGTAATTTGCATAATTATCTAGAATGGCAAGATAATAAATGAGGGTATTATTTATTAAAGGGATTAATTAATAGAAATTTTTGCAACAGTAACTAATTTAGAAAAATTTCCAGAGTAAGCGCAATTGCCACCACTTCTTATCTTGAAATCCAGCCAAGAATCACTACTTGGGATGAAAGATTTGGAAAAATAATTCTACAGAGTGCATGGGTTATAAAGATGTTGTATTGACATCATTACGAAGAATAATGCATCAATTACCATTAATATTAATGTGAACATTATCATTAAATATTATTTCATGTTACTATGTGTAATATGGAAAATATGGACAGTAGTAATATATACAAAAAATAATATGGTAAAAGTAATTAAAACATAAGGTTGATTTAAATAAGTTTTGTTATCTCATCCTTTGTGATGAGACAATTAAATGTGTACTCTAAAGTATGGGAGTAAATAAAGATGTATTCTTAAAATATTTATTTCTATACCAATGGGTGATTAATAGTAAAAAGGAGATATTAAATTATTAGTGATCAATTAAATTAATTCTACACATGTTTTAAATATTAAATTATGTGGACTAATGTACATGGATTATTTTATTATATGATGTGAGTACATAAATAATCCCTAATTTTCCTGATATAGTAATAATTGTACATTAAAATTACATTTTGGGAGTTAAAGTAACTAACTGAGCAACATTTAAGAACGTTGCTGAGAAGTAAAGCTCATCAGTTACACCTACAGTACATGAATAGTAACCTATGGCTAAAATACGTAACTTCCAAGCTTGTACTCATTGGCCAGAAAATGGCTGGTGTTGGGTAGTTCAACTACTCATAATTAACCAATGTTTCCTTCCAATGCACCATGGGTTCAAACCTCAATGTAAAATGAATGCCCAGTCCAAGTTCCTTCTATAAATGGCAGCTCTATTTTCAGTTTTATGTTGCTTTTGTTTACCTGTTGAAACTCTGATAACTAGAAATTTAGTGTTTGTTGTTCAAAGAAGAGGCTAATAATCTCAGAAGGGAGAAACTAAGTTTACTAGACTTAAAGAGGTATAAAAATCCTAACTTTTGTTCTTAGCTGGGTTTTGTCAAATTTATGAAATTTCTTAAAATTTTATGTTAATCAATGTGAATTAGCATGCTATTATGTGTTTAGGAAGTATGTGTACATATATGGAACCTTTAATGATGGAATTAGACATGTTTAAACTAGTTAGAATTATTGTTGGTTGATGCTCTGCAAAACAGAGCAAGTTACTGCTTCTATTCTGTGCAGTAGCAATTGCTACTAATTTATACTAGGTGTATAAATACAATTGCTTTATACCCAATATGAGAATAGATTCTGTTTTTAATTTAGTAAAATTTAACCTACTGAGATGACTTAAATATACTTGAAAATAAGAATAACAAGTGGTACAAAGCTTCTTTGTAAGTTATGAAGTGTCCCACATGATTTTAGTAGGTGATTTTTAACAAAACTTAAGGTTTTGAAAACAAACTTTGATGGAATGCATGTTCTACAAGTTCTGAACTTATGGTTTATACACATGGTTGATTTCAAACATAAAATAAGCATGATATAGTGTTGACAGTGGCTTTGCTCATGACTAAGCTTGTTAGACCTTGTGTTAAAGAAGTTTTCAAGAAAAGCTTGGTATAACAAAGTTAATGTACATGAAAGCTACATGATATATGTTCTGATCTGTGAAGACTTTTACATGACTTAACTATATATGATAAGAGCTTTAAAGTTGTCTTATATGTATTGAAATAGCATCATTCAAGTTTAAATGATTTCAAAATCAAACATGAATATGTTTTCAAACTAAGTGCACTAAGTATGAGAAATGAGACTCTAAAGATTTAAGATAACATGGTTATGATCATTATGTCTCTAAACATGGTTCTTATGTGTTTGATATAACGGTAGTAGACCAAGCATAATTTTAAAGCATGTTTCCAAGAAGTAAACTATACTAATTATGCATTAATGATGTGAACCCTATGGGCATGTGAATTAACAGATTTTGTGACCTCTATGTGGACATATGGCCAAGTTATAAGGCATGGTAACTACATGATCTTGTTATGTCTTAATACCATGTAAATTGTAAGCTAAAACTTGTAAAAATAAACTCAAGAATGGTCATATGCTATGTGAGAACCTCTAAGCATGTATGTATGTTAAAGTATAAGTGTATAGGTTTGATAGAGTTAGACTGAAGTCAGGAGAGCAGAAGCTCCACTGCAAGCGTGGCTTGAGGAGCTGCAGTGCAAGGCCATCCCTAAGCTTTAGCTGTATGCAACTGCTGCAATCCTGCAATCAAGTTTAGATTCTGTTTCTAATCTGATGTTCAAAGCATGCTTGTAGGGATAAGTTAACTTACATTATGTGACCAGTGTGGTATCCAATGTGTTAAGAAATGTGTTAGATGCTAGAATTAAATATTTATCAAATGATTATAAATTTCAAGAATGAAGTTCAAAAAGGTACTTCCATACTATAAAGCAATTATTTGAAAGTGTGTTGTTGGACTTTGTGGTGTCATACAATCTGATTTGTGCTATGAAGATGTAGGATATGTGATGTAGTATGTATAAAGTTACAACTAAGTTAGACGTTTATGTGTATGTTTGAACTTACATACATGAGTTTATATAACTAATGAATATCCTATACGTGTAAATATATTATGTTAGGATTCGAAAAAGGGTATATAGCTTTACTTTGGTAAACTATGCTTGAGGTAAGTACTCAAACCTTACTCTTTATTAAGCATTATTGAACTTGTGCAATTATTGATCGTACAAGTAGAACTTTGAAGAAACAATACTTCGTAACGAAATTTCAAACTTTGATTTGAACGATAACTATTCATATATATATTGTGAAAGAACTGTCTAAGCCATTGATTTGGCTAGATTATTGATATTTGGTCGAAATCTATCCAAACTAAATTAACTTGGTGCGGACTCTTATAACTGAGAAGAACAACCCTTTTGGTAGGAGAATTATATATTATTGGGGAACCGACGTGCGCACATGAGAAAGACTAAATGTTATGCATAACATAGGGTACTTTAGGCTGATCCCTTGTTGTACTCGTTTTATATAATTATCAGTCTATTACTAATAATTCTAGGAGAAGTTCATAGTCCTAAGTGACTACTCAATATTTATTGCTTTAAAATCTAGAATTGATTTAATCATTGAATATTATTGTCCATAGCGATTATTATTGATAATCATCAATACTTCTTGCTATCTTGAACTATCATTATGGATATACCTTTGAGAAATTTAAAACATATTGATTACCCTTTTTGCAATATTACTTGCAGGGCAAAAATGTTGTTTGTCCGTGCTTTCCATAAAACTTTTAGTGAAGGCAGAACGTGGTGAACCCTCTGCCAAGGGATGAAGGGTTTTGACACATAAAACATAACGAAAATAAATAATTGAAAGACAATTACAAAACCCTAAAACGGGATCCATGCGAAAAAAAAATTAATTCAGTGGTTATAAATTATACCGATTATTAAAGCTAGAATCGATGTGGTCGAATCTCCAACGCAATCCAAATGAACTGTGTCTCTATAGTATCCACACGAACGCCTCGCGAATCATCATACGATCTGCAGAAAAAGGAACCGCGGTACTAGCCACCAAGGATGAGGATTTTTCTGAAACTGTTTTCTCTAGTCTCTCTCTAAGAGTGGCTAGGGTTTTTGTTTTTGATGTAATACCAAAAATGGCTGATATATATCATATATATATATATATATATACCGCTTAGGAGGAATTAATCAAAACCTAATATAATTAAAATCCTAATTTATATATATATATATATATATATATATATATATATATCTTAATTAAGACTTACTTAATTAATATACATATATACAAATTATCCTTTTAATTTAAATTCGTGATTTAAAATACTATCAATTATATTGATATATTTAAATCCTTATAATTTAAATTAATTCCCTTTTAAATTACGTTCTATGTGTGTGACCCTATAGGTTATTATTGCATTGGCAATAATTTTAAAATCATATTATAAAATTATAAACAGTGAGCGGCATCTAGTAATGCATCACTGCTACCCAAGTAATAATAAGATCGATGATTCGATGCAACCTTTTCGTGACCAATGTTTCAATGTAATTTAATCCTTTTAACCTTGACATCCTAGATTAAACTCGAGTCTTGGAATGTGTCATACTCTTCATAATTTAATCTGTGTTTTCTTGATCAATGAGTAGACTATATGAAATAAATCACTATTTGAGCATGGCCATGCATTTAATAGTCCTACTCAATCAAGAGGCCTATGGATATCAACCCTAATATATAGGAGGGTTAAATTCTATCTAGATCACTCATATTCCTCACATGATTCGTGATGTGCCCAATAATCACCTTTATAGTCCACCCTATTAAAGGTGACATTTGGTGCTATCAAAGTACTTAAATTCCAATGTAGTAGTATAGTGATTTCAGGTCAGAGGACCATTACATCATTGTCACTATGAGAATCGCTAATGACACTTTGCATATTGTTCCACGTAGAATTCTGATGGTGGGTCTGTCTAGTACATCGTTCTCTAACATGTACCTATGCATTGACTTAATATCTCATATATTTATGACCAATGAGATTTGGTCATCAGTCAATCCACATATCGTCTCTCTCAATGCATCATTGTTGTCCCATCAACAATGATACTTTCGACTAGGGACATTTAAGAGCAATGATACTAATTGTAATTATATAATCTCATGTTCAAGTCACATACTTGAAACTATATAATTTGTATCACTATTCTAAGGAATTTTATTATGTTAACATTTATATAACGTAGTAAATAAAACCATAATAAAATCATTCATTTATTTAATCAAATATAATATCAAAATGTTAAGCAATTATATCAAATAATTAGCCTTTAGGGCATAAACTCTAACAGTCTCCCACTTGCACTACAGCCAATCACTCATGTATCTAATACCCATGGAACTAGTGTGACCTTCGTGCTTCTGCTACGATAAAGCCTTGGTAAGTGGATCTGCAACATTATCATCTGTTGGCACTCTTCATATATATACATCTCCTCTATCAATGATTTCACGGATGAGATGGTACCGCCTAAGTATATACTTGGATCGTTGGTTAGATCTGGGTTCCTTAGCTTTGTCTGATGGCTCCATTATTATCACAAAGATAGAAACAAACCGGATCAACAATGGTTGGAACAACACCAAGTTCAGTGATGAACTTTTTAATCCATACAGCCTCCTTGGCCGCACTAGAAGTAGCAATATACTCAGCCTCTGTTATAGAATCGGATACTGTCTCTTACTTCGAACTCTTCTAGCTAACAGCACCACCATTAAGGCAAAACACAAAACCTAACTGAGATTTATAGTCATCATTATCAGTCTGGAAACTAGCATTTGTGTAACCCTTTACTGCCAGTTCGTCTTCACCTCCATATACCAAGAATGATCCTTAGTCTTCTTTAAGTACATGAGGATATTCTTGACTGCTGTCCAGTGACCTTCACCTGGATTCGACTGGTATCTGCTCGTCATGCTCAAAGCATACGAGACATCCGGATGAGTACATATCATTGTATATATGATAGATCCAATTTCCGAAGCATAGGGGATCGTTCTCATACACTCCTCATCATCTTCTGATTTAGGACATTGGGCCGTAGAGATCTTTACACCATGAGTTATGGGTAAGTGTCCTCTTTTTACATTTTTCATGCTGAACCATTTCAACACTTTATCAATATATGTACTCTGACTTAGGCCGAGCATTTTTCTTGATCTATCTCGATAGATCCTGATACCTAAAATGTAGGCTGCATCACCTAAATCTTTCATGGAGAAACATTTTCTTAACCATGTTTTTACAGTCTGTAATGAAGGAATGTCATTCCCAATAATTAATATGTTGTCAACGTACAATACCAGGAATACAATGTGACTCGCACTAACCTTCTTATATACACAAGGTTCATCTTCATTTTTAATAAAGCCAAACTCTTTGACTGCTTCATCAAATCGAAGATTCCAACTCCGAGATGTTTGCTTCAATCCATAAATAGATCGCTGCAGCTTACATACCTTTCCAGTATCCTTTGGATTGACAAAACCCTCAGGTTGTGTCATGTACACATCCTCAAGGAGATTTCCGTTAAGGAAAGCAGTTTTGACATCCATCTGCCAGATTTTATAATCATAAAAAGCTGCAATAGCAAGTATGATCCTGATGGATTTAACCATTGCCACTGGAGAGAAGGTTTCATCATAGTTAACACCTTGAACTTTCTTGTAACCTTTTACTTCAAGTCGGCCATTGTAGGTTTGTACATTACCATCCATGTCAATTTTCTTCTTGAAAACCCACTTGCACCCGATTGGTTTTACCCCTTCGGGTGGATCAACCAAAGTCCATACTTGGTTAGTATACATGGAGTCCATTTCAGATCTCATGGCTTCAAGCCATCTCTCAAAATCTGGTCCATTCATAGCTTCTTGGTAGGAATCAGGCTCATCTTGATCTATGAGCATCACATCGCCGTTTTGAGTCACAAGATATCCATAATATCTCTCGGGCTCTTGGCGTGTCCTACCAGATCTACGAATTCCTTTGTAATTTGAGCAGGTTCACTTTCCATAATTTCTTGTGGTTCCTGCTCACGTTCCAACTCAGGTTCAATTATATTTTGTGGTTCTCGAATTTCTTCGAGTTCTACTTTCCTCCCACTGTTTCCTTTAGAGACAAATTCTCTTTCTAGAAAAATACCAGTTCGAGCAACAAACACTTTGTTCTCGGAAGGTTTGTAGAAATAATACCCTTTTGTTTCTTTTGGGTATCCCACAAAATTACATTTTTCAGATTTGGGTACGAGCTTGTCAGAATCAAGACGTTTTACAAATGCCTCGCAACCCCAAATCTTCATTAACGACATACTAGGACGTTTCCCAGTCCACATCTCATATGGTGTCTTCTGAACCGTCTTTGTAGGAACACGGTTAAGTGTGAATGCAGATGTCTTGAGGGCATGACCCCAGAAGCTTATTATAAAATCTTCATGACTCATCATTGATCGTACCATGTCCAACAAGGTGCGATTTCTCCTCTCAAATACACCATTCCATTGTGGTGTTCCAGGTGGAGTGAGCTGTGATATAATACCACACTCCTTTAGAAGGTCATCAAAGTCTTGGCTTAAGTATTCACCTCCTCGATCGGATCGAAGGGCTTTTATGCTTTTGCCAAATTGGTTTTGAACTTCATTCTTGAATTCCTTGAACTTTTCAGAGGATTCAGATTTGTGTCTCATAAGATACACATATCCATATCTACTGAAGTCGTCAGTAAATGTAATGAAGTAATAAAACCAACCTCTTACTAACGAACTCATGGGTCCACATACATCACTATGTATAAGTCCCAATATATTGCTAGCCCATTTACTATGTCTAGTGAAAGGGGCTTTAGTCATCTTGCCTAATAAACAAGACTCGCATTTCTCATATGATTCAAAATCAAATGAATCCAAAAACCTATATTTTTGGAGTTTGGATATGCGTTTCTCATTTATATGGCCTAAACGATAGTGCCAGAGATATGTCGAATTTGAATCATTTGATTTAAATCGTTTTGTATTTATGTTATAGATAGGCATTTCTAAATCTAGAATATAAAGACCATTAAACAATTGTGCAACACCATAGCATATATCATTTAAGTAAAACGAACAACGATTGTTCTTTATTATAAATGAAAAACCTTTCTTGTCCAAACAAGAAACAGAAATAATATTTTTGCTTATAGCAGGCACATAATAATAATCTTCTAATTCTAATACTAGCCAAATGGGCAAAGATAAATGATAAGTTCCTACGGCTAGTGCATCAACTTTTGCTCCATTCCCAACACGTAGGTCAACTTCTCCTTTCGCCAAAGTCCTACTCCTTTGGAGTTCCTGCACATTAACACAAATGTGAGAACCACATCCAGTATCCAATACCCATGATGTAGAAGTAGACAAGTTGACTTCTATAACATATATACCTGAATCAGAAGTCATACTTCCTTTATTTTTCTTCACTTCTTCCAAATAAGCATGACAATTCCTCTTCCAGTGTTCAGGTTTTCCACAGAAGTGACAATCACCATCTTTAGCCACCCCACCTTTAGGTTTTAAAGCCAGTTTGGTTTTGGAATTAGGTTTGGCACCAGATTTAGATCCTATCTTTTTCTTGCCTTTCCATTTTCCCTTAGCATTCCCCTTTTGCACCATCATTATGGGAGCGAGTCCTGCCTTTTTCATGTTGTTCTCGGAAGTTCTTAACATGCTCAACAACTCAGTAAGGGCTTTCTCAATTTCATTCATAAGATAATTCATAACAAATTGAGAGTAGCTGCTGTTTGAGGATTGCAAAACAAGATCAGTTTGGGCTTCCGGAGTGATCGGAAAACCCAACCTATCAAGGTATTCAATATACCCAATCATTTTCAGGACATGTGGACCAATTGGATCACGTTCACCCATCTTGCAGTGATACAACGCCTTGCTTGTATCATACATCTCCTGTCGAGCATTCCCTTCGAACAATTTCTTGAGATGCCCGATCATCTCATATGCATCCATTAACTCATGTTGCTTCTGAAGCTCAGTGTTCATGGTTGCTAGCATGAGACAATGATCACATCCAGAGCATCATCTTGATGCTTCTTGTAAGCATCATGCTCTACACGTCATGCAGTATCAGCTGGTTCTACAGGAATGGACTTTTCAATGACATAAAGCTTGCGCTCTTGTTTGAGGACAATCCTCAAGTTCCTATGCCAGTCAAGGAAATTAATTCCACTCAGCTTGTCCTTCTCAAGGACTGATCGTAGTGAAGGACTACTTGTGTTGTTGTTGTTTTCCATTGATATCTACAATTTATAAGTGCCAAAATAATAAGTCAAATTGTAGAGTTGATATTATGTAATTGATAACAGCACATTCAAAATATATCTCCCACTATTTATTCAAATTAATAGCCTTCACCATTAATTCGGAAAGAATTTTCTATTAAATCTTTCTAGTGAGCCAAGATCCATATTTCATTATGACTTAAGTTAGCTTTGGCTAATATCTTAAAACACAACTATTTAGGTAGACAACCCTTTTGTCAATTATATCATATATAACTCTTGCATAGTTTGGTAAACAATATTTGTTTCTGGTCCATCTAATGGTACCTACCAAACTATATGCCTCTAAGTCCACAATCCTATTGAGATAACTTAGTTAAGTCGGGCCCAATGATTTTAACAGTTTGGATATCACAATTATCCTATCGCATCTTACCTAGATAAATAGGGTACTTTGCTTTGGCAAACCTACATCTATTGATCAAGGTCTTGATGAGTGTTATTCATTGGAACACATCTGATTTAGACTTAATAATTTAATGAGGGATTTTATTAATAAATTTATATCTCACCAATTTTTAATCTTATTAAGCATGCACATTATTTATCATATCATATACAAGCATAAATAAAGTGCAAAATAAAATAAATGTGTCACAGTTATGGCCCAATCCACTGTCAATCTTTTCAAGCTAATGAAAGATTGAAGGTCAATCTAAGGTGGTAAAAGATCTCAAAATAGTAGCTTCCTTGAATCTTCCTCATCCATGTGGCTCCTCTCCATCATCATCTTTCCATCGTGATCTTCATCTTGTCATCTTCATCAATAATAGATTATTACATGACATAAAGAAACCTCGAGTTACATTCGAGGGGATTTAGATGAGAAGAGAATATTACAGAATTTATAGGAAGGCACGACATGCAAGCCGTATTTCAAAACCAAAAACCACTAACCTATGGGTCAAAATGCCATAACTGTGCACCATGCATGTCACAATAAGCACATAACAGTTTATATATAATTAAAGAAAACTATATATCAAATATTGGGGTCATGACCATCGTTCGCTACGACGGGGGAGGGGGGGTCCAAGGGGGGGTCTCCCCCTGGCGGTGGTCCAGAGTTGAAACACTGAAGGGTTTCGACACATAAAATGCAACGAAAATAAATAATTGAAAGACAATTGCAAAACCCTAAAATAGGATCCATGCGAAAAACAAATTAATTCAGTGGTTAAAAATTATACCGATTATTAAAGCTAAAATTGATGCGGTCGAATCTCCAACGCAATCCAAACGAACTGCGTCTCTATGGTATCCACACGAATGCCCCGCGAATCGTCATACGATCTACAGAAAAAGAAATTGCGGTACTAGCCACCAAGGATGAGGATTTTTCTGAAACTGTTTTCTCTAGTCCCTCTCTAAGAGCGGCTAGGGTATTTATTTTTGATGTAATACCTAAAATGGCTTATATATATCATATATACAGCAGTTACGTATTAAAATCTGAATATATATATATATATAT
The DNA here is from genome assembly GCA_020205615.1 of Panax quinquefolius. Classification (NCBI taxonomy): domain Eukaryota; kingdom Viridiplantae; phylum Streptophyta; class Magnoliopsida; order Apiales; family Araliaceae; genus Panax; species Panax quinquefolius. Next base: position 57,113,263 of record CM035173.1, read on the forward strand.
ATATATATTAATTAAGTCTTACTTAATTAATATACATATATACAAATTATCCTTTTAATTTAAATTCGTGATTTAAAATACTATCAATCATTTTGATATATTTAAATCCTTACAATTTAAATTAATTCCCTTTTAAATTATGTTCTATGTGTGTGACCCTATAGGTTATTATTGCATTTGCAATAATTTTAAAATCATATTATAAAATTATAAATAGTAAGCGACATCTAGTAATGCGTCACTGCTACCCAAGTAATAATAAGATCGATGATTCGATGCAACCTTTTCGTGACCAATGTTTCAATGTAATTTAATCCTTTTAACCTTGACATCCTAGATTAAACTCGAGTCATGGAATGTGCCATACTCTTCATAATTTAATCTGTGTTTTCTTGATCAATGAGTAGACTATATGAAACAAATAGCTATTTGAGCATGGCCATGCATTTCATAGTCCTACTCAATCAAGAGGCCTATGGATATCACCCCTAATATATAAGAGGGTTAAATTCCATCTAGATCACTCATATTCCTCACACGATTCGTAATGTACCCAATAATCACCTTTATAGTCCACCCTATTAAAGGTGACATTTGATGATATCAAAGTACATAAATTCCCGTATAGTAATATAGTGATTTCTGGTCGGAGGACTATTACATCATTGTCACTATGAGAATCGCTAATGACACTTTGCATATTGTTCCACGTATAATTCTCATGGTGGGTCTGTCAAGTACATCGTTCTCTAACATGTACCTATGCATTGACTTAATATCTCATATATTTATGACTAGTGAGATTTGGTCATCAGTCAATTCACATACTAGTCTCAATGCATCATTGTTGTCCCATCAACAATGATACTCGACTAGGAACATTTAAGAGCAATGATACTAATTGTAATTATATAATCTCATGTTCAAGTCACATACTTAAAACTATATAATTTGTATCACTATTCTAAGGAATTTTATTATGTTAACATTTATATAACGCAGTAAATAAAACCATAATAAAATCATTCATTTATTCAATCAAATATAATATCAAAATATTAAGCAATTATATCAAATAATTGGCCTCTGCGACATAACTCTAACAAGGGCAATGTTAAAGAGAAAGCTTTGGAGTAGTTATTTCTATGTTTCTAGGATTGTACCATTATTTAGTTGTAGAAGAACTTATTAGGCTATGTTTAATTAAGTTGTATTGTATTAGGTATTAGTCATGTCCAAACGGTGTTTAATTATGATTAAGTTATGTAAAGGATGTTTAAGTTACGAACCCTTGGGACAAGAATAATTATGTTATAACAATGTAATTTATTCTATTATTCCGTTGTGTGAGATGTTGATTTATTATTAGAGTTAGTACGTGACAACCAAATTTGGGACAAGTGTGATCTGAATTTGGGGGCATCACAGGTTGGTATCAGAACTGTAGTTATAAACCTTAGGAGCGAGAGTCCTTAGATTATAACTTAGGGGAACTTATAAGATAGAGAGGGATGAAACTCATGTAGAGTTTTCCTAGAGAGAGACTTAGTGTGTTATGAAATATAATTTCATTATATACAATGAACTTATGGTTATTTAACATTCTGATAGGGTTGTTGTTTGTTTGCCTTATGTTGGTGATTGTAGGATGATTGACATGGGAGGACCTAGCCGAGTGGTAGAAGAGGAGCCGCGTGACATCCACGTGGTATTTGAGGCAACATTGATAGTGGAGCCTATATCAGTAGTGGCCCCTATCGATGACAATGATGACGAGGAGGAGGAGATGAAGCCATTACCCTAGGAGTCTGATCCGGAGGAGGAGCCTATGGAGGAGAAACCTGAGCCCATGGAGGACTCCGACGAGGCTACTTTTGAGGATCGGATGTTAGGGGAGTATAAGGAGAAGATCTTGGAGTTAGGATGTAGAGTGGAAGAGTTAGAGGCTGAGGTTAGGAAGAGGGAGTCTGAGTTCCAGAAACTAAGGTACGAGGACCATCAGAGGAAATTAGCGATGCAGGAGATGGAGGTGGTGATTTCTCACCTTAAGGAGGCAGGGATCCTGATGGGGACTTTGTTTCACCGACCGGTGGCTAGAAACATAGAGTTTGCAGGAAATGGAACAGAGAGAGTTGAGCAAAAGGACGAAGAAGGAGGCTCTTCATACTCAGTTAGAAATGGAGGTGATGGATAGGATTCATTTCGAGGAGAAGTGGGAGGAAGCCAATGATAGGGCAAATGATTTAGAGGATGAGGTGCGGTGCAAGAGAATGAAGATAAACAAGATTGGCTATGCTCTACACATGGCCATTGAGAGATTGATTGATGGGGTAAATCACTACTCGGCTGAGCAAGGACAGACCCGGCATACCATAAGCCAAGATATGGTGGTGCACATTACTCAGAAGGAATACCAGAGCACCGTGGAGCGTGGGATGTTAGATTGAGTCTAAAGGAAGAAGCTTAGTAGTTGTAGTATTTTATTTATGTGTTGTTTAATTTGTTGTTGTTAAATCTTAGTCTTGTGTAAGATGTGAGATAGTTGTAAACCCCCAAGCTTTTGAAAGATGTTAGAGGGCTAATATAGGGGTGATGTCCCCGTCCTTTGTATAAGAGGGGATATGTTATTGTCATTTATAGAAGTATGCTAGGAAAAAACATGTAATTGTAACCATTTGGCATATGAATATAAATGATCTTATTTCAGAAACGTGTTATAAAATTTTATTTCTTTCTATTTGAGAAATGTCTAAGTAATATTATTAGATAATAAAAATGAAAATTTTATGATGCAGAAAAATGCCGCCCAGACGTAGAATAACTGCACCGGAAGAGTCGGTTAATGATGAGAGAGGACTAGTAGATCCGATACAGAGGCTCGTAGATTTGTTAGGAGAAGCTCTTAGGGGAAGAAATGAACCAGTACCACCGTTCCCCAAGTGGTTCAAGTTACAAACTTTAAGGATTTTAGGAGTGTAAGACCACTGGAATTCGTAGGCACTACTGATCCGATCGTGGCTCAGACGTGGATCAAAGAGATGGAGAAGGCTTTCACCATCGCTCGTGTGGATGAAGACCAGAGGACTGTATTTGCAACCTACATGATGAAAGACGAAGCGAACTACTGGTGGGAGGCGAATCAGCAGAGAGCGGGAGAAGGGATAGTCACTTGGGAGCGATTTAAGACTCTGCTCTTTGAGAATTATTTCCCAAAGAGCGTGAAAAATAAGATGGAGGTAAAGTTCTTAGAACTTAAGCAAAGAGATATGACGGTGGCGCAATACGTGGCTAAGTTCAATGAACTAGCCCGGTTTGCTGAACACCAGGTGGTGGATGAAGAGAGGAAAGCTAGGCATTTTGAGTAAGGACTGAAGCCTTGGTTGTTTAACAAGGTGTCAGTTCTTCAGATCGATTCTTTTATGATATTACTTGAGAAGGCTATTATTGCAGAGGGATGAAGTGAAGCTTTAGGTCTGTATAACAAAGAGAAGAAGGGAAAGAGCACCGGAGGAAAAAACCGAGGAGGAAGCAGCAGCGAAGGTAGCAATTTAGGAAAGAGAAAGTGGGAGAACAACAGCAACATCAAGAATCTCAATAATCAAGTGGGGAAGTTTCGAGGAGAATTTAAGAAGAAGGTGGAAGAATGCCCAAAGTGTGGAAGGTATCACCAGGGCGAGTGTTGAAAAGGGCACAGTGTATGTTATAATTGTGGCCAAGAGAGACATTATGCTCTAAACTGCTCAAAGCCGAAGAAGATCAAAGGAGGTTTCACTTGTGGATCGGCGGACCATCTGATCAAAGACTGCCCGAAGAAAGGAAGTAGCGGAGGAAGTGGCTAACAAGGAGGGAGTAGAGAAAATTGATGATTGGTGGACCGATGCCATCCAACCATCCAACTGCCAGAACATTTAATATGACCGTCCAGGACGTCGTAGTTGCGATGGACGTTATGTCAGGTATTATCCTGATCAATGATATAAATGCCTATGTATTATTTGATTCGGGTGCCACCTGTTCTTTTGTTTCTGAGGAATTTGCTAGTTGACTTAAAATACCCCAAGAACGATTAGAAAATCCCTTGAACATAGAAGTTAGGAATAAGGAAGTAATCCTTGTAGAGTATATTTACCGAAATTGTTGAGTAAATATTAGAGATCATGAACTAAGCGTAGACCTGATCCCGATAATATTGGGAGAATTTGACGTAATATTGGGAATGGATTGGTTTTATAACCATGTCTCGGTAATTGATTGTCAGAATAAAAGTGTGAACCTTTAGACTCCAAAGAAGTCTAAGGTGGTATTTTATGGTAGCTCATCGCTTAAGCAATCGTGTTGCCCTACGATGATACAGGCCAAGAGATTGATAAGAAAAGGATGTGTAGGTTACTTAGCATACATCGTTGACACTCAGAAAAAGGGAGTAAAAATAAAGGATATACCCGTAGTAAGAGAATTTTAAGATGTATTTTCGAACGATTTGCATGGTCTTTCGCCAGACAGAGAAATTGAATTCATAATAGACTTAGCACCAAGAAATGCATCGATTTCAAAAGCTCCATACCGTATGGCGCTAGTAGAAATAAAGGAATTGATGATACAATTACAAGAGTTATTAGATAAGGGTTACATACGACCGAGTGTGTCTCCTTGGGGAGCACCCGTGTTGTTTGTAAAGAAGAAGGATGGATCGATGAGGCTATGTATAGATTATCGAGAATTGAACAGAGTGATGATTAAGAATAGATACCCGTTACCAAGGATAGACGACCTTTTTGACCAACTAAAGGGAGCCAAGTGTTTCTCAAAGATAGATTTACGAACAGGTTATCACCATTTGAAGGTGCGAGAAGAAGATATATCAAAGACGACGTTTCGAACTCGTTATGGACATTTCAAATTTTTGGTAATGTCATTCAGGTTGATGAATGCTCCGGCAACATTTATGGACTTGATGAACCGAGTCTTCAAGCCATTCTTAGATAAATTCTTAGTAGTTTTCATCGACGATATATTGATTTACTCAAAGACGGAAGAAGAACACGCCGAACATCTGAAGATGGTTTTGGAAGCACTTAGAAAAGAGAAGATGTATGCGAAATTTTCTAAGTGTGAATTTTGGATGGAGAAAGTTCAATTCTTAGGACACATGGTGGATAAGGATGGAATTTCACTAGACCTTGTGAAAGTAGAAGCAGTGAGTAATTGGGAGCAACCGAATACGCCGACCAAAGTGAGAAGTTTCTTAGGGTTAGCTGGGTACTAACGAAGATTTATCCAAGATTTTTCTAAGATAGCCACCCCATTGACCAATTTAAAGAGGAAGATGGTGAACTTCGTGTGGACGAACAAGTGCGAGGAGAGTTTTCAGAGCTAAAAAAGAGACTGAGTGAGGCACATGTATTATCATTACCGGATGATACGGGAGGATTTGTGGTGTATAGTGATGTGTCGCATAAAGGACTGGGCTGTGTACTAATGTAACATGGCAAATTCATTTCATACGTGTCATGACAATTGAAGGATTATGAAAAATGATACCCTACTCATGACTTAGAGTTAGCGGAAAAAGTTTTTGCGTTAAAGATTTGGAGACATTATTTGTATGGAGAAAAAATGTGAGATATACACGGACCACAAAAGTCTGAAATATATCTTCATACAGAAGGAGTTGAATATGCATCAGAGGAGGTGGTTAGAATTAATCAAGGATTATGACTATGACATTTTTTATCACCCGGGGAAGGCAAACATAGTGGCAGACACGCTAAGTAGGAAAGGAAGGGAAAAGTTATTTCAATTGATAACTCATGAGGAGTTAATAAGGGATATGGAGAAATTGGAAATAGAAGTGAAGGGACTGGAGAGGTCTGAAGAGAGATTGTTTTCAGTAGAAACTCGTCTGACTTTGTTGGACAGAATAAATGAATCCCAAGAAAAGGATGAAGAATGCGAAAAAATCAGAAAGAGTATCTTGGAAAATGAGGAAGAAAATTTAAAATAGATAGAGACGATATTTTGAGATTCGAAGGAAGAATGTGGGTACTGAAAGTAGTATGCACACAAGCCAATCATGTTTGATGATAAAGCATCATCAAATAAAGAGTAATAATTTATTAAAGGCTTTTAATTATCTACATGATGCTGTTTTATAATATGTGATAAACCCATAGTTTTAAGCAATGCTTTTAGAATAATGATGATGATCATTCTAATGAGATCTAAATTCTTTGAAAGCTTAAAACTAAAATAGTTCCCAATCGTTGGATTACTAAATTGGGGATTAGTGAATCCGGATAGATTGGTACATACGTTGCTTGCTCATTGGATGAGGATGATTGATCTCATGATCATTTGTGTGGAGACACTAAAGCAAGTATGTAGGTGCTTATTAGAGAATAAGTTCACTGAACGTGGCTCGCTAAGGAATACCTAATGGAGTTTTACTTGCCTGTCAATAGGAATTCCTGTAGTGATAGTAGTGCAAGTAATCCTTAGACTTGAGATCATCATAGTATCTTGTGTATGATGAGTTATACTTTGACTTATTCCTTAAGACCCTTAGGTTATATCAAAGGGTATGCTTGGGTATAACAAGTTGTACATGGAGATAATATATGATCAATAAAGAATCTACCACTTCTAGTAAAAGAAGAGAAATGTCCTATGTGATTCGATAAATGACAACCCAGTAGTCCTTGGCCAAGGCAGAATGAAATTAGAAAGGAGTTTCTAATTTGCATTATTTGGAGTTGTGCATTTAAGGATCGAAATACATATAATTAAATAAAATAAGACTTGACAGTAATTTCATGTCTTATATTTAATTGGGACATTGTATGGTGGAAGGATTGAATTGTATGGTAACTATTTACTCAAAGGTTCTTTTATGATTAATGTTGAAATCTATATTATCTGGAATTCGTTGATCATTTGGGGAGGCTTATCCCTATTGTAGAATAAATATTATTTATTTAAATAAATTAATTATTTAATTTATTTATTTAAATAAGATTAGAATTGTTCTAATTGATTTATTCATAACCTAGGTTTAATATGCGAGAACCTAAAGGGTCACACCATAAAAGGAAGAATAATTATTTAAAAAGTTAATGGCATAATCGTAATAATATGTTATGTATATTTAATTTAATCTATGGTGATAGAATAAATTAAATAGCTTAATATTTATTATTTAATATTTTAGAAATATTAAATATAAATTAATAAGAGGAGTCTTATTAATATTATTACAATTATTATTATTATTTTAATTTCTAAAAGAGTTTAGGAATTAATTTAATATAAGTACTCTCATTTATTCCTAATTGGATTAGGAAGGAAAATTAGTTAAAGGAGTTTAATTAATTATCCCTAATAAGATTAGGGAGCCCCTTTAATTAAAAGGGTTTAATTAAATAATACCTTATTTTAATAGGGTTACTTGATATCTTTATAAGGGGAGTCTTATATCAGATATCAAAACTACGTTATAATTCCAATGGTTGGAGAGTACGCTCCTTTTCTATAGAGATAGAAAAACTAGGGTTTAGCCAACCAACCATCTTCTTGAATCCTTCTTCTTCCTTGGTGGATCACCTCTAGAGGCCAAACACTTGGGTGGCTAATGTTGATCAAAGGAAGGAACCAAACCCGGTGAATTCAAGTTGAACGCGATAGGATTTGGAGGTGAACTTGTACTTGAGGAAGCTCGATCTTCAAGGGTATGATTTTATTCTTTATCTTTTCATTTAATTAATAATTGTGCATAAAGGGTGATCCGGGTATATGGTTTGTAAAATTTTAAAACTCGATTTTACATCGCTTAGCTTATTTTTGCAATTTGATTGCGTTCATGAATATTACAAACCTAATAATGGCATCGAGCCAAACCTTTATGCAAATTATTAATTGTTCAAAATTTGATATGTATATTGATATGTGTTTAGAACAATTTAATTGGGCATAATTTATTGTGTAAAATTTATTAAAAAAAAAATCAATTTTCTGATAATCATTATACTGCAATCTTTGAATTATTTTTTTTTTTTCTCTCATTGTGATTCCGCGTTAGTGGACATGTTAGTGGACATATTGTGATAACCGCTTCAAATCCTGTACAAGACTACTAGTTTAAAAAAGTTTTTTTTTTCTTAACGTGGAAGGGGTTCTGGAAAAAATAAATAAATAAAAAATAAAAAATAAAAAAAAGGATTTTGTTCACGTGGCCACCAAGCAGGAATGCAGGATTATATAGGATTCATGAATGGGACGGTTATATATTATATATATAATATATTCTTTTAAACCGAAAACAGGCGATAATATATATATGTAATATATAATCTTAATAATTTTATAATTAAAATAAAAGGTTTATTTTAATATTAAAATAAGAGTTTGTTTTAATTTTAAAATTAAATTTCATGCTAAATAATTAGAGTTGGAATTTGATTCCATGATAACTAATTGGAGTTAAAATTGGATTCTATGTTTTCTTAAATAAAAAGTTTATTTAGATATGAAATAAGATTTCATATTATTCAAAATAAAAGAGTTTATTTGTGAATAGGAAAAGTGCATCCATCTTCCCTTAAATAAATGAGTTTATTTAAATATGGAATAAGATTTCATATTATTCAAAATAAAGGAGTTTATTTGTGAATAGAAAAGAGAATCCGTGTTTCCTTTAATAAAGAAGTTTATTTTTTTCATGGAATTGGATTTCATAATTAATTAAAATAAAGGAGTTTATTTTGATTAAAGATTTTGATTAAAATAAAATAGTTTATTTTATTCAAAATTGGATAAATTAAAATAAAATAGTTTTATTTTGATTTAAATTTGGATTAAAATAAAGGAGTTTATTTTGATTCAAAATTAGATTTTATACTAACTAAATTTGCCCATTAAATGATATCAATATATATATATATATATATATATATATATATATTGAATGTTTATTATTCATCGGATGAATGTTATGTATTGATGCATATAGTGATATGATAATAATAAATGAGATTGATTATGGACAATTGACCATGTGATTGGATTTTATTTTAGTTGGATGCATGAATGTATGAGTTTTATTAAATGGGGTATCGTGCCTACACTCGCCTTCTCTAATTTTTCTCAATGTAAATTCTATCTCCTCCTATGTACTTCCCTCGATCACGATCAAGGTTTCTATTTATTTTAATTAGTTTTGTAATAGGAATAGTTAGAATTAATTTTGAAAAATTGGAGATCAAGGAGCAAGGAGCGCTTGAGCTTGAAGACCCGCTTTGTAATGGAGCCCGGTTTAAATGTAATAGTTATATTTAAATATTATTTCTTACACCCCTAGGGTTTGACCTTTTTTGTTTCACTTGGTGGCTCTAGTGAACCAAACTAGAATAAAAGTCCATAATCAATCCGGGTAGAATATAGTATTCTATATATGCATGCTTATACTATATATATATTATATATTATGCAAACATGCTTCGCATGTTAATTAATATAACGCGTATTTTATATATATATGTGTAATGCATAATTAAACAAGATGAGACATTTAATAATAAATCCTCAAATTTTTTTATATTAAGTCCTAAGCGCTTCAAAGATATTTGGAATATCGAACGTCGCCTTTCTAGCATGATAAAATTAATAGAGTATTAAATATTTAATATGAGTTTGTTGTGTCACCACAAGGCAAGTATTAAGTATTTAAGATGTTAATTTATCACATTTGATGCTTATAAAGAAAATTGAACAATATTGTTTTGTTGTGTCACCACAAGGATGATATTTTTCTTTTTTGAATATATGGAGTGCTAGGTCGGACTTAACTTGGATAATTTTGATTCGGATGTGCCACCACTTGATCAAAATAATCTAAGAGGCAAAAATACAAGGAGTTGCATAGTTGATGTAATTGACAAGAGTTGTCTACCTATTTATTTATATATAGTTTGTTGTATCACCGCAAGGCTATATACATTTGAAATGGGATCCTTATTCTCACTAGCAAATCTTTAATTAGATTTTGCCGAACTATATATATTGAGGGTAATATAGTTTGAAAAAAATAGTGGGAGATACCAATTTAAAACAAGACCTAATTTATTTTGGTAATTAATAAAAGAATGTATGTTAAAATGTTGTTAATTACAAATTCATTTACGTGATTTTTACAATGTCTAAAATTACTATCATCATGAAGCATATTAGATGCTAAATTAACCAGTATCAATTAAACGGATTGGTTAAGGAATTTAAGAATAGTTTTCATATCGAAAAGCTATCTTATGTCCTTAATACGCCTATCCTCGCAATGGTTGCGAATAATGCCTCCGAGGAAGAGATTGCTACTTTTAGAAAGTGGCAAGATGATGCACAATTGGCTCGATGCATCATGCTCGCATCCATGAGTAACGAGCTTCAAACGACAAGATGAAACTATGGATGCTCCTACTATATTCCCCGCACATCAAGTAGTTGATGGTGAGGAAAGTAGGACCGATAGATATCGAGATATCTAAGGAGCTTTTCCGATCTAGAATGGCCAATGGCACTATAGTCTTGACAAAAAGTTCTTAACATAATCAATTTGATTGATCAATTAGGACAACCGGTTTTGTCATGGATGGAGAGTTGAGCCAAGATTTGATCTTGCACTCACTTCTGGACTCCTTTCACAATTGTTGTGAATTTTTCATATAAACAAGCTAGATATCAGCTTCGTTGATTTGCTTAACATGTTGAAAAATGATGAGAGTCACTTTCCAACCAAGAAAGACCATGTTTTACCCGGTAGGGCCAAAGGATCTTCCGAAAAGAAGAACGATTCAAAGAAGGTATATAAAAGGCAAAAACAAAGGATAATAAGAACAAAAGCGATCTGGATATAGCAAAGGAGTTTGCTTCCACTCGCAATAAGCATGGACACCGGAAAGAAATCGAGAAGCACCTTCCGATGGCTAACCAAAGAAGCTTAATGAAGTTTCGTTAAATACAATTTTGTTCAAGATTTAAAATAAATTTTTCTTTAAGTCAAGGTTCTACTTGGATATTGGATATCGACTTTGGTTATCATAAATATAGATTTATGAAGGGACCAAGAAGAAGTAGAAAGCTAAACAAAGATAAATAATCTTATGTGTGGGAAATGAAGCAAAGGTTGTTACATTAGCCATAGAAACTTATAGTTTAGCAATGCCTACGGGCAAGTCTATTAAGTCAATAAATTGTTATCAGATTCCGCCTCGTTGGAAATATTATTTCCATTTTATTGTTGGACAATGACATCTTTGGTATTATATTTAAGAACAATTGTTAGTCTATTTATAATAATAATGTTTTGTATAGGACTGGAATATCACTTAATGGATTTTGTATACTTGACTTACGTGAAAATAATTTTACAAATTGAACAAACTAGTATAAGAAAAGGAGATGATCATTCAAAGAGTTGAATGTGTGTATTTGCTAAAATACAAGTGTGAATTATTTGAAAGGTTCAAAGAATTCAGAAGTGAAACAAATTGGCAATGTATTAAGATTCTTTGATTAGATCAAGGAATAAATACTTGTGCAATAAGTTTCTAGATCATCTCAAATGGTTTTCTCATAATGGACACATCCTGATACGCAATAATTGATTGATGTATCTGAATGAAAAATCGTACCTTGTTGGACATGGTGCGGTCCATAATGATTTTACCGACATTTCAGTATCCTTCTGGGATAATGTCCTAGAAATGGTCAGACATATCTACGAAAATGGTAACCTCAAAATCCGCCCCAAGACTCCATAAAAGTTATGGATAGGGAGGATTCCTAATCTTAAGTATGTTAAGATAAGGGGTTGTCCAACTTATGTGAAAAGGTTTCAAAGGATAAGCTTGGGACAAGATTTTATAAGTGTCGATTTGTGGGACATCCTAAAGTAAGTTTAGGGTATATGTTCTATAATCTTAGTTAGCAAAAGGTGTTTGTTGCAAAATACGCTGCCTTCTAAGATAAAGATGTTTATCATTGAAGGGGCTAGTGGGAGGATTATAGATCTTGAAAAATTCATGATCCACAAAAACACACTATAAGTCAAATAAGAGGAACTCAGAGATAGACCTATTGTACCACAAACCGAATCATAACCGAATAGTACCAAGATACCTAGGAGGTATGGATTCATCATGGATGATGATGATGAGAGTACGATCATAGAAGATGATGATCCAGAGTTACATACGATGAGGTAAGAGTTCTAGTGTGTACAAAAGGGTCAGTGGGAGCGTCGTGAAATTTCTAGTATTATATGTTGATATACTACGGATGAGGAATTACATACCAATGCTACAATCAGTAAAGATAAAGTTGTCTAAACAATCCTCCATGAATGATTTGGGAAGAGTATCATTATTGGGGATGCAAATCTATATAGATAGATTTAAAAGGATGCTCAACTTAACCCAAGGAACGTATATTCATTTGATGCTAAAGTCGTTTAGCATGGCAAACTCCAAGAGATGACTTATGTTGATGAGCTATGGAGTGTATCTCTCTTTATAGTCCCCACAGACTCCTGAAAAGAGAGATCGCATGAGTGACTATCATGTATGCAATGAAATATACAAGATCTAATGTTGATCAGTCATATATTCGGAGAAGATCACCGTAAGACGGTTGAAAAACATCTTAAAGTTCTTAACCCAAGCACTAAGGATGTGAGCATACATGGTGGGTTTGGATTAAAACTAGAGGGCTTCTGAGACTCAAGTTTTTCGCATGCACTCAAGACGATAAAAAATCCACTTTAAGGTAAAGTGTTACCTTGAGCAAAGGGTGTAGTGAATTTGAAAGGTTCCAAATAGTAAAAAGGTTCTTTGGTTTAATGATAAAGACAAAGTATATAGCATAAATGAAGTCCGCAAGTTGATTGTTTGGATGATAAGTTCATTACGTAACTAGGAATAGTTCCTAAGTCTCATCTTGGATCTAAACATGTGTTATAGCACTTTCATTTGATTATAGGAATCATTGAAAGATGGGAAATCACTATAGAGATAGTGAACTCTCAAAAACAACATTACATATCCATTAACTAAAGCTTATCCAATGCCAGGATAATCGTCACTTAGAGAAGAAGAGTATGAGATACCATGATTTATTGACTTTAGTGCAAGTGGGAGATTGAAAGTAGTATGCACACAAGCCAATCATGTTTGATGATAAAGCATATACTTTGTAACAATCTTATTCATTTATTAAATAAAGAGTATTAATTTATTAAAGGCTTTTAATTATCTACATGATGTAGTTTTATAATATGTGATAAACCCATAGTTTTAAGCAATGCTTTTAGAATAATGATGATGATCATTCTAATGAGATCTAAATTCTTTGAAAGCTTAAAACTAAAATAGTTCCCAATCGTTGGATTACTAAATTGGGGATTAGTGAATCCGGATAGATTGGTACATACGCTGCTTGCTCATCGATGAGGATGATTGATCTCATGATCATTTGTGTGGAGACACTAAAGCAAGTATGTAGGTGCTTATTAGAGAATAAGTTCAATCGAACGTGGCTCGCTAAGGAATACCTAATGGAGTTTTACTTGCTCGCCAATAGAATTCTCAGAGTGATAGTAGTACAAGTAATCCTTGACTTGAGATCATCATAGTATCTTGTGTATGATGAGTTATACTTTGACTTATTCCTTAAGACCCTTAGGGTATATCAAAGGGTATGCTTGGGTATAACAAGTTGTATATGGAGATAATATATGATCAATAAAGAATCTACCACTTCTAGTAAAAGAAGAGAAATGTCCTATGTGATTCGATAAATGACAACCCAAAGAGTCCTTGGCCATAGGCGTAATGAAATTAGAAAGGAGTTTCTAATTTGCATTATTTGAGTTGTGCATTTAAGGATCGAAATACATATAATTAAATAAAATAAGACTTGACAAAGAATTCCATGTCTTATATTTAATTAGGACATCAGATGGTGGAAGGATTGAATTTACGGTAATTATTTACTCAAAGGTTCTTTTATGATTAATGTTGAAATCTATATTATCCGGAAAGTCGCTGATCGCTAGGGGAGGCTTATCCTATCAGAGAATAAATATTATTTATTTAAATAAATTAATTATTTAATTTATTTATTTAAATAAGATTAGAATTGTTTTAATTGATTTATTCACAACCTGCTTAATATGGAGAACCTAAAGGGTCACACCATAAAAGGAAGAATAATTATTTAAGAAGTTAATGGCATAATCGTAATAATATAAAGTTATGTATATTTAATTTAATCTATGGTGATAGAATAAATTAAATAGCTTAATATTTATTATTTAATATTTTAGAAATATTAAATATAAATTAATAAGAGGAGTCTTATTAATATTATTACAATTATTATTATTATTTTAATTTCTAAAAGAGTTTAGAAATTAATTTAATATAAGTACTCTCATTTATTCCTAATTGATTAGGAAGGAAAATTAGTTAAAGGAGTTTAATTAATTATCCCTAATAAGATTAGGGGAGCCCTTTAATTAAAAGGGTTTAATTAAATAATACCTTATTTTAATAGGGTTACTTGATATCTTTATAAGAGGAGTCTTATATCGGATATCAAAACTACGTTATAATTCCAATGGTTGGAGAGTACGCTCTTTTTCTATGAGATAGAAAAACTAGGGTTTAGCCAACCACCCATCTTCTTGAATCCTTCTTCTTCTTCAGTGGATCACCTCTGAGGCCAAACACTTGGGTGGCTAACGTTGATCAAAGGAAGGAACCAAACCCGGTGAATTCAAGTTGAACGCGAAAAGGATTTGAGGTGAACTTGTACTGAGGAAGCTCGATCTTCAATGGTATGATTTTATTCTTTATCTTTTCATTTAATTAATAATTGTGCATAAAGGGTGATCCGGGTATATGGTTTGTAAAATTTTAAAACTCGATTTTTACATCGCTTCGCTTATTTTTGCAATTTGATCAAGTTTTCATGAATATTACAAACCTAATAAAGGCATCGAGCCAAACCTTTATGCAAATTATTAATTGTTCAAAATTTGATATGTATATTGATATGTGTTTAGAACAATTTAATTGGGCATAATTTATTGTGTAAAATTTATTAAAAAAAAAAAATCAATTTTCTAGGATAATCATTATATCTAGTGTCAATTTTTTTTTTTTTTTTTTCTCTCATTGTGATTCCGCGTAAGTGGACATGTTAGTGGACATATTGTGATAACCGCCAAATCTCGTATGAGACTTCTAGTTTAAAAAAGTTTTTTTTTCTTAACGTGGAAGGGTTCTGAAAAATAAATAAATAAAAAAAAAAAAAAAAGGATTTTGTTCACGTGGCCAGCTACCAAGGTGAAATGCAGAGGATTATATAGGATTCATGAATGGGATTATTATATATATATATATATATATATATATTCTTTTAAAACCAAAAAAAAGTATATATATATATATATATAATATATAATCTTAATAATTTTATAATTAAAATAAAAGGTTTATTTTAATATTAAAATAAAGAGTTTATTTTAATTTTAAAATTAAATTTCATGCTAACTAATTAGAGTTAGAATTTGATTCCATGATAACTAATTGGAGTTAAAATTGGATTCTATGTTTTCTTAAATAAAAGAGTTTATTTAGATATGAAATAAGATTTCATATTATTCAAAATAAAAGAGTTTATTTGTGAATAGAAAAGTGCATCCATCTTCCCTTAAATAAATGAGTTTATTTAAATATGGAATAAGATTTCATATTATTCAAAATAAAGGAGTTTATTTGTGAATAGAAAAAAAGAGAATCCGTGTTTCCTTTAATAAAGAAGTTTATTTTTTTTTTTCATGGAATTGGATTCCATAATTAATTAAAATAAAGGAGTTTATTTTGATTAAAGATTTTGATTAAAATAAAATAGTTTATTTTATTCAAAATTGGATAAATTAAAATAAAATAGTTTTATTTTGATTTAAATTTGGATTAAAATAAAGGAGTTTATTTTGATTCAAAATTAGATTTTATACTAACTAAATTTGCCCATTAAATGATATCAATATATATATATATTGAATGTTTATTATTCATCGATGAATGTTATGTATTGATGCATATGGTGATATGTATGATAATAAATGAGATTGATTATGGACAATTGACCAATGTAATTGGATTTTATTTTAGTTGGATGCATGAATGTATGAGTTTTATTAAATGGGGTATCATGACTCGCCTTCTCTAATTTTTCTCGAATGTAAATTCTATCTCCTCCTATGTACTTCCCTCGATCACGATCAAGGTTTCTATTTATTTTAATTAGTTTTGTAATAGGAATAGTTAGAATTAATTTTGAAAAATTGGAGATCAAGGAGCAAGGAGCGCTTGAGCTTGAAGACCCGCTTTGTAATGGAGCCCGGTTTAAATGTAATAGTTATATTTAAATATTATTTCTTACACCCCTTGGGGTTTGACCTTTTGGTTCACTTGGTGGCTATAGTGAACCAAACTAGAATAAAAGTCCATAATCAATCCGTAGAATATATAGTATTCTATATGTGCATGCTTATACTATATATATATATATATATTATGCAAACATGCTTCGCATGTTAATTAATATATGACGCGTATTTTATATATATATATGTAATAAGCTGCTAAAACAAGATGAGACATTTAATAATAAATCCTCAAAAATTTTTTTATTATAGTAAGTCCTAAGCGCTCAAAGATATTTGGAATATCGAACGTCGCCTTTCTAGCATGATAAAATTAATAGAGTATTAAATATTTAATATGAGTTTGTTGTGTCACCACAAGGCAAGTATTAAGTATTTAAGATGTTAATTTATCACATTTGATGCTTATAAAGAAAATTGAACAATATTGTTTTGTTGTGTCACCACAAGGATGATATTTTTCTTTTTGAATATATGGAGTGCTAGGTTGACTTAACTTGGATAATTTTGATTCTGGATGTGCCACCACTGATCAAAATAATCTAAGAGGCAAAAATACAAGGAGTTGATAGTTGATGTAATTGACAAGAGTTGTCTACCTATTTATTTATATATAGTTTGTTGTGTCACCACAAGGCTATATACATTTGAAATGGGATCCTTATTCTCACTAGCAAATCTTTAATTAGATTTTGCCGAACTATATATATTGAGGGTAATATAGTTTGAAAAAAATAGTGGGAGATACCAATTTAAAACAAGACCTAATTTATTTTGGTAATTAATAAAAGAATGTATGTTAAAATGTTGTTAATTACAAATTCATTTACAGAATTTTACAATGTCTAAAATTACTATCATCGCGAAGCATATTAGATGCTAAATTAACCGCATCAATTAAATGGATTGGTTAAGGAATTTGAGAATAGTTTTCATAGTCGAAAAGCTATCTTATGTCTTTAATACGCCTATCCCCGCAATGGTTGCGCATAATGCCTCGAGGAAGAGATTGCTACTTTTAAAAGTGGCAAGATGATGCACAATTAGCTCAATGCATCATGCTCGCATCCACGAGTAACGAGCTTCAAATCAAGATGAAACTATGGATGCTCCTACTATATTCCCCGCACATCAAGTAGTTGATGGTGAGGAAAGTAGGACCGATAGATATCGACATTCAAGGAGCTTTCCGATCTAGAATGGCCAATGGCACTATAAAGTATGCATAAAAAAGTTCTTAACATAATCAATTTGATTGATCAATTAGACAACCGGTTTTGTCATGGATGGAGAGTTGAGCCAAGATTTGATCTTGCACTCACTCCCTAACTCTTTCACAATTGTTGTGAATTTTTCATATAAACAAGCTAGATATCGCCTTTCGTTGATTTGCTTAACATGTTGAAAAATGATGAGAGTCACTTTCCAACCAAGAAAGACCATGTTTTACTGGTAGGGGTCAAAGGATCTTCTGAAAAGAAGAACGATTCAAAGAAGGTATATAAAAAGGCAAAAACAAAGGATAATAAGAACAAAACTGATACGGATAGCAAAGGAGCTTGCTTCCACTGCAATAAGCATGGACACTGGAAAGAAACTGCGAGAAGCACCTTGCAGTGGCTAACCAAAGAAGCTTAATGAAGTTTCTACATAAAATACAATTTTGTTCAAGATTTAAAATAATTTTTCTTTAAGTCAAGGTTCTACTTGGATATTGGATATCGACTTTGGTTATCATAAATATAGATTTATGAAGGACCAAGAAGAAGTAGAAAGCTAAACAAAGATAAATAATCTTATGTGTGGAAATGAAGCAAAGGTTGCTACATTAGCCATAGAAACTTATAGTTTAGCAATGCCTACTAGGCAAGTCTATTAAGTCAATAAATTGTTATCAGATTCCAGCTTCTCGTTGGAAATATTATTTCCATTTTATTGTTGGACAATGACATCTTTGGTATTATATTTAAGAACAATTGTTAGTCTATTTATAATAATAATAATGTTTTATATAGGACTGGAATATCACTTAATGGATTTTGTATACTTGACTTACGTGAAAATAATTTTACAAATTGAACAAACTAGTATAAGAAAATGAGATGATCATTCAAAGAGTTGAATGTGTGTATTTGCTAAAATACAAGTGTGAATTATTTGAAAGGTTCAAAGAATTCAGAAGTGAAACAAATTGGCAATGTATTAAGATTCTTTGATTAGATCAAGGAATAAATACTTGTGCAATAAGTTTCTAGATCATCTCAAATGGTTTTATCATAATGGACACATCCTGATACGCAATAATTGATTGATGTATCTGAATGAAAAATCGTACCTTGTTGGACATGGTGCGGTCCATAATGATTTTACCGACATTCCAAAGATCCTTCCGGGATAATGTCCTAGAAATGGTCAGATATCTCACGAAAATGGTAACCTCAAAATCCAGCCCCAAGACTCCATAAAAGTTATGGATAGGGAGGATTCCTAATCTTAAGTATGTTAAGATAAGGGGTTGTCCAACTTATGTGAAAAGGTTTCAAAGGATAAGCTTGGGACAAGATTTTATAAGTGTCGATTTGTGGGACATCCTAAAGTAAGTTTAGGGTATATGTTCTATAATCTTAGTTAGCAAAAGGTGTTTGTTGCAAAATACGCTGCCTTCTAAGATAAAGATGTTTATCATTGAAGGGGCTAGTGGGAGGATTATAGATCTTGAAGAGTTCATGATCCACAAAACACTATAAGTCAAATAAGAGGAACTCAGAGATGTAATAGACCTATTGTACCACAACCGAATCATAAATCGAATAGTACCAAAGATACCTAGAGGTATGGATTCATCATGGATGATGATGATGAGGTACGATCATGAAGATGATGATCCGAGTTACATACACGATGAGGTAAGAGTTCTAGTGTGTACAAAAGGGTCGATTGGGAGCGTCATGAAATTTCTAGTATTATATGTTGATATACTACTTGATGAGGAATTACATACCAATGCTACAATCAAGAAGATAAAGTTGTCTAAACAATCCTCCATGAATGATTTGGGAAGAGTATCATTATTGGGGATGCAAATCTATATAGATAGATTTAAAAGGATGCTCAACTTAACCCAAGGAACGATATTCATTTGATGCTAAAGTCGCTTAGCATGGCAAACTCCAAGAGATGACTTATGTTGATGAGCTATGGAGTGTATCTCTCTTTATAGTCCCCACAGCACTCTCGAAAAGAGAGATCGCATGAGTGACTATCATGTATGCAATGAAATATACAAGATCTAATGTCGATCGGTCATATTCGGAGAAGATCACCGTAAGATGGTGAAAAACATCTTAAAGTTCTTAACCGCAGACTAAGGATGTGAGCATACATGGTGGGTCCGAATTAAAACTAGAGGGCTTTACAGACTCAAGTTTTTCGCATGCACTAAGACGAATCGAAAATCCACCACTTTAAGGTAAAGTGTTACCTTGAATAAAGGGTGTAGTGAATTTGAAAGGTTCCAAATAGTAAAAGGTTGTTTGGTTTAATGATAAAGACAAAGTATATAGCTATAAATGAAGTCGCAAGTTGATTGTTTGGATGATAAGTTCATTACAGAACTAGGAATTGTTCCTAAGTCTCATCTTGGATCTAAACATGTGTTGTAGCACTTTCATTTGATTATAGGAATCATTGAAAGATGGGAAATCACTATAGAGATAGTGAACTCTCAAAAACAACATTACATATCCATTAACTAAAAGCTTATCCAACAAAGCAGGATAATCGCCACTTAGAGAAGAAGAGTATGAGATACCATGACGATTGACTTTAGTGCAAGTGGGAGATTGAAAGTAGTATGCACACAAGCCAATCTTGTTTGATGATAAAGCATATACTTTGTAACAATCTTATTCATTTATTAAATAAAGAGTATTAATTTATTAAAGGCTTTTAATTATCTACATGATGTAGTTTTATAATATGTGATAAACCCATAGTTTTAAGCAATGCTTTTAGAATAATGATGATGATCATTCTAATGAGATCTAAATTCTTTGAAAGCTTAAAACTAAAATAGTTCCCAATCGTTGGATTACTAAATTGGGGATTAGTGAATCCGGATAGATTGGTACATACGTTGCTTGCTCATTGGATGAGGATGATTGATCTCATGATCATTTGTGTGGAGACACTAAAGCAAGTATGTAGGTGCTTATTAGAGAATAAGTTCATCGAACGTGGCTCGCTAAGGAATACCTAATGGAGTTTTACTCACTGTCAATAGGAATTCTCAGAGTGATAGTAGTACAAAGTAATCCTTAGACTTGAGATCATCATAGTATCTCGTGTATGATGAGTTATACTTTGACTTATTCCTTAAGACCCTTAGGGTATATCAAAGGGTATGCTTGGGTATAACAAGTTGTATATGGAGATACTATATGATCAATAAAGAATCTACCACTTCTAGTAAAAGAAGAGAAATGTCCTATGTGATTCGATAAATGACAACCCAAGAGTCCTTGGCAGTTAGGCGTAATGAAATTAGAAAGGAGTTTCTAATTTGCATTATTTGAAGTCAGTGCATTTAAGGATCGAAATACATATAATTAAATAAAATAAGACTTGACAAAGAATTCCATGTCTTATATTTAATTAGGACATCAGTATGGTGGAAGGATTGAATTGACAGGTAACTATTTACTCAAAGGTTCTTTTATGATTAATGTTGAAATCTATATTATCCGGAAAGTCGTTGATCATTTGGGAGGCTTATCCCTATCAGAGAATAAATATTATTTATTTAAATAAATTAATTATTTAATTTATTTATTTAAATAAGATTAGAATTGTTCTAATTGATTTATTCACAACCTGCTCAATATGGAGAACCTAAAGGGTCACACCATAAAAAAGGAAGAATAATTATTTAAGAAGTTAATGGCATAATCGTAATAATATAAGTTATGTATATTTAATTTAATCTATGGTGATAGAATAAATTAAATAGCTTAATATTTATTATTTAATATTTTAGAAATATTAAATATAAATTAATAAGAGGAGTCTTATTAATATTATTACAATTATTATTATTATTTTAATTTCTAAAGAGTTTAGAAATTAATTTAATATAAGTACTTCTCATTTATTCCTAATTGGATTAGGAAGGAAATTAGTTAAAGGAGTTTAATTAATTATCCCTAATAAGATTAGGGAGCCCCTTTAATTAAAAGGGTTTAATTAAATAATACCTTATTTTAATAGGGTTACTTGATATCTTTATAAGAGGAGTCTTATATCAGATATCAAAACTACGTTATAATTCCAATGGTTGAGAGTACGCCCTTTTCTATAGAGATAGAAAAACTAGGGTTTAGCCAACCACCCATCTTCTTGAATCCTTCTTCTTCCTCGGTGGATCACCTCTAGAGGCCAAACACTTGGGTGGCTAATGTTGATCAAAGGAAGGAACCAAACCCTATGAATTCAAGTTGAACGCGAAAGGATTTGGAGGTGAACTTGTACCTGAGGAAGCTCGATCTTCAAGGGTATGATTTTATTCTTTATCTTTTCGTTTAATTAATAATTGTGCATAAAGGGTGATCCGGGTATATGGTTTGTAAAATTTTAAAACTCTGATTTTTACACGTTTCCGCTTATTTTTGCAATTTGATTGCGTTCATGAATATTACAAACCTAACAGGTACTAGCAGTAACCGAGTTGATGGAAGAAATTTTGCACGAGGCACATAACACGGCGTATTCCGTTCATCCAAAAGGTACGAAGATGTACCGGGATTTGAGGCAACAATTTTGGTGGCCAAATTTGAAACGAGAAATCGCGGAGTGCGTTAGTAGATGTCTTACGTGTCAACGGGTCAAAGTAGAGCACCAGAGGCCGAGTGGTTTACTCCAACCGTTGGAGATACCAGAGTGGAGATGAGAGCATATAACGATGGATTTCGTGGTAGGACTTCCTGTAATGATCGAGAAATTCTCTAATTAATTTAAATATTTATTGAATTAAATAAATATTTTGAATAATTTGTTTATTGAGAAAAATAAATAATTGATGGAATTGTGATGCAAGAATTTAGTAACTAAATTGATTAATGTTAATTAAATTAAAATAATGGCAATTTTGTTATTTGAATATTTGAATAATGGTAATTTTATTATTTGAAGATTTAATTTAATGAAATAATTAAATTAAAAGAATTGTTTAATATTTAAGAACATAAGTAAATTAAATAAAGTGATGTTTAAGTCAAATTTAATAATTAAATTAGATATATAATTATTTATTTATCATAAGTATAATTATAGTGAAAATTATAATTATTATAATTATAATTATAAGTTATGTAAATTTGGTTAGATGTGTGACAAATAAAAACTATATAATATACTCCATCCGTCTCTAAATTAATTGCTTTCAGGTTTTGACTTTTTAAAGTCAAATTGACCATTTTAAAACTAATCTTTTACTATTTTTGCTAAAATATAGGTGAAGAAATTATAACCAAAAAAAGTATATACAATTTATTACTTATCCCAATTTTTATAATTTTAGAAATATATTTATATATGCTTAATTATTAATTCTAAAAATAGTCAATTTGACTTAAAAAAATCAAAACTGAGCAATTAATTTGGGACGGAGGGAGTAAATATTATGAAAATAAATTGGAATGTGGGAATTGGTGTGTAGCCAAACAAGGCCGTGAGGCCTTTGGCTTATTTTTAACTGACGTAAACTTTTTGGTTCTTACCTGACGTACGTGGGGGAAGAGGGAGTCAGTTTATATGTGTTACACGTATTTTCCTAAGGGCTAACTAAGAAGAGCAGAGAGGTAGAGAGAAAGAACACAGTGAAAGAGAACGCTTGGTGAGGAAGAGAGAATCACATAGAATTGAGAGTTGGAGAAGAATGAGAAGAATTATTAGAATTTTGTTTACATCAAGAACTAAGGTATACTCTACTCCTAGTGTTCATGTTTTGAGTTCTCAGTGAATATTTTCTGTAAATTGATAGTTATGTTGGATTGATATATATATATATATATATATATATATATATATGTATGTATGGTTTATAATCTGTTAATCATCATATATGAGTGCTATTTGATGATCAAATTCGTGAGAATTGGCTTTGCGAGAAGAGAATTAGAATAAAAGTGTATGTTCATATAATATGGCTTGTTTAAGTACAAAATTTAATGTCCAATATTTGGTATAATCTATAAATTGATGTTAGATTATGTTAGTACATCAAAAAACGAAAACAACGTAATTTGAATCATGTCAATTGGTTAAGAAACGAAGTTGTGGCAATCAAATTCGTTAAAAGTGTTAAAAATGAAGAAATTGGAAAAAAAATTGGGTTTTGATCCTTAAAAGTTAATTATATGTAATGTTTATATTGTTAGAATGATGAATGGTGTGCTTATTGATGTTATTACTAAGTTTTAGTTGTTAGAAATTGGGAATTTCTATGGAATTGGGAGAAATTGGATGTCTATGTAAACAGGCTGACAAGAACTATAGTTTACATCTCGTGTGCTGACACATACAACATTCCAGCCTCGATAGAAATGGAAGCAATTTCAAGCCATAAGGCCTTCTGCATTTTGCACCAAATAAGAATCGCACCGGTTGTCAAGGCCTAGGGTAAGCCTTGTAACTGCAGGTGCCAAGGCTGAGGTAAGCGCAGCATGTTGCGTCGTGACAAAAGCTTCAGCGTTGAATGCTGATTATTTGTAGACTATCAAACAAGGACCTAATCTTGTATGGTACGCATGATAAACATGTTAAATCATAACATAAGATATTATAATATTTGGTTACGGGTGGTGATACCAAAATGCGGAGATTTTAAATTATTACTTGAACAAGTTATGTACCGAACAAAAGTTAATGTTTACAAGGGTTAGATATGAATGTTAAAGTTTATATTAGGCGATAGTTAGACTTCAGATTCATAAGGCTGGTTAACCAACATGATTAGACATTAAGTTAACGGTTATGACTTAAATGGTGGGTTAAACCTATAAAGCTAATATTAACATAACTAATTGGTATTGCAATTTCAATGGTATGTGTAGGGTAATTGGCGAACATTATTATACTTGTGTAGCTTACACACGAGGCAAGTTCCCTAACTTCATTCTCTTTATAATGAATGCAAGTTCCATAATTCCGTTATTTTGTTATTGTCAGGCAAGTTTCTAGTTCTAAATTATCATTATGCAAATCCTAAATTACAGTTGAGCAAGCCTATTGATTCTATCTTGCGTATGGTTGTATAAGCTCTTGTAACCTAATTCGTTACATCCAGCGAGTTTCATTTTCCCATTTTTTGTTATTGCTATTCAAAGCACATATTATTTTAATACATTGATTCAAATGAGATTGTTCTAACTCTTTTGAATGTAGTACTTTGCATGTATACCAAGTCTACTCAATTGTATATTGTTGTTATTCGATCTTTGAACCTTGTTCAATTCTATATTTTTGTATTAAACCTTCAAGTAGCAAGCAAACTCTTATTGATCGAATTGGTTTATAATTGAATAGTGTTCTAAAATTCTAGAACCATTGATAAGCTAGTTCCAAACTAAACTTTCTTTAGTGTGAAAATCTTAAATTCAAACTGAGATGAACAAACCTAACATAGGGGATTATGTACGCGTAACGTTTAGATGTTTGTGCACAATACATGAAACAAAGGGCTGATCCCCCTAAGTACGTAAAGAAGGGTCTGTATAGTCTAAATGACTTTTAATGTTGGGGTAATAATACATAAATACCGGGGACATAGTTTGTGGTCTTAAGACCCTCAGATATTAAATTCGAGCTTGTTTTCTATTTTTGATTCGTAGAACAAGTTCACCATTATTCAGCATTCGTTGTTCATTCTTGTGTTATTATTGTTATTACTCTCTATATCAGTGAGCAATTGTTTGCTCACTCACCACACCAAAAATGGCCTCTAGTGAAGGACAAATCCTTCACAAGACATACTATATCACTCACAAGTGATTTATTGCGAAGAAATATTTCCTTCACACGAGTGCTCGCATTAGATCTCCCCATGATTGGGTATCCTTCGCTAAATAAGTAACTAAATATTTTTTGTGAAGGATATATTGTGAATAACTTTTTATTCACAAATTGTATTTAGTAATAGAATATTGTTATTTAGTGAAAGATTGGTTTCCTTCACAAATAATATTTTAAGAAGGACAATTTGAAATTAGTGAATAACTTTATTCCCTCACAAATAATATATTGTGAAGAATAAATTTATTTAACGAGAGAAAATTTTTCTTCACTAATTATAAATTGAGAATGTATCTTCAAATTAGTGAGGAAAATAATCCTTCATTGATGACTAACTAATTAACTAGAAAAGATTTAGCGAGGAAAATAATCCTACATTAAAATCTATTTCTCAAGTAAAATCCTTCACAAATTATAAATTTGTAAAAAAATTAATTGATAAATAATCAAAATTCATTGAAAATTATAATTAATTTTCATATCCCTAATTTCATATCTATTATTATTATTATTATTATTATTATTATTATTATTAAATGCTATAATAAATATTCAATTTAATATTTCAAGTTAATGTAAATGTCATACTTGTAAAAATTAAAACTAATACTACATATATAAATAGATAATGCTCAAGTCACGATAAGTACATAATTTGTTACTGTACATTGAACAATATGATGGGCATGGGAGCGTCAAGGGGAGTGGGAGGAGCTGGTATATCAGCACCAACGAGTCCTATCTCATGATTGGGAAATGTTGGTCAAAACTCAATGAATCTGAGCCAAGCTTCAAATATTAGCAATGTCATAACCCAATAACTTCGTTCTGGGCAGCTAAGTTCGGCACAGGCAACTCTCATGGCAGCAAAACTTAGGATGGCACAGACCAGAACAAACATGATAGGGGGATCACAATCAGGCATCGGTGGAATGTCATGAGCTAGAAAGATGCATCCAGGCTCTACAGGTCTTTCTATGTTGGGCGGCCCAACGCTGAATTGAGCTAATATCAATCCAATGCAGCGAACAGGGATGGGACCAATGGGCCCACCAAAGTTGATGGCAAGCATGAATCTTTACATGAACCACCAGCAGCAACAGCAGCAGCAGTAGCAAGAAACAACATCACCACTACAAGCTGTTGTATCACCTCCACAGTTCACCATCAACCATTGGAATCCAACAGCAACTGAACCAGCAATCTCAACAGCAGCAGCAACAGGATAGCCCCACAGCAAATGAGCCAGCGCACACCAATGAGCCCACAACTAAGTTCAGGGGCTATGCATCCCATGAGTACTGGCAATCAAGAAGCTTGTCCGGCAAGTCCTCAGCTGAGCTCATAAACCTTGGGCTCTGTTGGTAGCATAACAAATTCTCTTATGGAGTAGCAAGGTGTGAATAAGAGTACCTCCGCTGGAAATTAATAGGCCAAGGTATCCATCCTTGAACTTTTTTAGTAGTAGTGTTTGATGGATCATGGTTGAAAGTTGAAATCTGGAAGTGAGAGAAAGCTGATGGAAATGATGTTGAAATCAACATGAAGGTAAGTCTGATCAAGTATTCCTTTCTAAATAAAGCTAAGGTGAAGAACTAGGCATTTATATTTGGTTTCCCATGAATGGGTACGGGTAAACTTGAAAGTTGGTAATGCTGAGCCTGCTTTTGAATAACTCACAAATCATCATACAAAACTTCCCCGGAGAAGGATGTGTAAACCTTGCAGTAGAACAGAGTTAGGCCAAATGCGACATTTTTATATACAAAGTAGAGGATCTGCAGCAAGATACGAAAGAAGTCTGATCACATATTTAAGATTACAATGCGTAAAAACTGTTATTTAGATTTTGAAAGAAGTGAAGCTTTACCATCTTCGATATTCTGTTGTAGCACCAATGCCCATGAAAAGTCACCTGCCATAACAACCCGCAAGTAAACTTAATGAAATTCAATTGTATGTAATGTTTGCAAAATGAGTTCACATATTGTTTGGTATTCTCAACTCAACAACACCTTTATCCCTAGTTTAGGGTAGGCTACAAAATGTATTAATCAGCAACAGTAAAAAAATATAAAATAGTCTGCTAATGCTATTTTTTTTCTTTATTTAGCATATAGTGAGATGTGACTGACATTAGAAGAGTTAATCCTACCTAGCAGCAATGCCTTCAATGTTTCCTCCGTCACCAATGGTGATGTACACAGGAGCAGAAGCATCCCTGACTGGTGTGCAGAGTCCATCTGTTATGTTATACTTCACATTCGATATCTGTTCCTATATATAAAGCGTATATTGGATTAGAATACAACTAAAGCTACTCTTTGTGTATGTATACCACATTTTCTTGAGTTTATACTGACATAAATTAAACTATGTCTTAAAAAGTTAGATTTTTCTTTAGGGAGTTGCACTCTGGAAAAGGTATGCAACAACAAATTAACCACCAACTTAACAAGGTAGATGATGAATGGTAGCTAAACTAGCATAACTATGAAATATTATAATTCTTTTTAAAAGAACGGAATGATACCGAGCGCTCATAAGAATTAACATGACTAGCAAAAACGAGATCAACTTTGTTCTGAACAAACCAGGGCTCAAACATCACCCTCATGCTCTCTCCTTCCATGTAGTGGTAGTTATAACTGTTATACCACGGAGAGTGAAGAAGGAGAACGATCAACCATGGAGTCTCTGCTCTGTTTATTTTATTTAATTCTTGTTCAAGCCAATTATATTGTGGAGTGTATTTACCTAAAATAAGCACAGATGGTAACTAAATTGAGAGGGTTTTGTAATTAGGCATTTAGACACAAACTTTACGAAAATCTAATAATAGCTCTAAGTAGTTTCTTACCATAGGCTGAATAGGAAGAAAGGACGATGATATATGCTGATGCACGCTTAATGGAATACCAAAGAGGGGATGTACTCTGGGACACCCTGTAGGGTACACAGTATCGGTGCTTGTATGGTTTGAAAGGTTCATATTCTCCCTACAAAAAGCAAAACATTCTAATAAATAACCTTAAGAAAGATCAACCATATAAGTGGCTTAAGTTGATTGAGGTCTTACGATCTCAGGGTATATATACTCTTTTTTACTTTTCATCTATCATTTTAATCAAAAGAAGAATTTATTAGAAAGAAAGAAAAATATAATTCAAGAAGACAAAGAATCCTGCACTGCAATAAAAAAGTAATGTAAAATCCCTTATAAAAAAATGTCTTTGCTATGCACATTAATTGTGATTGATTCACATAATAGGTAAAACATCAAATAGATGATCCAAGTATATTAAAGAGTAA
This sequence comes from Panax quinquefolius, assembly GCA_020205615.1. NCBI lineage: Eukaryota > Viridiplantae > Streptophyta > Magnoliopsida > Apiales > Araliaceae > Panax > Panax quinquefolius. The sequence continues at coordinate 57,142,139 of CM035173.1, forward strand.
ATTTAATTGCTAGATCCCCTCTACTGAAGCAAATACAGTGAAAGCGGCAAAGTCCATGAACCTGTTTCTTTTCAGCTTTTCTCTCTTCCCATTTTGGTCTGTTTATTGCTTATTTTAAGCTATTAGTTTGGAATGTTTGTTCAGCTTACTGGGGTAGAAGTCAAAAGTAAATATAAACAATAAGCTATATAATCTGGCCCAAGGCTTCAGATCATTGAAAGTTTTTGAGATCATATATTTTGGACTCCTCTACCACTCCTAAAATTATAACAATACCAAGACTGCAAAGCTATGTTTGTTTGCAATTATGTTGCATGGGTTTGGATTTTTTAACTTAATTATACTAGTTTAGTACCTTGTAGAACCTTTTTATATCCAAGTCCGAACTCCGAAGATGATAACCTCGTGGACTTTTTTTTTTTGTTTCTAAGGTAGACTATATAAGGAGGATAGGATTAAATAGTACCCCCTTTTGGATAGAAGGATCTTAAGCATTTATCTTCACAACTGCATCATAGGGAAAAGTAGCACATAGCAATAAGAAGAAAATCAATAAGAAATATAAATAAATTAAGGCAACCCAAGAGCAGAGTCAAACATTCGGGAATTCACAAATTACAAGTTAATCAATATAAGGTTTTTACTTACTGTTGGAATTAGGAATTCATGGAGGGGGTGGAAGCAATAAAAATGTTCATCTTGCTAAATAACAAGAATAAAGAACTACCGTTAGTAATAATAATTGCCCCCGACCCGATTGAAAAAAATCAGGACCAAAAAAATAGAATAGATCTTCAGTTAGTTCTAATCTTAGGATCTATTCCTCATATTCTAGGAATGATATCTTTTATACAAATACAGAAACCTCACAAAATACATATACGAATTTAATCTATATAAATCTATAACTACAATAGATGTGATACTTTCAGCTTGATACATGTATTATTACAGTTAGTCAATTCCACAAACACATAGCCTACAATTATCCTTGTAGCCTTTTCCTGTTCATCAATTGCCAAAAACAATTCTACAATGACTCAAGACAATAGGGAATATAATGATAATACTTCAATTTTCCCTTTACCCTGTACATGTTTGGTGTCAACTTTTCACTCCGAACTGCAACAATGAGATATATTATAATACCCAAAAATGAGGTACTAGAAATTACCAGAAATGCTTATAAAATTACGTCAAACAAAATTTACCCAAAGTTATACCAACATTGACGATTTTCTAACAAAAAATACAAATTATTTTACCCAATGTTATACAAACAGTTGCGATTTCTAACAAAAAACACAAAATCTAAGTCAAATCTCTCTTAATTGGAAAGAGGTCATTAGCAACTGAAAATTAAGTAAAAATATAACTCAGTAACAGCTAATAGTGGAATCCATGACTTGGAATGGCCAAGTTAAATACACTTAAACACAAACACACCATTCATTGCAATGAATTCACAAGATTCACAAATTAGAAGAAATAAATGAATTAAAGTAACAATTCCACAAACCCCAATTGCTATAATAGGCGAGAGAGCTAGAAAGGCAAGATGAAGATTAATAGATTATCATTACCAGTTGGTTTTCCCCAAATTGCATTGGTTTTGGGCTCTTGCACGGCTGGTGGGGCTTATATACCTGTGATGGCAAGTGTGATGGTCAAAGGAAATGGTACTATCTTCCTTGCTGGACCTCCACTCGTGAAGGTTAGTTCAGGAGTTTCTAGTATTACAAGTTGAATTATATCCTCTACACCTGACCGCTTCCTGCCAGCTTCAAGATCCATGTATACACGAAGAGTATTACTCAGTTTTGCTGCAAATAGTAATTAGATATCCTTATGAGAAATTCAAAACCTTTTGAGAAAGTAGAGAGGATCATTTAAGCATTGTAATTTCAGATTGAAAGTTAATTTGCTAAAAGAGGTAGTTTTTTCATTCATGAATTCCAGAAAATTAAAGGCGCGAGGCAAATAATTGATCACTTTCAGGAAAGTGGAAGGAGGAAAGAAACCCATGGAAAAGGTGAAGGAGAGCACCACTATGTCGCCACCACTACATCACCGCCACCGCCACCACTAATTGTTTGTGCTATGGTTAGAGGGGGCGGAGAGGGAGGAGGAAAAAGCTCATCAGACGGTTTGAGATAGCCACACATACGTATATCTTTCTTCAATAAGCCCTTCAACTGCAGAAATCTGACAAACAAACACCTCGGAATGATCCTCTTTTTCAAACTGTAGGTAAGAACCATAGGACTTCTTGCTATATCTCTAGACTTAACACCCATCTTATTCACAAGAAAATCGATTACATTCGCAATTTTCCTCTCAAATAAACGCAAACACACAGGGTTCCTTCTGAAGGCCAAATCAACGTCATCATCAGACCATCCCAACCTCTTGTAGACTTCAATTTTGTGCTGACATGTTGATTTACTCATCTTAATCAGCTAGTGGCATGACAAATGTCGGTTTTGAAGGGTTGAATCCCATATCAATGACCTCCTTCACTTTTGCACCAAAAATATCTGTCTTTTGACTCAATACATTGGGGTATAAACTTACCAATGAGACAATGAGGCACGCCAAGCCCTCTCAAAAATTCTATATTGGGAATAATATTTCTTTGCACATAACTTCCTGGAACCCACCAATAATGACTCAAAACAGCAGCAACTTTAGTGTTATTACCAACTATTATACCCTTGAGAAAATCATAAAATGCGATAACACGGTTTTCCAAGCTATACTCTAATAACTGTGGCCTTGAACATATAAATTTTAGAAATTCAGAGCCCGATAAACCTACACTAGAACGAAAGAACTCGAGTTTGGGCATAAGGGTCTTCCTAGGATCAGCTACCAACAATTTGGGTACTTTACTAATGACTTTTGGAGATTTGGGCATTTTCAAATCCATATTCCCTAAGGAGTAATATAACTGAGTCTGGATTTTTTGAAGATTTAAAATTTACAAACTTAGATGCAGATATAGCAGTTTCTGGGGATAACCCACATGATTCTATGAGGTAAGACACTGTAAATGAGTGTTGTTTTATATCTTTTTCTTGTGCTGAAGATTTTGATTTTCTTTCAGATGAGAAATATTTGGTGGGCAATACTGATAATATTCGAGTCTTTTGAACAAAACCCGGATCGAAATTAGCTGAAATTGTTAAAGTCAAGGCAAACCCATTACGGATTAACAATCTGTGCTTGCAACAAAAAGCATACATGATGATGGAGTATTAAAGTAGGAAGATAACTCACCAATTTTGGAGAGGCAGCGTTCTCTTGCTTCGCCTGTAAAACCTTCGTCTCGTTATCCCCAATATCTCTCCTCTTATATGGAGGGAAAAAACCAAGAAGTTAACTAATGAAGTATGAGTATTAAACAAGACCACAAATTCAACTAAAGAAATTAAATTTCACAAAGAGCATAGCCGGGTACTAGGAACCAATTATTATAAGTTAAATTTAATTATTATTATAAATAAATTTAATACTATAAAAAATTTAATATATTTATATTATAATTTATACTTACCACAATTAATTAAAAAAAATTATTTAGAACAAGATAGCGACCAATTTTATCCCTTGCAAAAAACTTCTGAAAAATGATATATAGTGAGTAATAATTCCTTCACTAAATAAATTTTTTCCTTGCAAATTTGTATTATAAATTGGCTCCAAAAATCTTTTTATTGCCCCAATTTTGCGAGAAAAAAAATATAAATTATGAAGGATATTTCTTTCGCTAATAACTATATTATCACTATATTTTTTTCTTTCACTGTTCCTTCGCTAAACAATTCCTCATGTGAAGGAATAAATTCCTTCACAAAATTTCCTTCGCTAGAGGCCATTTTTGGTGTAGTGACTCTTGCAATTAACACTGCAGCTAATGTCAAAAGGGTCGATGAGCCATCTTCCAGCAAAGGAAAGGGCAAGATGTCCAAGTGTTGAAGATTTATGGGAATGTATTTGGATGAAATATGTTATAAGACTTAATTTATTTTGTGATGTATCCCGCAAACTTATGTAATAAGTTAAGTTTAGATTATCTAGGATTGTTTAAAGTTGATGTAACCCTTTAAAGGGGAAGATTATTGTTTAAGTTATTTAAATTATGTTTTTATCATTTATTATGGGTAGTTAGATGTAATAATTGTGGATAGTGAGCACCAAATCATGTGGAAATGAAGTACCTGGATTTGGGGGTATCTGATAAGTGGATTTTATATACACGAATCGGTGTCCATTTCATGCTTATTTGTTGCTATTTTTGTGTGTTCATATTCGTTTTTACTTGTGTTGTGTTCTTATATGTGTAGGATGGTTGTTGCGGCGTTTAACGAAGATTTGGAGTCATTTAGAATCATTCGGAGTCAATTGGAGCGGTTTTGGAAGAATTCATTAAGCTATAGCAAGTCATTCAAGATAATGATTCCCCACGGGGGTGGGCCTTTTGCTTTGTATACCCCACGGGCTGGGGTCTTCATAAGGAACTAACAGAATGGTAGCATTTGGCCGGGCCCTTTACAGATATAAACCCGGGCGGGGTATCATCGTCAAAACTCAATTTTTGTCCAAATTTGAGTTCGGGAAGGATTGTTTCGATCCAATTGACTTAAGGACTTCCAAAGAGGACTTAAAGACATATAAAGAGACTTATAAAAGGAGAAGAAACACAAGGATTAGAAGGGAGATTAGAGGAGAAATACGATTCCATTAGATTAGGTTAGAGTAGATTAGATAAAAACACTAGTTCTAATGAGTTTTGGAGATTGAAGCAACTAGGAGACCATTGAAGATTCAAAGTAGGAGCAAGGAGGGAGCTTAAAATCTACAGACAATAGATTATATCTTCTCATCTTCTTCTATCTTTGTCTTTTATTTGTTTATTCAAGTGTGGATTCTTAGTTTTAATTCAATAATCATGAACTAATTATTTGTTTGAGATTACAATGGATCTTATTATGCAGTTTATTTTAATATTCTTCGCTATCAATTATTATGTTCTATTGTGAGGATTGTCTATTGTGATTTGGATTTAATTTCTTAATTGCCTAGCTAACAATTACCGTGATAATCTATATGAACTCGTGAGATGAAGATTAGATTTAGATCTGATCATGATAGCATGTGTTTGTTATTTCTGCATAGATGGAATTCATGATTCGTGTTTAGGATAGAGATATGCCTTTACACCATATGTAGTCTAATAAGAACTTGTGCTTAAACCCTTTTTAATGGTAATTCACATAGAGATATAGTGGGTTAGTTAATTAGGGTGTTCAATTTGATTCTATCATCTGTGGATTTGATTAGATACGAATATGATGCATTGAGAGATGGCCGTATTTTACTTTCATGTTCTTGATTAACAATCCAGTATAGATAACTTGGCTTAACATGAAGTGTGTTGACTTAAATCAAACAATAAGTGAAATTATAATTTCAAGTCTTCAATATCTTATTTCATTCTAGGGATAGTTAGTAATAGTTTATTTAACTATTTTAAATTCAATTATTATATCATTTGTTTAAATAAGATTAAATTGGTTATATGTTAGTACTTGATAATTCTTGTTAACTAATTCTCCGTGGGAACGATACTCACCTTATTACTTTATTACTTGTTGACCACGTATACTTGCGTGTTATGCGTAATTAGATTTTACCCAACAAGTTTTTGGTGTCGTTGCTGGGGAATTAGTTTAATGTTTTTTACCAATATTAATTTCAATCATATTAGTCTTAATTTAAACATTTTTATTTTTATTTTTAATTCTCTTCTTATATTTCTCTCTTTCTAGGTACCATGGATGACTTTGTGTATCAATGGCCATACAGGAACATGACTCAACCAAGGGAATCGGGGATTGATGGTCTCAATACATTTTCTGCATTATTAGCGCAACTTGAGACACTTTCGAGGAGGTTGGACGTTGTTGCAGCCCAATATAATCGAAGGATAGCAGTTACTTGCAATTATTGTCCTGGTAATCATTCGAGTCATCAATGCAGCGTTAGTTTTGGGCCGGGACAACATGGTGGTGAATACCTCAACGATTATACATATGCTAATTATCATCAAGTTTGGGGGTATCACCCGGATTCGTCATGGAGCTATACTTATGAAGACTAATACTGCATTCCAAGTACAACATATCCATCAAATTTCTCAAATCCACCTCCAATGGAACAAGAAGACAATTCAGAGTTGAAGGAATTCGTGTTAAGGATTATAGCAGAAAAAGAAGAGATGATAATGAGTCAGCAGTTATCAACCCAAAATCTTAATAGATAGATGGAACAACTCATTAACTCCTCAATGAATGGTCCTCAATACATGGATTTTGAAACTGAACAAGATAATTCAAGATTGAAGGATTTGTGGTTCAAGTTTGTAGCATCAATTGAGGAGAAGATGATTAATCAAGAGAGGTCAATTCGAAATTTGCAAAATTAGATGGATCAAATGTTCGAAGCCTTGAACAATCGCCCTCAAAATAATTGGTACTATGGCGTGGATGATGAAAATGATGGAGAGCCAGAAGTGTACCTGCCACTAGATGAACTGAAAGGAGTGGACATTGAGGAGACAACTGGGGGTTTGGAAAATGAAGAATATCAGATCACCTGTATTATACCCCAAGTACCTTCTCAACCAGAGTTAAAAAATCCAGTGAGTTTTGCACACCCATGTCCCCTAGGTAGTCATATCCAAGGCAATGACCGGTATGATAAAAAGGCCTCGTATACACCATGGTGGGCTGAGGAAGAGAAAATAAAAGAGGAAAAGTTTGTTGTACTTTCCATGCCTCAATGCAACAATTTATTCCCAAATACAACGGACGAGACACCTAGCTATGCAATGGAACTAGAGATATCATATACAGGAATTATGCTAGGTTGTTTCAATTCATAGATTAGTAAGATGGGAAACCTACATACACACAGTGCAATTCTAATGGATGGAGGGTTCCTCAATTATCGAAGAGGAATTGGATAGCATTGACCAGACAAAGTCAGGCTGAAAGACTATAAATCAAGCGCTGTCTGGGAGGCAACCCAATTTTTTTTTATTTATATTTTTATGTTTTCCTAGTTTATTTTGTAGATAGGAATCCCGTTATATTCCAAAGTTCTAATCTAATCCATGTTTTCTCTCTTCATTACAGGTATTGGAGGTTCAATGAATAGGAAAATGATCGTCCCCGCCATCGCCACCATCACTTCACGCTTAGTTGATTACATGGAAGTTATCTTCTACTTATCGCTATATTCTTACAATGAGGACAATGTGCTTGCTAAGTTTGGGGGAGTTTAGTTTAGTTCTTTATTGCATGTTTAGTTTCATGTTTATGTTATGTTATGTTGCATATGTTGTTAATTTAGTTTAGGTTCATTATGTTTGCATTCATGTAGTACAACTGTATAAGTAGTTGCATAGTAGTATAGTTTGAATAGCATTATATTCAGTTTCTTGTTAAAAAAAATCAAATCAAAAATTCAAAAATAATAGTTAGTTACTATGTTCATCTTGCATGATTCCGGCTGTTAGATAGTTAAGTTTGTTTTGGCCAATGATGAGATTGGAATTGGGTAGACAAGTATAGTACTGATTATTAGAGCTTTGATGTGATTTCTTGTTATGAATTGAATCTTTTCCTGTTTGAAACGGGTATAATCAAGGTTGGCACATTAGAAACAACTTTGTTGACTGATTAAGTTTAAATTGATACATAATGGATTTCTTAAGGATAATACTAGTTTGAATGAATAAAAGACATGAATAGGTGGAGATGGCTAAAGTTATACAAGAACCTAAGTTTGGGGGAATATTTGGGGTATATAAGCTATATAAAAAAAAGAAAAAAGAAAGAAAAAAAGTTTGAATAAACACTGTGGCATGCTTGTCTAGTTTTGTGGCATTTGTTACTTGAGTAAGTAAGCCCGAGGGGATTGTCTTTACACCTAGCGCCCTAAGGTCTTAATGGTCTGGGAGTCGTTGGTTGAAAGCTCGTTAAGGTAGCATTGAAAAGCCTAAGGGAATAAGACATTGCATAGCTATGTGTATATAAACCAAAAGAAAAAGAAAAAAAATAATAAAACGGTAAAAGAGCAAAAAGCCCCCGTAATGAAAAGTAAATCATAAGTATCCCGGATTAGACTCTTAAACTTGGTGAATGTTTGACTTTAGTTGGATCTAGCTTGTTTGTGAATTTTGTGAGTTTTCACTGTATGATGCCTTTAAAGAGACCTATTATGTGTTAAATTTGATTTCATATCAGTTAGCATGGGTGTTGAGCACACACGCACTATACCAGTAATGTGACTCCCCCAAAATAGGCCCATTCCATCCAACCCATTCTGAGTCGCCAAATACATGGTACAGAAATAACTACAACTTTATTATTACAACATATAAACTGTGAGTTTAAATACAGATATTGCCATCTAGACAATATCCACACACAAATAAATCCCCATCATAATTATTGATACATTATTTTACAAAAATGGTGAGGACTACTAAACAACTCTCTCTAGAACCTTCTTTCCATACCCCAACTAGTACTCGCTACATTCTCGCCTCCTGAGAAGAAAAATAGAACAAAAAGGAAAAGGGTGAGCTCAACTAGCCCAGTAAAGAATATTATGACTAAGATAATATACAACAAATTATCATTAGTCTTCAACAGGAAAAAAAAACTAATAGAATACAATAGACAACAAGTTTTTAAACCAATATTCGCAGCGAAAATAATAATTCATTAGAAGAGTTAAGTAGAGAATGCAACTACTATCTTCTATGTATGAATTTAAAAGTTCATCGCTCTATCTTTTATCCTCAGAACATCAATCAATATACATCTCGAATCAAATATTCATCTTTGCACTACAGTGCCAAAGATATTCATCGATTAGTCATGTTCATCTAAACACTGCTCATCTTTGCACTACGGGCCAAAGATATTCATCAAGAAATCATTCATCTTTTTACTACTGCCCAAAGATAATCCATAATATCATCATTTAAAACTAAAGATGATGAAAATATTTTTAAAGAAACGAATCCAAAGAAACAAAATGACAAGGATTAAGGATTAAGGATTCGTACTTTGTTTTATCCACGCCCAAAAATACCTCAAAAATAATCATAGGGTGTAAAATTCAAGAATGATCAAAACATGGATACAATCAAAGCTAGTATCCGAATAGATATTTCGACTTAAAAGAAATTTTTTTATTTTTCGATGAATAGTGCCGATTTGTGAATAGTGTATGTATACGTGAATAGTAACTCCGATATCAAAGATAGAAATTCCACAAAAAACATCTTCACGCTTCATGAATAGTACTCGTGAATAGTAACTTGTGAATAGTAACTCATGAATAAGTAACTCGTGAATAGTAACTCATGAATAAGAACTCATGAATAGTAACCCGAGATGGATGGAAAAAATTTCAAATTTGATAAAAAGTTTCAACCAATATTTCAAAGATAATGATATTGAAGAAATAATATCATTTGAGAAGAAAATAACATCCCTTACCTCGAAAGACAAGATTTAGTTGAAACACCTGGATATAAAGGCTATGACTTGAACTTGCACCAGATATAGCAATACTCAAAGTATACTCAAAATACTCACAAGAATACGCTTCGATAATATAGAGAGAAAACTTCAGATTTACGGTGTGATTTTCAATTCTAACCTAAGCACCCTATTTATAGAAATTGCTTAGAACACCAAAGCGTAAAATTTAATATAATAATAATATATTATATATATATATTCCTACGCCAACCAAGACTCCTGAAATCAGCATGTTTACAACACATGGGGGGCCAACCAAAACAATAAAAACGTTTTTGTTGATATAAATAATTAAAACTTCCAAAAATCAATTATTTCGGAGCTTCGGAACTTCAATATTCATAATAAATAGCTCTTTTATCAGAAAAATTCGAATCTCATGAGTTTTTATAGGAAATCCAATTCTCTACAACTTTTTAGAAGAAAGTTTTTCCAAATTCCAAACAGAAATTGACCGAAATCCACATACGGACAATTTTACAAAGTATAATCAAATTTCGGTCAAGAAATGGGGTCCATTTACATGTTTAACATGTTTTAAACATTTATTGCAACAAAAATACTCTTCCTCCTCGTATACTCATATATCCCATATTCGTTGTAAAAATATCACCGTTAATATATTATTAAAATAATATATTTAAATGAATTATTTTATCGTAAAAAAGATAAAATATTAATTTTCAACAATTGTCATTTTAAATTTTTCTCCATCTATATCCACATAAAATCAATATTTTCCTCATCATATGAATCAATAATTAATTATTCACAAATAATATTACGAATCACAATATCGACAACCGTGCGGTTCAGAAAGAGGGGCTTTCCATAAGAATTTCTTCTTCTTGGCGCAAGTGATTAGGTGACCAAACCTCTCCTTAGACAGTAACTTTCTAGACATTGCCAATAATGTTATCTAATAATATTATTCAGATAATATGAATTATTGCTTCGATAATAAAAAATCTTGTGTAATGACAATTATCAAACAACAAATAATATAAAATATCAACGCAACAATTATTGAATCAATAAAATAAAATAATCGAAGCAAGAATTATCGTAACAATTATTGAGTAGTGCCTTCTTACGTAAGAATCAATAATTGGTGCAATACTGTATTACTACCGCTCAACAACGCCAGATATTAGTGTTTTAACCACCGGGTATTCCAACAAGATTAACTCGTAATAACTACGCCGCTTATTTATAAACAACTTATATTTGTCGCTTTTCTTCATCCAATCGCTTTCCGTTATGGGCCCCACAAAAGATCACAGGCAAATGTTTAATATTCCCCGACAAAGATTTAATATTCCACGACCAAACGAATATTCCCCGACGATAATGAATATTTTATAACCACTTGCTTATTCGAAATATTTGCATATTTTACCCATAACTATCCACATTAATCAAATCAACCCTTACTATTTCAAAATAATAAATAGAGGAAAATAAATTTCATTTATTAATAATTTGGGGTCTTACAAGTAATAACAGTTTAAGACTTGATGATTGACTAGAAAATTGTTGATTGGTTTTGATATGAAGTATTGTCGTGTTTGCTTGATTGCTCTAAGGCTGAGTGAATAGATTTGATTCTATTAATACTGCTGGATTTATAGGAATATAGGTTAGTTGCATTTCATTGCATTGCATAGCATGTAGTTGTTTTGTGCTCGAGGACTAGCACGGTTTAAGTTTGGGGGATTTTGATAAGTGGATTTTATATACACGAATCGATGTTCATTTCATGCTTATTTGTTGCTATTTTCGTGTGTTCATATTCGTTTTTACTTGTGTTGTGTTCTTATATGCGTAGGATGGTTGTTGCGGTGTTTAACGAAGATTTGGAGTCATTTAGAATCATTCGGAGTCAATTGGAGCGGTTTTGGAAGAATTCATGAAGCTATAGCAAGTCATTCTCGCATATAATGACCCCGTACGGGCGGCCTTTTTGTTTATATACCACGGGCTGGGGTCTTCATAAGGAACTAACAGAATGGTAGCCCGCTGGGGCGGGCCCTTTACAAGTATAAACCCCCGCTTATGCGTAGAAAACTTGATTTTTGTCCAAATTTGAGTTCGGAAAGGATTGTTTTGATCCAATTGACTCAAGGACTTCCAAGAGGACTTAAGGACATATAAAGAGACTTATAAAAGGAGGAGAAACACAAGGATTAGAAGGGAGATTAGAGGAGAAATACAATTCCATTAGATTAGGTTAGAGTAGATTAGATCAAAACACTAGTTCTAATGAGTTTTGGAGATTGAAGCAACTTGGAGACCATTGAAGATTCAAAGTAGGAGCAAGGAGGGAGCTTAAAATCTACAGACAATAGATTATATCTTCTCATCTTCTTCTATCTTTGTCTTTTATTTGTTTATTCAAGTGTGGATTCTTAGTTTTAATTCAATAATCATGAACTAATTCTTTGTTTGAGATTATAATGGATCTTATTATGTAGTTTATTTTAATATTCTTTGCTATCAATTATTATGTTCTATTGTGAGGATTGTCTATTGTGATTTGGACTTAATTTCTTAATTGCCTAGCTAACAATTACCGTGATAATCTATATGAACTTGAGAGATGAAGTATAGATTTAGATCTGATCATGATAGCATGTGTTTGTGATTTCTGCATAGATGGAATTTATGATTCGTGTTTAGTATAGAGATATGCCTTTACGCCATATGTAGTCTAATAAGAACTTGTGCTTAAACCCTTTTCAATGGTAATTCACATAGAGATATAGTGGGTTAGTTAATTAGGGTGTTCAATTTGATTCTATCATCTGTGGATTTGATTTGATATGAATATGGTGCATTGAGAGATGGCCATATTTTACTTTTGTGTTCTTGATTAACAATCCAGTATAGATAACTTGGCTTAACAGGAAGTGTGTTGACTTAAATGAAACAATAAGTCAAATTGTAATCTCAAGTCTTCAATATCTTATTTCATTCTAGGGATAGTTAGTAATAGTTTATTTAACTATTTTAAATTAAATTATTATATCATTTGTTTAAATAAGATTAAATTGTTTATAAATTAGTACTTGGTAATTCTTGTTAACTAATTCTCTGTGGGAACTATACTCAACTTATCACTTTATTACTTGTTGACCATGTATACTTGCGTGTTGTGCGTAATTAGATTTTACCCAACTGTATCACAGGTTGGAATCAAAGCTTTAGGTTATGAATCTTAGGTGGGAAAATCTTAGGAAGTAACCTTTAAGGAGATAGAAAACATAGTGGTGTCAAACTCTCATCGAGTTTTAAGGAATGGATTAAGGCATCCATTGAAGATAAACAATAAAAGACATTATGTGCTATGTGTTATAACTTATGTGCTCGCGAGTATCGAAGAATGTCATGCAATAAATAAAACTTAAAAATATTTTGTTGTCAGGATGTTAAATGATGGAGGAGCCAGTCTAGCTAGGGAAATGATACCTCAGATACCTAGAGATGAGGAACCCCGTGATGTCCACGTTGTGTGGGAATAGTTGATCCAGAGGGAGCCTTGTCGGTTGATTGCTAAAGAAAAACAAGAGGATGAGCTTGTGTCTGATCCTGAGGAGGAGACCTCTGAGGAGATAGAGGAGGAAGATGAGGAAGACGATCCTATGGAGTTTGCACCAAACTCCATATCAGCTGAGATGTATGATGCGCTATATGATAGAAACATAGAATTACATGATAAGGTTAAGGAGCTGAAGGAGTTGGCTGAGATGCGTCAAGCTACTATCGAGCAGAAAGATGCTGAGATTCAGGAACTTGACTCACGACTAGGAAACATAGAGTGGGATCTAGTTCATACAAAGGGTCAGCATGAGGATCTGTTAGCGAAGAATGAGAAGATGAAGACTGATGTGGAGAAGTTAAAAGATAACTTGAAAGAGGAGTCAGCTAAGCGTGCGAGGGCAGAGGACGCTTTGATGAAGTCGACTGAACGTGCAGATCGTGCTGAGGCTAAGGTCTAAGCGAAGAAGGCCAAGATGAATGAAATGGATTATGCCTTTCATTATACGATTGATATGGCCCATGATCAAGTCTTTTATTACCCACCTCAGTTTGAAGACTCGTTGTGGTTCGTGATGGATCGTATGACGGCGTATCGTATTATGGAGGAAGAGCGTAGAGAAGCCTCTCGACGTCTTAATATGCCAAGATAGAACGAATAAGAATAATAATGATATGTGGTTAAGTATGTGAATGAATAAATTGTGAATCTCTTATTATGAGATAAATAAAGGGGTTATATGAGAATGTAATCCTGCAAACTTTCATAGTTCAGGAAAGTGGATGTTAATAGCAGTTATGCTATTATTATTATGTTTTAAATTGTTATAGATGAATAAATATCAAAGTTTATTGAAATGTTATGTGTTATAGCTTTTGCGAGGATCCAGAATTTTACGAATAAATTTTATTTTTATTATTTTTATTATTTAATATTTATATTGATTATCAATATTGTGGTAAGTATCTGTGATACAAGTCTAGAGAAGTGGTCAATTTGTGTATTGACTAAGAAATATGAGTAGAGTTGTGCTTAACAGAGAATAAAAACCCTAACCCTAATTAGGGTTATCAATAAGAAATTGTGATGCCGAATATTATTATAGGTGTGTGGATGTAAGGTCAATATAAAATTCTATCAGAGAAAGTTAATGAGGATTAGGAAACCCTACTCGGATTACTAAACCCTAATCGGTAAATCCTGATTTTAATTTTGGAACCCTAAAATCTAATTAGGGAACCCTAATACTGATTATCAAAACCTAAGGATTGAAAATGTTAGGGAAATATGTGAAATGACTAAAATAACCCTATGGATAATATGAAAATCACCAAAATACCTTTAGTAGGGGTAAAAAGACCAAAATACCCTCGATCTTATCTTTTTACAAAAGATAAACATAAATCTTGGTGACTCATCAATAAGATTTGCCATGTGTCTAAATCTATAACATAAATGACCAAACTAACCTCAAGGTTGAATAGGAAATCAAAAAATTATCCTTAGTGAATGCGAAATGACCGAAATACCCTTTTTCTTAAAACTTAAGCAAAAGATTTGTAAAATCTTGTGAGTCATCAATCCAATACTTATCCCATGTGCTTATTATCTTCCATGATCAGATTTGTAAGTGCCACCTAGCAAGAATAGATACATTGAATCAAAAATCAAAGATTTAAGTAAGTAAAAATCTTACTTTACTTCTTATACTTTCCAAGCTTATTCTCTCTCTAACTTTTCGAAATCTGGAGTGAGAGGGAGTGAAAAATTTAAGCCATGAACATCATGTAGCAAGCCTTGATCAGCAACCAAGGATCAGAAATCAAAATCAAAGCCTAAAAGGTATAAAACCCTAAACTTGTAAATCTTTGTATTTGATGTTGTTGTTAGTTATTTAGAAGTGTGTTAAAGGATGTTAGTTAGTGATCTATGATGTTATATCATGGATACATAACATCTAGAAGCCAGAAAATAATGTTTTAGAATTGACTTAGAACCCTAATTTTGTTGTCTGACAAGCCAATGTTAGAACTCATAGATTTCAACCTATTAATGTTTTGTTGTGTTTTAAATTATAGATTTATTCTATGTCATGAGGAGAGTAGACTGGAAGTGGAATCAACCCCATACCATGTCTAGATCTCAAGTTTTAAGCAGTCAAACAGGGTTGACCGACCATGACCAAATTATTCTGGAAAACCCAGATTTGCCCAGAATGGTCTGACAAGCTTTTCTAAGCCTTAGATCTTGCTGTGTGTTAATTGTTTGTCCATGTTGTTGTTTTGTTGTTATAGTCGGATATCTAGACTACATATTAGAGTCACTAGACCACTTATATCATAATCGGAATGAAAGATAATCTCAGTTAAACCAGCGTTGACCACCAGTTTTTGTCGAAATCTGGAAAACCCAGATTTCTCAAGAACAGCCCCTGACCCCTACTTTGACAGGCCTAAATCTTCCTTTGATGTTGTTGTTAGTGTGATAACCCGGGATTTCAAATAATCCAAATTTCACAATTTTTTTTTATTTAATATTGACTGTTAATATTGTACTGTGTATCTGTGATACGAGTCTCGAGGTATGGTTAATTTGTGTATTGACTGAGAAATTAGAGTAGAGTTGTGCTTAACAGCTTTAGAAAACCCTAACCCTAATTTCTGGATAGGGATTCGGTAGAAAATGCAATTAAAATAATTGTATTGATGGATACTTGTTTATACTGTATAGGAATGTTGATCAATAATTGATCGGATAAGGTTTGTAATTAATAAACCCTAATAAGGGATTAGAAACCCTAATCTCAGATTTAGAAAACCATTTGTACAGTTAAAAACCCTAATTGTACGCCGGGAAACCCTAATTTAAAATTCGGGAATCCTAAACCCTAATTAGGAAACCCTAATCCTAATTGGCGAACATAATAAGTTTATTAAACACTAATATGATTAAGAAAACCTAATTTAATTAGGAAACCCTAATTTTAGTTTCAAATTTTTAATTTTTTAAATTAAAACCCTAATTTATAAAATCCTAGAAAGTTAGTGATTTAAAACCTAAGGGTTAGAACCTTAGGGTTAAACCCTAAGGGTTTGTGCAATTGTCAAGAAAGCCATTAAATTTAGGGGGAAAAGACCAAAATACCCTTTTAAGTATATTTTATTATGCAAATTGTAATTTTTGCTAGCAACTTTAGTTGTTGAACCACTACATTGACTTAGTGACTCATTAAACTCTAGCAAATCGATTATAACATCATCTAAAAAGCAAGATTCATCAGATCATATTATATAAAGTTATTGAGAGAGAGAAAGTGTAACCATTTTACTTATTTCCTCTCCAAGCTCTCACCAACTCATTCTCTCTCTAAAGTCACGATTTAGACTAGTGTATCAGTCACATTTTAACTCTCTAGAACACCTAAAATCAGATTAGAGAGCATAGATCAAGAATTTGAAACTAGAAGGTATAAGCCCTAAATCTATTTTGATTTTGTATGCTTAAGTCAAATTTGTGTTTTTGTGTTTATATAAGTGTTATAAGGTGTTTTATGATGATCTATGGTGATATACCATAGATCCATAGCATTAAAGTGGGTAAAAAGTAGTGTTTTTCAAAACTGTTCTTGAACTCAAAATGAGGTCTGGCATTCTAATGTCAGAGGCTTCAAATCTTTCCCTGTTCATGCTTTTTAATGTTTTATGTTTTGAATCGATAGTCTGATATGAGATCTTTATTCTTCAAGTGAAAGCTCAGTCATTAGATGTCTAGATTTCATTTTATTCGCGGTCAAACACCGTTGACCTAGCTTGACCGGCTGAAATCTGGGTAACCCAGAACGTGTAAAACTGGGTCTGAGAAGTTTTTATATTGCCTTGATTTATCAGTATTTAGGTGTTATGTTAATGTTATGATAGCCAGTGTGGGATTTTATGAACGGTCAAACCAGGCCATCTGGTCATGAATATGATTTTTTGAAAATTCCAGAAATTGCTAGGATGAACTTTTTGACAGGTTTTGGCTAGATCGAATCTGGTTATTGTGTTATACTCTGATTGATTTGTTGCTTGATATATGTTCCTTGACATATGGGCTATGAATTAAAACCTTAATAACATTATTACAATGACCAGAACATGTAAATAATTGAGCTTCAAGATGGCCAGTCGAACTATCTGGGTTTCTGGAAAACCCAGAAATGTTCTGACAATGACTTATAAGGCTTGGATCGTACATCTGAGTTATGTTATAACGTTGTTAATGGTTGATTCTTGTAGTGTTACATGAACACTACAAGATCATGGTTCGAAATTGCCCAGAAACATTTTAGATTGAAAATTACACACGGTCAAACCATGACCCTTGAACTAGAGTCTGACAGTGTTCTTGAGCTCAAGAACACCTAAGACAACAAAATGTGTCGCTAAAGGCCTATAGTGATGGTTTATTTAATTTTATTTTCCTAATTTTTGGAAAATGATTAAAAATAGAAAATAAATTATAAAAATTACCAAAAATTGTTTTAAAAATTATTTTAAATTATGAAAAATATATTTTGACCAATTGGAATAATTTTCTTTAATATTTATAATTATTTAAATATTAAAGGTATTTAATTTATTTAATTAGTGTATTAAATAAATTAGAGGAAAATGATTTAATATTATGAAAAATCATTTTAAATAAGAATAATGTATTAGAAAAATATTTTGAATTATGAAATATAATTTTCAATATTTTTTGGAGAATTTTCAATAATAAATTAATATTAATGATAATGATTTATTTAATTATTAAATTAAATAAATGATAGAAAAATGATTTTATTGATTTAAAAATCATTTAAAAATGGGAAAAATAATTTAAAAATATTTTAAGTTATAATTAATGACTTTTATTATTTGATAATAATTTCATTAATATTTAGATATTAATGGTGATGATTTAAAATGATTTTAATTATTTTAAAAATCATTTAAGTAGAATATTGTTGATTTAAAATATTTTAAGTTATTAAAATAACTTTAAAATTTTGATAGTATGTCATTAATATTTTAATATTATTAAATATTAACGATGATAAGATTATTTGATAATTAAATCATTTAAAATGATTTCGATGTTTGAAAAATTATTATAGATTATAATAATTGCTTATAAATTATTAAAAGCTTCCAAAATATTATTAATGATATTTGACTTATCTAATATAATATTGAAGCTTAGAAACCGAATTTACTTGACAATAACTCGTGTTAATTGTTTGATAGGTGACCGTAATAATTTAGAATGGACCAAGTCCAACTAGAATCAAATATTTAGACTTGAGAAGTGTTTATACAGGTTATAAACACTAATGTGACTATGTGGAAATGTGTCAGAGAAGTTTGATTTGAATTACAAATACGGTGTTGCGTGTTATGAAATATTGTACTAATTATGATAATCTGGAATTATATTGGTTATATGTCTTTCAATAGCAGATAAGTTTATTGTATAGCTGTAATCAGCGGAAGAGGCAAGTTTCCTAACTCAGCCTTGAGTTATATTCATTCAATTATTATGGTGGTTAATTATTGCTAATTATACCACGTCCAGGGATTTATTATTGATTATTCGCAGTTAGTGCATGCTTAATAATTCAAATTGAATTACAGATTCAAAAAATATACATTTACAGAATAACTGTTGTTAGATATTCATATCCGTAGAAGCTAGAATTGATAATACAGATAATTCCTGATATTGTCAAATTATGTTGAGAAATGTCTTAGCTAATTATTCTGGCTAGACGAACATTTGTTAGAACTTGATAGATTCGAAAAGAGAAATCAATTATTATTAACAGATCGATGCAAATTATTTCGGCTAGAATGAGAAGTAATTAGAATTTAAAATCACAGTATTTTGCTGTTAAATCAAAATCTTGATTCTGAGACCGTGAAGAACACAACTTTATATAAAGGAACATTTTATTGGTCGTAAATTGACTCATAGCGCTATATTTATGTATTATGCATAATATAGGTACAAGGAGTTAAGTAGGCTCTAAAGTACTTGCAAAGGGTATGATTTAATCTTTATGGTTATTTGATACACCTGAGTATATATCAAAGTAAATCTTTGATATCTACCAGAGAAGATAAGTTCAAGATCTTGTGTGATCACTCAACATAAATTTGGAAAACATTCCACTTTGCTATTTCGTAGAATTGATTCTTGATTATTCATTAGAATATCGTGGAAACTTTGAAAGCGTTGTACTCTTTCATTATTGAATTATTGTGTTGTATAGAATACGAGAAGACTTGTTATTGAATAACGATTTGTTCAGCTATTTCAAAGTTCCCCAAACTTTGTTTTCATTCTATCAAAATAGATAGTCTGTTGTTTTGAATTCTTATACATTTATTGTATGTCTTAACTTGTGGGGCAAATTTGTTGCTCACCCTTGCTAAATAAAACTTTTCAGCTAGGGACGAAGTGGCAGGAGGTGCTGCGAAGGATAAAGGCAAATGCATAGTTATTAACTAGATATGAACATTATTATTATGTTGTATTTGTGAACCCTTTTTGCATATCTAAGGGGTATGTTTGTAATGTTAAGGTTAAGCGGACTTGGGATTAAGGTATTAACAATGTATGTTAATGTGGTATGTATTACTATTCATATATGAATGGGTAGTTAGATGCTATATTATTGTGGATCGTAAACACCAAACTCGGGGGTTAGGTAACCCGGATTTGGGGGCGTCACAGGTTGGTATCAAAGCTGTAGGTTATAAACCTTAAGTGGGATGGGGAAAACCCTAGGATTATAACCATAAACGTGATAGAGAATACTCATTTAGAGTACTAAGTGAGGGATTGCCGAAGCGTATCGATAGTGAGACATGTGGACACATAGTGAGAGAATTTTGTACTGGTGAAGTATTAATCAAGTTGTTTAAAATGATTATAGGATGTTGGGAGAAGATAAGATGAGTACGGAGATGCCAGCGGCTGTCGCACCAGTGCTAGTAGCTGAGGTGCCAGCACAAAGCGAGTCTGTTGAAGAAGTAGGAAAAGTTGAACTCATGGTTAATCTTGGGAGTGATCATGATGATTATCATGAGATGTATCTAAGTGGTGATGAGGAGGCGGAGTCTGAAGAAGCTAAGGTGGAGTTAAAGAATAAGATCAAAGTTTGAGAACAATATCAGCTATCTGCAGAAGTCCATGAACTCCGGAGTAAGGTATTTCTCTTGGAGGAGTTGTGGAAGATGGAGCGAGCACTACGCGAAATGACTGAAGAACGGTACGAGCTGAAGGCGCAGGTGGAGAGAATGAAGGCTGAAGGTGATGGATCGTCTGAAGGAGCCAGCAAGAAAGACAAGAAGAAGAGAAAGAGGGAAAAAGACAGCGAAAACTCTGAAAATTCAAACTCGAAGAAGAGACAAGCTTGCAGCAAGTGTGGTAAGACTCACGCAGGAGAATGCATGATGTGGAAGAACGTGTGTTTCAACTGTAAGCAAGAAAGACATATTTCTCTACATTGTCCTAAGCCGAACATGAGGAAGTGCTTTTCATGTGGTAGAACGGGTCACAGATTCAACAAGTGTCCCAAGAAGAAGAAGACTGGTGAAGGGAGTGGTCAGTAGACAACTTAGATATATGTGATAGTATCTTTTGGTAGAAGCTTATGATATTAAGTGTTGTAATATCGAGAATGATGTTTAAACATATGTAAATATATATGTTTTATGAATGAAATCTTTATTTTCTATATGAATATAAGATTAAGATTAATTTATGAGTTCTTAAAACTCATACTTATGGTAAGTTCATGACTCATGATTATATGAAATGTTTTGAACCCCTTAGCGAATGGACGCCAAAGGTCTGACTAGGATAAGTTCATACACTCATATAATTGTGGCAAGTTATTGAACTCATAAGTGAGGTAAGTTTGATGAACTGGGAATAGTTATGTGAGAATGATAAATGGAAACTTTTTGTGTAAAGTTGGAGAATTAAAACTTTTTGTGTAAAGTTGTGTATGTTAACCCTAAAAAAAATTTAAAAAAGGGAAAGTAATATGTGTTAAGTACTATATGTACTATGTGCTATTTGAATAAATATGTGATTATATGAGAACTATGTGTAGAATTCTTAGGGTGTTAAGAATTTGTATAGAGAAAGAGAATTAATATAAGATTTTTTTCATTTAAATCAGATCATGCAGCCTAGACGACAGAATCGCAATCAAAGAGAAGAACAATCAGTGAATAATGAAGGAGGTCAAGCTGACCCGATGTAAAATTTTGCAAATATGATAGCCAAAGCTATGGAAAATAGAGCTCCAGCAAGAGGAAGAGCAAGAAATCAACCAACTGATAGATTGACAAACTTCAAAGACTTTAAAGCGGTAGGATCGCCGGAATTTAAGGGAACAACGGATCCGATTGAAGCCCAAACTTGGGTGAAGGAGATGGAGAAATCATTCGTCGTTGCACGAGTGGCAGAAGAGCAGAAGACGACTTTTGCAACATATCTGATGAAGGGAGAAGCCAATTACTGGTGGGAGACGAATCAGACGCGAGCTGGTACAACCATAGTGACTTGGACCATATTCAAGGAATTATTCTTTGAGAATTACTTTTCAACAAGTATGCAAGCTCGAATGGAAGTCAAGTTTCTAGAACCTAAGCAAGAGAATATGTCCGTTTCTGAATACGCGGCTAAATTCAATGAATTAGCAAGATTTGCATCTCATCAGGTGGACACAGAAGCGAGAAAGGCGAAAAGATTCGAGAATGGATTAAAGCCATGAATTTACAACAAAGTAGCTATATTGCAGATCAATATGTTCGCGGCTTTGTTGGAAAAAGCATTAATTGCTGTAGGCGGGAGCGAAGCTGCATCTCGATTTCATCAGGATAAGAAGAAGAAGTCAAATGATGGAGGAAGCAGTGGTGGAAGTAACCTGAACAAAATGAAGTGGAGTGAGAATACCCAATTAGGTAGTAAGACTAAAGGGAATAAGAAAGGACGAGAGCCTTGTGCGAACTGTGGAAAGAATCATCCAGGAGTTTGTCTGAAGAGGAAAGGAGTTTGCTATAACTGTGGGCAAGAGGGGCACATGTAACCCAATTGACCCAGTCCGAAGAAGATTCAAGGTTGTTATGCGTGTGGATCGACTGATCATTTGGTTAGGAACTGTCTGAAGAAGAATCCAAAAAAGGAAAGTGCCAACAAGGGACCCGATAATGGAACCTTGGCAATTCAAGGACCTGCAAGCCAGGAAGACCAACGGCCCGTACATTCAACAATACGGCGCAAGATGCAGTAGCTGCTCAGGAGGTGGTAGCAGGTAACGATTTCGTTTAATATTTAAATTACGCGATTAATATTGGATAAATATTTCTTTGAATTGTTTTCTTTTATGGATCCAACCCAGAGGTTAGAATTTAAAACACAAATTAATATTGTGTTGATAAAAATAAATTGATGATACAACTTTAAAAGATTATAGATAATAAGAAAGCGGTGATTTCGAGGACGGAATCCTTTTAAGGAGGGGTGAATGTGATAACCCGGGATTTCAAAAAATCCAAATTTCACGAATAAATTTTTTATTTATTTAATATTGACATTGACTGTTAATATTGTACTATGTATCTGTGATACGAGTCTCGAGGTATGGTCAATTTGTGTATTGTGTGACGCCCCCAAAATAGGTACAATCCATTCAACCTATTTTGAGTCGCCAAATACATGGTACAGAAAATAACTACAACTTTATTACTACAATTGTAGTGCAAAATACAACAACACATATGTTGTGAGTTTTGATACCAACTGTGACTCGTGTCCCAACTATGGACATCGCCTCACATTGATACATTACATAAAGGTAAAATCAAAAACTATTTTAGAAATTAAAATCTTTGGAAAGTGCTCAAGGAAACCTTCGTACATGGGAGGCCATGCGTCTAGGTTATGATAGATATCATATGTCCACAAAATTATCCTTGGTTGACCCAATAGACCCCAAAGAAAAAAGAGAAGATTACTATCACTTTCTTTCTAGTGGTGAGTCTTCTCTTGACATATAACTATCTCCACTGTATCCAGTTGAAAATTATATTTCAAATAAACTCCAAGATCATATAGGTAGTGCTCGTAGATATACTCAGTAAGTGGATGTGCACAACCCTATCTTACGATAACACGAGATTGTATGTCATTATTCATCTTGTATGATAGTGGCAAAACACCCTTTCAAAGTTGGGTTCACCTCACCCTATTGTTGTTCACCAAAATCAATTATTAAGTGACGTATAATATACGACACACACATCTTAGGTTCTCAATACAATTATATATTGTATGTCATGCCATTTTATAATGTGTTGAGAAACTTTGACAGTCTCGGACCATCACGCTATTCCCCTGTTATCCCCGTTCGACCCAGCTACACTCTTATTACCTTAAAGGAATTGTGAAGCAAAAGGGTGAGCACAAATAGCTCAGTAAAGAATATTACGACTAAAGATAATTAAATTATCAATAGCCTTCATTAGTAATAAATCAGAGATTTAGAACATATGGTAGATGATAAAACTTTTCAACCATAGTTGCAGCGGAATGAGCAATCCATTAGAAGAGTCAAATAGAACATAAAGTCTATTATCTTCTCCATGTTAAAAGTCCACCAATAATGCTTTAACCTTGTAACATTAATCAACAGATCCTGTTCACAGTCATGTGAATAACTCATAATCATAATTATAGTTCTAATTTTCTCTTCTCATCCAAGACGAAGATATTTTTCATCACATGTCTTTACCTGAAACCATCAAAGATCATGGTTATACCAAATCACAGTTCTGTTCATAATCATACTAATAAGTTCATCTTTGCACTATGGGCCAAAGATATTCATTAACAGTTCATCTTTGCACTACATGCAAAAGATATTCAACAACAGGTCATCTTTGCACTACGGACCAAAGATATTCAACAACAGGTCATCTTTGCACTACGACCAAAGATATTCATCAATAATTCATCTTTGCACTACACGCCAAAGATATTCATCAACAATTCATCTTTGCACTACAGGGCAAAGATGCTAATATTTCAAAGAAATATATAATCATTTCAGAATTTATATAAACAATATTTATAACCATGTTGATTAATTCACCTTTGCTCTTAAGCTAAAAATATTCAATTATAAATTCAATGGTCATGATCATGCCAGTCAACAATTCATCTTTGCACTACAGGCCAAAGAGAACACATAGTCACGATCATACCAATAATCTACCCATCTTTACACTTAAGTCAAAGAGAAATTTCATCACTGAGATTATAAAAATGTTATATATGATAATAAAAACAATATGATCAACAACTGCATTTAATTTCAAAAGTAAGATTCATAAATCAATGATTTCATAACACCTTAATCCAAATATTATAAAATACTTAATAATCTCATAATCTAATATCATTAATATTACCACAATATCTTAATCATTTCTTAAACTTACAAATAATTTATTTTAATTGTTTACACTTTACTAATTAATGCATTTAATCATCCTAAAATGCCAAACTCATAAGATTTCATCACCAATAACCAACAACCTCATCAAAAATCTGTATATACCATATATAGGATTCCCAAGCCATAAAATTCTATTTTCCACTTTTGTTACTTCACATAACATATTTAATTCATTTACTCATAACTAATCCATTTTTATGAAAAACACCAAATCAGTTCCAAAAATATTTCTTTTCTGGGATTTAGCAGAATATAGTCCCATATTGAACATATTTTTTTCTTGGAATTTTTAAAATTCATTTACTATTTTTCACATGGCCAAAACTGCCAAATATTTAGACATTTATCATAAATTGTACTTTTGTCCAAAAATTCCGAAATTTAAAGAATATACTGATGTTATATAGATGTACTTCCAATAAAAATTTCACCAATTTTGGAGTTAACCAAAAGGAGTTATAAGGGTTTACTTTTTAAATAGTCTTTTCTCATAAAATCCATAACTCCTAATCTATACATCCAAAAATCACCATTTTTTGACACAATCTTGGAAACTCATCAAATTATCATTTTAAATTTTTCCAGAATTTTTGAAGGTTTAGAAAAATTTTGAAACTGAAAAACATAATAACCCTTAAAATCCCTTACCTCGAAAGAGCAGTATTTCTGACTGGAATGTAAAGCCGAAGGAACCTTGCACAGAATAGCAACTCTCAAAGTATCCAAATACTCACAATATATGCTTGATAATATAGAGAGAGAAAGAGAGAAAGCTTATGTTTCTGATGTGATTTTCAATTCTAACTTAGCCCTCTATTTATAGGAAAATGTTAGCACGCCGAAGCAGACTTGACCTGTTACCTGATGGCATTACCTGCTACTATTGCCACCCACCACATTTGAATTAGAATTTCAGAACATTTCTTCACCAACCATAGGTGGGTCCCACGCATTCTAGAATTTTTCACCAAAATGATAAATTCTGAAACTTCAACAATTTCTGAACCAGTCACCTCTTAAAATTCATAACAAATCATATGTTCATTTTTAACGGTTCAAAATTTGTGAACATATACTCAACTTATATATGTATAACATATCCAAAAATTACAACGATCCAACGGTCAGATTAAAAATTATAACTCCCGCAATATATCGCAAGAACACTGATTTGATTTTTAATACCTCCATTCCGACAAAATACTAATAAAACACCTCAACATTAATTCCTTCAATTATAACCACATAAAATAAATAAATCCATCATTTGTATCCGCATCAAATAAATATTTCCTTATCAATAATTAATTATTCACAAATAATATTACAGAATCATAATAATGACAACCAGGCAGTTCCCAGGAAAGAGGGAGCTTTCCAATAAGGATTTCTCCTTACTGGCGCACAATTAGGTGACCAAACCTCTCCTTGACAGAAATTTCTAGACATTGTCAATAATTCTATCTAATAATATTATTCAAATAATATGAATTATTGATCTGATAATGGAAAATACTGTGCAGTGATAATTATTGAAACAACAATAATATAAAATATCAACGCAACAATTATCAATCAATAAAATAAAATATTGAATAATAATTATCGTAATAATTATTGAGTAGTGCCTTTCTTACATAAGAATCAATAATTCAAAAATACTTCGCAATACCGGTACTCACTTTGCAACCACGCCAGACATCAGTATTTTGACCACCGTGTATTCCAACAATTGTTAATTGGTAATAACTACTGCCAAGTTATTTATAAAAAACTCAAACTTGTCGATTTCTTGATCATTCGACCGTTATTCTGTTATGGGGCCCACAAATGGCTGCGCCGTCGTACGAATATTCCCCGACAACAAGAATATTCCACGACCAAACAAATATTCCCCAACAACAATGAGTATTTTATAACCACTTGCGTATTTTTAAAAATTTCATATATATCACCCTTAACTTTAACTTTTTATCAATTTAACCATTTACTAAATAGAAAAATTGAATACTTTTATTTCATAAAATCTGGGGTCTTACATATTGACTGAGAAATTAGAGTATAGTTGTGCTTAACAGCTTTAAAAAACCCTAACCCTAAATTCTGGATAGGGATTCGGTAGAAAATGTAATTAAAATAATTGTATTGATGGATACGTGTTTGTACAATATAGGAATGTTGATCAATAATTGATCGGATAAGGTTTGTAATTAATAAAACCTAATAAGGGATTAGAAACCCTAATCTCAGATTTAGAAAACCAATTGTACAGTTAAAAACCCTAATTGTATGCCAGAAAACCCTAATTTAAAATCCGGGAATCCTAAACCCTAATTAGGAAACCCTAATCCTAATTGGCGAACATAATGTGTTTATTAAATACTAATATGATTAAGAAAACCTAATTTAATTAGGAAACCCTAATTTTAGTTTCAAATTTTTAATTTTTTAAATTAAAACCCTAATTTAGAAAATCCTAGAAAGTTAGTGATTTAAAACCTAAGGGTTAGAACCTTAGGCTTAAACCCTAAGGTTTAAATCCTAAAGGTTAAACCTTAAGGGTTTGTGCAATTGTCAAAAATGCCATTAAATTTGGGGGGGAAAGACCAAAATGCCCTTTTAAGTATATTTTATTATGTAACTTGTAATTTTTGCTAGCAACTTTAGTTGTTGAACCATTACATTGACTTGGTGACTCATTAAACTCTAGCAAATCAGTCTATAACATCATCTAGGCAAGCAAGATTCATTGCATCATATTATATAAAGTTATTGAGAGAGAGAAAGTGTAACCATTTTACTTATTTCCTCTCCAAGCTCTCACTAACTCCTTCTCTATCTAAAGTCACGAGTTAGACTAGTGTATCAGTCACATTTTAACTCTCTAGAACACCTAAAATCAGATTGGAGAACATAGATCAAGAATTGGAAACTAGAAGGTATAAGGCCTATAAATCTATTTTGATCTTGTATGCTTAAGTCAAATTTGTGTTTTTGTGTTTATATAAGTGTTATAAGGTGTTTTATGATGATCTATGGTGATATACCATAGATCCATAGCATCAAAGTGGGTAAAAAGTAGAGTTTTTCAAAACTGTTCTTGAACTCAAAATGAGGTATGACAAGCTAATGTCAGAGGCTTCAAATCTTTCCCTATTCATGCTTTTTAATGTTTTATATTTTGAATTGATAGTTTGATATGAGATCTTTATTCTTCAAGTGAAAGCTTAGTCATTAGATGTCTAGATTTCATTTTATTCGTGGTCAAACACAATTGACCGAGCTTGACCGGCTGAAATCTGGGTAACCCAAAACGTTTAAAACTGGGTCTGAGAAGTTTTTATATTGCCTTGATCTGTCAGTATTTAGGTGTTATGTTATGTTATGATAGCCAGTGTGTAGTCTGATATGTTTACTTGAGATCTATACCTTTATATCTCTTAAATAACAAACATGTGGGATTTTATGAACGGTCAAACCAGGCCATCTGGTCATGAATATAATTTTCTGGAAATTCCAAAAATTACTAGGATGAACTTTCTGACAGGTTTTGACTAGATCAAATCTGGTTATTGTGTTCTACTCTAATTGATTTGTTGCTTGATATATGTTCCTTGACATATGGGCTATGAATTAAAACCTTAATAACATTATTACAATGACTAGAACATGTAAATAATTGAGCTTCAAGATGGCCAGTCGAACTATCTAGGTTTTTGAAAAACCTAGAAATGTTCTGACAGTGACTTATAAGGCTTGGATCGTACATCTGAGTTATGTTATCACGTTGGTAATGGTTGATTCTTGTAATGTTACATGAACACTGCAAGATCATGGTTAGAAATTGCCTAGAAATATTTTGGATTGAAAATTACACACGGTCAAACCATGACCCTTGAACTAGAGTCTGACAGTGTTTTTGAGCTCAAGAACACCTAAGACTACAGAATGTGTCGCTAAAGGCCTATAACGACTGTTTATTTAATTTTATTTTCCTAATTTCCGGAAAATGATTAAAAATAGAAAATAAATTATAAAAATTACCAAAAATGGTTTTAAAAATTATTTTAAATTATGAAAATATATTTTGACCAATTGGAATATTTTTCTTTAATATTTATAATTATTTAAATATTAAAGGTATTTAATTTATTTAATTAGTGTATTAAATAAATTAGAGAAAAATGATTTCATATTATGAAAAATCACTTTAAATAAGAATAATGAATTTAAAAATATTTTGAGTTATAAAATGTAACTTTTAATATTTTTAGAGAATTTTCATTAATAAATTAATATTAATGATATTAGATTTATTTAATTATTAAATTAAATAAATAAGTTAAAATGATTTTATTAATTTAAAAATCATTTTAAATGAGAATAAAGTGTTAGAAAAATATTTTGAATTATAAAATATAATTTTTAATATGTTGGAGAATTTTCATTAATAAATTAATATTAATGATAATGATTTATTTAATTATTAAATTAAATAAATGATAGAAAAATGATTTTATTGATTTAAAAATTATTTAAAAATGGGAAAAATGATTTAAAAATATTTTAATTTATAATTAATGACTTTTAATATTTGGATAATAATTTCATTAATATTTAGATATTAATGGTGATGATTTAAAAATGATATAAATTATTTTAAAAATCATTTAAGTAGAATATTGTTGATTTAAAAATATTTTAAGTTATTTAAAATAGCTTTAAAATTTTGATAGTATGTCATTAATATTTTAATATTATTAAATATTAACGATGATAAGATTATTTGATAATTAAATCATTTAAAAATGATTTCGATGTTTGAAAAATTATTATAGATTATAATAATTGCTTATAAATTATTAAAAGCTTCCAAAAATATTATTAATGATATTTGACTTATCTAATATAATATTGAAGCTTAGAAACCGAATTTACTTGACAATAACTATGTTAATTGTCGGATAGGGTGACCAGAACACCGAGAATGGACCGAAGTCCAACTAGACCGAAATATTTAGACTTGAGAAGTGTTTATACAGGTTATAAACACTAATGTGACTATGTGGTAATGTGTTTAGGAGAAGTTTGACTGTGAATTACAGTGTTGCGTGTTATGAAATATTGTGCTAATTATGAGACCGATATTATTGGTTATAGGTCTTTCAAAAGCAGATAAGTTTATTGTATAGCTGTAATCAGCGGAAGAGGCAAGTTTCCTAACTCAGCCTTGAGTTATATTCATTCAATTATTATGGTGGTTAATTATTGCTAATTATACCACGTCCAGGGATTTATTGTTAATTATTTGAAGTTAGTGCATGCTTAATAATTCAAATTGAATTACTGATTCGGAAAATATACATTTGTAGAATAACTGTTGTTGGATATTCATATCCATAGAAGCTAGAATTGACAATTCAGATAATTCCTGTTTATTGTCAAATTATGTTGAGAAATGTCTTAGCTTATTATTTTGGGTAGACAAACATTTGTTAGAACTTGATAGATTCGAAAAGAGAGATCAATTATTATTGACAGATCGATGCCAATTATTTTGGCTAGATCGACAAGTAATTAGAATTTGAAATCACAGTATTTCGTTGTTAAATCAAAATCTTGATTCTAAGACTAAGAAGAACAACCTTTTATAAAAATGGAACATTTTATTGGTCGTAAATTCGACTACTGTGCGCTATGTTTAAGTGTTATGCATAATATAGGGTAGAAGGAGTTGGCCGGCTCTAAGTACTTGCAGAGGGGTATTATTTAATCTTTATGGTTATCTGATACACCTGAGTATATATCAAAGTAAATCTTTGATATCTACCCGGGAAGATAAGTTCAAGATCTTGTGTGATCACTCAGCATAAATCTGAAAAACATTCCACTTTGCTATTTTGTAGAATTGATTCTTGATTATTCATTATAATATCGTAGAAACTTTGAAAGCGTTGTACTCTTTCATTATTGAATTATTGTGTTGTATAGAATACGAGAAGACTTGTTATTGAATAACGATTTGTTCAGCTATTTCAAAGTTCCCCAAACTTTGTTTTCATTCTATCAAAATAGATAGTCTGTTGTTTTGAATTCTTATACATTTATTGTATGTCTTAACTTGTGGGGCAAATTTGTTGCTCACCCTTGCTAAATAAAGCTTTTCAGCTAGGGACGAAGTGGCAGGAGGTGCTGCGAAGGATAAAGGCAAATGCATAGTTATAAACTAGATATGAACATTATTATTATGCTGTATTTGTGAACCCTTTTTGTATATCTAAGGGGTATGTTTGTAATGTTAAGGTTAAGCGGACCTTGGATTAAGGTATTAATAACGTATGTTAATGTGGTATGTATTACTATTCATATATGAATGGGTAGTTAGATGCTATATTATTGTGGATCATGAACACCAAACTCGGGGGTCAGGTAACCATGATTTGGGGGCGTCACAGTTAGACTGTTATGATGTTATCAAATTAAACCTTGACATGTATACTTCATGTGTGAACTATTAGATCACACAAAGAGAACCTGGAATTCAAGTTATAAGGATCTAAAGTGGGTAACTAGGAACTGTTCTTCATTTCTGGAAAACCTAGAAATGAAGAACATCTTTGTCAGAGTTTTTGAAGGCTTAGATATCTCTGTTGTGATGTTGTTTGGCTAGGAAACTTGATGGGAATTATAGTATTACATCAATACTTCAATATCAACACTTTAGTCAACCCAGAAACATAATGATCAAGAATCTACATGTGGTCAAACATGCTAACCTATTTAACCTGTTAACTGACATTGCATATTCATAGTTGCTCAAGAACACCTATAGCGACGTTATCGTCGCTATAGGGCCCTTTAGTGACACTTAATTTTAGAAAATGAATTATTTTATTAAATAAATAGAAAAAAATAGTTTTTAATTATTAAAAATACAAAATAAATTACTAAAAATTATTTTAAAGTCTAAAAATTAGTTTTTAATTATTTTAAGTATATTCATAAATATTTAATATTTTTGGAATATAAAAGGTATTTAATTATAATATTAAATAAATTATTCAAAAATGATTTTAATACTTGAAAAATCATGAAAAATTATATTATGATGTTAGAAAATATTTTAAGTTATTTTTAATAACTTTTGATATTTTTGATAAATTTCATTAATAAATTAATATTAATGGTAATTAATTTATTTAATAAATATATTAAATAACTTATGGAAAAATAGAATTAAGGCTTTAAAAATCATATAAAAATGATTTTAGGTTAGAAAAATATTTTGAGTTATAAAATATAATTTTTGATATTTTGTCATGAAAATATTAATATTTTAATATTAATGTCAATTATTGGATAATGAATTTAAATGTTTAAATATGTGATTTTAAGATATTAAAAATACTTTGAAATATTATGGTATGATTTTCATTAATATTTAATAATAAATAAATATTAATGATAAGGGAATAAAGTGGTATTTAAATTTTATAAATAAGTTATAAGTGATTGAAGTTTTTTGATAAATAGTAATAATTATTTATAAATTGTTATGAGCTAAGGAAAAATATTTTTAACTGATGATTAAATTATTTAATATAATTTTGAAGTATTCAGACATATTCTTTTTGGGATTAAGCTCAGTAATTATCCGATTAGACAATCGGGCTGTCGAAATAGTACCAAACTCAACTCAGACTGTAATAGTTTGACTTAAGGTTAGGTCTTATATGTCTTATAGACCAATAGGATTATGTGATAATGCGTTTAGGTTATTTTATTACAGTAATTCACAGTAATACATTGTGATGATATTAATCTAAATTGGAGATCAATATTATTAATATTAGGTCTTCGTATCGGGTTAAATAGATCGTAGCAATAATGATTTATACATGCAAGTTTTTCTGCACTTTGTGCAAACCTCATATTTCAAATTCTAGTTTCATTTAAATTATTTTATTAAATGAAAATTTGATATTTATCAGTTATGATCTGGTAATACATAGTGTTTATGAATTCTGTTATTCAAATGTTATGAATTCTTGTTTAAACATAACCAAGTCATATGAGTTATTATTATGGAAAATTACGTTTGATTTGATATCAAAGCATAGTTTGTGAGAAACCAATTTTGTTTGGTACAAATGTATAAAAGCACAGTTTGTGAAAAAGAAATATTGTTTGGTGTCGATATATATACTGACACTATTAGAACCGGCAGTGAGGAGCTGTCGGTGGACAATTATGGTTGTCCTTGGCAGTGAGGAGCTGTCTCCGATATTTATAGCAATGATCGGTAGTAAACTATTTTTGATATTTATAGCAATGATCGGACAGTACATAGAGGATGATATGCATACTCCTTGTTTTGTTTGGTTAAGCGAATTAACCCGGGTTGCTAAGTCTATAGGACTGACAGTAACTCGTAATGTGCGGGGTTTGGCATATAAACTTCAATATATATTTATGGCATTACTCTGAACTTTATGTTCATTCAATCCAGTTTTGGTGTGTGTGGAAAAACTCTAAACTTTATGTTCATCTATTTCAGAATTGATATATGTATAACATTCGTTTATTGTTTAAAACTTGCTGAGCTTTCTGTAGCTCATCCCTGCAAATATTTTCTTCATTTGCAGATAGAAAGAATATATTCCAGAAGTTCCGACATTGTGGATAAAAGGCTTAAGACACGGATATTTGTTGAAAACTATCATGTAATATTAACGGTATATTATTTGTTTAATGTAATATTAGTTTGCAGTATTTAGTTGTCATTCTAATGGAATTAGAAAAGTGTACAATATCTATATGAATGATATATATATATATATATATATATATATATATATATATTTGAATGATATTGTTAACAGACATTGGCTCTCTGATGCACTGAGGTAGTGCTTTACTCAGTTCCAAGAACTCTATTATTAATACCGTGGAAGTCAGATATATATAAGAATTATAGATATGGAAGAAATATCTATAAGATACTGAACCTGTACATCCAAGTGAGGGTACTCAGTTACAATAATTGTTCTAACGAGAACTACTATTTACTATGAGTAATGTGAATCTTGGATTTATAGGAATTATTATCTTATAGAATATTTACGTGAGCGCCAAATTGGCTACAGTGAATGCAGAGAATATGGGGGCGTCACAGCTTTAATCTTAGAATATTTAAGTTAAATCTCAAATATTCAAGAAGTAGAGTAATGAACTAATAAGAGTATATTTTAACAGAAAATGCTTCCTAGAAGAAGATAACCACGACAACAACCACCTCCTGAGGGGTCTACTAATAATAATAATGAGGCCAATGCTAACCCGATTCAGCAGTTGGTGACCTTGTTAGCAGGAGAACTTGCGAATCAACCGCAAGCACAAGTCACGACCTTCAAAGACTTCAAAGTGGTTGGACTGCCAGAGTTTCAAGGGTCTATGAATCTAGTTGAAGCCCAAACCTGGATCATGGAAATGGAGAAGGTGTTCGACATTACCAGAGTTAACGAGGATCAGAAGACAGCGTTCGCAACATTCATGCTGAAGTCTGAAGGTAGCTACTGGTGGCAGGCAAATAAGGTTAATGGGGGACAAGGAGTAATAGCGTGTGATAAATTTAAGGAGATGTTTTTCGAGATGTACTTTCCAGCGAGTTCTCGAACTTAATTGGAGGTGTAATTTTTGGAGCTGAAACAAGGAACCATGACGGTACCAGAATATGATGCGAAGTTTAATGAGTTGGCAAGGTATGCCACTTATCAAGTTAATACCGATGAACATAAGGCAAGAAGGTTGAACAAGGGTTGAAGCCCTAGCTTTATACCAAGGTTTCAATGTTCCAGCTAAACACATTTGTGGTTGTACAGGAAAAAGCATTCATCGCGGAGGGTGGAAGCGATGCTTTAACCAAGTACAACCAAGAACAAAAGAAGAGAAAGAATAAGAATAAAAATAAGGTTGGTGGAAGTAATAATAGAAATAATAATCAGAAGAGGAAGTGGAGTGAGAATTCGACTGTGGGAGGACATCAAGGAAGTCAACAAAAGAAGAAATTTAAAGCTTATGCTACTTGCGGGAAGAACCATACTGGGGTATGTTTGAAGGGTAAGCGGGTGTGTTTCAACTTTGGTCAGGAGGGATACATTGCACTGAATTATTTTAGCCCAAAGAAAGGAGCATGTTTCACCTGCAGTTCGAAGGATCACATGGCTCGTGATTGTCCTAAAAAGATAGCGGGAAGTGCAAGTGGAGGAAAGGGAAACAACGGTGGTGGTGCATTGACTATCACTGGACTAGCACAGTCAAGCCAACCTACTGCGAGGACTTTCAATATGACCGTGCAAGATGCTGTGTAGTCTAAGGATGTGGTGTCAGGTATCATTCTGATTAATGGTATTAATGCTTATGTGTTATTTGATTTAGGTGATACTTGTTCATTTATATCCGATGAATTTGCTAAGAACTTAGATTATCCTTTGAGTGTAGAGATTGCGAATAGGGAAGTGATTCCTGTTGGATTCATATATAAGAATTGTAGATTGGTTATAAAGGGTCATAAGATGATGGTAGATTTAATACTAATTAAACTTGGAGAATTTGACATTTTATTGGGAATGGATTGGTTATTCAGTTACAGAGAAGTAATTGATTGCCAAAAGAAATGTGTTAACCTTATAACTCCGTTAAAGGTTATTTTCTATGGCAGCAAGTCACCTCGACAAGCAAGTTATCTGACGGTGATGCAAGCCAAGACGTTGTTAAGATTAGGATGTGTAGGATAATTAGCCTACATAGTTGATACATAGAAGAAGAGTACGAAGTTAGAAAAGATACTGGTCATAAGAGATTTTATAGACTTATTTCCAGACGATTTGTCGGGACTTCCACTGGATCGAGAAATCGAGTTTGTAATTGATTTGGTACGAGGAATGACCCCGATATCTAAAGCTCCATATAGAATGGCTCCAGTAGAGATGAAAGAGTTGATGGTGCAGATGCAAGAATTGCTCGATAAGAAGTATATTCAGTCGAGTGTATCGCTATGGGAAGCTCCGATGTTGTTTGTTAAGAAAAAAGATGGATCGATGCGGCTCTACATTGATTACCGAGAATTAAATAAGGTCACAATTAAAAGTAAGTATACATTACCAAGAATTGTTGACTTGTTCGATCAATTGAAGGGAGCAAGATATTTCTCAAAGATAGACTTAAGGAGTGGTTATCATCAGCTGAAGGTAAGGCCAGAGGACGTACCAAAAAAAGCTTTCAGAACTCGGTATGGTCATTACGAGTTTCTGGTTATGTCTTTTGGTGTAACCAATACACCTGCAACGTTCATGGATTTGATGAACAGGGTGTTTAAACTATTCTTAGACAGATTTGTGGTGGTGTTTATCGATGATATATTGGTGTATTCCAAAACCAAGGAGGAACATGTGGAACACTTAGAAGTGACGTTGGAGACATTGAGAAAAGAGAAGTTGTACGCTAAATTCTCAAAATGTGAGTTTTGGTTGGAATGTGTACAGTTTCTTGGGCACGTTATTGATAAGTACAGAATTTCGGTAGATCCATCAAAGGTTAAAGTCAGTAATAAATCGGATCACCAAGAAGACCGCCGAAAGTAAGGAGTTTCTTGGGATTGACAAGTTACTACAGGCGTTTTATTAAAGAATTTTCCAAAATCGCGACTCCGTTGACGAATTTAACTAGGAAGGCGGTTAAGTTTGTTTGGACGGAGAAGTGTGAGGAATGTTTTCGAGAATTAAACAAGAGGTTGTGTTCAGAACTGGTGTTATCATTACCTGATGATACAGGAAACTTTGTGGTGTATAGTGACGCATCGCATAAAGGACTAGGCTATGTGCTTATGCAAAATGGCAAAGTTATTGCGTATGCATCACGTCAATTGAAAGATTACGAGAAAGGGTATCCGACTCATGACTTAGAGTTGGCTACGGTGGTGTTTGCTCTAAAGATTTGGAGACATTATCTTTATAGAGAGAGGTGTGAGATATATACCGACCACAAAAGTCTAAAGTATATCTTTACACAAAAAGATTTGAATATGAGGCAGAGAAGATGGTTGGAGTTTATTAAGGACTATGACTGCGAGATTTTCTACCATCCTTGAAAGGCGAATGTTGTTGCTGATGCTTTAAGTAGGAAAGGACGAGAGAAGTTAATGATGTTGACTGGTCAGGAGAAGCTAGTGTCGGAAATGGAAAATATGGAGTTAAAAATTAAATATCTGACAAAATCAGACGAAAAATTGTTCCAGATGGGAAACAATTCAACGTTGATAGATAAGTTGAAGAATGGAAAACTTCAGGATGAGAACTATGAAGAAATAAGAAGAAAAGTATCTAAAGGTGAGGAAAACAAATTTAAATTCGATTTGGAAGGGTTACTTCGATTCGAAGGGAGAATTTGGGTTCCGCCATTTTCGAAAGGTAAAGAAGAAATTCTGAGTGAAGCTCACAACTTTAGATATTCGATTCACCCTGGGATTACAAAAATGTACCAGGATCTTAAACATCATTTTTGGTGGCCGAATATGAAAAAGGATGTGGCTGAGTGTGTGGAGAAATGATTAACGTGTTAGAAAGTTAAAGCTGAACATCAAAGGCCAAGTGGATTATTTCAACTATTGGAGATACCGAAATGGAGATGGGAGCATATCAAAATGGATTTTGTGGTAGGTCTTCCAACGACTCAGCAAGGTTACGACGTTATTTAGGTGATTGTCGATCGATTAACGAAATCGGCACACTTTTTGCCAATCAAGATTAGATTTAACCTAGATTGGTTTGCAAAACTATAAGTGAAGGAAATCATTTCAAGACACGGTGTACCGGTGTCCATTGTATCAGACAGAGATCCACGTTTCACATCAAATTTCAGGAAACGACTACAAGAGTGCTTGGGAACATAGTTGAGAATGAGCACAGCGTACCATCCCCAAATCGACGGACAGAGTGAGAGACTATCCAGAAACTAGAGGATATGCTCAGAGCATGTATCATGGATTACAAAGGAAATTGGGATGACCATCTACCATTGGTTGAATTTACCTATAATAATAGTTATCACGTAAATATTGGCATGACGCCTTATGAAGCGTTATACGACAGAAAATGCAGAACTCCGTTATGCTGGGTTGAGGTAGGTGAACGTCAGCTATTGGGTCCAGAGTTGGTACAAAAAACTGTCGAGATCATCAAGGTGATTCAGACAAGATTGATAGCTACACAGGATAGACAGAAGAAATATACCGATCAACAACGACAAAATTAGGAATTCGATGTCGGTAGTTTTGTTTTCTTGAAAGGGTCTCCCTAGAATGGGAAAATTAGGTTTGGTAAAAAGGGGAAATTAAGCCCTAGGTTTATAGGACCTTTTGAAGTGCTTCAATGAGATGGTGAAGTAGCGTACGAGGTAGCTTTACCTCCGGAATTGGAGCATATTCATAATATTTTCCATGTCTCGGTATTGACGCCATATAAGCCTGATTATAAACATGTTATAGAATATGAGTCATTACAGCTTGAGAAAGACTTGTCATATGAAGAAGTTCTTGTTCAAATTATCCACAGGAAAAAGCAAGTACTAAGGAACAAAGTGATACCTTCTGTTAAGGTAATATGGAGAAACGACTATGCTGAAGAAGCTACGTGGGAACTAGAAGATATTATGATGAAGAATTATCCTCAGTTATTTGCTTAATCTTGTATAGCGATTCTGGGGACAGAATCCTGTCAAGGAGGGAAGAATGTAATGAATAATTTGGTCGAGTCGTGATTCTGGGGACATAATCCTTTTAAGGAGGGAATGATGTAACGATTGAGAAATTTTGTAATTAATTTAAATATTTATTGAATTAAATAAATATTTGAATAATTTATTTATTGAGAAAAATAAATAATTGATGGAATTGTGATGCAAGAATTTAGTGACTAAATTGATTAATGTTAATTAAATTAAAATAATGGCAATTTTGTTATTTGAAGATTTGAATAATGGTAGTTTTATTATTTGAAGATTTAATTTAATAAAATAATTAAATTAAAAGAATTTTTTAATATTTAAAAAAATAAGTAAATAAAATAAAGTGATGTTTAAGTCTAATTTAATAATTAAATTAGATATACAATTATTTATTTCTCATAAGTATAATTATAGTGAAAATTATAATTATTATAACTATAATTGTAAGTTATGTAAATTTGTTAGATGTGTGACAAATAAAAACTATATAATATAAATATTATGAAAATAAATTGGATTGGGGGAATTGGTGTGTAGCCAAACAAGGCCTTGAGGCCTTTGGCTTATTTTTAACTGACGTAAACTTTTTGGATCTTACCTGACGTACGTGGGGGAAGAGGGAGTCAGTTTATATGTGTTACGTGTATTTTCCTAAGGGCTAACTAAGAAGAGAAGAGAGGTAGAGAGAAAGAACACAATGAAATAGTGAGCTTGGTGAGGAAGAGAAAATCATAGAGAATTTAGAGTTGGAGAAGGAGAAGAATTACTAGAATTTTGTTTACATCAAGAACTAAGGTATACTCTACTCCTAGTGTTCATGTTTTGAGTTCTCAGTGAATATTTTCTATAAATTGATAGTTATGTTGGATTGATATATATACATGTATGAATGGTTTATAATATGTTAATCATCATATATGAGTGCTATTTAATGATCAAATTCGTGAGAATTTGCTTTGCAAGAAGAGAATTAGAATAAAAGTGTATGTTCATATAATATGACTTTTTTAAGTACAAAATTTGATGTCCAATATTTGGTATAATCTGTAAATTGATGTTAGATTATGTTAGTACATCAAGAAACGAAAATAACGTAATTTGAATCATGTCAATTGGTTAAGAAACGAAGTTGTGGCAATTAAATTTGCTAAAAGTTTTAAAAATGAAGAAATTGGAAAAAAATAGGGTTTTGATCGTTAAAAGTTAATTATATGTAATGTTTATGTTGTTAGAATGATGAATGGTGTGCTTATTGATGTTATTACTAAGTTTTAGTTGTTAGAAATTGGGAATTTCTATGAAATTGGGAGAAATTGGATGTCTTTGTGAAATGCGAGAGATGCAAACCGCAGCTTTTTCTATATATATGGCGCAATTTGCTCTCAGGTACCCTAAGCGAAAAATGGCGCAAGCCTACACCAGAAGGCCTTTTTACAAGCAGCAAATACAATACAAGAAAAGTTAAGGCACAGGGCGTAAGGCAATTTCACTGCGTACTCGAGCTAGCAAAGTGAATTCTTATTATTTGTAATCTATAAAACAAGGACCTAATCTTGTGGTATGCATGATAAACATGTTAAATCATAACATAAGACATTATAACAGTTTGTTACGGGTGGTGATATCAAAATGTGGAGATTTTAAATTATTACTTGAACAAGTTATATACCGAACAAAAGTTAACGTTTACAAGGGTTAGAGATGAATGATAAAGTTTATATTAGGCGATAGTGAGACTTCAGATTCATAATGGTGGTTAACCAACATGATTAGATATTAAGTTAACGGTTATAACTTAAATGGTGGGTTAAACCTATAAAGCTAATGTTAACACAACTAATTGGTATTGCAATTTCAATTGTATGTGTAAGGTAATTGGCGAAAATTATTATACTTGTGTAGCTTACACACGAGGGAAATTCCCTAACTACATTCTCTTTATAATGAATGCAACTTCCACAATTCCGTTATTTTGTTATTGTCAAGCATGCCTTTTAGTTCTAAATTAGCATTATGTAAATCATAAATTATAGTTGAGCAAGCCTATTGATTATATCTTGTGTATGGTTGTATAAGCTCTTGTAACCAAATTCGTTACATCGAGCGAGTTTTATTTTCCCATTTTTTGTTATTGCTATTCAAAGCACATATTATTTTAATACATTGGTTCAAATGAGATTGTTTTAACTCTTTTGAATGTAGTATTTTGCATGTATACCATGTCTACTCAATTATATATTGTTGTTATTCGATCTTTGAACCTTATTCAATTCTATATTATTGTATTGAACCTTCAAGTAGCAAGCAAATTTTATTGATCGAATTGGTCTATAATTGAATAGTGTTCTAAAATTCTAGAACCACTGATAAGCTAGTTCCAAACTAAAATTTCTTTAGTGCGGAAATCCTAAATTCAAACTGAGATGAACAACCCTAACATAGGGGATTATGTACGTATAACGTTTAGATGTTTGTGCACAATACATGGTACAAAGGGCTGATCCCCCTAAGTACGTAAAGAAGGGTCTGTATAATCTAAATGAATGTTTAGGTTGGGGTTATAATACCTAAATACCGGGGACATAGTTCGTGATCTTAAGACCCTCAAATATTAAATTCGAGCTTGCTTTCTATTTTTGATTTATAGAACAAGTTCACCATTATTCAGCATTCGTTGTTTATTCCCATGTTATTATTATTATTACTCTCTATATCAGTGAGTAATTGTTTGCTCACTCTTGCAATTAACACTGTAGCTAAACTCGAATGGGTCGATGAGCCATCTTCCAGCAAAGGAAAGGGAAAGATGTCCAAGTGTTGAAGATTTATATGAATTTACTTGGATGAAATATATTATAAGACTTAATTTATTTTGTGATGTATTCCATAAACTTATGTAATAAGTTAAGGTTAGATTACCTGGGATTGTTTAAAGTTGATATAACCCTTTAAAGGGGAAGATTATTGTTTAAGTTATTTAAATTATGTTTTTATCTTTTATTATGGGTAGTTAGATGTAATAGTTGTGGATAGTGAGCACCAAATCCCGTGGGAATGAAGTACTTGGATTTGGGGGTGTCATACTTCTAGTCACGCAGAAAGGTTTTGATGCCATTTGGGTTATCGTGGATTGACTAAAGAAGATGGCTCATTTTATACCAATCAAGATTCAATATAGTTTGAATCAGCTAAAAAATTTGTACATAAAGGAAATTGTTTCACGACATGGAGTGCCGGTATCGATTGTCTCAGATCGAGATCCACGCTTCACGTCAAAATTCTAGAAGAGCTTGCAAGAAAGGATGGGAACACAATTGAGGTTAAGTATCACTTATTATCCGCAGACTGACGGGCATAGTGAGCGAATGATACAAATGCTAGAGGACATGCTTAGAACTTGCGTGATGGATTTTAAAGGAAGTTGGGATAAGCACCTACCCTTAGTGGAATTCGCTTATAACAATAGTGACCATGCGATTATAGGCATGCCACCGTACGAATCTCTTTACAGGAGAAAGTGTATAACACCATTGTGTAGGGATGAAGTTGGAGAGTGAAAGATACTAGGTCCGGAATTGGTTCAACAAACCACAGATGTTGTGATATTGATAATGGCTAGATTAGTAGCTGCACAAGAATGCCAGAAGAAGTACGCAGGCTTGCATCGTCAGGACCGCGACTTTGAAGTCGGAAGCCACGTTTTCTTAAAAGTATCTCCTTGGAAGGGATACATACGATTCAACAAGAAGGGAAAATTTAGTCTGCGATTTATAGGACCATTCGGGATGCTGAAGTGAGTGGGCGAAGTGGCGTACAAAGTTGCATTACCACCTGAGTTGGAGCACATCCATAACGTGTTTCACATCTCCGTGTTGCGTTCGTACAAGCCTGACTACAAACACATGATTTCGTATGAGCCCATTCAAGTGGAGAAGAATCTGGCATATGAAGAAATTCCTGTCCAAATAATAGATAGAAAAGAACAGACATTAAGAAATAAAAGTATATCTTCTGTAAAAGTACTTTGGCGAAACCACGAGGCCGAGGAGGCCACGTGGGAATTAGAAGATAAGATGCGAAGGGATTATCCCCATTTATTTGTGTAACCTTGTATAATTTTGAGGACAAAATTTTTATAAGGGGTGGAGGATGTAAGAACCGAGAATTTTAGAAATAAATAATTATTTCAATATAATAAGAAAAAGAATATTTATTTGTATATAAATATTGATGTGTAGTGAGATGAGTAGTTCAATTAATTCAAATTTAATTTATAAGTATGGAGTTGTGATGAGAATTGAGAAATGCCTTGTGTGGCCTGGGAATGGAAATTTAAGTGGAAAGAATAATTAGTTAATATGATATTATTAATTAATTTACATTGTGAATAATATTAATGAAGTACTTTGCATAATTATCTAGAATGGAAAGGTAATAAATGAGGGTATTATTTATTAAAGGGATTAATTAATAGAATTTTTTGCAACAGTAACTAAGTTAGAAAAATTTCCAGAGTGGCGCAGCTGCACACACTCTTACTTTGAAATCGAATCCAAAGTTGCTTGCCTTTTATGTAAGATTTAGAAAAATAATTCTACAGAGTGCATGGGTTATAAAGATGGTGTATTGACATCTTTAAGAAGAATAATGGATCAATTACCATTAATATTAATGTGAACATTATCATTAAATAGTATTTCATGTTACTATGTGTAATATGGAAAATGTGGACAGTAGTAATATATAATTACCTATTGTTTAAGACTATATGAAGTGTGACATTTAATTGGAATTAATGATATACAAAAATCATATGGTAAAAGTAATTAAAACATAAGGTTGATTTAAATAAGTTTTGTTATCTCATCCTATGTGATGAGACAATTAAATGTGTACTCTAAAGCATAGGAGTAAATAAAGATGTATTATTAAAATATTTATTTTTATACCAATGGGTGATTAATAGTAAAAAGGAGATATTAAATTATTAGTGATCAATTAAATTAAGCCTACACATGTTTTAAATATTAAATTATGTGGACTAATAATATACATGGATTATATGACGTGAGTACATAAATAATCCTTAATTTTCCTGATATGGTAACAATTGTACATTAAAATTACATTTTGGGAGTTAAAGTAACTAACTGAGCAAAATTTAAGCACGTTACTGAGAAGTAAAGCTCATTAGTTACACCTATGAATAGTAACCAATGGCTAAAATACGTAACTCTCAAGCTTGTACTCATTGGGTAGAAGATGGCTGGTGTTGGGTAGTTCAACTACTCCTAATTAACCAATTTTTCCTTCCAATGCACCATGGGTTCAAACCTCAGTGTAAAAAGAATGCTCCATCCAAGTTCCTTCTATAAATGGCAACTCCATTTTTAGTTTTACGTTGCTTTTGTTTGCCTGTTGAAACTCTGATAACTAGAAATTTAGTGTTTGTTGTTCAAAGAAGAGGCTAGCAATCTCAGAAGGGAAAAACTAAGTTTACTAAACTTCAAGAGGTA
Source organism: Panax quinquefolius (assembly GCA_020205615.1). Classification (NCBI taxonomy): domain Eukaryota; kingdom Viridiplantae; phylum Streptophyta; class Magnoliopsida; order Apiales; family Araliaceae; genus Panax; species Panax quinquefolius. The sequence goes on from CM035173.1 coordinate 57,186,155, forward strand.
TAAAAATCATAACTTTTGTTCTTAGTTGGGTTTTGTCAAATTCTTGAAATTTCTTAAAATTCTCTGTTAATCAATGTGAATTAACATGATATCATGTGTTTAGGAAGTATGTGTACATATATGGAACCTTTAATGATGGAATTAGATATGTTTGAACCAGTTATAATCATTGTTGGTTGATGCTCTGCAAAACAGAGCAAGTTACTACTGTTTCGGGTAGTAGCAATGATTGCTCAGGTTTATACTAGGTGTGCGGCCTTGCCATGCCATACCCAATATGAGAATAGATTCTATTTTTAATCTGGTAAAATCTAACCTACTGAGATGACTTAAACATACTTGAAAATAAGAATAACAAGTGGTACAAAGCTTCTTTGTTAGTTATGAAGTGACCAACATGATTTTAGTAGGAGATTTTTAACAAAACTTAAGGTTTTAAAAACTAACTTTGATGGAATGCATTTTCTACAAGTTTTGAACTTAGTGGTTTATACACTTGGTTGATTTCAAACATTAATGAACATGATATAGTGTTTATAGTGCCTTTGCTCATGACTAAACTTTTTAGACCTTATGTTAGAGAAGTTTTCAAGAAAAACTTGGTATAGCAAAGTTAATGTACATGAATGCTACATGATATATGTTTTGATATGTGAAGACTTTTACATGACTTAAATATATATGATAAGAGCTTTAAAGTTGTCTGGTATGTATTGAAATAACACCATTCAAGTTTAAAAGATTTCAAAAGAAAACGTGAATATGTTTTCAAACCAAGGGCACTAAGTATGAGAAAAGAGACTGAAGATTTAAGATAACATGGTTATGATCATTATGTCTCTAAAAATAGTTCTTATGTGTTTGATATAACGGTAGTGGACCAAGCATGATTTTAAAGCATGTTTCAAAGAACTAAACTATACTAATTATGCATTAATGATGTGAACCCTTTGGGCAGGTGAATTAACAGATTTTGTGACCTCTATGTGAACATATGGCCAAGTTATAAGGCATGGTAACTACATGATCTTGTTATGTCTTTATACCATGTAAATTGTAAGCTAAAACTTGTAAAAATGAACTCAAGAATGGTCATATGCTATGTGAGAAACTCTAAGCATATATGTATGTTAAAGTATAAGTGTATAGGTTTGATAAAGTTGGACTTAAGCCAGGAGAGTAGAAGCTCCACTCTGGCTAGGCTAGAGGGACAACAAGAACTCACGCCATCCCCTAAGCTAGCTGGAGTAGCAAATTGCTTGCCATCCTGCAGTCAAGTCTAGATTCTATTTCTAATCTGATGTTCAAAGCATGCTTGTAGGGATAAGTTAACTTACATTATGTGACTAGTGTGCTTTCCAATGTGTTAAGAAACGTGCTAGATGCGAGAGTTAAATATTTATCGAATGATTATAAATTTCAAGAATGAAGTTCAACAAGGTATTTGCATACTATAAAGAAATTATTTGAAAGTGTGTTGTTGGACTTTGTGGTGTCATACAATCTGATTTGTGCTATGAAGATGTAGGATATGTGATATGTTATGTGTACGTTTGAGCTTACATACATGAGTTTATATAACTAATGGATATATTATACGTGTAAATATATTATGTTAGGATTCGAAAGAGAGTATTAAGCTTTACTTTGGTAAACTTCGCTTGAGGCAAGTACTCGAACCTTAATTTTTATTGAGCATTGTTGAACTTGTGCAATTATTGATCGTACAAGTAGAACTTTGAAGAAACAATACTTCATAACAAAATTTAAAACTTTGATTTGAACGATAACTGTTCATATATATATTGTGAAAGAACTATCTAAGCCATTGATTTGGCTAGATTATTGATATTTGGTCGAAAGCTATCCAAACCAAATTAACTTGGTGTGGACTCTTATAACTGAGAAGAACAACCCTCTTGGTAGGGGAATTATATATTGTCAGGGAACTGACGTGCGCATATGAGAAAGACTAAATGTTATGCATGACATAGGGTACTATAGGTTGATCACCTGTTGTACTCGTTTTATTGAATTATTAGTCTATTATTGTTAATTCTAGGAGAAGTTCATAGTTCTTAGTGATTACTCAATATTTATTATTTTGAAATCTTGAATTGATTTAATCATTGAATATTATTGTCCATAGTGATTATTGTTGATAATCATTGATACTTCTTGCTATCTTGAACTATCATTATTGATATACCTTTGAAAAATTTAAAACATATTGATTACCCTTTTTGCTATATTACTTGTTGGGCAAAATTGTTGCTCATCCTTGCTTTCCATAAAACTTTCAGTGAAGGCAGAACGTGGTGAACCCTCTAGCAAGGGCAAGGTTAAAGAGAACGCTTTGGAGTATTTATTTCTATGTTACTAGGAATGTACCATTATTTGGTTGTAGAAGAACTTATTAAGCTATGTTTAATTTAAGTTGTAGTGTATTACGTATTAGTCATGTCCAAACTGTAACAGCCCCAAATCCGGGTCCCAAATCACCACGGATCTGTTACAATTATTTTATAACTATTTACGATAGATATAAACATAAATTGTTTATACAATACATTACACACTATTTCCCCAAGGTCGAGTAACCTTAACTTATACACAATTCATAAACTATCTAATATAAACATTATTATCATACATAACTGTTACAAATTTAGCTGCACACATTAACTTTAAGCTGGAACTGTCTTTAACCTTTCCTTGTATCCGATATATTTGCCTTAATCTGCAATGTTTATCATGATATAGCAAGGGTGAGCATGAAAGTTTCCCAGCAAGTTTAAATTTATTTAAGGATATATCATGAATGAAAGAGTTTGAATAATAAGCTCGCTATAATTCATCAATATAGTTGTGAATTAGCAAGAACAAAATTTTGACTGAACAAGTATTAATCATGAACAACTATATCTGGACCGAATGGTAATGAAGGTGATCAGCCTTTCATACCTGACTTATATATACAATATATATAGAGTACAATTCTACAATGGTAATCAGCAATGATTAACCACATAAGCATATCCGAATGAAACAACTCTAAGTAGAGTTAAGTAAAACTTGCCTGTTTCGTTGATTATCGTTACGCATTTTAATAAGCTTTGACTGAAGACCTAATATATACATAATATTGATATACAAATTAGAATAATATCATCACAATATAATACTATTATACATATAATCATAGAACAACCTAAACAAATAACACATAACCCTATCAGTCTATTCAACACATAATACTTAGTATCAAGTCAGACTATTTAAGTTTGAGTTGAATTCGACACAAATCTGACATTCCGACGGTCTAGTCGGACTATTCACGAGTTTAAGTTCAATTAAACTCTGCCTTAACACTTAACAATTATCTTAGATAATTTTCTTAGCAGTCAAACTAATTTTCATAGACTTGCAATAATTTTCAGATAATTAATATCATTTATCATGATTTTTCAATCATTTATATCGTATTTATAAAATATAAATACCACATTATGCCTTTATCATTAATATTTATTTATTATTAAATATTAATGAAAATCATAACATAATATTATAATATAATTATAATATATCAAAGTATTTTGAATACCTTAAAATCATATTTATATGATTTTTAAACCATTAAATTCATTATCCGATAATTGCTATTATTATTAAAATATTAATATTTTCATGATAAAATATCAAAAGTTATATTTTATAACTTAAAATATTTTTATAACACTTAAATTATTTTTATATGATTTTTAAAGCATTAATTCTAATTTTCTATAATTTATTTAATATATTTATTAAATAAAATAATTACTATTAATATTAATTTATTAATGAATTTCATCACAAAATATCAAAAGTTATTAAAATAACTTAAAAATATTTTCTTGTACGAAATATAATTTTTCATGATTTTTCAAGTATTAAAATCATTTTTAACTAATTTATTTAATATTATAATTAAATAAATTAAATACCATTTATATTCCAAAAATATTAAATATTTGTGAAATATAGTCAAATAATTAAAAACTAATTTTTCAGTTTTTAAAATAATTTTTAGGAATTTATTTTATATTTTTCATAATTAAAACCATTTAATACTAATTATTTATTAAAAATAATAATTTTGGAAAATAAATCGTCATTAGTAGGCCTATAGCTTACGTAAACTGTCATATAGGTGTTCTTGCTCAAACCCGTAAAACCCTTGTCGTTGTCCTGAGATAGTGGTTTGACCAAAATTATAATTCTCGACTATTATGTTTACGAAATTTGGCAAAAGGTTATTGTTATAATATAAGTGTAATACTACTATTATCAATCGATTTCATGTCCACACAACAATACAACAAGAAGATCTATGAAGGTTCTTGAGTTTCCGGGCTGCCCAGAAACTTAAGCAGGGTCGAGGTACCTACTTTGGGTCATTATAGATTGAGTCATGTGTTTGCTTTATGTGATCTAAAAGTTCCAACATGTAGATGCGATGTCAGACTACAATTCTATATCATCGGATCATAACAAAAACATCACATATAACAGATAATGGTTGGTCAAACCTTGTCAAGACGCCTGTTCTTCACGATTTCTGGGTTTTCCAGATTTCATTCCAGGCTGGTGGTCAACTCACTTTTGACCTTAATTATCGTCGATTCTATATACTTTATGGATGATCTAAAAGCTTTAAGTTATAGTCCTTATAACCTACTACAAGTGTATTGCACAAACATGATCAAATCGCTTGTCAGAAGCAAGATCTGAGGCCTAGAAAAGCTTGTTAGACTCAAACTGTAAATTCTGGGCTGCCCAGAAAGCAGTTTTATAATAGGTCAACTAGGTTTGACCGTTCATAACTTGATATTTAAATATGATCTAAACTTGATTTTAGTCCCAGATTCTAGTCCACATGTCATACTACATATCTGTAACATAAAACACACAAAACCACTAACATATAAAGACCTAGAGGCCCTGACATTAGGCTGTCAGGCCTTATTTTTTCCATTTTTCCAGATTTAAGAAATCTTCAATTTCGAGCACTTTGATGTTATGGATCTGGGATCTAACAACCTAGATCACTGATAAACACCCTCTAACACAACTTTAAACAACATATCATAACAAATAACATAAGATCACACGATTTCTAAAATTTAGGGTTTATACCTCTTTTACACTTTGATTCTTGATTCTGACCTTTGATTCTGATCTTGGAAAGCTAATAGGCTATCATGGCTTTGATTCTCACTCTCTCTCACTCTAAGTTTCGAAGTTTGAAGAGAGAGAAGGTCTAACTTGCTTTTCTAAGTATAGTAAGAAATGTTTCTTACATTTCTAAATTATAAGCTTTGATGCATTATATGTGGCTGAGGTAGCTGTCAAATATTGGCTGATTGGTGTTGTAATAAGTCACACGGAGTGGTTGTAGTTGTTGAACAACTCCCATTTGGCAAGATTTGCACTCTAACTAATAAAAAAAATGTGACAAAGGGCATTCTAGTCATTTCTATACAATTTTAATTCTAGAATTGTCATTTGATGCAAACCCTTAGGGTTTGACCCTTAGTGTTAAAACCATAATGTTTCCAAAAGTTATTTTCTAGGATTTCCAAATTAGGTTTTCAAAAATAGAAGATTAGCATTTTTAAATTATAATTAGGATTCTATATTTATATTTAGATTTCCTAATCATAAGCTCAATCTTGCTAATTAGGATTAACATTTCCCAATTAAAATTGCTAATTTAACAATTAAATCCACAATTGTACATTAGGGTTTTTAACGAAACAATTAGGGTTTAAAAATTTGAAATTAGGGTTTACTAATTAATTAAGCTTTACCCTAATTAATATTATAATTTATAGCACTTAAGCATTATAATTATCCTTTAAGTTCCCAGATTAGGGTTTCAAATTCCCGGAATCTGAAATTAAAGTTCCAGATCTGGTATTAGAGTTTTCTAATAATCAATCAGGGTTTCAAGTAATTCATTAGTGTTTTTCCTAATAATTTTTAATTAATGACGTTTAAACCTTATACATAGTATTTAAATTCCCAAATTAGGGTTTTCAATTTCTGAATTAAGGTTTCTGATTCTCGGAACCGAAATTAGGGTTTTAAAACCGATTTAGGGTTTCAAAACCGGTTTAGGGTTTCTTATCCGTCGTTAGGGTTTTTAACTGAACGTTGACAATCGACACTAATAATAGGGTTTAACACTGATAAAATTTATCTGGTCAAACCTTCATGACCCTTAACCACATTCTGAACACATACATAACCATATACACAGCACATATACACTTAATCCTGAATAATTCACCAAAATCCATCACAGAATTTTGAAATCCTCAAAATTCCTTCCCAAAAATATCAAACGCATACACTTATTTTTTGTCTAGGTCTATTATTTGACCTTATATCCATCATTTAAGATTTTAATAATTTGTCTAATTTCTCGGGTTTTCACACAAATGGTGTTTAATTATGAATGTGATGCCCCCAAATCCGAGTACTTTTTACCTCAATCTGGTACATCATTTCTATAACTATCGCGGAAGATGTAAACATATATTGTTTATACATTAAACTTTTACACATCATTCCCAAGGTCTACAAACTTAACTAAATACATACCTTTAATATCTAAAAAGGTTTACAATGCTATTTTCATCAGAAAATTTAATAGATCTAACTACACCATAATTTAATCTTACACTTTGCCTTTGCCTTTGTCCTTATTCAAGCTTTCATCTTAATCTAAAAATTTTATCATGATATAGCAAGGGTGAGCAACAAATTTGCCCAATAAGTTTTAAATACAATGGAGATATATCATGATTGAAAAGAATGAATAAGCTTTCAAGTTTTCAACAATATAATAATTGTGAAATAACATGAATCAAGTTTCAATAATTGCATGACTGAATAGATAATGTTTGAAGGTCAACAATGACCATGAAAAATTTAACTGAATCTTATGGTAATGAAGGTGATCAGCCTTTCATACCTGATGAACATATGCAACATGCACTAAGTGCGAATCTGTAACGCCCCCATATCTATACACCCACGCTATCTGATATGGTGTTTACAGAAAAACAACATAATGCTTTTAAATCTATACACCCATGGTATCTGATTATAAGATTACATTAAATAGAGGGACTAGCAGATATAATTCCCATAGATCCAAAATTCACAGTATCCCATAACAGATGTCAATTCTCAAGAGAACTTTTACTGTGTTTGGATACCCTCACTTAGATATATGAACTGTATCTGTGACTAGCGTCTATCTATCCGAAATTCAAAGTATCAGCAATAACATGAGCAATCCATACTACTAATACCCTCACCCAGATGTATAGTCTAAGCTAAACGAATTTATACTATCGTATCGATAATAACTATCTATCTAAAATCCAGAGTATAAATAACAACACGAACAGCCATGCTATTAATACCCTCACTCAGATAAATAGTTCCCAAGGATCTCAACTAGATTCGAAGAAGTCTAATTTTACATCTATATATGTAAGAAAACACGGTTGCGAAAATAAAAGATGTTATATATATATATCACAATATTAATATTCGATTACATGATTCTCATAACGAGTTCTTATTACAAGGTATTCAAACAGACAAGAATATAATCTAATCTAGGTAGGGACTCTTCCCTTTATCTACTCTAGAAGTTCCAGGATTACCGTCTAAAACTGCAAAGGGAATAATTTGCAAGAGTGAGCTATGACATGCTTAGCAAGTTGAGTATTTATAACAATATAGGATTTGAAGAAATATAAAAGTTCAAATTTTGACTGATAATTGTACCATTTCTGGATTTCAATTTATTTCAACCATTTATGGAATTTTTCTTTATTTCTGTCAGTCACATAGACTTAGAAATTTTATTCAGATGTGAGATAGGGGATCAGCCTATTCAACATCCTAGGAGTATGCATATCATCCCACCAGTGCTCAAAATACACTAAATGTCAATATATGAATTGACTAAATTTCAATCCCTTTCGGGATACCCAACTTCAGTATAAGACGTCTTACCAAAATAATTTGGTTTGACACAACAGTTTATGCCCAATAAACATTATCATCTGAATAAACAATTCATTTTTGAGTTATTCTGAATCTTTAGCAATAACTTTACAATAATTTGGCAATTCAAATGTAGGATTGGTATAATATAACAAAGACAATTCAAGATATCAAGATATAAGGGTAGGGTTTAGGAAACTAGCTTTATAAGAAATTAAAGGATAGAGAACTTGCCTGAGCGTAGATCAGTCAAGTTATGATATCCAATTGTTAATAAATACCTACGAAGTTCATATATATAAATCTAACACGTTAGTATTGATAACAATACTCAATTATAACATTAATATAATATCGGGTTAGATTAATTGGGTTTGGTGTTTAATACCTTTGATAAATGGACAAAATTTTATTTATAAAATTTAATTATAATTTAAAATACCTTTTAAGAAATTTTAAAGTATTTAAAATATTTATTTTTATTTCTAAATCATTTATTTCTATTTATAAGTAATTAATATTTACTTAAAATTTTTCAAAAACATTGATTATTATTTTTAAATAATTTATATTCATTTATTATAATTTTTATATCATCAATTGTGACGCCCCCAAAATTAGGTATACGTCACCCATCTTGGGTCGCCACTTACATGGTACATAAATCCAAATACAACTAATTATACAACTGTCGTGTAAAATACGACAAAACATATGCTGTGAGTTTTAATACAAATATTGTCATCTAGACAATATCCATACCCAATGGAGTCCTCATTACATTTATTGTCACACTATCTATCAGAATAGTGAGGACTACTAATGCTATCAATCGGATCATCACCCCTGCTCCCGACTCGTTCTTGCTACGTTCTCATTTCACGAAGAGAACAAAGAAAAGAAAGGGTGAGCTCAACTAGCCCAAAGAAGAAATATTATGACTAAGATAATGAAGAATAAATTATCTTTAGCCTTCAACAGTGTTAAACTGATAAAATATAACAAAAATCAAGTTTAACTGCAGCGGAACAAGCATATTTAATCAACTTAATCAACTTAAGCATATTTAAATCTTCTATGATTTAAAAAATGTTTTCATCAACTTAATCGCTGAAACTCAGCTTAATAAATAAACCACATCTTCTAAACATCCCTGTATTACGGGCGAAGGATATTCATTAAATCATCAATGGTCATGATTATACCGAAAAAATCCTCGGTCGTAATCATACCAAAAATCATCCCATCAATGCACTACAAAGCCATCAAGACTTTTACCACACCACTTATAACATCACAGTTCATGATTATACTTAGAATGATCCTCGGTCATAATCATACTAAGTCTATCTATGCACGTAAGCCAAAGATGACTTTCAACATAATATAAACATGAGGATGATGACAATGTTATAGAAATTCAATTAAACAAGTTCAAGAATTAATTTATCCAGGAACTAATAATATCCAAATTGTCAACATGATATTTCTTTGTAAAATAAAAGCCAAGAATGCTCAGAAGAATATTTCCATGAAAAGATACTGGATGAAGAGCAAATATCAAGGATATTCCACTAGTTTCATGGAGTATAGAAGTCAAAACTTTAACCAACTGAGTATAACAAAGAATATATAAAACTGCAAATGGATTTTCACCCGTCATGCGGTAATCCACGTATACAGATCATTTCCACAATTTAATAAGGAATGAATACAAAGGATCATTCACCATGTATGTGGCAATCCACATAGACAGGTTATTACAACAGAATAATAAAGAATAGAATAACAGAAGGATTCACCATGCATGCGATAGAGATCGCACGTATAGGTTATTCCCAATGTAATAATAAATGCGAATAATAAATATGGAACCGTGTCGTGAAATTCACACCGATTTGAGATATTCCGGCGTAATCGTAAATACGTAATAATAAATGCGAATAATAAATGATGGAACCAGTCCACAGTATAGCAGATGCATGTGATATTCCGGCGTAAATATAAATGACGGAATAATAACAGAGTTTCACCAAGTATGCGGTATTGCATAAACCAAGTTATTCCAACATAATCATAAAGAATGGAATAATGAAGAAGATCACCAAGTATTGGGTGAACCGCATATACCGGGTCATTCCACCAAGTATAGGGTAAACCAAGATATACTGAAGTTATTCCATCCGAATAATAAAGAATGGAATAACATAAGAATATCACCAAGTATAGGGTATCTGGCGACACAAAGTTATTCCAATGTAATAATAAAGAATGGAATAACAGAATGGATTTCACCAAGTATAGGGTATCTGGCACAGATACAAAAGTTATTCCAACAGAATAAATAAGAATGGAATAACATAAGGATTTCACCAAGTATAGGGTATGCCGCATATACAGGTTATGTATAGGGTATACCACTTTTACAGGTTATTCCAACAGAATAATAATGAATGGAATAACAGAAGTTCTCTTCATGAATAAGAAAGAATAACACCCCTTACGGGTACAACAAATAATACCCCTTACCGTAAAAGACACTGGATATCAAAGTAGTGAAGTACCAGAATACTCTTCTTCTTTCTCTCTATAGATTTTCTCTCTATAGCTTCTCTCTATAATTTCTCTCTCTGAGTTTCAAGTGAATTCGTAAGAAAATAATGAAGGAATGAGCTTCTATTTATAGGAAAATAGAATGCATAGTAATTAATCCATGAACGGTCCAGATTGATTTACTTTAATCTGACGGTCCATATTTAAAGCAAAATCTTTTAAATAAAATATCATATATTCTATTTATATAAAACATTTTTTATATGCAAACAACACTATGCAACACTATGCAAAACACTATGCAAAACACTATGCAACACTATGCATAATAAAATATAATATATTCTATTTATAGAATAACTTTAATAAAGTATTCATTTTATATAAAAGATGTTTCGCTTTTATTACGTTAATAATAATAATAAAACAAAACGCGTCATTATCGCTATAATAATTCATATTATTAATCGACAATAATGGAATCAAACCGAGTGACTTCTCACATAAGCATCAATAATCAATACCGGTGTGCTACTATGCAACCACACGTATTCGCGTACTTTTTACTACCGAGTAGTTCAACAAAGATCAACCAGAAAACTTCCACCGTTATTTTCATAAAATATTTTGTTCGGGTGAATAGTAACTCATGAATAGTAATTCGTGAATAGTAACTCGTGAATAGTACTCTGACACAAAAAGTGTCCCAAATACTCGAGTGAACAATACTAGAGTGAATAGTAATTTCGGTGAATAGTAACCCATGAATAGTAACTCGTGAATAGTAATCGGGTATTTTATGACAACTTGTCTACTTTGAAATTTTTTTAAATATGATCCTTAACTTTAAACTTTTATCAATTTAACTATTCACCAAAATAGAAAAATTGAACACTTTTATTTCATAAAATTTGGGGTCTCACATCAATAATATTTTTCCATAATTATTTATTATTTATAAATAATTTATTCTAATTTCTTTATTAATAAGTTAATTATCAATAATATCAAAATAATATAAAATATTTATTAAATTTATGTAAAAATATTAGAATTTATTTATAATAATTTAATATAATTTTTAAAACTGTTTTTATATTTATTTATTAATTATTTCTAATTTTTATAATTTATTTTTAGAAAAATAATTTCTGTCTGTCGCTAAAGTCCTTCAATGACAGAAAGTGTCACTGTAGGTGTTCTTGAGTTTCTGGGCAGCAGTTTGGTCATGGTCGAGTGAATAGTTTGACCACTAATTAAAAGGCTATTGATGATGATTCTTGGTTTGTTCAAGAGTTGATGTTGTAGTACTCATACAGTAGTATAACATGAAACAAATTTTATGCTTTAACCTACATATAACAAGAAGTTATAGAGGCTCAAAGTCACTGTCAGAGTTGTTCTTGAGTTTCTGGGTAACCCAGAACAGAAGTCATAGCCGGTCAACGGTTTTGTGGCTTAAATATCTTTGATTATGTGTATTAGATGTGTGTGATGTTTGTTGTAACATGTAATATATATGTCAGGGTACGTATATATAACATTAACATGAACAAAGCATAAATATAAGGTCTCTAATTATGCTGGTCAAAGTATAGCCAAACATTGTTCTTCTTGTTCTTCAGTTTTCTGGAAAACCCAGAAAACTTGGTCAAGCTCGGTCAACGACTTTTGACCATTAATTCCAGTAAACCTATACGTTGTTTGTTCAATTCAAGATCATAGATATGTAGTACATATAACAGGGTATTGATCTATAATAAAAACTTACAAAAAGCACAAATAGAAGATGATTAAACAGATTGGTCAAAGTAGCCGGTTCGACTGTTCTTGAGCTTTCTGGGTAACCTAGAAAACTGCAATCCGTGAACGGTCAACCCACTTTGACTGCTTATAACTTGAAATCTATGGTTCAAATGAACCTGTTTTCTTTTCCAAATTAAAGATCTACTAACAAGCTACAAATAACAAACAATTAACGGACCAAAACATAAACATAAATGAATCTATAGGCCCTGACATTCGACTGTCAGACATAGTTTTCAAAATTTCCAGCTTTCTTAAAACACTTAATTAAGGCATCTAGATTTTATGAAATTTTTTCTACCAATCTAACATACTTTCTAACATACTAATACATTATTCTAAACATCTAAACAACAAATCTAACATAAGATCATAGAGCTAATTAAGAACTAGGGTTTGTACCTTTTCTTGAACAATTTTTGATTCTAGCTTCTGATGTTGTTGCTGCTATCACCCAGGCTTGATTTTGTAAGATTATAAGTGTATCTAGGCTTAGGAATTTGGTGAGTTTGCTTAGCCCTAAGGTTCCTATTTATAGAATTCTTTAACTTGGCTTTTTGGTCATTTTTGAGCAACTTGCCTTTACAAAAATCTGATCTGATGACTATTGTGATGCTTGGGAGTTACAAGCATGCCATGTGCAGCCTAGGAACTTGAAATGCTAACTCCTAACCTACTTGTGAGCTAGTTAGGTTTGTTTAGTAGCTTAATTAGGCTTTAATCTTCACTAATCTTGATTAGGGTTTTGTTTTTAATGATTGGGAACGTTAAGTAATGTTAATTAGTACCTAATTGAAGTTTACTAACCATGATTAGGTGTTAACATAAGCTAATTAGAGTTAGTTTAGCTAATTAGGGTTAGGTTTACAAATTAGGGTTAGGGTTTTTCTAATTAGGGTTAGGGTTTGTTAATCTAGGATTGTTAACCTTCATTACCATTCAGAACGGAGATATTTTATTTATATAACGGGATTTTATACATACGAGTCTTATTAGGGTTTTTGGTTTTTACATTCACCCCCACTAATAAGAATTTCGTCCTCGAAATTACAGTACATGTTAAGTAAATAATTGAGGATAATTCTCGCGCATTTTATCTTCAAGCACCCATGTAGCTTCTTCAATGTTCTGATTCCTCCAAATTACTTTGACCGATGCTATCACTTTATTTCTCAGGACTTGCTCTTTTTACGAATGATTTCTCGCATGTGTTCTTCTACATAAGAAAGATCTTCCTCTATTTGGATTGGCTCATATTGTATAACGTGTTTATAATTAGGTTTATATGGTCGTAATACGGACACATGAAATACATTATGAATATGATTTAACTTAGGAGGTAGTGCTATTTCATAAGTAACTTCACCAACCCTTCTCAAAATTTCAAAAGGTCCAATGAATCTCGGACTTAATTTTCCTTTCTTGCCAAAACGTATCTTGCCTTTCCAAGGAGATACTTTCAAGAATACTTGATTTCCTATGTTAAAGTTTCGTTGTTGACGATGTGGATCGGCGTATTTTCTTCGCCGATCTTGAGATGCTTGTAATCGTTGACGAATAATTCTGATAGTTTCAGTTATTTGTTGAATTATCTCAGGTCTTAACATTTGTCTTTCCCCGACTTCATCCCAACATAAAGGTGTTCTACACTTACGCCCATATAAAGCTTCATAGGGTGGCATACCTATGCTAGCATGATAACTATTGTTATAGGCAAATTCAACTAAGGGTAACTGATTTTCCCAACTTCCTTTGAAATCTATAATACAAGTTCTTAGCATATCCTCTAATGTTTGTATTGTTCTCTCACTCTGTCCATCAGTCTGAGGATGATAAGATGTACTCAATCGTAGTTGTGTTCCTGAGTGTTTCTGAAGGCTTTTCCAAAAATTAGAAGTAAATCTTGGATCTCGATCTAATACTATGGACACAGGTACTCCATGCCTAGAGATAATTTCATTGATGTACAGTTTGGCAAGGTGATCTAGGTTATGAGTAATCATAATAGGTAAAAAGTGAGCTGATTTTGTTAAACGGTCAACTATTACCCAAATGGCATTATGGCCCTTTTGTGTAGCTGGAAAACCAACAACAAAATCCATAGTTATATGTTCCCACTTCCACTCGGGAATTGGTAAGGGTTGAAGTAAACCACCTTCGGCTTTTGATGCTCAAATTTAACCCTTTGACACGTGAGACATTTACTTACCCATTCAGCTATTTCTTTTTTCATGTTCGACCACCAAAAGTGTCGACTTAAGTCCTTATACATTTTTGTACTGCCAGGATGTATGGCAAATTTAGAATTATGAGCTTCGTTTAAAATTTCATCTTTTAAAGCTTGGTCTAATGGAACCCAAATTCTATTTTCATATCTTATTATTCCATCCGTATCTATTCGAAATTTATTATACTTATCATGTGTTGAATTAGATTTAAACTTCTGACATTCTTCATCCTTCTCCTGTATCTCTTTAACTTTATTAAGCAAAGATGAAACTCCTTCTAAAATATACAATTTTTGGGTAGAGGTAGTTGGACATTCCACCTCAATTTCTAAATTTTCAAAGTTTTTTATTAACCTATTATTGGTGGTTAATACATTTATTTTTTCCTGATTCTTTCTACTTAACGATCGCCTACAACATCGGCCTTACCGGATGATATAAAATTTCACAATCAAAAATCCTTTATCGCTTCTAACCATCGCCTCTGCTTTTAAATTTAATTCCTTTTGTGTAAAAATATATTTTTTGACTTTTATGATCTCAGATATATCTCGCACTTCTCCCCGCATAAGTAATGTCTCCAAATTTTTAGAGCAAAAACTACATCGCGGCTAACTCTAGGTCATGAGTAGGATACCTCTTCTCATAATCTTTGAGTTGTCGTGATGCATAAGCTATCACTTTCCCATGTTGCATCAACACACACCCTAAACCTCTCGTGTGATGCGTCACTATATACTACAAGGCCTCCTCAGTATCATTTGGTAAGGATAACATCGAGCCATGCTCAATGCTTTTCTTCAACTCTTGAAGCTTTCCTCACATTTATCTCGTCCGCACGTATTTCACCGTCTTTCGAGTTAAATTGGTTAATGGGGTTACTATTTTTGAAAAATCTTTTATAAACCGTCGATAATAACCTGCTAATCCGAGAAAACTTCGTACTTCTGTTGGATTTGTTGGTTGTTTCGAATTCACAACCGTTTTGATCTTAGCTGGATCAACAGATATTCCATTCTTATCAATTATGTGACCTAAAAATTGAACTCTCTTCAACCAGAATTCACACTTGGAAAACTTTGCATAAGTTGTTCCTTTCGTAATATCTCCAAAATGACTCTCAAGTGTTCAATATGCTCTTCCTGTGTTTTCGAGTATACCAGAATATCGTCGATAAACACTACAACAAATTTGTCCAAGCATGGTTTAAACACTCGATTCATTAAATCCATAAATTTTGTCTGTGCATTTGTTAATCCAAAAGACATTACAAGAAACTCATAATGCCCATAGCATGTCCTAAACGTTGTTTTCGGCACATCCTCCTTTCTTACCTTTAATTGATGATAACCTGTTCTAAGGTCAATTTTTGAAAAATGTTCAGCCCCTTTTAATTGGTCAAACAAATCAACAATTCTTGGTAAACGATATTTATTTTTAATAGTTAACTTATTTAGCTTCCTATAGTCTATACATAGTCTCATAGTTCCATCCTTCTTCTTTACAAACAAAACTGGTGCTCCTAGGGTGAAACACTAGGTTGTATGTACTTTTTATCTAAGAGTTCCTGTAATTGTATAAGTAACTCTTTTAGTTCTATAGGTGCCATTCTGTACAGTGCCTTAGAAACTTGTGTCGTTCTTAGTGCAAGATCAATGACGAACTCAATTTCCCTATCTGGAGGCAAACCTGGTAAGTCATCTGGAAATACATCAGGAAATTCCTTAACTATAGGTATTTGATCTAGTTTTACTCCTTCCTGTCGAGTATCAACTATATTGGCCAAATATCCTAAACAACCCTTTCTAAGTAATCTTTCTGCCTGAACTATAGTTAAACATCGAGATTGCTTAGGTGAACAACTACCGTTGAACACTACCTTTGACTTCGAAGTAGTCAAAAGATTTATACATTTTTTATGACAATCAATCATCGCGTTTTGATTAACTAACCAATCCATTCCTAGAATTACATCAAATTCTCCCAACTGAATTGGTATTAAATCTACCTTAAAATTATGTCCTTTTATTATCACACTACGCTTTACTTCAGATATGGTCTCAATCTGAATCCTTTCATTACTAGCAATTTCTACGCAAAATGGTTTGTCTAGATTTTCACAAGGTATATTTAAGTTTGTAGAGAAATTTCTAGACACAAATGAACATATAGCACCAGAATCGAATAACACATATGCATTTAAAGTGTTGATAGGGATGATACATGTCACCACGTCCTGTGAAGCAACAACATCCCTCATCGACATATTAAATGTTCTTGCGTTAGGTCGATTCTGAACCCCAACTGCAGCTACTGTTGATTGATTATTCTCTGGTATTCTACCCCCTTTTCCTCCTTGATTCCTAGGTTTGGGACAGTTCTTTGAAAAAATGGTCTAATGAACCATAATTAAAACATTTATTTTTCCTTAGAAGAGGACACTGTGGATAATAATGTCCCGACTGTCCACAATTAAAACATTTGTTATGAAGGCATTCTCTTTTATGTTTCTTACCACAATTAGGACAAGGTTTAATATTATTATTACTAAAGTTATTGTTAGTATTTCCTATCTTTTTCCCTGGGTTGTTAGAAAAAGAATTATCCCATTTACGTTTGTTATTAAACCCACCTGAACTGGGTTCTGTCCTAATTTTTCCTTTTCATTATGACTTCTCTCTTCCTTGATGAAATTTAGCAAAGGTCATCATTCTCACTTTCACTCTATATGGCCTTCTCTAGTATCTCGTAGAAAAGTTTTTATTTGAAGTACTAACAATTTACTCCGAATCTGAGGTTTTAAACCTTCTTGAAACCTACGAGTCTTTCTAATTTCAGTGGTTACTTGATGAGGAGCAAACCTGGATAGTTCATTAAACTTAGTCAGATAATCGGGTTACAATAAAGATCTCCTTGTTTTAAGTCCAGAAATTTTATTTCCATTCGATCTTTCAGGGATTGGGAAAAATAGTTTTCAAAGAACAACTCTTTGAATCTATCCCAAGGAATAACTTCAGTTTCTACCCGACCTTTGGATGATTCCCACCAATAATTAGCCTCACCCTTCAAGAAAAAGGTTGCAAAAGTTATCTTTTTGTTATTATTAACATTGGTTACTAGGAAAAATTTCTCTATCTCTGAAATCCAAATTTGTGCATCTAAAGGTTCTGATGTACCTTTAAACTCAAGTGGTCCAACTAATTTAAAGTCTTTAAAAGTTGTGTTCTGGTTCACAGGTCTATTTACAACTCCTAGCATAAAGTCTACTAATTGCTGGGTACAATTATCATCATTCATTTCTCTTTGGGGTCTTCTGGTTGGTGGCATGATTCTATATAAACCAATAAAATTCACATAAGAATTTGAGTAACACAACATATTGTTTATTTTATATATCACAATAGTATTACACAACAACTTCATAATTAAACATACTACTATTTACAAAGTACTGATTACATTACAAACTTTGAATGCTTCTTTATTGTACTAATATAAAGCATTCAACCACCTATGCTACTCTCTAGAATTCATTGATATCATCAAAGGAATCCTGAATCATGTGACAAACCACAGATCGATCGATGAGATAAGCCGTCTTCTTCCCCTCTACCGGATATCGAACTACACGGCGCTTCAAATCATTAAAAGTATCTCGAACACCCAAAGATGTTTTAAGAAGCCTTGACTGAATTTCCTTTCTGCCCCTCTGTGCATGGTGCAGTTGTACTTTTAGTAGTTGACTATGTCCTCTCTCATGCTGTAGCATTCCTTCAGCTATATCAGTCCTAAACCTTATCTTATTACCCTCATATTCTGTTGTCTTCAACAGTGATGCCATTGCCTCATCATGCTCATCTATTCTCATTAACTGTCCTGCCACTGGATCCTCTTCTTCCTCAGCATCTAACAGTTGTTGATCATGAAGAAATTCCTCATCTTCTGCATCACTAGCTATGTATGACTATATTTTTGGTGGATTATTGGCTATTACCATTTCCTTAGCATTGGAGTTGGCCATCTATAAAAGAAAACTCCTTAAATATTGTATAGAAATTAACACAACATAATAATTTTAATGTTATATTTTATATGTACTTTTAAATTTTTTTTTACAAACTCGAAGACTATATACTAAGATTTCTCTTCCTTATATCTATAGCCTTAAAGCTTTGATACCAAAATTGTAACGCCCCCATATTTATACACCCACGGTATCTGATATGGTGTTCCCAGAAAATTAACATAATGCTTTTAAATCTATACACCCATGGTATCTGATTATAAGATTACATTAAATAGAGGGACTAGCAGATATAATTCCCATAGATCCAAAATTCACAGTATCCCATAACAGATGTCAATTCTCAAGAGAACTTTTACTGTATTTGGATACCCTCACTTGGATATATGAATTGTATCTGTGACTAGAGTCCATCTATCCGAAATTCAGAGTATCAGCAATAACATGAGCAGTACATATTACTATTACCCTCACCCAGATGTATAGTCTAAGCCAAATGAATTTATACAATCGTATCGATAGTAACTATCTATCCGAAATCCAGAGTATAAATAACAACATGAACAGTCCATGCTATTAATACCCTCACTCAGATAAATAATTCCCAAGGATCTCAACTAGATTCGAAGAAGTCTAATTTTACATCTATATATGTAAGAAAACACTATTTATGAAAAATAAAAGATGTTATATATATATATATCATAATATTAATATTCAATTACATGATTCTCATAACGAGTTCGTATTACAGGGTATTCAAATAGACAAAAATATAATCTAATCTAGGTAGGGACGCTTCCTTTATCTACTCCGAAGTTCCAGGATTACCGCCTAAAAAACGCAAAGGAATAATTTGCAAGGGTGAGCTATGACATGCTCAAAGAAGTTGTGTATTTATAACAATATAGGATTTGAAGAAATATAACAGTTCAAATTTCGAATCGATAGTTGTACCATTTCTGGATTTCTATTTATCTTAACCATTTCGAATTTTTCTTTATTTCATCATCGCATACATTGACTTAGAAATTTTGTTCAGATGTGAGATAGGGGATCAGCCTATTCAACATCTTAGGAATATGCATATCATCCTACCAGTGCTCAAAATACACTAAATGTCAATATATGAATTGACTAAATTTCAATACCTTACGGGATACCCAACTTCAGTATAAGATATCTTACCAAAACAATTTGGTTTGACAAAACAGTTTATGCTCAATAAACATTATCATCTTAATAAATAATTCATTTTTGAGTTATTATGAATCTATAGCAATAACTTTACAATAATTTGGCAATTCAATTGTAGGATTGGTATAATATAACAAAGACAATTCAAGATATCAAGATATAAGGGTAGGGTTTAGGAAACTTGCTTTATAAAAAATTTAAGGATAGAAAACTTGCCTGAGCGTAGATCAGTCAAGTTATGCTATTCAATCGTTAATAAATACCTACGAAGTTCATATATATAAATCTACCACGTTAGTATTGATAACAATACTCAATTATAACATTAATATAACATCGGGTTAGATTAATTGGGTTTGGTGTTTAATACCTTTGATAAATGGACTAAATTTTATTTATAAAATTTAATTATAATTTAAAATACCTTTTAGAAATTTTAAAGTATTTAAAACATTTATTTCTATTTATAAGTAATTAATATTTACTTAAAATTTTACAAAAACATTGATTATTATTTTTAAATAATTTATATTCATTTATTATAATTTTTATATCATTAATAATATTTTTCCATAATTACTTATTATTTATAAATAACTTATTCTAATTTCTTTATTAATAAGTTAATTATTAATAATATCAAAATAATATAAAATATTTATTAAATTTATGTAAAAATATCGTAATTTATTTATAATAATTTAATATAATTTTTAAAACTGCTTTTATATTTATTTATTAATTATTTCTAATTTTTATAATTTATTTTAGAAAAATAATTTCGTCTGTCGCTAAAAGCCCTTCAAAGGATGTAAAGTGTCACCGTAGGTATTATTCTTGAGTTTCGGCGGCGTAGCTTGGTCATGGTCGAGTGCCTAGTTTGACCACTAATTAATAGGCTACTGATGATGATTCTTGGTTTGTTTAAGAGTTGATGTTGTAGTACTCATACAGTAGTATAACATGAAACAAATTTTAGGCTTTAACCTATATATAACAAGAAGTTATAGAGGCTCAAAGTCATCACGAGTCGTTTTGAGTTTCGGGTAACTCGTAATGTAAGTCATGGCTCAATCAACGGTTTTGTGACTTAAATATTTTTTATTCTGTGTATTAGATGTGTATGATGTTTGTTGTAACATGTAGTATATATGTCAGGGTACATATATATAACATTAACATGAACAAAGCATAAATCTAAGGTCTCTAATTATGCTTGTCAAAGTATAGCCAAACGTTGTTCTTCGTGTTCTTCAGTTTTCTGGAAAACCCAGAAAACTTGGTCAAACTCGGTCAACGACTTTTGACCATTAATTACAGTAAACCTATACGTTGTTTGTTCAATTAAAGATCATAGATATGTATTACATATAACAAGGTATTTATCTATAACAAAAACTTACAAAAATCACAAACAGAAGATGATTAAACAGATTGGTCAAAGTAGCCGATTTGACTGTTCTTGAGCTTTCTGGGTAACCCAGAAAACTGCAATCCGTGAACGGTCAACCCACTTTGACTGCTTATAACTTGAAATCTATAGTTCAAATGAACCTGTTTTCTTTTCCAGATTAAAGACCTACTAACAGGCTACAAATAACAAACAATTAACGGACCAAAAAATAAACACAAATGAATCTATAGGCTCTGACATTCGACTGTCAGTCATAGTTTTCAAAATTTCCAGATTTTTTAAAACACTTAATTAAGGAATCTAGATGTTATGAAAATGTGTTCTACTAATCTAACATACTTTCTAACATACTAATACATAATTCTAAACATCTAAACAACAAATCTAACATAAGATCATAGAGCTAATTAAGAACTAGGGTTTGTACCTTTTCTTGAACAATTTTTGATTCTAGCTTCTGATGTTGTTGCTGCTATCACCCAGGCTTGATTTTGTAAGTTTATAAGTGTATCTAGGCTTAGGAATTTCGTGTGGTTGCTTAGCCCTAAGGTTCCTATTTATAGAACTCTTCAACTTGGCTTTTTGGTCATTTTTGAGCAGCTTGCCTCTACAAAGATCTGATCTGATGACTATTGTGATGCTTGGGAGTTATAAGCATGTCATGTGCAGCCTAGGAACTTGCAATGCTGACTCCTAACCTACTTGTGAGCCAGTTAGATTTGTTTAGTAGCTTAATTAGGCTTTAATCTTCACTAATCTTGATTAGGGTTTTGTTTCTAATGATTAGGAATGTTAAGTAATGTTAATTAGTACGTAATTGAAGTTTACCAACCATGATTAGGTGTTAACATAAGCTAATTAGAGTTAGTTTTGCTAATTAGGGTTAGATTTACAAATTAGGGTTAGGGTTCTGCTAATTAGGGTTAGGGTTTGTTAATCTAGAATTGTTAACCTAAATTTCTCACTAATCCTAACAAGCACGACAAAGCGTTTTGTTAGTGTAAGCACGATAAAGCAACTTGTCAAAATAATTTTACCGAAAAGTCCAATTATAGAAAAAAAATTTAAGCACGAGGTGTAAGCACGACGTTTTTCGGATAAAAATTTATTTGGTCAAATTTGTCAAACCAAGTATATATTAACACATAACACATTCAGAACGGAGATATTTTATTTATATTACGGGATTTTATACATACGAGTCTTTTTAGGGGTTTGGGTTTTTACAGAATCAATAATCAGTATAGACGTGAATAATCAACAACAATTATTCACTAACATGAACATACAACTCAAGTTTGAGTTAAGGAAACTTGCTTGCATAGTCGATTACTGCTACGCAATTTAATTTATTCTCTTAATTGAAACGACCTATCAGATATAAGATTGATCTTTCAATTAACATATCATACCTTATTCCATAATACTATCTAACACATAATCACATAGTCAAATATTAGATAATCTTAGCACCATATTCATTTACTTATTTATAATCTCGTCATCTTATATTAACTTGTCTAACCTTCACTCACAAAGTTAACTATTAGACATTACACCTTAGTCTTAGCATTATCATTATACCTTGATAATCTTTTCATCACTTATAACTTATACTTATAAGTTTTCCCCTTATATGTTATCTTAGTAAGCTAGATAACCTTTCAGTAAATTGAAATATCATTTTAGTAAATCGAATTACATTTCAGCATCCTGAAATTACTATTTCAGCAGACCACAAAATATTTCAGTAGACTAAAACCATTTCAGCAATCCAAAATCCAATTCAGTACCCTGAATTCTCATTTTAGTCTATTACAAGCGTAACATAGTTCATTGAATACCAAATTCAACAATTATATTGAGAAATAACATAAAATCTCTTATTTTAATCTCCCGTCGAATATTATTAATTATGTAATAATATTTTACGCTAAGGTTATCAACCGTTTAATAACATTCCAGTCAAATACTACTAATAGTGTCTTAATCCAATACTATTAGTCATATAAAAATTATTTAAGTCATTAATCACATAATAAACAATTTAGTTCAATTGTTTTCCTTTCCTTAATTAACTCATTAAACATTCTAAAATACCATAAACATCACAACACTTCATACCCGACCCAAAACTTCATCAAAAATCTGCATAAGACATGCTCAAGGGTCTCAAGTCATAAATCGTTTTCATATTTTTGGACATCATACATTTAATTAAATCCATTTATCCATTTATCATCATTTAGATGAAAAATACGAAATCAGTCCCAAAAAATTATATTTTCTGGGATTTAGCAGAATATAGTCCCACATTGAACATATATTTTTCCCAGAATTTTCAAAATTGATTTACTATATTTAAATAGTCCATAATAGCCAAATATTCTCTAATTTTTTATAAATCGAGATTTACTCCAAAAATTTTGAACTTTTTACAGTATGTTCCTGTTATACACATGTACTTCCAATAAAAATTTTGAAATTTTTGGACTTATACACAGAGAGTTATTCGGGTGGCTTCATAAAAGTAGCCCTTCACCGTAAAATCTATATCTCTCAAACCGTAAGGCCAAAAATTCTCAAATTTTTACACAACCTTCATAACTTCTGATATTAACACTCCAAATATTTCCAGAATTTTTAAAGCACAAAATGTGGACGAAATTACCTCCGTTTCAGACTGATCCAAAACAGTTTTTTAAAAAAATGGGACTATTTTCATCAAAATCCACACCACGACTTTTAGAAACATGATTTTTGAGTTCTACCATTTGGGTTTACTAGTCAACACATATATCTAGCACCTCTCTTTGACGGATCGAGAAAAGAATGCATAGATCAAAAACGGTAAACATTCAAAGAACCTAAAAGTTAGGGTTTTCAAAACTTGAAAAATTAATTTTTCTTTTCTTTTTGAATTCAACCAAATCGACACCCAATATGGGTAGATCCATACCTGAATCCATGAAAAACACATAGATTATAGGGGTTTGCACTTCCAAAACAAAAACCCCCTTTTCATCAAATTACAAAAATAAAGGAAATAAAGCTTAGGAAAAATATATTTATACCTTTCTTCTTCTTCTTCTTCTTCTTCTTCTTCTTCTTCTTCTTCATGGAGAATTTCTCCTCCTCCTTTCCTTCTTACATGGCTTCGGCCACTCATCCCTTTTTCTCCCTCTTTCTCCCGTTCTCTGTTTTTGCTTTTCTCTTTCTCTCTCTTTCTTCTTTTCTCTTTCCTTCTTATCTCTTTTTGCTGTGATTCTTCTTCTTCTCTATTTCGGCCATATGTGGCCTTCTATCTCCATCATATCTTTTTATTTAATTGCTTTATTAAATGTCTACAATACCCTCAATAATTGGGTTAAAAAAATTGGGCCACTTATTTAATCTTTTGGGCTTTCAATTAATCCTTTGGGCCATGTAATATTTACATAGTCCAATCATTTCCATATTATCCCACCCTAAATATTTAATTAGGGTATCCATTCCAAATATTTACAATTTAAATTATAAGACCCCAACTTTTTTTGAATAAGAATAATTTTTCTCGAAATATATTTTTGAATATTATGGTGTGGATATGATATAATGTTATAGTTGTGGGTAATATTTGAAAATTTTTGCAAAAGTAAGCAAGTTGATATAAAATATTCGTTGTGTCAGTGAATATTCGATTGGTCGGGGAATATTCGTTTTAACATGAAATATTCATACGACGACACTATCATTGGTGGACCCCACAATGGAAGTATTGTCAGAAAACGACAAAAATATCTTTTTATAAAAATAACGACGAAAGTACAGTAATACGCGTGGTTGCATAGTAGCACACAATATTGATTATTGATGCTTACGTGAGAAGTCACTCAGTTATACTCAATTATTGCTACAGTAATTGTTGCATAGTATCTCACGTTATTTGATTCAATTATTGTCGATATTTTATATATTATTAAATCAATAATTTAGACGATAAAGTTATTCATATTATTATTTACAATATTGACAATGTCTAGAAGTTCTGTCAAGGAGAGGTTTGGTCACCTAATTACACGCCAATAAGGAGAAATCCTTATCGGAAAGCCCCCTCTTTCCTAGGAACGACCTGGTTGTTAAATATTATGAGTTATAATATTAATGATGAATAATTGTTGAAGTATTAAGAATGTGTTTATTGAAGATATGTGAATTACAAAAGTTAGAGGGAAATAATACAAACTTGGAAAACTTTAGCGGTACTAAAGTGTAATAATAAGTTAAACCAATCTGGACTATTAATGGTGGTTTTAATAGTTAATTAATCTGGACCATTGATGGTGGTTTTAATAGTTAATCAATCTGGACCATTGATGGTGGTTTTAATAGTTAATCAATCTGGACCGTCAGTGGTGGTTTTAATAGTAAATCAATCTGGACCGTCGGTGGTGGTTTTAAAAGTAATCAATCTGGACCGTCGGTGGTAGTTTTAAAAGTAAATCAATCTGGACCGTCGGTTGTGGTTTTAATAGTAATCAATCTGGATAGTCCGTTCTAATAGTAAATCAATCTGGACCGTTTGTGAATTATTTACTATTTAGTCCATTCTCCTATAAATAGAAGCTTAATTCTTCATTCATTTTCACCAATTCACGGAGATTCACAGGAGACACTATAGATAGAGAAACTATACAGAGGAAGAAGAAAAGTATTCTGCTACTTCACTTTTGCAGTATCCACCTTTCTACTAAGGTAAGGGATATTATTTGTTGTATTCCTAAGGGATATTATTTGTTGTATTAGTAAGGGATATTATTTGTTATATTCATAAGGGATATTATTTGTTGTATTCGTAAGGGGTATTATTTCTTTCGTATTCATAAGGAATACTATTTTTCGTATTAATCCTTTAGTTTATCGGAATAACCTATCTACGCGGATTACATACCGTATGACAGGTGAAAATCCATTTGCACTTTTCGTATGTTAATTCTTTTCATATTCTTAAATCTAAACTTACTATGGTAAGTATTGCTTCTATAATCCTTGAAATTAGTGGAATATCGGTAAGTTTTGCGCTTCATCCAGTATCATTTTATTGGAATATTGATATGAACTTTCTTATTAAATATCAATATTTTCACTCAAAGTACTATTCACGAGTTACTATTCGCCCAGTTTTACTATTCACTATAATATTATTCACTCGGGTATTCGGGCCACTTTCATGTCGGGGTACTATTCACGAGTTACTATTCACAGGTTACTATTCACCCAGTTTTACTATTCACTATAATATTATTCACTCAGGTATTCGGGGCACTTTTCATGTCGGGGTACTATTCACGGGGTACTATTCACAGGGTACTATTCACGGGGTACTATTCGCTCACAAATTTATTTCTTTTCTTTCCAAATTATTTTTGGTACATGGATATTATTCTTGAATTTACTCTACAAAGCAGTATCATGTTGAAAATTTGGACGTTATTGATTTCAGGTAAATTAAATTATAAATCTTTAAAAATTTATACTTGAACTTGTTTTATTGAATTTTTATATCATTGTCATCTTCCTCATGCTTATATTATGATGAAAGTCATCTTTGGTTTACGTGCATA
The DNA here is from genome assembly GCA_020205615.1 of Panax quinquefolius. Classification (NCBI taxonomy): domain Eukaryota; kingdom Viridiplantae; phylum Streptophyta; class Magnoliopsida; order Apiales; family Araliaceae; genus Panax; species Panax quinquefolius. Next base: position 57,213,053 of record CM035173.1, read on the forward strand.
GATGGACTGTTGATTGGTATGATTATGACCAGGGATAATTCGGTATAGTCATGACCATTGATGATTACACGAATAATTCTTGGCCTATAGTGCAAGAATAATTTATGGACGTGATACTAATGAATATCCTTGGCCCGTAGTGCAGGGATAATTCGATGATGTGATCTATTTATTAAGCTGAGTCCCAGCAATAAAGTGAATGATAAACTTTTTAAATCATAGAAGATAGTAGATATCATGCTCTACTTGACTTTTCTAATGGATTTCTTGTTCCGCTGCAGATAAACTTGTTGTCTATTATATTCTATCAGTTTAACATTGTTGAAGGCTAATGATAACTTATTCTGCATTATCTTAGTCATAATATTTCTTACTGGGCTATTTGAGCTCACCCTTTTACATCCATTGTTCTCTTCAGGAAATGAAAACGTAGCCGGAACTAGTCGGGGAACGGAGTGATGGCCCGAGATGGTGTTATAGTAGTCCTCACTATTCTATAAGATAGTTTGCCAATAAATGTAATGAGGACTCTATTTGAATTTGGATATTGTCTAGATGACAATATTCGTGTAAAAACTCTCAACTCATGTTGTATAATTAAGTTTGTATTTGAATTCTGTACCATGTATTTGGCGACCCAAGATGGGTGATGTATACCTATTTTGGGGGCGTCACAGTTGGTATCAAAGCTTAGAGATATGATCCCTGGTTAAGATGTGAGACAAGAACTAGGAGGGGAGAGACGGGGAATTCCTTCGCTAGTATGACCTACCTAAGTTTATTTGGTATTTAATTGGTTGGTCAGAGTATAGGAATAATATGTGGCATGTCAATTAACCCTTGTTTTGTGGCAGTATTTGAAAATGGCATCTGAAAATGTCGAGATAAGCAATGAAGCACATGAGACCGTTGAGTCACAAACGATCAATATCCAGGATAATATGCAACAGGAAGACAATAATCCTCAGGTAAACAACAACACCAATCAAATGATGAACGATGGGATGTTTAGAGGCTTCATACAATTCATGCAACATCAAGTGAGTGCGACTCCTGTTCAAAATGCAGGTGGACACACTGGCAACTCACAGATGGTCACTGCTAAGCAGTTCAAAGAGCTTGACCACCAAAGTTTTTGGGAAAGCCAGAACCACTTAAGGTGGATACGTGGATAAAGCAGATCATCAAGATATTTGATGTCTTGGAATGCTCAGAGGAGCAAAAGGTTCCCTTCGCCACCTTTATGTTGCGTGAAGAGACAAATTATTGGTGGGAATTTGTAAAGCGTACCCAGCCTGACGCACTCAAGATGTCTTAGGAGAAGTTCCAAGAGTTGTTCAACGACAAGTACTTTCCCGAAAGTATTCGTCACATGAAGGAGGTGGAGTTTATCAAGATGGAGTAAAAAAATATGATGGTGTCGCAATAAGAGGCTAAATTTGTGGAGTTATCCCGGTTTGAATCCCATTTGGTTGATAATGAGGAGCGAATGACGCGAATGTTTATAAGAGGTTTGAAACCCGATATACGTCAATACCTCATTTCTCACAAGCTTTGTTTATATCCAGATGTTGTGAATAAGGTTCAATTATTGGAGCGCGATAATGAGTCAGCACAACCAAAAGGCAATGACCAACAACAAGATAATAATCGTATCGGTGGCAACGGTCATTGGAACAATGATAACCATCATAGAGGAAATTATCAGGCAAGAAATGGTAACCACTTCGGTGGTAATCATGGCCAAGATAATAGAAGTGGAAAATTTAAGAAGAGAAGGTTTAACGATGATGGGAAGACGTTGGCAGCAGCACCAACACCAGCAACAAATTCTAGGGGAGGAGAACGACCGCCAGTTAGATGCTACAAATGCGGAGAGGAAGGACAAATAAGTCCAAACTGTTCACAGCCTTCCAAGGTATGTTTTAGTTGTGGAAAAGACGGTCACATAGCTCAATTTTATCCTGTAGCGAAATCAAGTCCAGCTGGGACGGTGGCACCAAAGGCGGATATGGACAAAACAAAGTCGGTGGTTTCAGGATGAGCGTTTTTCGTGACTTCTCAAAAATTGAGTAGCCCGAACGAAGTTAGCACGGGTTAGTTAATTATAAATTCTTGCGAAGTCTATACCTTAATAAATACCGGTTCTACCCATTCTTTTATCTCTCTTGCTTGCGCTCAACGTTTAAATTTGACTCCAGAGAAGTTAGACTTTGACTTATTGGTTGAAACATCGTTAGTAGAAACCGTCGTTACCTCCACTGTTTATAAATCTTGTTGATTGAAATCGACACTTTCACGTTGCTTGTCGATCTTGTCTCTTTTAAAATACTTGTCCATGATGTGATTTTAAGAATCGATTGGTTAACTACTCATCATGCTTTTCATAAGGTTGTTAGCTTTCATATTCCTAACCAACTTGTTATACGAATTCAAGCAACCAAACCACTAAAGTCAATCACTGTTATATTAAGCCATAAGTAAAGAGCCCTGAGCCTTTCGCTGATGACTTCCTTGTGTGGAATGCACCGAAGCCAAACTTTCTGTAGGGGAAGCCGTGAATAACGGTGGTAAGTTGATAGGTATCAATGTGACGTGCTATCCAAGTCTTGGGATGAGAGTCACAGTTTTGAATGATATTTCCATTGTTAATAAATTTCTTGACGTATTCCTGAAGACTTCCTGGCCTACCCCTAGAGCGTGAAATCGAATTTTGTATTGACCCCAGTACAAAACCCATTTCTAAAACCCTTAAATATTTCTTTAACTGAAATGAACTTAATATGCGCCTTATACGTTGGCTCGAGCTGTTGAAGATTACGAACATACCATTTAATATCATAATGGAAGAACGAACGTGGTAGCTGACGAGTTGAGTAAAAGATCGTATACGGTTACGAGTGTGACGTTGTTAACACAAAGACTCATTTCGTATGACTTACAAAAGATGGAGAGAGTTAAAGACTCCAAGAACCTACATGAAGATAACGAATATAAGATTAGAACTGACTTTAATTGATAAATTTAAAGCCGCTCAAGCTACAGACTTAGAGCTGATGAATGTGAAGAAGAAGGTTCAAGAGGGCGTTATTCTAGAAGCAAGAATCGACAAAGAGAGGAAAGCTCAAATCCTCAATTTTATTAGTCTATTTGAAATCCTAGACCGAGTAGGAAGTGTGGCCTATAGACTCGCTTTACCGCCAAGTATGTGGCGTGTTTATAACGTTTTTCACGTATCGATGTTACGTAAATATGTGTAAGACTTGAACCACAATATTTAATTAGAACCGGACGAGATAGCGGCAGATTTAACGTATGAAGATGTACCTGTTAAAATCTTGGATAAGAAGGATCATATTCTATGCTCCAAGGTTATACCTCAAGTCAAAGTTTTGTGGAGAAACCACGATGTGAAGGAAATGACCTGGGAGTTAGAATCTGAAATAAAATTGAGGTATCCTCACCTCTTTGACATATCAGGTACGTACCCTAATTTCGAGGACAAAATTTCATAAGAAGGGGAGGTTGTAAGACCCCAACTTTTTTTGAATAAAGAATAATTTTTCTCAAAATATATTTTTGAATATTATGGTGTGGATATGATATAATGTTATAGTTGTGGGTAATATTTGGAAAATTTTGCAAAGTAAGCAAGTTGATATAAAATATTCATTGTGTCAGTGAATATTCGATTGGTCGGGGAATATTCATTTTAACCGGGAATGTGACGCCCCCAAAATAGGTCCATTCCATCCAACCCATTCTGAGTCGCCAAATACATGGTACAGAAATAACTACAACTTTATTATTACAACATATAAACTGTGAGTTTAAATATAGATATTGCCATCTAGACAATATCCACACGCAAATAAATCCCCATCATAATTATTGATACATTATTTTACAAAAATTGTGAGGACTACTAAATAACTCTCTCTAGAAGCTTCATTCCATACCCCGACTAGTACTCGCTACATTCTCGCCTCCTGAGAAGAAAAATGGAACAAAAAGGAAAAGGGTGAGCTCAACTAGCCCAGTAAAGAATATTATGACCAAGATAATATATAACAAATTATCGTTAGTCTTCAACAGGGAAAAATCTAATAGAATACAATAGACAACCAGTTTTAAATCAACAACTGCAGCGGAAACAACAATTCATTAGAAGAGTTAAGTAGAGAATGCAAACTACTATCTTCTATATATGAATTTAAAAGTTCATCGTCGATATTTTATCCCTGTAACATCAATCAATATATATCTGGAATCAAATATTCATCATTGCACTATAGGCCAAAGATATTCAGTAATATCATCATTTAGGACTGAGGATGATGAAAAATATTTTAAAGGAAACGAATCCAGTGAAACAAAAGAACAGATATTAAGGATTCGTATTTTAAACAATCCAAGTTCAAAAATACTTCATAAGTAATCAGAGTGGAGTAAAATTCAAGAATAATCAAAACATGGATACAATCAAAGCTAGTATCCATAATAGATATTTTGGACAAAAAGAAGAAATTTCATTTTTCGGTGAATAGTGTTGTATTCGTGAATAGTGCCGTATACGTGAATAGTGCCATATACGTGAATAGTAACTCCGACACCAAAAGATAGAAATTTCACAAAAAACATCTTCACGCTTCGTGAATAGTACTCATGAATAGTAACTCGTGAATAGTAACTCATGAATAGTAACTCGTGAATAGTAACTCATGAATAGTAACCCCGACATGAAAAAGTTCCAAATTTGATAAAAATTTCCAACCAATATTTTGGCCTAATGATATTGAAGAAATAATATCATTTTCGAATAAAATAACATCCCCTACCTCGAAAGACAGTACACTTCTAGTTGAAACACCGGATATAGGCTATGACTTGAACTTTCACCGTATAGCAATACTCAAAATACTCACAAGAATACACTTGATAATATAGAGAGAGAAAACTTCAGTTTCTGGTGTGATTTTCAATTCTAACCTAAGCACCCTATTTATAGGAAAATGCTTAGAACACCAAAGTAGAAAATTTAATATAATAATATTATATATATTACAAATTCTCTACGCACATTTTGACAACTGATTTCAACTTATCTTGCACATGCTAGGGCTGCCCACAAAACAAAAAAAAACGTTTTTCCTATTTTAAATATTTTAAACTTCCAAAAATCAATTATTTCGAGCTTCGGAACTTCAATAATTCATAATAAATATCCCTTTTATCAGAAAATTCGAATCTCGCGAGTTTTTATAGGAAATTCAATTCTCTACAACTTTGCAGAAGAAAGTTTTTCCAAATTCCAAACAGAAATTGACAGAAATCCACAAACGGGCGATTTATATGCTATAATTAAATTTCAGTCAATAAATGGGGTCCACCAACATGTTTAACATCTTTTAAACATTTATTGCAACAAAAATACTCTTCCTCCTCGCATACTCATATATCCCACATTCGTTGTAAAAATATCACCATTATTATATTATTAAAATATAATAATATATTTAAATGAATTATTTTATCAGAAAAAATAAAATATTAATTTTCAACAATTGTCATTTGAAAAATTTTCTCCATCTATATCCACATAAAATCAATATTTTCCTCATCATATAAATAAATAATTAATTATTCACAAATAATATTACGAATCACAATCGACAACCGGTAGCTCTAGGAAAGATGGGGCTTTCAATAAGGATCTCTCCTTCTTGGCCAGCATTGATTAGGTGACCAAACCTCTCCTTAGATGTAAACTTTCTAGACATTGCCAATAATGTTATCCAATAATATTATTCGGATAATATGAATTATTGCTCAGATAATGGAAAATCTTTGTGTAATGACAATTTATTGAAACAACGATAATATAAAATATCAATGCACGATAATTATTGAATCAATAAAATAAAATACTTGAATAGTAATTCATTTGTAACAATTATTGAGTAGTGCCTTCTTACGTAAGAATCAATAATTGGTGCAATCATCATCGCTCTTCTTGTTCAACAACACTTATTAGTGTGTTTTAACCATTGAGTATTCCAACAAAGATTACTTGTGAACAACTTCTGTAGTTATTTATAAACATCTTATATTTGTCGTTTTCTTCATCCAATCGCTTTCCAGTTATGGGGCCCACAAAAAGCGTGCCGCCGCATTTAATATTCCCAAGACGACATTTAATATTCCACGACCAAACGAATATTCTCCGACAATAATGAATATTTTATAACCACTTCACTTTATTTGAAATATTTGCGTATTTTACCCATACACATTAATCAAATCAACCCTTACTATTTCAAAATAATAAATAGAGGAAAATAAATTTTATTTATTAATAATTTGGGGTCTTACAACTGACCTCCCTCTTATGAAATTTCGTCCTCAAAATTGACATATCGTGCACTGGTGTTTCAAAAGATGAGAATACCTCACTTTCATTTCCGTTTCCAACTCCCGGTCATTTCCTCAATAGCATGGTTTCTCTACAAAACTTTAACTTATGGTATAACCTCGGTACATAGGACATGTTCTTTCCTATCCAAGATCTTGACAGTTTCTCCTCGTGACGTTAAGTCTTTTGGCTATCTCGTCCGATTCTAACTCAATGACGTGGTTCGTTCGTCCACATATTTACGTAACATCGATACGTGAAAAACGTTATGAACACGCGTCGTACTTGGTGGTAAAACGAGTCTATAGGCCACGCTTCCTATTCGATCGAGAATTTCAAATGGATTAATAAATCGAAGGTTTGAGCTTTCCTCTCCTCACCGATTCTCGCTTTTTAAATAACAACTTCTTGCACCTCCTTCTTCAAATTCATCATTTCGGTTGTGTGGCTTGAACAACTTTAACTTTATCGATTAAAGTCGATTATACTCGTATATCATCACGTGGGTACCTAGAGTTTTCATCTCCATCTCTATTATTTGTAAATTATACGAAATGAGTCTTTGACAATATCGTTTTCAGACTTGTATACGATCTTCTACTCAACACACGTCGGCTACCACGTTCTCTTTTCCAGATGGCATGGTCGAACATGTCTTTGAAATGAGTCTCCTCTTGAGTTCTTCAAGCTCTTCCCACATTCCTTGCTCCATTCAAATTTTGTATCTCTACGAGTCATTTCGTTAATTGAATAGCGATTCGAGAATATCCTTCAACGAATCTCCGATAATAACCAACTAAGCCTCAAAAAGCTATGTATTTCGATTCTGACTTAGGTTGTTCTCAATCGTGACTCATATCCCAACCTTGGATATACGTTACAATGACACCTATCGCTTTACTATCGTATTTAATATGGTGTCCCCTACGAGAGTCGGCTTCGGTGCATTCCACAAAGGAAGTTACCAGATAAAGGCTAAGGTACTAAATTCTATAGTTGAATTTTTAACTCCTGAAGTTCAATAGGAGCCATTCGATATGAGATTTTAGAAATGAGTTTTGTACCGGGTTCAAAGTCGATACAAAATTTAATATCAGGCTATGGGAGTAAGCCAAGAAATTTTTCAGGAAATACGTCAGGAAAAATCAAGAACAACAGGAATATTATTCAAATCTGACGTGTCTTTATTCAAATCCATAACATGGACTAAGAAAACTTGACATCCGTAATAAACAAATGACTTCATGGCTTGACATGAAAATGTTTGACTACAATGGTTTGATTGCTTGAATTCAAATAACAGGTTGCTTAGGAATATGAAAACTAATAACCTTACGAAAGTAATCAATTTCGGCATGATGAGTAGTTAAAATCACATCAAAAGCAAATATCTTTATAGAAATAAGGTTAACAGGTAATGTGATAGTTCCAACCTGAATCAAGCAAGATTTCTAAACAACGGATGTAATGAAAGTTTCTCCTAACGGAGTCTCCATAAGTAAGTCAAAGTCTAATTTCTCCGTAGTCAAGTTCAAACGTTGAGCGCAAGCAAGAGAGATAAAAGAATGGGTAGAACCAGATTCTAGTAAGGTATAAACTTCGCAAGAATTTATAATTAACTAACCTGTGCTAACCGTTCGGGTTCCTCGCATTTTGGACCGTCCACGACAAAACGCTCTTCTAGGCAGTTGACTTTGAATTTTCTAGGACATCCTTTTGAGTCACCATTCCCATTGGATCGGGTTTTCGATACTGCATAATCTCGAAAGCGATATGTCCTTCTTTTCCATAATTATAGCATACCTTAAACTGTTTGTGGGCGGTTTGGGGTGATATGTCCTCTTTCCGCATTGTTGTAACATACTCTGACCGGTGGTCTTTCTCCTCCTTGAAACCCGATACATCTTGGCGCGGCGTCTTCACATGGTCGTTGTTGAATCTCCTCTTTTTAAAATTTCCTCCTGACTCGCTTCTTCTATTTTCATGGCCATGATTACCACCAGAGTGGTTACCACCTTTGTCCATATTCTTCTTTCTCCGCTGGTTATCATTATTCGATGATCGCTATCTTGATATGATCCTCGGTTATGGTCCCTCGGTTGAACGTATTTCGTTATCTCGCTCTAAACAATCGAGCCACCGCTGACAATATCTGAAGAGAGAAAATTTATGAGAAATGAGAAACCGGCGTATCTTAGGGTTTCAAACCTCTCGAAACATCCGCGTCATACGTTCCTCATTCTCCACCAAATGAGGTGCAAACCTGGATAACTCCGCGAACTTCGCCTCATACTGGGTGGGACACCGTCATGTTATTCTGCTCCAGTCTAATAAACTCCACTTCCTTCATATGACGAATACTTTCAGGGAAGTACTTGTCATTGAACTGTTTATGAAACATCTCCCATGACATCTTTGAGTCTGCGGTGGATGGGTACGCTTCACAGATTCCCACCAGTAATCTGCCTCATTACGGAACATAAAAGTAGCGAATGGAACTTTCTGTTCCTCCGTGCATCCCAAGACATCGAATATCTTGGTAATTTTCTTGACCCATGTTTCCGCCATGATCGGATCTGGCTTTCCCTAAAATTCTGGTGGTCCCAACTCTTTGAACTGCTTGGCTGTGACAACCCGTGAATTGCTATCATTTCCTCCTGTATTTTGAACATGAGTCTCCCTCGTCTGATTTTGCATGAACTGCAAAAAGCTTCTAAACATCCCCTCGTTCATCATCTGCTCAGTGGTGTTGTTCACAGGAGGTACATTGCCAGCCTGTTGCACGTTCTCTTCATTGGTAAGTACAGGCATCTCCACGGTCTCATTTACTCCACTGTTAATATTCTCAGTCGACATTCTCAAATACTGTCATAAAACAAGGGTTAATTAAGGAAATCAATACATCACATAATATCCCTATATACTAACCAACTAACAAATAAGCTTAGGTAGGACACACTAGCGAAGGATTTACTCGTCTCTCCCCTCCTAGTTCTATTCCCGATCTCCGCCAAAGATCATATCCCCAAGCTCTGATACCAACTGTGACGCCCCCAAAATAGGTCCATTCCATCCGACCCATTCTGAGTCACCTAATACATTTTACATAAATAACTTCAACTTTATTATTACAACATATAAACTGTGAGTTTAAATACAGATATTGCCATCTAGACAATATCCACACGCAAATAAATCCCCATCATAATTATTGATACATTATTTTACAAAAATTGTGAGGAATACTAAATAACTCTCTCTAGAAGCTTCATTCCATACCCCGACTAGTACTCGCTACATTCTCGCCTCTTGAGAAGAAAAATGGAACAAAAGGAAAAGGGTGAGCTCAACTAGCCCAAGAAAGAATATTATGACTAAGATAATATACAACAAATTATCGTTAGTCTTCAACAGGAAAAATCTAATAGAATACAATAGACAACCAGGTTTTAAATCAACAATCGCAATTTGAAACAACAATTCATTAGAAGGGTTAAGTAGAGAATGTAAACTACTATCTTCTATATATGAATTTAAAAGTTCATCGTCGATATTTTATCCTGTAACATCAATCAATATATATATCGGAATCAAATATTCATCTCAGCACTACATTGTCAAAGATATTCAAGAATATCTTTATTTAGGACGGAGGATGATGAAAAATATTTTAAAGGAAACGAATCTAGTGAAACAAAAAACAAATATTAAGGATTCATATTTTAAACAATCCAGTTCAAAATACTTCATAAGTAATCGAGTGGAGTAAAATTCAAGAATGATCAAAACATGGATACAATCAAAGCTAGTATCCATAATAGATATTTTGGACAAAAAGAAGAAATTTCATTTTTCAAAGAATAGCGCCAGTATTCGTGAATAGTCAGATATCGTGAATAGTCTTGATATCGTGGATAGTAACTCAAACACTAAAAAGATAGAAATTTCACAAAAACATCTTCACGCTTCGTGAATAATACTCATGAATAGTAACTCGTGAATAGTAACTCATGAATAGTAACCCTGACATGAAAAAGTTCTAAATTTGATAAAAATTTCCAACCAATATTTCGGTCTAATTATATTGAAGATATAATATCATTTTCGAATAAAATAACATCCCTTACCTCAAAAGACAAGATTTTCTTAGTTGAAACACCTGATATAGGCTATGACTTGAACTTGCACCAGTATAGCAATACTCAAAGTATACTCAAAATACTCACAAGAATACGCTGATAATATAGAGAGAAAACTTGAGTTTACGGTGTGATTTTCAATTCTAACCTAAGCACCTATTTATAGGAAAATCTTTAACACACCAAAGTAGAAAATTTAATATAATAATATTATATATATTACAAATTCTCTACGCACATTTTGACAACTGATTTCAGCTTATCTTGCACATGCTAAAGCTGCCCACAAAACAAAAAAAATGTTTTTCCTATTTTAAATATTTTAAACTTCCAAAAATCAATTATTTCGAGCTTTGGAACTTCAATAATTCATAATAAATAGCCCTTTTATCAGAAAATTTGAATCTCTCGAATTTTTATAGGAAATTCAATTCTCTACAACTTTGCAGAAGAAAGTTTTTCCAAATTCCAAATAGAAATTGACCGAAATCCACAAACGGGCGATTTATATGCTATAATCAAATTTCAGTCAATAAATGGGGTCCACCAACATGTTTAACATGTTTTAAACATTTATTGCAACAAAAATACTCTTCCTCCTCGTATACTCATATATTCCACATTCGTTGTAAAAATATCACCATTATTATATTATTAAAATATAATAATATATTTAAATGAATTATTTTATCAGAAAAAGATAAAATATTAATTTTCAACAATTGTCATTCTAAAAATTTTCTCCATCTATATCCACATAAAATCAATATTTTCCTCATCATATAAATCAATAATTAATTATTCACAAATAATATTACAGAATCACAAGATCTTGTGACCGGTAGCCGCTCGGAAAGAGGGGCTTTCGAATAAGGATCTCTCTTCTTCGGCGCCGCAATTAGGTGACCAAACCTCTTTTAGAGCGAACTTTCTAGACATTGCCAATAATGTTATACAATAATATTATTCAGATAATATGAATTATTGTCTCGAGATAATGGAAAATCTTGTAGTAATGACAATTTATTGAAACAACGAGAATATAAAATATCAATGCAACAATTATTGAATCAATAAAATAAAATAATTGAATAGTAATTCTTCGTAACAATTATTGAGTAGTGCCTTCTTACGTAAGAATCAATAATTGGTGCAATACCGTGTGTATCTATCTTGTTCAACAACGCCGTAGTAGTGTGTTTTAACCACCGAGTATTCCAACAATGATAATCTGTGAATAACTACGCCATTATTTATAAAAACTTATATTTTTCGTTTTCTTCATCCAATCGCTTTTTCCGTTATGGGGCCCACAAAAAAGCTATGGGCATTGCATTTAATATTCCCTCGACGATGCATTTAATATTCTACGACCAAACTAATATTCTCCGACAATAATGAATATTTTATAACCACTTGCTTATTCGAAATATTTGCGTATTTTACCCATAACTATCCACATTAATCAAATCAACCCTTACTATTTCTAAATAATAAATAGAGGAAAATAAATTTCATTTATTAATAATTTGGGGTCTTACAACCTCCCCTCCTTATTAAATTTTGTCCTCGAAATTGACGTACGTACCTGGTGTTTCGAAAAGATGAGAATACCTCGCTTTCATTTCCGTTTCCAACTCCCAGGTCATTTCCTCAATAGCATGGTTTCTCTACAAAACTTTAACTTGTGGTATAACCTCGGTACATAGGACATGTTCTTTCCTATCCAAGATCTTGACAGGTACCTCCTCGTACGTTAAGTCTTTGGCTATCTCGTCCGGTTCTAACTCAATGACGTGGTTCGGGTCGTCCACATATTTACGTAACATCGATACGTGAAAAACGTTATGAACACGCGTCATACTTGGCGGTAAAACGAGTCTATAGGCCACAGTTCCTATTCGATCGAGTGTTTCAAATGGATTAATAAATCGAAGGTTTGAGCTTTCCTCACCTCACCGATTCTTGCTTTTTAATTAACAACTTCTTGCACCTCCTTCTTCAAATTCATCAGCTCCGGTGTGTAGCTTGAACAACTTTAACTTTATCTATTAAAGTCGATTATACTCGTATATCATCACGTGGGTACCTAGAGTTTTCATCTCCATCTCTATTATTTGTAAATTATACGAAATGAGTCTTTGACAATATCGTACTTTCGTGATTGTATATACGATCTTCTACTCAACACGTCGGCTACCACGTTCGCTTTTCCAAGATGGCATGGTCGTAACATGTCTTTGAAATGAGTCTCCTCTTGAGTTCTTGAAGCTCTTCCCACATTCGTTGCTCCATTCGAATTTTATATCTCTACGAGTCACCATAAGAATGGAATAGCGATTCGAGAATATCCTTCAACGAATCTCCGATAATAACAAACTAAGCCTGAGAAAGCTACGTATTTCGATTCACCGACTTAGGTTGTTCTCAATCGTGACTCATATCCCAACCTTGGATAAAGACGTTACAATGACACCTATCGGTTTACTATCGCATCGAATATGGTGTCCCCTACGAGAGTCCGGCCGGTGCATTCCACAAAGGAGTCACCGATAAAGGCTCGGTACCAAATTCTATAGTTGAATTTCTAACTCCTGAAGTTCAAAAGGAGCCATTCGATATGAGATTTTAGAAATGAGTTTTGTACCGAGTTTAAAGTCGATACAAAATTTAATATCAGGCTGTGGGAGTAAGCCAAGAAATTCTTCAGGAAATACGTCAGGAAAAATCAATAACAACAGGAATATTATTCAAATCTGACGTGTCTTTATTCAAATCCATAACATGGACTAAGAAAACTTGACATTCGTAATAAACGAATGACTTCATGGCTTGATATGAAAATTTTTGACTACAATGGTTTGATTGCTTGAATTCGAATAACAGGTTACTTAGGAATATGAAAACTAACAACCTTACGAAAGTAATCAATTTCGGCATGATGAGTAGTTAACCTTAAAATCACATCAAAAGCAAATATCTCTATAGAAATAAGGTTAACAGGTAATGTGATAGTGCCAACCTGAATCAAGCAAGATTTCTAAACAACGGATGTAATGAAAGTTTCTCCTAATGGAGTCTCCATAAATAGGTCAAAGTCTAATTTCTCCGTAGTCAAGTTCAAACGTTGAGCGCAAGCAAGAGAGATAAAAGAATGGGTAGAACCGGAATCTAGTAAGGTATAAACTTCGCAAGAATTTATAATTAACTAACCTGTGCTAACTTCGTTCGGGTTCCTCGCATTTTGACCGGTCACGACAAACGCTCTTCCAGGAACCGTTGACTTTGAATTTTCTAGGACATCCTTTTGAGTCACCATTCCCGCTGGATTGGGTTTCGATGCCGTACAATCTTGAGCGATATGTCCTTCTTTTCCACAATTATAGCATACCTTAAACTGTTGTGGGCGGTTTGAGGCATATGTCCCTCTTTCCCGCATTTGTAACATACGACCGGTGGTCTTTTTCCTACCTTGGAACCAGTTGCTACTGGCGCTGACGTCTTCACATGGTCGTTGTTGAATCTCCTCTTTTTAAAATCTCCTCCTGACTCACTTCTTCTATTTTCATGGCCATGATTACCACCAGAGTGGTTACTGCCTTTATCCGTATTCTTCTTTCTTCATTTGGTTATCGTTATTACGATGATCGCTATCTTGATATGATCCACAGTTTATGGTCCTCGATTGAACGTGACTTTCGTTATCTCGCTCTAACAATCGAGCCTGGCTGACAACATTTGAATAGAGAAAAAATTTATGGGAAATGAGATCTTGGCGTATCTTGGGGTTTCAAACCTCTCGAAACATCCGCGTCATCGTTCCTCATTCTCCACCAAATGAGATGCAAACTGGATAACTCATGAACTTCGCCTCGTCTTTGGGACACCGCCATGTTATTCGCTTTAGTCTAATAAACTACACTTCCTTCATATATTTAATACTTTCAGGGAAGTACTTGTCATTGAACTGTTTCTGAAACATCTCCCATGACATGCTGAGTGCAACTGGATGGGTACGCTTCATAGATTCCCATCAGTAATATGCTTCATTACGGAACATAAAAGTAATGAATGGAACTTTCTGTTCCTCCGTGCATCCCAAGACATCGAATATCTTGGTAATTTTCTTGACCCATGTTTCCGCCATGATCCGATCCGGCTTTCCCTTAAATCTGGTGGTCCCAACTCTTTGAATCGCTTGGTGTGACAACCCGTGAATTGCTATCATTTCCTCCTGTATTTTGAACACGAGTCTCCTCGTCGATTTTGCATGAACTATGCAAAAGCTTCTAAACATCCCTCGTTCATCATCTCGCTTTCGGTGGTGTTGTTGTTCACAGAGGTACATTGCGACTGTTGCACGTTCTCTTCATTGGTAAGTATCAGCATCTCCACGGTCTCATTTACTCCATCATTAATATTCTCAATGACATTCTCAAATACTATCATAAAACAAGGGTTAATTAAGGAAATCAATATATCACATAATATCCCTATATACTAAACCAACTAACAAATAAGCTTAGGTAGGACACACTAGCGAAGGATTTACTCGCCTCTCTCCTCCTAGTTCTATTCCCCGATCTCCGCCAAAGATCATATCCTAAGCTCGATACCAACCGTGGCGCCCCAAAATAGGTCCATTCCATCCAACCCATTCTCGAGTCGCCAAATACATGGTATGTAAATAACTACAACTTTATTATTACAACATATAAACTATGAGTTTAAATACGATATTGCCATCTGCATAATATCTACACGCAAATAAATGCCCATCATAATTATTGATACATTATTTTACAAAAATTGTGAGGACTACTAAATAATTCTCTCTAGAAGCTTCATTCCATACCCCACTAGTACTGCGCTACATTCTCGCCTCTTGAGAAGAAAAATGGAACAAAAGGAAAAGGGTGAGCTCAACTAGCCCGAAGAAAGAATATTATGACTAAGATAATATACAATAAATTATCGTTAGTCTTCAACAGGGAAAAATCTAATAGAATACAATAGACAACCAGTTTTAAATCAACAACTGCAGCGAAAACAACAATTCATTAGAAGAGTTAAGTAGAGAATGCAAACTACTATCTTCTATATATGAATTTAAAAGTTCATCGTCGATATTTTATCCCTGTTACATCAATCAATTTATATCTGGAATCAAATATTCATCTTTGCACTACAGGCCAAAGATATTCAGTAATATCATCATTTAGGATTGAGGATGATGAAAAATATTTTAAAGGAAACGAATCTAGTGAAACAAAAGAACAAATATTAAGGATTTGTATTTTAAACAATCAAAGTTCAAAAATACTTCGTAAGTAATCAGAGTGGAGTAAAATTCAAGAATGATCAAAACATGGATACAATCAAAGCTAGTATCCATAATAGATATTTTGGACAAAAAGAAGAAATTTCATTTTTCGGTGAATAGTGCCGTATTCGTGAATAGTGACGTATACGTGAATAGTGTCGTATACGTGAATAGTAACTCCGACACCAAAAGATAGAAATTTCACAAAAAACATCTTCACGCTTCGTGAATAGTAACTCATGAATAGTAACTCGTGAATAGTAACTCATGAATAGTAATCCCGACATGAAAAAGTTCCAAATTTGATAAAAATTTCCAACCAATATTTTGGCCTAATGATATTGAAGAAATAATATCATTTTCGAATAAAATAACATCCCTTACCTCAAAAGACATGCTTCTAGTTGAAAACAGGATATAGGCTATGACTTGAACTTGTATCAGAGTATAGCAATACTCAAAGTATACTCAAAATACTCACAAGAATACGCTCGATAATATAGAGAGAAAAAACTTGATTTACGGTGTGATTTTCAATTCTAACCTAAGCACCTATTTATAGGAAAATGCTTAGAACACCAAAGTAGAAAATTTAATATAATAATATTATATATATTACAAATTCTCTACGCACATTTTGACAACCCATTTCAACTTATCTTGCACATGCTAGGGCTGCCCACAAAAAAAAACGTTTTTCCTATTTTAAATATTTTAAACTTCCAAAATTAATTATTTCGAGCTTGAACTTCAATAATTCATAATAAATAGCCATTTTATCGGAAAATTGAATCTCGCAAGTTTTTATAGGAAATTCAATTCTCTACAACTTTGCGGAAGAAGTTTTTCCAAATTCCAAATGTAAATTGGCCAAATCAAATCAACAAGCAAGGCGATTTTACAAAGCTATAATCAAATTTCAATCGATAAATGGGGTCCACCAACATGTTTAACATGTTTTAAACATTTATTGCAAAAAATACTCTTCCTCCTCGATACTCATATATTCCACATTCGTTGTAAAATATCACCATTATTATATTATTAAAATATAATAATATATTTAAATGAATTATTTTATCGTAAAAAGATAAAATATTAATTTTCAACAATTGTCATTTTAAAAATTTTCTCCATCTATATCCACATAAAATCAATATTTTCCTCATCATATAAATCAATAATTAATTATTCATAAATAATATTACAGAATCACAAGATCTTGGCAACTAGTAGCTCCCGAGAAAGAGGGGGCTTTCCAATAAGGATCTCTCCTTACTGGCGCGCAATTAGGTGACCAAACCTCTCCTTAGACAGAACTTTCTTGACATTGCCAATAATATTAATGATGAATAATTGTTGAAGTATTAAGAATGTGTTTATTGAAGATATGTGCATTACAAAAGTTAGAGGGAAATAATGCAAACTTGGAAAACTTTAGGGGTACTAAAGTGTAATAATAAGTTAAACCAATCTAGACTATTGATGGTGGTTTTAATAGTTAATCAATTTGGACCATTGATGGTTGTTTTAATAGTTTATCAATCTGGACCGTTGGTGGTGGTTTTAATAGTAAATCAATCTGGACCGTCGGTGGTGGTTTTAAAAGTAATCAATCTGGACCGTTGGTGGTGGTTTTGAAAGTAAATCAATCTGGACCGTCGGTTGTGGTTTTAATAGTAATCAATCTGGACCGTCGGTTCTAATAGTAAATCAATTTGGACCGATCGTGAATTAGTTACTATTTAGTCCATTCTCCTATAAATAGAAGCTTAATTCTTCTTTCATTCTCACCAATTCACGGAGATTCACAAGAGACACTATAGAGAGAGAAACTATAGAGAGCAAGAAGAAGAGTATTCTGCTACTTCACTTTTGCAGTATCCAGCTTTCTACTAAGGTAAGGGATATTATTTGTTGTATTCCTAAGGGATATTATTTGTTGTATTCGTAAGAGATATTATTTTTTGTATTCGTAAGAGATATTATTTGTTGTATTCGTAAGGGGTATTATTTCTTTCGTATTCATAAGGAATACTATTTTTCCTATTCATCCTTTAGTATGTCGGAATAACCTGTCTACACAGATTACGTACCGTATGACAGGTGAAAATCCATTTGCAGTTTTCGTATGTTAATTCTTTTCATATTCTTAAATCTAAACTTACTATGGTAAGTATTGCTTCTATAATCCTTGAAATTAGTAGAATATCCGTAAGTTTTGCGCTTCATCCAGTATCATTTTATTGAAATATTGATATGAACTTTCTTATTAAATATCAATATTTTCACTCGAAGTACTATTCACGAGTTACTATTCACGGGTTACTTTTCACCCGATTTTACTATTCACTATAATGTTATTCACTCGGGTATTCGGGGCACTTTTCATGTCGGGGTACTATTCACGTGTTACTATTTATAGTTTACTATTCACCCGATTTTACTATTCACTATAATATTATTCACTCGGGTATTCGGGGCACTTTTCATGTCTGGGTAATATTCACGGGATACTATTCCCGAAGTACTATTCATAGGGTACTATTCACTGAAAAATTTATTTCTTTTCTGTCTAAATTATTTTTGATACATGGATATTATTCTTGAATTTTACTCTACAAAGCAGTATCATGTTGAAAATTTGGACGTTATTGATTTTGGGATTAATTAAATTATAAATCTTTAAAAATTTATTCTTGAACTTGTTTTTATTGAATTCTTATATCATTGTCATCATCCTCATGCTTATATTATGATGAAATTCGTCTTTGGCTTATGTGCATAGATGGACTGTTGATTGGTATGATTATGATCAGGGATAATTCGGTATATTCATGACCATTGATGATTACACGAATAATTCTTGGCCTGTAGTGCAAGAATAATTTGTGGACGTGATACTAATGAATATCCTTGGCCCATAGTGCAGGGATGATTCGATGATGTGATCTATTTATTAAGCTGAGTCCCAGCAATAAAGTGAATGATAAGCTTTTTAAATCATAGAAGATAGTAGATATCATGCTCTACTTGACTCTTCTAATGGATTGCTTGTTCCGCTGCAGTTAAACTTATTGTCTATTATATTCTATCCGTTTAACATTAGTGAAGGCTAATGATAACTTATTCTGCATTATCTTAGTCATAATATTTCTTACTGGACTAGTTGAGCTCACCCTTTTACTTCCATTGTTCTCTTCAAGAAATGAGAACGTAGCCGGAATTAGTCGGGGAACAGAGTGATGGCCCGAGATGGTGTTATAGTAGTCCTCACTATTCTATAAAATAGTGTGCCAATAAATGTAATGAGGACTCTATTTGAGTTTTGATATTGTCTAGATGACAATATTCGTGTAAAAACTCTCAGCTCATGTTGTATAATTAAGTTTGTATTTGAATTCTGTACTATGTATTTGGCAACTCAAGATGGGTGATGTATACCTATTTTAGGGGCGTCACATAAATCATCACTCTAGTACATTAAATTCTATAAACCAATTAAACTTATTTTAATTAAGTTATAAAATTAATAACTTGAGATAATAAAAATATATCTCTTAACTTAATATATATTTTTTATATTATTATTCTCCCTCAAATGGGCTTAGTTTGGGCCCTTAAATAATTCCATTGAGCTAGCAATTTTACTTGTTTTACTTACTAACAAAAACTAACTTGGGCTTTCAACCCTAATTAAAATGGGTCATTATAATACTTGTCCCATACATAATATATTGGGCTAAATTAAATAATTTAATTGCCCTTAATCACTTTATCTACAAGTCCCATGCTTAATTAATTAATTGGGCTTGTTTAAATAATAACTTCCTTAGTCCATTAAATTTTAATTCACTTGAATTAATTCTATGACCACTAAATAAAAGTAACCATTTAGGTCATTTAAATCTCATACCATATTTAAATAACTTATTTAAATTATACAATTTATATTGTATAATTAAATTTAATTTCTCTTCCTCTTCATAAATTGTTTTCGAACAATTTATTTATATATTAAATATATAATTTAATATATTCAATCATTTATTCAAATATGAATTTAATTTACTAACTGCTTTGATACCAATATACATATTGGATCTCATCTCATATTTTTACTTTACCTTCTTTGGTATAAAATTAAATATTATACCATTATCCAAATAAAATATTTCACTTCTCACACTAATTTTGACTTTTTTTCATAAAAAAGTCAACTGTTAACTTTGACCAAAAGTCAACCTTTACACATTTTGTGTTTATTATCCATTCTGACTAAACTTGACGTTCTGGACGCAACCGAGCAGTCCATGCTTCAAAATTCTATCTCTAACTCAAATTTTGAGTTTTAAATTACTCCCTTCTTATTGCTAATTAGATTAACTAACGACTTTATACTTATTCAAATTCTTATTTGCCAGTGAAGGCCAACGTTCAAGCTCTTTTAATTACTAACATAGTTTTATCTTGATCCTTATATCATTAACTTAATTTATCATTCCTCTTGCTAAAATATATATAACACCTTACTAAGTATATATATATATATATATTTCTATACATATATCCATCTTCGTTTAACCTCATAGCCTCTCTTCATGTGAAATCTTATCTCCTTAAGAAAATTTCCATATGTACTTATATAACATTTCTTAGACTATTCAGTTCACATCGAATTTATAGGTATCGTATTACCTTATTCTTGATATTCTTTCAAGTACATATTAATTCATTTCTAGGGTTATGAAATTTTGTAACCCATATTTTCTCTATTCTCATTCGAATAGCAAACCATATAGGTTTTACTTGAAAATTTTAAATAAATCCTCAAATTCTCATCTAGGTTTTATTCTTTAACCTTTATTCTAATCATTCAAGTTTTTATAAATTTTTGGGTTATCTCAATCACCCATTCTTCTAAGAATTTCATCCTCGAAATTAAAGAATACTAATCTCTGCTTATCCTCTTGATCAAAACTAGGTTTTTAACTTAACCTTTACAATTTCCTCCTTTGAGGATTTCCCATCTATTATCACATTTCACCATAACTACTCACTAGGAGTTTACATCTTCTAACCATTCATCAAAACTAGGTTGTCATAATAACCTTTATTCAAGCATCTCAGATTCTACTCGCACACAACGAGTTCACACTATTTTATATCAATCATCACATTCTACCACAACATTACTCTGAAGAGTTTAAAAACTTTTTATATCTGTCTGAGGGATCATAAAAACTATGAACTTTGAGGTTTAGGGGTATTTCTACTTGCTACCTCTTTCAATTACGAAAGAAAAGTATTCTACCTCTGAAACATTTCTTTAATAGGTATGTTTACAATCACGAAGAAGGTAAACTACCGGTTCGGGTACTTTAGATGATCAGTCTATTGTACCTTAGTAATCGGAATGACTATATGCATTCTTAGATTGGAATATGTTATCTAATTAGTATATCCCCATTTTTCAGGGTTGTTCACCTCAGACTAATCATAAGATTCCTCACCAAAACAATTTGGTTCAGCATAAGCTTTCAAAGAATACTTTAAATTTTATAAATATTTGTCTAGCTGAATCAAATAGCTTAGACACATATACATAATTCGAATTTCAATCGAAACATTTCTGGCCAAATTTAGTTGGCAATAAATTATCTTTAAAATTCTTAAAATCATTTTGACGTCATGATATCGCACTGTATATACAGTCCGTTTGAGGATTCTGTCATTTTGTGACTTTGTCATACTACATCATACTATAGTGGGTTGACGATCTTTAGATCACATCTGACACTAAGTAATTCTGTATTGATAATTCCATCATTTTTATCATCTCTGCACCAGGTTGCATAATGCATTAATGATATAAAAAAATACATTTTGATCATTCAAATAATTTTCGTCTAGCCGAATCAATTAGCATAGATTCTTCTTTAAACCGTTCAAAAACCTTTGAAAATCATCTTTGGTGTCATCATGCCACAATAGGTAACGATGTGTTAGTGGCCCGAAGTTCACACCTACACACTTGTCACCATGTGTTGAGGATAACAAAAATTCATTTGTAAAGGCACATCAGTGCGAATTTAGCTTGATGTCAAAAACTTTGAAGTCTAGCATAGCTAGAAGATTTGGAATACCTATGCTTCCATCATCAACTTCACTTTCTCTAATGATCCATTGCTTAATAAATCTATCTATTCTTATAATCCTCAATGCTCCATTCACAACTTTCATGTACCCAGTTCATCAAACTTACCACATATTATGAGTTCAGTAACTTGCCACAATCAAATGGGTTTAAGAACTTATCCTAGTCAGACTATAGGCGTCCATTCGTTGAGGGGTTCAAATCATACCATATGATTATGAGTCATGAACTTACCATAAGTATGAGTTTTAAGAACTCGTAATTAACCTTATATTCTCTACCTATTCGTTATACACATAAGAAAAGAATAACCTTCTCAACATGCATATAGAAAATAGCGCGACATCAGGTTCCAATGATTATCAATGTAAGAAGCTAAGTGGTTGTCAAACCAAACTCGGCCACTAATCAATATAGGAAGCTAAGCGGACAATTCCCCGCCCATACAAAGAATTGGTCAACCTAACCACTATATCGACCAGGAAGCTAAGTGATTCTAAAACCAAGTACAAATTCCCCGCCCATACAAGAAATCATACAACTCAGCTGCTGACATGAGTCCTCAATTAAAAACCCACATAATCTTAACTTTCTCTTTTCTTAATATGAATTTTCTTTAATCAGTATCTTAACATTTACCACTCTTTTCTGAGTTTACATTGTACCATTTCATAGTACCTTCTCTCTATAGCATCAAGCTATATCTTTCCAATCACTTAACATATCATATGTTATTCAACAATTTAATCTGATCACGTCGTGATCTTATTTCGTAATCATTTCTCCTTATACTTACGATCGTTTTATTTTATGATCTTCCTATTCTTCTCTTTAATCATACTATATTATGATTTTATTTACACTTTTCATCTTATAGACATCGTCTATTTAGTATCACCTTTCATCTCTATTACTGGAGTCAGGTAACTCCGGATTCTTATCCTTATATCTCTTCAAGATTCTTCTTTGAATCTTCTTTATCTTTCTCTTTACTTTAATGATGAATTTCTTTAATTCATCTATTATCCCTTAAACTCGATATGAGTTTATTCCTTATCATCATCTCCGCGGTTATTGCCTAAGGTACCCCTACCTAAGGTTTATAACCTACGGCTTTGATACCAACATGTGACGCTCCCAAATTCGAGTACTTTTTACCTCAGATCTGGTACATCATTTCTATAACTATCGCGGAAGATATAAGCATAAATTGTTTATACATTAAACTTTTACACATCATTCCTAAGGTCTACAGCCTTAACTAAATACATACCTTCAATATCTAAAAAGGTTTACAATGCTATTTTCATCAGAAAAATTAATAGATCTAACTACACCATAATTTAATCTGGCACTTTGCCTTTGCCTCTGTCCTTATTCAAGCTTTCTTCTTAATCTAAAATTTTTATCATGATATAGCAAACGTGAGCAACAAATTTGCCCAACAAGTTTTAAATACAATAGAGATATATCATGATTGAAAAGAATGAATAAGCTTTCAAGTTTTCAACAATATAATAATTGTGAAATAACATGAATCAAGTTTCAATAATTGCACGACTGAATCAATAATGTTTGAAGGTCAACAATGACCATGAACAATTTAACTGAACCTTATGGTAAAGAAGGTAATCAGCCTTTTATACCTGATGAACATATGCAACATGCACTAAGTGCGAATCAATAATCAGTATAAACATGAATAATCAACAACAATTATTCACTAACATGCTTTGAACATACAACTCAAGTTTGAGTTAAGGAAACTTGCCTGCATAGTCGATTATCGCTACGCAATTTAATTTATTCTCTTTATTGAAAAGACCTATCAGATATAAGATTGATCTTTCAATTAGCATATAAGACCTTATTCCATAATACTATCTAACACTTAATCACATATTCAAATATTAGATAATCTTACCACCATATTCATTTACTTACTTATAATCTCATCATCTTATATTAACTTGTCTAACCTTCACTCACAAAGTTAAGTATTAGACATTACACCTTTGTCTTAGCATTATCATTATACCTTGATAATCTTTTCATCACTTATAACTTATACTTATAAGTTTTCCCTTTATATGTTATCTTAGTGAGCTAGATAACCTTTCAGTAAATTGAAATATCATTTCAGTAAATCGGATTACATTTCAGCATCCTGAAATTACTATTTCAGCAGACCACAAAATATTTCAGTAGACTAAAACCATTTCAGCAATCCAGAATCCAATTCAGCACCCTAAATTCTCATTTTAGTCTATTATAAGCATAACATAGTTCATTGAATACCAAATTCAACAATTATATTGAGAAATAACATAAATCTCTTATTTTAATCTCCCGTCGAATATTATTAATTATGTAATAATATTTTACGCTAAGGTTATCAACTTTTTAATAACATTCCAGTCAAATACTACTAATAGTATCTTAATCCAATACTATTAGTTATATAAGAATTATTTAAGTCATTAATCACATTAATAAACAATTTAGTTCAATTATTTTCCTTTCCTTAATTAACTCATTAAACATTCTAAAATGCCATAAACATCACAACACTTCATACCCGACCCAAAAATTCATCAAAAATCTGCATAAGCCATGCTCAAGGGTCTCAAGTCATAAATCATATTTTTCATATTTTTGGACATCATACATTTAATTAAATCTATTTATCCATTTATCATCATTTAGATGAAAAATACCAAATCAGTCATAAAAATTTTTATTTTCTGGGATTTAGCAGAATATAGTCCCACATTGAACATATATTTTTCCCGGAATTTTCAAAATTGATTTACTATATTTAAATAGTCCATAATAGCCAAATATTCTCTGTTTTTTCATAAATCGAGATTTACTCCAAACATTTTGAAATTTTTACAGTATGTTCCTGTTATACACATGTACTTCCAGTAAAAATTTTGAAATTTTTGGACTTATACACAGAGAGTTATTCGGGTGGCTTCATAAAAGTAGCCCTTCACCGTAAAATCTATATCTCTCAAACCGTAAGGCCAAAAATTCTCAAATTTTTACACAACCTTCATATCTTCTGATATTAACACTCCACAGTTTTCTAGAATTTTTAAAGCACAAAAAGTGGACGAAATTACCTCCGTTTCAGACTGATCCAAAATAGTTTTAAAAAAAAATGGGACTGTTTTCATCAAAATCCACGCCATGACTTTTAGAAACATGATTTTTGAGTTCTACCACTTGGGTTTACTAGTCAACATATATATCTAGCACCTCACTTTGACGGATTGAGAAAAGAATGCATAGATCAAAATCGGTTTTCAAAACTAGAAAAATTAATTTTTCTTTTCTTTTTGATATCAACCAAATCAACACCCAATATGGGTAGATCCATACTTGAATCCATGGAAAACACATAAATTATTGTGGTTTGCACTTCCAAAACAAAAACCCTCTTTTCATCAAATTACAAAAATAAAGGAAATAAAGCTTAGGAAAAATATATTTATACCTTTCTTATTCTTCTTCTTCTTCTTCATGGAGAATTTCTCCTCCTTCATTCCTTCTTCCATGGCCTCGGCCACTCATCCCTTTTTCTCCCTCTTTCTCCCATTCTCTCTTTTTACTTTTCTCTTTCTCTCTCTTTCTTCTTTTCTCTTTCCTTTTTATCTCTTATCTCTTTTTGCCGTGATTCTTCTTCTTTTCTATTTCGGCCACATGTGGCCTTCTATATCCATCATATCTTTTTATTTAATTGATTTATTAAATGCCCACAATGCCCTCAATAATTGGGTTAAAAAAATTGGGCCATTTATTTAATCTTTTGGGCTTTCAATTAATCCTTTGGGCCATGTAATATTTACATAGTCCAATCATTTTCATCTTATACCACCCTAAATATTTAATTAAGGTATCCATTCCAAATATTTAGAATTTAAATCATCACTCTAGTACATTAAATTCTATAACCCAATTAAACTTATTTTAATTAAGTTATAAAATCAATAACTTGAGATAATAAAAATATATCTCTTAACTTAATATAATTTTTTTTCATATTATTATTCTCCCTCAAGTGGGCTTAGTTTGGGCCCTTAATTAATTCCATTGAGCTAGCAATTTTACTTGTTTTACTTACTAACAAAAACTAACTTGGGCTTTCAACCTTAATTAAATTGGGTCATTATAATACTTGTCTCATACATACTACATTGAGCTAAATTAACTAATTTAATTGCCCTTAATCACTTTATCTACAAGTCCCATGCTTAATTAATTAATTGGGCTTGTTTAAATAATATAACTTCCTTAGTCCATTAAATTTCAATTCACTTGAATTAATTCTATGACCACTAAATAAAAGTAACCATTTAGGTCATTTAAATCTCATACCATATTTAAATAACTTATTTAAATTATACAATTTATATTGTATAATTAAATTTAATTTCTTTTTCCTCTTCATAAATTGTTTTCAAACAATTTATTTATATATTAAATATATAATTTAATATATTCAATCATTTATTCAAATATGAATTTAATTTACTAACTACTTTGATACCAATATACATATTTATATATTGGATCTCATATCATATTTTTACTATACCTCCTTTGGTATAATATTAAATATTATACCATTATCCAAATAACATATTTTACTTCTCACACTAATTTTGACTTTTCTTCATAAAAAAGTCAACTGTTAACTTTGACCAAAAGTCAACCTTTACACATTTTGTGTTTACTATCTATTTTGACTAAACTTGACGTTCCGGACGCAACCGAGCCGTCCATGCTTCAAAATTCTATCTCTAACTCAAATTTTGAGTTTTAAATTACTCCCTTCTTATTGCTAATCGTATTAACTAACGACTTTATACTTATTCAAATTCTTATTTGCCAAATAGGCCCAATGTTCAAGCTCATTAATTACTAACATAGTTTTATCTTGATCCTTATATCATTAACTTAATTCATCATTCCTCTTGCTAAAATATTTATAGCACCTTACTAAGTATATATATATATATATATATATATATATATATATATATATATATATATTTCTATACATATACCCATCTTCGTTTAACCTCATAGCATCTCTTCATGTGAAATCTTATCTCCTTAAGAAAATTTCAATATGTACTTATATAACATTTCTTAGACTATTTAGTTCACATCGAATTTACAGGTATCGTATTACCTTATTCTTGATATTCCTTCAAGTACTTATTAATTCATTTCTAGGGTTATGAAATTTTGTAACCCATATTTTCTCTAGTCTCATTCGAATAGCAAACCATATAGGTTTTACTTCAAAATTTTAAATAAATCCTCAAATTCTCATCTAGATTTTATTCTTTAACCTTTATTCTAATCATTCAAGATTTTATGAATTTTTGGGTTATCACAATGATTAAGTTATGTAAGGGATATTTAAGTTACGAACCCTTGGGACAAGAATAATTATGTTATAACAATGTAATTTATTCTATTATTCCGCTATATGAGATGTTGATTTATTATTAGAGTTAGTACATGATAACCAAATTTGGTACTAGTTTGGTCTGAATTTGGGGGCGTCACACAACATTGGTTTCTCACAATCTATGCTTTGATATCAAATCAAATGCATTTTACGCAAACAACAACTCATATGTCTTTCTTATGTTTGAACAATAAATCATAACATTTTTAACAACTGATATCATAAATACTATATCACAAGATCATATCTGATAAATAGAAGACTTGCATTTAATAAATAAATTAAATGAAGCTAAAAAACTTTTATTTGAAATATAAAGTTTGGACAAAGTGCAAAAAAACTTGCAACGAATGCGAATATTCAATATTAATCGTAGATGTGGAATAATCAACAATAATTATCCACTAACGGACTTAAAAAATAATAACTCAAGTTTGAGTTAGAAAAAACTTGCCTATTTGACGATCAACTAATTTCTAATATTCGAAACTGTCTACGTAACCTAAATATGTTCATTGCAGTAATTAGAAACAATAAAAGCTGATATCTAATCAATTTAACTAGTGTCTGGGTTGTATTCGATGTCTTTTCGGTGTTTTATAGCTTGATCGGATAATTATCGAATTATCTTTCTAGTAAACTTTGTTTAAAAGTTTAAATTTTACTTAAAATATTATTTATAATAATTTCTAGAAGCTTAAAACAATTTCTCAATGATTAATATTAATTTTAACTAATTTATTGTTAATCAAAAGGATTTTAAAATCATTAATATTATTTTTAAGTAATTAATAATCATTCATAATGATATTTAAACCATCACTATTATTTTCAAATAATTTACTATTATTGAGAATGATTTTTAAATAATTTATTATTATTATTATTATTATTATTATTATTATTATCCAAATTTATTATCAATTAAAATGATTTTACCAATCATTAATATTATTTTTAATCATTCATAATAATTATTAAGTCATTAATATTATTTTTAAATAAATGATAATGATTTTAAATCCTTAGTTTCATTTTTAAATAATTTATTTTTATTTAAAATGATTTATTATTATTTTACTAATTTATTTAACAACATTATTAAATAATTTCATTATCGTTAATATTAAAACAAATTAAATATTAAAGAAGTTTTATGTCAAAATATTAAAAATTACTTATTATAATTTAAAATGTATTTTAGAAATTAATTATTAATTTATAATAATTATTTAGTATTTATTTCTATTATTTTTTAGCTAACTGTCGCTAAAGGACCCTATAGTGACAGAAACCGTTGCTATTGGTGTTCTTCACCAATTAAAGAACACGAAAGTCAACGCCTAGGTGGTATGTTTGACTAGCTTTAATTCTTAACTGAACACGTTTTTGATCATGAAAGTGGTTCAAGGATGTAGTACTGATGTAGTACTATTGACATAAAACAATTAGGTGATCTAATTTAATCACATAAGCAAGTTATAGATGGTCAAAATACCCCTCAAGGCCTGATCTTGAGTTTTTGGGACTCGGTCAGTGTCTTATGCCCTACTTCAAAGCCTAATATCTTAGTCTCTAGGTATTAGATAAGGGTTACATGGTATCAAGAATATAATATATATGTCATACTACAACAATACAACATCTAAAGTGTCATAGTAATGTCAGAAGATCAAAATCTAAGCTGGTCAAACTAGCTGTCAGGCACGGGTTTAAGGTTTTATGGGTTACCTAGAAAATTGGGTTTCCAGTTCGAGGACCAC
The DNA here is from genome assembly GCA_020205615.1 of Panax quinquefolius. Taxonomy (NCBI): domain Eukaryota; kingdom Viridiplantae; phylum Streptophyta; class Magnoliopsida; order Apiales; family Araliaceae; genus Panax; species Panax quinquefolius. Next base: position 57,242,335 of record CM035173.1, read on the forward strand.
CTTTTGATCAACAATATCTTGTATCCTATTGATGTAATTAGTGATCTATTGTCATGTGCTTGTATTCCACATGACAGGGTTCAAAAGTGATACACTTATATGATCCATACACCTATTAGAGTGAAGATCAAAGTCTTTAAAAATCTTGTCATAGGTCTGATGAAGTTTCTTGGTTTTCCAAAAATTTAAAACCATGATCGGTCAACGGGTTTTGACCATTAATATATTGTAATCTATATATCCTATAATCATGTTTCCACTTCTAAATTACTAAGCTCATAACATACTCCAACTAGATTACATCAAACAACTCAAATAACTAACATATTCAGATTTACAAGGCCTTGCATTTGACTGTCAGACTTGTTTTCTAAGGTTCTTGACTGTTTTCTCAAATCTTCATTTTTATGCATTTAGAAGTTATGGATTAATGTTTAAGAAACCCATATCACTATATAACATGTTATTCAACATATCTAAACACTAAAACACAAAATCTACTGAAGCTTTCAAGATCTGGACAAGATTAGGGTTTTTTACCTTTTAAGCAATTCTTTGATTTTTCCTTTTCTGATTCTTATTTGGACTGCCTATGCACTGATTAAATACTACTATATGGAGTGTAGGAAGGATAGAACTCATGAGTTTAATTATGTAAGACTTAGCTTGTGTATAGAGATTCAAGTGAGGGTAAAATGGTCTTTAATCCATTAGTTTTGACAAGTGTGCTTGATTCATTGCATAATCTGATGTTAGGTGTCAAATTAGGAGTTGGTGTGGTTGTTTTTCACCACATGGGATATCTTGAGTGATGAGTCACGAAGATTTGATATTATCATTTGTTAAAAGATAAGGTAAAGGCATTTTAGTTATTTTACACATTCTAAGGATAGTTTGGTAATTTCCCAATCAACTTTGAGGGCAAATTGGTCACTTACATAGTGGATTTAAACACATGGCAAATCTTAGGTGATGAGTCACCAAGATTTGTATTTATTTTTTGGTAAAAGATAAGTTCAAGGGTATTTTGGTCTTTTTACCCTTATTAAGGGTAATTTGATAATTTCCATATTATCTTTAAGGGTATTAGTGTTTTCACATGCTTCCCTCACATATTTAATCCTTAGGTTTTAATAACCAGTATTAAGTTTTTCCAAATCAGAAATTAGGGTTTAATATTCACGGTTAGGGTTTCCTAATCCTCAATCTTTGGTTTCCTAATAAACTTTTATAAATTTATTCCAACATAAACATACTTAGTATCCATTACATAATATTAAGTATATTAATTCACGACTTCTTATTTATATCCCAAATTAGAGTTAGGGTTTCGTATTAGGATTTTAGGATTACCAAATCTAGAATTAGAATTTCCTAATTAACATTAGGGTTTCCTAACTGATCATTAGTGTTTACTAATATTGCACCTTATCGGATCAATACTTACCCTTAACCAAACATTTCAGAATTCAATTATAATAATAACTGTATTATTAACCAAAGTCATAATTAGATTTTGATCAAGTATTCATTATTACCTTGTTTACACTACTTAGTCAATATATTGACTAGCCTATTGAATTCATATCCCGCAAAGCTCAAAATGATCATCAACATTTAATAATAATAAAAATTTATTAAAAAAAATCATGAAAAAATTTTGGGTCCTTTCAAAAATTAAGTGGTAAAGTTTTTTGTAGAGTTTAAGAATAAGGCAGAAGGAAGCCCGAAATGTGGGAAGTATTACCAGGGCGAATGCTGGAAGGGGCGCAATGTTTGTTACAAGAGGGGAAAATCTCGCCAAACTACCCAAAGCTAAAGAAGATCAAGGTTGTTTTGCTTGTGGCTCGGCGGACCACCTGATTAAAGACTGCCTAAAGAAAGGGAGCGGCGGAGGAAGTGGCCAGCAAGGGGGAAGCGAGAAACTGATGATTATCAGACCGACGCCATCCAATCGTCCAACTACCAGAACATTTAACATGACTGTCCAGGACACAGTAGCTGCGAAGGACGTGGTGTCAGGTATCATCCCGATCAATGATATAAATGCCTATGTATTATTTAATTCGGGTGCCACCTGTTCTTTTGTATCTGAGGAATTTACTAGTCGACTAAATTTACCCCGAGAACGATTAGGGAATTCCTTGAACATAAAAGTTGCGAATAAGGAAGTAATCCCTGTAAAATATATTTACCAAAATTGTAGCGCAAACATAAGAAATCATGAATTAAGCGTAGACTTGATCCTGATGAGATTGGGAGAATTTGACGTAATATTGGGAATGGATTGGTTGTATAACCATGCTACGATAATTGATTATCAAAATAAAAGTGTTAACCTTCAGACTCCGAATAAGTCTAAGGTAGTGTTGTATGGAAGCTCATCGCTTAAGCAATCGTGTTGTCTTACGATGATGCAGGCTAAGAAATTGTTAAAAGAGGGATGTGTAGGTTACTTAGCTTACATTGTTGATACTTGGAATAAGGGAGTAGAAATTAAGGATATACATGTACTGAGAGAATTTTAAGATGTATTTTCGGATGATCTGTCTGGTCTTCCGCCAGACAGAGAAATCGAATTCATAATAGACTTAGCACCGGGAACTGCACCAACTTCGAAAGCCCCATATCATATGGCTCAAGTAGAAATGAAGGAATTGATGATACAATTGCAAGAGTTACTAGATAAGGGTTATATTCGGCCGAGTGTGTCTCCTTGAGGAGCACCAATGTTATTTGTGAAGAAGAAGGACGGATTGATGATGCTCTGTATTGATTATCGAGAATTGAACAGAGTAACAATTAAGAATAGATATCCGTTACCAAGAATAGACAACCTTTTCGATCAACTGAAGGGAGAAAAGTGTTTCTCGAAGATAGATCTGTGGCCGGGATATGTGACACATCCAAATCTGGGTACTTCATGTTAGGTTTGTAACATTCATGAACGTAATCAAATTGCATAAAATAAGCGAAAACGTGGAAAATCAGAGTTTAAAATTTTACAAACCATATAACCGGATCATCCTTTATGCACAATTATTAATTAAACAAAAAAGAAAGAACAAGAATCATACCCTTGAAGATACGAGCTTCCTCAGGTACAAGTTCACCTCCAATCCTTTTCACGTTCAACTTGAATTCACCGGGTTTGGTTCCTTCCTTTGATCAACGTTAGCCACCCAAGTGTTTGGCCTCTAGAGGTGATCCACCAAGGAAGAACAAATATTCAAGAAGATGGGTATTTGGCAAAACCCTAGTTTTTCTATCTCTCATAGAAAAGGGTGTACTCTCCCAACTAATGGAATTACGTATTCTATGAATACGTCAACAACCACCTCACCCATAATAAGACTCCTCTTATTTATAGATGTAGGCAATCCTCCTTAACAATTAAGGAATTGGGTTTTATTTTAATTAATTAAACTCTTTTAATTAATTAGGCTCCTAATCTTATTAGGAATAATTAATTAAACTCTTTTAATTAATTAGCCTCCTAATCTTATTAGGATATATGAGAGTACTTTTATTAATTAATTCCCAAACTCCTTTAGGAATTAAATAATAATAATAGTAATAATAATAATAAGACTCCTCTTATTAATTTATATTTAATATTTCTAAAATATTAAATAATAAATATTAAGCTATTTAATTTATTCTATCACCATATATTAAATTAAATATACTTAACTTATTATTACAATTATGCCATTTACTTCTTAAATAATTATTCTTCTTTTTATGGTGTGACCCTTTAGGTTCTCCATATTAAACCGGTTGTGAATAAATCAATTAGAACAATTCTAATCTTATTTAAATAAATAAATTAAAATATTAATTTATTTAAATAATAATTATTCTACAATAGGGATAAGCCTCCCTAGCGATCAACGACTTTCCAGATAATATAGATTTCAACATTAATCATAAAAGAACCTTTGAGTAAATAGTTACCGAACAATTCAATCCTTCCACCAACAATGTCCCAATTAAATATAAGACATGAAATTACTGTCAAGTCTTATTTTATTTAAGTATATGTATTTCGACTCTTAAATGCACAACTCCAAATAATGCAAATTAGAAACTCCTTTCTAATTTCATTCTCCTGCCAAGGACTCTTGGGGTTGTCATTTATCGAATCACATAGGACATTTCTCTTCTTTTACTAGAAGTGGTAGATTCTTTATTAATCATACATTATCTCCATGTACAACTTATTATACCCAAGCATACCCTTTGATATACCCTAAGGGTCTTAAGGAATAAGTCAAAGTATAACTCATCATACACAAGATACTATGATGATCTCAAGTCCAAGGATCACTTGTACTACTATCACTACAGAAATTCCTATTGACAAGCAAGTAAAACTCCATTAGGTATTTCTTAGCGAGCCACGTTCAGTGAACTTATTCTCTAATAAGCACCTACATACTTGCTTTAGTGTCTCCACAGAAATGATCATGAGATCAATCATTCTCATCCAATGAGCAAGCAACATATGTACCAATATATCCGGATTCACTAATCCCTAATTTAGTAATCCAACAATTGAGAACTATTTTAGTTTTAATCTTTCTAAGAATTTAGATCTCATTAGAATGATCATCATCATTATTCTAAAAGCATTGCTTAAAACTATGGGTTTATCACATAGTATAAAACAGCATCATGTAGATAATTAAAAGCCTTTAATAAATTAATACTTTTTATTAATAAATGAATAAGATTGTTACAAAGTATATGCTTTATCATCAAACATGATTGGCTTGTGTGCATACTACTTTCACTTCATTCCCACACGATTTGGTGTTCACTTTCTATTCATACATTTCTAACTACCCAAATATAATAAGATTAAACAATAAAACTTTCCATTAAAGGGTTACATCATTAAATCCAACAAAATTCCAGGCTATCTAACCTTAAACATTTATAAAATCTAGAAAAATAAATAATTACATGATAGTAGTTAAAATGAAATCTGATGTTATAAAAGTCAATAAATTTACAAGTCTTCAACACTTCTTCATCTTTCCTTTTCTTTTACTAGTGGTAGGTCATCGACCTTCTCAACTTTAGCTGCAATGATTATATAAGCAAGAGTGAGCAAAACAAATTTTCACTTGGAATAGCAATGAACAATAATAACATAATAACTGCCAATAAATAGGCTTAATGGAACTGAATAATATTCTCTAGCAAAGATAATCAAGAACAAAAAACAAAATGTTCAATATATCTGAGGGTCACAAGACCACGAACTATGTCCAATGTTATAAGTATTCTTTCAACTTAAACCTAAGCGATAATATAAGATCAGAGGGACTCATGCCAGTACTTAGGGTGATCAAATTTTCGTACCAAGTATTGTGCAAAAACATCTAAACACTTCGCGTAAATAATTCTCCTATAATAGGGTTGTTCTTCTCAATTTTAGAGTACAAGTCCACACCAAAGTAAGTTTGATTTGGATAAGCTTCAAGGGTAATTTGGGGTTTAACGATCATCAACTAAGGATTAGTTGAATCAATAAAGTTTGACATCATTTCAAATGTTCAATAACAACATGATATGAATTAGTCATGAATCAAAGGTGAATCAACATTATATATCGAAGTCAAGTTTAGAAATGAACTAGAAAGCATAAGCATTGAATAATATAATAAACCTTGCTTAAACAACATTAAGCTAAGGCTATAATCTTGCTTAATAAAAGAATTGAATTATTGAATAATGCATAATTGATAACAAGTTGAGAAAAAAACTTGCTCATCAAAAGAATAATGGAATTTAGAAATTTGTATAATACGAAACAAATTAAAGATAGAAAAACTTCTCAAAGTAAGAGTTAGGATAAAGAACTTACATGAATATAACTAAGTTCTATAAGTATGACTAGGAATTATCTCAATATAAAAGTAAGGATCGAAAACTTGCCTTGTGAGTAAGCTATTAAATTATAACTCAAGTTCACTTACACATATTATTACAATCACAACATCTATTAGGTACACCAACATTAACCTTACAAGTTAAATCCCATTTTAGTTGAACTTGTTATTTTAGTACAAGATCCACTCATTAACACCATACACAATTCTGAAATCACAAGTTTTTAGCATTATCACACTTAATCACCATCTCTAGATTTTAACAAAACACAACGTAAATTTTTTACAACTTACTAATTTTACAACTTTGGAACTATCACATACATGTTACAAATCTGTTATAGCATCTTTGTTACATGTTCACCACATTAACCTTTTCATTAGACTAGGTTATAATGAGTTTTAAAGACTAAACCATCATCAGAGCATCACTACCCTTTGTTACGGCTGAAGCACACCAACCTTGGTTATAGCTCTAGAACCGGTATGTGAAGTGCGATGGTGCATGATTTAAACTACATGAAATAATTTTCTTGCTCTGTTCATAACCAAAACTCACGAACTTCACCAATTAGCAGCAAATTATACATACCCAGATTATATAGGCTTCATATAAACATTACCCAACATATATATACTAACTTAAAATAACAAAACAACAACAATAATCATATTAAGTCCTTTGAATTCTATATTTTTGCCAAAACTCCATTTTTCGATATCTTTAACAAAAATCATCACTGAAACTTCGTTGCTGCACCAAATCAATTCATTCAAAGTATATTTTTCTCATTTCTTAATGAATTAACACATTCAAGAATCAATTTACAATTTTGTTAATGAATCAACTATCAATTTTGGACTCCAACAAGCCATATTCATACATATACTCATTGTAACCAATTTCCTTTTCTTCTTGAACGTGATTTCCAAAATTAAAATAAAAAATTTGTGTCTAGATGATATTTATAACATTACAATTACATATAAACATAGTCAATCACTTATACACCAAAATTCATCAAAAGTTGCATTATAGAGAGTTTGAAAACCAATTTTGTTTTGTAGTGAAACTCAAGAACACTCTTCCTTCAATTAAATTCCATTTTGTTGATTTAATTCTACATATAAAAATAATCATCTAATAACAATTTATATCCTCATAAATCATCAACTAAAACTCAACTACAGAGAATTTTTATGGAACTCAAGAGCACAATTTGTTTTTCATATATATGAACTAAAGCTTTAGAAATTAAAATTATACATTTACTTTGCTTGTTTAACCAACAAGAATGATTAGTTAGCTCTTTGATTTCTTGAACTTCTTATTAGAATTTGAGCCTAAATTACTATGGGTGTCATTAATTAATTTTAATGATTCCATATATTAATATGTTCTACTTCATGAGTAGATTAAATTAAGTATTTGGAAGCTCAAATCCATTGAGTAATGAATGAGATATTAACTCCCAAAGATCATACTTGAAAGATAATAAATACATGTGGGAAAAACTAAGTCCCACATAGGTTAAGAATTAATGTTTTTATATGTTTATGTACAAGGAAAGTGCTCTTGAGTTTAGGTCCCAAGGGGCACCACAACTTTTGTGGAAGGGAGAGGACCTAGCCAAGGCTAGGTTCGAATCCACATCTTGTGCTGTTCTGCCGCCGCCACCATGCCGTCCGTCCTCCGGCTGGCTCAGGGCTCGGGCTCGTGGTGCAGGTCTAGAGTGCAGGTGCAGGTCCGATATATAATTTTTAGACAAAATTTATTTAAAATTTTTAATTAAAAATTTAAATTTAAATTCTATTATCAAAATTGTGTTGTTGAAGCTGTATTTATTATATTATCAAAACTGTGTTGTTTTGAGAAGAAGTATTATTAAAACTCTGTTGTTTTGAGGAAGCGGTATCAGTATAGTTGAACGGGCTGCCCTAAACTATGTCATTTTTGTCGCGCCTTTTCTTCTAAGCCTAAAACTACGTAGTTTTAGTTCTGCGAACACTTAAACTACGTCATTTTAATAAACTGAATAGATGCGCCTATTCTATAAATGGTCAAAACTACGTCGTTTTGACTAACAGATACAAATAATACCTCTTCAAGAGGCACCCCATGCCTTTTCAGGGGTGATTTTCACATTCAAAAGGTCACCAGCCCTCCTATAAATAGATAGGAGGGGGCAACCTTCATTTCCATCTATTTCTCAAGCATTCTAGTCTAATAAAGCATTCTAGTATATAGTTTCTTCATCAGTTTCCTTACTAAATTTGAGAGAGTTAGAGCATTTCTTTTGGTTCGTTGTGTATACCTTTTGTAGTGCTGCTAAGGTATACGAAGTCATTGTATCCTAGGAGACAAGTGCTAACAACTCTGAGCACCATACGGAGGGCATAATTGTCTTAAGGGCATAGTACAAAGAAGTAGCCTTGACAAATTTCTACAAGATAAGTTCTTATATATATATATATAATTTCCTTTGAGGTTTATAACAATCTTAAGACAATTAACATTTATATATATATATATATATATATATATATTTGCAATAAATATGGATACCAATTCTGTTACTATAATTGGTTCTTCTTCTACACCTTCTATACCAAATGTTCTTGTGAACCATGGTGAAAAACCAGAAAAGTTCAATGGAACGGAATTTAAAAGATGGCAACAAAAGATGTTGTTTTATCTCACAACTTTGAACTTGGCGAGGTTTCTTCACGAAGATCCCCTTGTGCTCAAAGAAGATGAAACAGACCAACAAGTTGTTGCCGCAATAGATGCATGGAAACATGCAGATTTTTTGTCCCGAAAGTATATCCTTAATGGATTGGATAACACATTATACAATGTGTATAGTTCTCTCAAAACAGCAAGAGAATTATGGGATTCCTTGGATAAAAAGTATAAAACAGAAGATGCTGGCACGAAGAAATTCGTAGTTGGTAGGTTTTTGGACTACAAGATGGTGGATTCCAAGGCAGTCATCAACCAAGTCCAAGAATTACAGGTAATCCTGCATGAAATACATGCAGAAGGTATGTCTCTAAGTGAATCTTTCCAAGTTGCTGCTATTATAGAAAAACTACCACTTATGTGGAAAGATTTTAAAAATTATCTCAAGCATAAATGCAAAGAGATGAAACTTGAAGACTTAATCGTAAGATTAAGGATAGAAGAGGACAACCGTGCCTCTGAAAAGAAAAAGGAAGGACCTTTGTGGAGTATAAAGCCAACATGGTTGAACAAGGTCCAAAGTCCAAAAAGAGAAAATTCTCTGATAATGGGCCTCAACAAGGAACAAATAAAAAGTTGCAAGGCAAATGCTACATCTGTGATAAGCCCGGACATAGGGCAAAATATTATCGAAAAAGCAAAGACCAGAACAAGAAGTCTGCACAAGCAAATGTAACAGAAGTGGATAGTCTTCTTCAAGATGTTTCTGAAATGAACCTTTCAGCGGTTGTTTCAGAAATAAATATGGTTGAGAATCCAAGAGAATGGTGGGTGGATACTGGAGCAACTCGCCACGTGTGTACCGACAGGAAGATGTTCTCTACATATCAAGAAATTAAGAATGGAGAACATCTATACATGGGAAATTCTTCTTCATCAAAGATAGCTGGACAAGAAAAGGTGATTTTGAAGATAATATCTGGCAAGGAACTCACCCTCAACAACGTGCTCCATGTGCCTGATATTAAGAAAATTTAGTGTCAGGATCCCTTCTTAGTCAAAAGGGATTTAAACTAGTCTTTGTATCAGACAAATTTGTATGAACTAAAAATGGGATGTATGTGGAGAAGGATTATATGAGCAATGAGATCTTGAAAATGAATGTAATGACTGTTGTGATAGCCCCGAATTCGGGTACCAAATCACCGAGGATTCGGTTCAATCATTCTATTTAAGCCTTTCATACCTGACTTATACATGCAATATGTACAGAGTATAATTATCTATGGAAATCAGCAATGATTAACCATAAGCATATCTGAATGTAACAACTCTTAGTAGAGTTAAGTAAAACTTACTGAGAGCAGATTGATTCATATCTACATGAATTTATAACACTTTATCTGAAGACCTAATATTAGTAATATAGATCTCCAATATTAGAATAATATCATCACAATATAATACTATTATATTTATATACACATAGAATAACCTAAACACATAACATATAATCTTATCAGTCTATAATACACAAAAGACTTAGCCTCAAGTCAAACTATTTAAGTCTGAGTTGAATCCGACAAAATTCTAATATCCCGACGGTCAAGTTGGACAAACATCGAGTTTAAGTTCAATTAAACTCTGCCTAAACACTTAACAATTATCTTAGAAAATTTTCTTATCAGTTAAAACAATTTTCATAGACTTGCAATAATTTTCAGATAACAACTACCTTTAATTCACTTAATATTATTAATCTTGATAATATATTACTTATGCTTTAGTATCATTAATAAATTAATAATACTTTTAATCATTTACTAATATTTTATTCATTTACTAATATTATTAATCATTTAATAATACTTTAATCATTTATTAATGCTTAAATCAAATATTATTAACCATTTAAAAATATTTTAAAGAAGTTTTAATATTAATATTTTTATTTACTTAACAATATCATATTCTAATATTATTAATATCATAATAATATTTTAATAATTTATTGGATTAATAAATAATTTATTCTAATTGTTCATCCTTTATGAAAACCTCTTTTTTAATATCCATAAAAGGTCATAAATAATATTTCTTATCATAAATTACCAAAATGCCCTAAGATAGTCATTGTGTAACATATGATGAGTATTCAAGCATAAAAATCACATTTTTATTATTAAAGACATCATTTAGCTATTTATTTCCTTTTATTCACAACTTAATCATTTTTTGGAAAAATAGCAAACTGACTCTAAAAATTCTCAACTTCCGGATTTTGACAGAATATGAACCAACAATGATCCCCTAATTTTTCTGGAATTTTAGAAAATGATTTACTATTTTTAAAGTACCCAAAACACTCGAATCTTGCTCTATTTTTCATAAAATGAGTTTTGCTCAGAAAAATATGAAATTTTCAAGGTATGCTCTCCTAACATACATGAACCTACTCTAAACATTTCAGAATTTTCCAGTGTATACAGAGTGAGATATTCGAAGGTTAATATTTCGGAGTCCTTTACGGAAATAGCCATTACGCACAACCTATAACTCAAAACGCGTCCGTTCTTTTTCCTACACGTAGATAACTTCTTAAGGTACCCCTAAGATTTTTCCCATATTTTTAAAAGACTAGAAAATTACCGAAACAGCATCAAGAAAAATGGAATAGTAACTATTTTAGGGTTTTGAACCCTTAACATTCAAAGTGGACTGTTTTGGGGAAAACAGTCCCAAAGGTTTCAAAACTTGCTATATTTGTGTTCTACCACTTGGGTTTACTAGGTAACTCATGTATCTAGTATCCCCTTTCGACGGATCACAAATCCAAGTTGTAAAATTTGAGTTACACAAGATTTAGTGGAAGAAAAAACAAGAGTTTTCACCCTTGGAGAACATATGCTCATTTTCTTCCTCAAAGCCTTTGAACCAACACTCAAGCTACTTAGTTCCATACATGATGATATGTAGAACTAGGGTATCTTGAGTATTTGTTCATAACCCCAACAAAACTCAAGCTATAAAACAAAGTAGAAGAAGAAAATAAAAGTTAGGTTATACCTTGATTTAATGGCTACCTTCCTTGATTTACCAAAGTAAGTAATGAACATAGGATGCATCAATTAACCTAGCACACCTCTCCCTTCCTTGATCTCTCTCTCAAAACCGAACCCCTCTCTCTTTTCTCTCTCTTTAAGTTGCTAGCTTGGGAGAAAAAGTTATAAGAAGAAGAATGAGAGAAAGTGGAGTATTCTAGCAAATGAAATGGTTGATTCATTATTATCCCCCATACTTTCCTTGTCCCATGGATAAAAGGCTTCATCTTATCCCTTTCAATTAAGCTTAATCATGTGGTTAAGAGTGCTTAATAGATTTGCAACCAATGAGAGCTTGACAACCATGTACTTGTGTGTAAGAGTTACTAATTATGGACATTGTTTAGCTTAATTAGTTGCCCTAAAAGGCCTAATAGGGCCAGCTATATATATACCCACTAATTCCTTCATTTAGCCTTTATTTTAATGCTTAAATTAGATAAATCAAAGGTCTAAAATACCCTTAATCAAGTAGACTAAGTTTGGGCTTGCATTTTATTTCTTTTGGGCTTCCTCTTTAATTGTTTTGGGCCATGTAATGAACATAGTCTAACAATTTTAATATATGCTACCCAAATTGTTTATTTAGGGTTTCCATTTCCAATCTTATGAAATTTAATTACTTATACATGTGACTTTAGCTTATAACATAATTAGGTTTACACGAAATAGATTTAAAATTATTAGTCACTTGAAATAACAAGATTATCCACTTAAGTTAGTATACATATTAAATACTAACCTTTCCTTATTACCATAACCTTAGGTTATTTAATTGTCTCACCTAATGTATAATTAGGTTACTGAAGCTTTCATATTTTTTTTAATAAAATCTATAAATGTATATATCCATAACTATAGTATATATGTTTATTGATCCATGCACCACTTCACATATGTTGTCACATATTAAATCATTATATAACACAAAGTTTTAAATATCAATAATGTACATACATATATAGTGACTTAAAATTCACGGTTATTAACCCTTAGGGTTTTCAAAAAAAGAGAAAATTAATATTTCTAAATTGTAATTAGGATTCTCGAATTAAATTAAACTTTCCCATTCATAAATCAATTTTGTTAATTAGGATTATTTTATCCCAATTTAAAATGCTAATTTAGCAATTAAGTCAACAATTGTACATTAGGGTTTTTGACGGAACAATTAGGGTTTAAAAATCTAAAATTAGGGTTTACTAATTAATTAAGCTTTACCCTAATTAATATTATAATTAATATCACTTAAGCATTATAATCATCCTTTAAATTCCCAGATTAGGGTTTCCAATTTCTGAATTAGGGTTTCGGATTCTCGAAATTGAAATTAGGGTTTTAGAACCGATTTTAGGGTTTCTTATCCATCATTAAGGTTTTCTAAATGAACGTTGATGTGCTTAATAATATTAGGGTTTGATACTGATAAAATTTATTTGGTCAACCCTTGACCCTTAACCACATATTCTGAACACATATAATACCACATCCACAGAACATATTCACATATGCACTTAATCCTGAATAATTCACCAAAAGCCTACACAGGATTTTGAAATCCTCAAAAATCCATCCCAAAAATATCATACGCATACACTTATTTTCTGTCTAGGTCTATTATTTGACCTTAAATCAATCATTTAAGATTTTAATAAATTGTCTAATTTCTTAGGTTGTCACATTCACCCCTTCTTCTAAGAATTTCGTCCTCGAAATTCACCTTACACCACCGTGCAACTTACACCATTCACACATATCATCACATGCTACCCAATACATCACTCACAAGAGAAAAAGTTTTCAAATTGCTGAGGGGTCATATAGACCATGAACACCTAGTTTTAACGGTATTCATACCACAAAACTTTACATTACTTGGTAGGTTTACAATCACAAAGAAGGCAAACTACCATTGCTAGTACTTTAGGTGATTAGCCTATCGTACTCTTATGTCATGCATAACATATTAATTATGTCTAGCGAATATTTACGCTACTAGATTGGATTATTTATCCAAACAACACAGTTCACCTCAGTCTTATCATAGGATTCCGCGCCAAAACAATTTGGTTCGAGAAATTTCTTTCAATGAACACTTAGAGCTTTCATAAACATTAGCCTAGCTGAATCGAATAACGTAGACTCACATCAATAATTCAATTCAATCGAATTATTTAGGTGTAGCCAAACCCCATTGGCAAATTAAAATTTTGAAAACATTTTCGAGAATGACGTCATGATGTCGTACTTTATTAACAGTCCATTTAAGGATGCCGTCATTGTATGACTTCGTCATAACACATCATACAATAGTGGAACATCGACTTTAGATCAAATTCACACTATGTATTCCTGTATTTACAACTTCATCACCTTTTTATCATCTCTGCACCAGGTTACATGGTACATGAGTGATAAATAAAATAACTTTTGATATTTCAAATCATTTGCGTCTAGCCGAAATAAGTAGCATAGACTGTACTTTAAACCTTTTCAAAAATGATTACGAGTCTACATTTTTTTAAAAGCACATAGTGCGTATTTAGCTTGATGTCAAAATTTTGAAGTCTAGCATAGCCAGTTGTTTTGGAAAACTTATGTCTCCACTAATGATCATTTGCTTAACAATCTATCTATTCCTATAATCCTCAATACTCCATTCACACACAACTATACCCAGTTCGTCAAACCACACTTATGAGTTCATAAGCTTGCCACAATCATATGAGTTTAAGAACTTACCCTAGTCAGACCTTTGGCGTCCATTCGCTGAGGGGTTCATAAACATTTCATATAACTATGAGTCAAGAATGTCACATAAGTATGAGTTTTAAGAACTCGTACTTAACCTTATATTCTCTACCTATGATCTATCTATCTGTTATACACATGAGAAATGAATCACCCTCTTAACATGCATATAGCAAATAGCGCGACACAAACACTTCAATGATTATCGATGCATGCGAAACTAAGTGGTTTTTACACCAAGTACAATTCCCATATATCTGAGGAATCATACAACTCAGCTGCCGACATGAGTCCTCAATTGAAATCCCCACCTAATCTTAACACCCTTCTCAATACGAATTTCATTTAATCCGTATTCATGATTCATAACTCTTTCATGAGTTTTCATAGTACAATTTCATAGTACAACTGCCATACAACAATCTAGCTGTAAACTTTGCAATCATCAAATTGATTCTTTTCCCATATTATAACCTTATCAGATCACGGAGTGATCTCATCGTATATATTACGATTTATTTCTATGTCTAGATCGTTTTGTTTCGATCTCCTATCCTGTCTTTCAGGTCTTTTGGGACTCGATCTATTCACCACTCTTGTTTAACTTTATTATCGAGTTAGGGAACTCTGCGTCTTAACAACTTCAGAGATTCGTCTTTGAATCTTACCGATCAACTAACTCTATGTGAGTTAGATATTATCCTAGTCACTGCGGTTATTGGTCTCAGGTATTCATACCTAAGCTTCATAACCAACAGCTTTGATACTAACTGTGATAGCCCCGAATTCGGGTTCCAAATCACCGCGGATTCGGTTCAATCATTCTATAACTATTTGCGGAAGATATAAACTTAAATTGTTTATACAATACACTTTACACACATTTCCCCAAAATCGAGTAACCTTAACTTATACACAAATTATAAACTATCTAATACATAACATTATTATCCAACTAAACAATTAAAAACTAGCCGCACATTTTATCCCTAGCTAAACTTGGCATTATCCTTTTTCCTGTATCCGAATGCATTCGCCTTATCTGCAATGTTTATGATGATATATCAAGGGTGAACATGAAAGTTGCCCAGCAAGTTTAAATACAATTTAAGGATATATCATGATTGAAAGAGTCTGAATAATAAGCTGGCTATAATTCATCAATATAATTGAGAACTAACACGAACAAACTTTTGACTGAACAAATATATCTGGACCAACTATAAATGAAGGTGATCAACCTTTCATACCTGACTTATACATGCAATATGTACAGAGTATAATTATCCATGGCAATCAACAATGATTAACC